>BSBN01000638.1:6249262-6874189 GCA_027924645.1 Cunninghamia lanceolata
AGATAATGGTTGTTGAGATATGGATTGATATGGATAAAGGTTGATATTAGAAGAAGTATAATAGGTTGATGAAGAATTGATGTGGCAGGTGGAGGGATAAGGTTGACATGATGGGATAGGTGGCACATAGGATTGATTTAGAATTGGTTGAGGATGTGCTTGTTTGATTTTACAAGTGGCCAAGAGGTATTGGATTTGTGCTAAGAGGTGTTGCATATGCAGGGATTGGCTTGCTTGCAGTTTTTGGATCATGCCATGGACCTTTTGAATCATTTGTTGGCTTAGAGGTGATTGGCTTGTTTGAGCTTGGTGACGTATGTGAATGAGCTCTTGTGCTAGGTCTTCTAATGTTGACATGGTGTCAAGTGTTTGATTAGGATGTGATTACTTAGATGATAAGGAAAGATTGGTAGTTTGACTTGGGGAATATCAAACACAATGTAAATGCATAAACACACACGCCAAACACAATGTTTGAATTTCCTTTCAAGATTAAGTGTTATGATTAAGCAAACACTTGCAAACACAACAACAAGCCCTAATGATTAATTAGGTAGGATATGGCTGATAAGTCTTAAGCTATGCTGCATAAGGGTTAACTAAGGGTGTCCCTGATATACACAAGGTACAAGGGGCCCAAATCTATGAACACTAGCTCGTTGAAGGGATGTGGCATAAGTGTAAGCGAATACCACTTCACCTTGTGTCTGAAATCACCTGGGGCCACAAGGATGTCCCAATGACTACGTAGCTAGATTAAGGTACAACTTTCTCTCTCCCCCCCTTTGATATACCTTGTCAGAACATGTGGTTGAGGTTGTCCCTAGGGGTGATGAAATCCCCTAGCATGCCTCCTAGATAGGGTTTGACAAATCGCAGTTGTTAATTAACCCTTAGAAATGAAATGTGTGATAAGAAGACAATGCAGGCACTTGTTCATTTTAAGATCCTAAAGCCAAATGTGTAGGAAGACACTTGTTCATTTTAGCCTGATTTCAATGATGTCATAGCAAACAAGATTGATTTTAAGCCCGAATCGAAGTGTGGAGGCAAGCAATGTTTAGAGATGAGAGATGGATTGATTTCACCTGATTGCTTTTTTGTCCTTTGATCTGCTATGTGTGCTGATGCCCTTGCTGTTCTAGCTCCTTAGATACCCCTGATAGTCATCAAGATAAGAAGAAAACCAAACTTGCAAGCCAATAGTGGATTAGTTCAAAAAGATGTGATATGTTAAAAATCTGATATGGATGACCTGATACAGCAAAATAGATTACATAAATAGAAAGTACATGAAATTCTATGCACTTTTGAAAAAAATTCGTTGAAATTGGATACGTTTTGCTCAAGATATGCTTGTTTGAAGTTTTTAAAGAAGCTGAAGTTTGACCAAGAAAATGACTAATAAAATGATGGATTCACCTAATGAAACCTCCACAGCTGAAAGTTTATTGAATTAGCTTTCCAACGACTATAAAAACTTAAAAATCTGACATGATTTGCAAAAGTTATGGTAGTTTTAAAAAGAAAACTATTTTAAACTTAAAAAAAAACACTATTCACAGCTTGAAAACACTGTTCACGACATGAGAACACTGTTCACTACTGAAAAGCACTGTTCACCGCTGGAAAGCATTGTTCACCATAGAAAAACACTGTTCACTACCGAAAAGCACTATTCACCGATGGAAACACTATTCATCACCCTACAAACATTGGGTCAAATTTCACCTGCACCAAAAATGGTCAAATTATATGTTTTTCTTCACCTCTTGGCCCTTCTGGATGCAACTGTGATGTCTGTTTTAGCCTAGGAGGTCACCTGTGATAATTACTCACAAAACTTGCCAAACAAGGGTTAGAAAGATGCAAATTTTTACAACAAAAACTTAGAAAAACGTAAGATTTAATCATGAGAAGTGAATCCCACCAGGTGTGCCAGAAATGTAGACAAAAATTTTTGACAAAAGAAAGATAAAACAAATGACATATAATTTACCTTGATCCAAATCTTTTCGAATACCTCAGATGATGCCTTGAAAGATTGATGCATGCATGTTTGATTTGTTCGAATGATTGAATGTTGATTGCTCAAATATGTAGCATAACGATAGGATGAAGATTAGATAGATGAAAGATAGATAAATGAAGGATGATGGATGAAAGATTGAGGAGATATTTCGGTAGAGTAACGGTACTTAAAAGCTCATCCATGCAAATGGCTTGGTTGTGATTTAATTTATAGACAAAGATGAGAGGATGGAGGGATAAAACTTCCATTTTGTGAGCAGTAGTGGAATTAGAAAGTTGATCATGCAACAAGAGAGAAGAAATAGAAGGTGAATGAGTTAACTTGAGAGATGATTTGAGTCATCTTGAGAGATGGAAATGGAAGGTGAGATAATAATTTAAATAATTTAATATTATTTAAATCATGAGGAATGTGAGAGTGATAAATTAAAATAAAATAAAAGATTTATTTTATTTAATTCAAGAGGAAAGGGGATTAAATAAATAAATAAAATTTATTTATTTAATAATGTGAAGGGATGGGATAAATTAAATAAATGTTACATTTATTTAATTTATTAGAGGAAGTGCTAGGATGAAGAAGGGGTTATGAATAGGAAAATGAAATTAAGTGATGATATGGGTGCTTAGGGCAAAACATGCTACAAATACCTATATGATGTAATGTTGTGACAAGGTAGACATTTTTGTGTGTCTATAGGGACTACCCCTTACGCCCTCACTTTTGGGTCAGAAGCAGTTTTACCATTGGAAGTAGAGCTACCTAGTCTGAGAGTGTCACTACAAGGCTTGTTAGACAATGAAGAATATCGAGTTGTAAGATTGGACGAGTTATAAATGATGGATGAAAGATGACTAAGAGTTGTGCAAAGACACGACTCCTACCTTGCAAAGGAAAAGAAGCAGTATAACAAGAAAGTCATCCCGATACCATTTCAAGTGGGAGATTTAGTACTTAGAATTGACAATCGAAGTGAAAAAAGAGTTGGCGAAGGACGCAAGTTTAGACCCAACTGGATAGGTCCCTACATGGTTAAAGAAGATATCGGTAACAATACCTATCTCTTGTGCACAATGGAGGGTGAGGAATTTGGAGAAACAATCAATGCCTTTCACCTCAAGAAATACTATGTCTGAAAATCATACAAATCATAAAACATAAAAACACAAAAAAAATCAAATATTCTAAAAATACAAAAAACTTACAAAATCAAAATTATCAAAAGGAATTTTATTTCTTGCATTTGAGTATCATTTTGTCCATCTTGCATTATAGTGAATGACTCTCTCTTATATTATTTCCATTTTAGTAAGGAGTCTAAAGTTGCCTAGGTATAAGTGATCCTTTTAGGTTTAGAGATTCCCTATTTTCACAATTGCCTTTCTCCCCCTTCATTCCCAGTGATTCTAATCAAACCCTGGATCTTAGCTTTACATTGATACCGGTCTTAATGAGCCATGATGTTAGGTCTAAACACAGTCAGTATTCAAACCTACAGTGTTCAAAGGAATCTTGCAAGTAGACCTTCCCAATTCTTCCCTAGTAGAAGAGAAGTCCAACTAGATTATGAAACTTTTGCTGGTGCTCAGCCCCTTATCTTCCCTGTCCAAAAACGTCAAGAAGATTAAAACTCTGAGGAAGCAATCTAAAATAATAGTGAATAAAAAAATGAGTGATCAAAATAAGAGTGATGAGAAAGGTGAGAATTGAGAGATCAAATTATTGCATATCCAAAATTCAAAAGCATTCATTTTCATAAAAGTCAAAAATCCAAAAAATGAGAAAATCAAGTGAGGCATTCTAGAAAATACAAAAAAAAAGAGAAAAAGCATATAAAAGAGAGTTACAAAAAAAAGTGATAGAGAGAAGATTGTTGAATGTCCATACCCTTGGGTGGAGATTAGTCTAAGCTCAAAGCTTCAAGGGTGACATTCTATCAGAGAAAATAAAAGAGAAAGGTACAAAACACACACATGCACTAGCTGAGCAAAGCCAAGAGTCTAATAGTCTTGAGGACCATTTTCTATCTAGGGGCCCTTATTCTTTCCCATTTCTCCTTTACCCTAGGTCTATCTTGCTTTCCATCTATGATCTAAGTCTAGAGAACATCAATAAATTTTGTTACTTATCTAAGTTGAAAGCTTGTCAAATTGTCTTATCTAGATAAAGATCAGTGTTCAGTCTTTAGTAAAACCTAAAATTTAGAAGCACTTCATCTCCTTCCCATTCCCCACTTGATTTCTAAATCCCTATCTCACAAACTTGAATAGGTCTCTTATACTAGGATATTGTTTTTTTCATAGTGCATTCATACCAAAATTAGAAAAAGAGTTCCAAAGCAATAAAGTCAATGTCATAACTCATGGAATTCCATAGAAGTAGAAGTTTTATTCTAGCATCACTTGTGTTCTTGCATTTGCATATCATCTCCTACATTTCATATATATATTCCAAAAAAGAGCTAAAAACCTGTCATTGTTATCATAATTAAATTTCTTAGAGTTGAAGGTCTAAACATAATAAAAAAATTCTAAACCTTCTGAAATGCACAAGAGATGAGTACTCGTATGATAAACAAACAACCATAAAGAGACAACTTTTCATAGATAAATCAAAAGTTTGATTTTTACAAGAGTACAAGATCTAGGACAAAATGCTCTCAAAAGGAAAGTAAGGCTCCCCATGTAAGGGGGCACGGTTTTAAAACAAGTAGACAAAAGCCTCAGGGACGATTCCCTCCAATAGAACCATCAATACTCTTACTCCTCTGCCTCTAAATGGCACTAGTGTCTCCATGAGATCTATGAGAATGAGGAACCTTGCTTTGAGTTTGAGAATGGGAAGGACTTGCAGTGCTTGACTCTGGACATTGAATCCCAAGGTGGGCCATCTCGCGAAGAATAACATTCTCACCCGTAAGGAGGAGAAACTCTGACCTCATCAAAGCATTCTCTTGACACCCATGGTAGGCAAGAGCAAAAGTGTCAGTGTTTCTGCTGGCTCTAGGAGGCAAACCAGGATCGAATAGAAGCCTCTCATGTTAAGCCAGTGAAGGGACTCATTAAATCAATAGAAACCTCACAAACAAAACCCCTCCACTCCTCGATGCTACTTGAAAAATAAAGATAAAATAAGTTACGATTCATGATTTTAAAGAAAAGAAGGACAATGCAAAAATAGAAAATAAAAGCAGACTTACGAGGATCACCAGGCTGCCAGGAAGGATCAAAGTGCCAACCTCATTAGAATGAGGAGGTCTAGGCCTTAAAGAAGAACCCTCTGGTATCTCCCCCTCGTCAGAATCAATCTCTTGTGCATCTCTTGCAAATCCCTCATTTGACAAGTCATCTCCATTTGGATGTAGTCCTCGTTGGTAGAATCTAAGTCATCCACAACATTAAGTCCTTAGGAAGGAGATCCTCTCCCTCCCCTCCATCCACCTCTCAGGGTCCTAGAAGTCTTGGTAATCAAAACCTTGGGAGTCAAAGGAGCCCAAATGACAGGTCTCTATCCAACCTCACCCATCTCTTGGATAGATCGATAGCATGTAGGAACTAGGGGCAAGTCCTCAGGAAAATCACCACCTAACTGTTGTAGAACTCGCTCAATGCAATGAGCCTCGATGGGACCATTATGGTCTAAAACCTCTGATATACTGTGGCAGTAATCTCTAACCTACCTGTCATGAGACTGTTGGTATGTGGCGACTGATCATGCAAATACTATACACTCGTAACATATCCTTGTTGGGGTTCGGGGCTGGGTTGGGCCTTGAGCATGGGTTCGAGGGTAGCAGTCCCTGAGAAGCAGGGGTTTGGGGGCGCAACCCCTGAAAAAAAAAATTCCCTCTTTTTTACCTATTCAAATTTGGTTGTTAATTTTTGTTAACCGACAAAAGAAAAATGATATTATAAAACCCTAATTCTAGAAGCTTCCAAAAAGCTTGCTATAAGTGGCTGGGATGTATGTTGCAGGCATGGAGTTCATGAGATTGTAATTTGTTTTGCACTAGATAATAAAATCATTGGATGGTTGAGTTTCTATGGATGTAGCCCCTATTGGGTGAACCACATTAAATTTTTGTGTTGATCTCTTTTGTGTTATTCTTCATTGTTATATTTGGGTTATTTAATCTACATATAATTGTTAGTGTTTATTGCTCCAATATGCCTAAACCCTAATAGAGACCATACAACCTCCATATCCACATAAGGGTCAACAATCATATATACGTCGATAAGAGTGGCCAGAGTATGCAAGGAAGTATCAAAGTGGCCCACAAGAGCCCATCTAGTAGCTCTTGGTAGTCTACAACCAGGGAGAGGAATATCCTTTTGATATGGCCTGATAAGCTCAAATATCCAAGTCATGATCAAAGAGAAGTGGCTAAATGAAAGAGCCCCACCCCGAGCAATATGATATAAATCTCTATAAACCATCACAAGAATGTCAAGACCCCATGCAAAAATAGTACCTTGCTCAATGACCTAAGTAATGGGTGCCCAACACTAATGCAGACGAGTTGAGGCCTTGTCTCTAAACAGCCTCGAAGTAATCAATCCGATCAAGAACTTCCTCAAGAGAGAAATGTGAAGTTGTATTCTAGTAAGCTGAATGCCAATCTAGTCCTTAGGACGGCTCACCCCATGATCTGAGCCAAAGACCCCTTGTCCTCAAAGGACTTGCTAGAAGGTAAAACAAGGGGATGCCCTCTCACAGGAACCCTGAGAATGCGATACACATCAAATAGAGTAATAGTCCACTCCCCTGAAACCTGTAGAAATCTAAAATTGTTCCTATCAACATCTCAATAGGTTAAAATGTCACAACAAATGCACAAAATAGGATGAACAACCGGTACGTGGCAAATTCTCACCAATCCTACCCTCTTTAGGACTGCAAGATCATAAGAAGATAGTGAATCATACATCTCAGAGAGCCACAACTACTCACGATTGGCATTACAATGAATGTACATATCCTGCTAATCAGAAAAGAACTTTTGATTAGATCCCATCAACTCAGAAAATCCCTAAAAATCATATAACTTGTGAAAATTTCATAAAAAAGCATATAAATCTTCAAAATTGCAATAAATTGATGAATTCAGAGTTCAAATTAGAACGGAATAGAGTGAATTAAACATCAAAAAACATTAAATTTTAGTCAGAATTGATATGTCGAGGTCGCCCCTTTCATCAAATCAGATCTCCTTGGGTGACCTAGATGTACATCAGATCTCCCCTGGGAGATCCTGTTGCACATGTAGATATCCACTGGGTGACCCTATTGTACAACCAAATCTCCCCCGAGCGACGTGACTAGAAAAAGGGGCAACCCTGTTTGCCTACCCACATATTAAAAAATGCTCTAAAAACCTTAATTTTTGACTGATTTTGATGAATGAAAGACCAGTTCTACTCTAAACAATGAATCAAACACAATGCAATAGAGAAAATCAACAAAATCAACAATTTCAAGAGATTTTTTACAAAATGAAAACTAGGGTTTAGAGAAGGGTTTTTGACTGATTGTGCACTTGATGCTCAATGGTAAAAGAAGAAGCAACCATCTTTATGATCCACTCAGTGATACCTTCCAAACAACTGCTTATGCGATCAATTCCGTCAATTTTCACTCCAATCTCACTTATTTCTTCACTCTTTTCTTCTCTTATCTTAGTTTGCATTATGTAATTTTTAGATTAGTTTTTTCTTTTATGCATCTCTCGTGTGTTTGTTTTGCATGCTTTCATCCCTACAGGTCTCTTCGACAAAGGCAAATGACTAGGTGAATTCACATGATCTATGGTATGTTCGTCATTTTAGTTTTCATTACTTGTTTTAATATATTTAGATGTCAAACTAATACTAGTTATTGCAAGTACTATTGTGGAAAAATTGACAACAAGTAAGGCCTAGTTTAGGAACGATACCTACCTTTCATGTAGAATACCATCTCCAAGGAGGCAAATATGTAAGCACCAAAATCACGCACAACCTTCATGAGGACCCCAATGATGATGCACAATCCTTGTCACATAAATGTAAGAGTGGAATAATGCCCTCTTTTTATGGAGTAAAAATTGGACACATGCCTTTTTACCTCCTAGTTTACCTCCTAGGTCCTTGTGAATACATTATACTTGCAAAATATTCATCCTGATGCAAAATCCCCTGAAACCCATGACAAATGGGAACTAGGTGCCCATTTAATGCTTTACCCCAGACCAAAGAGGCTCCTTGGGACTTGGGCACCTATGCCCAAGTCCTCCTTGATTGGTTGGGGCAGATTTCAAGGCATGTTGGCATAAGATATTTAAATGGGTCTCTCCTTGTCAGCTCTTTAATTTAAATTCATGAATGTTAGTGGGAAAGCATATATAAGGGTGTTTTTGAATTTATTTTGAGTTAAGATAGATATTGTGAACTTATGATATTGGAGCAAAGAGCATTCAATGCATTCATTGTGTTATTGTTGCAGATTTGTGTTTGTATTGTATGTGTTGTTGCAGATTTGGAATCATCATCCATCTCCTTATGAGTTGAAGGATCTTCATTCTCCTAAGGGCTTCACCTTCAAGGTGACATCATTATTGTTTGAATCATTTCATCATTTGGTTTATCTTTAGCCTCTACCCTACTAGGGCACACTCTCTCTCTAATAAAGGTGTAAGGAAGCTTGAATGTTGTCCCAGGATTTGATTGAGGCAAATCCCTGAACACCACAACCCCCTAACCCCTTTTCTTCTTGTGTGCAAGTTATAGGTGCAAAGCCTAAAAAAGTGAAGGTACAGGAAGGTTGTGTAAGGGAAAGGATTTTGGGATCCGAAAGTAGTTTGTGGAAATTCCTCTGCGGAAGACTTGGGTGCCCACCCCATCATCCTCCTGCTCAAACAAACACTGATTTCAGCATCAGGATACTCTCTGTGACATTTCTCCAGTTCTAATTTTCTAAAGATCCTGACTTTCTGGACTTGGGTGCCCGCCTCGGAGTCCTCCAACTTTTCAGCTTCTTTGGCATAGGTTCTGATATCTCTCTGATCATCTTTCTACTTTTAGATTCTAGATTTCTGTTGTCATTTGTCTGTTACAAGCCAATTATCTTATAACTAGGGTTTTACTCATACTCAACCTAGGGTTTGATAAAAGGATTGGTTAAATCACATCTTTCCATAGTAGTCTTGAGCACAAAATCAGTAGTTGAGTCCTATTTCATCTTGTAGTGACTTAGCTTGATTTTGACCTTGAATGCTATTGTGGAAGAGGGTTTGATCTAGTGTACTTACATACTTGCATCATTCATCTTTTTCTTAACACCTCTCAGCAATGATTCTCTTGGTAGCATGTGTTTTCTTCTTCCTTTTATTGTTTTTCCTTTGTCATGTTATCCCTTTCTTCACTTTTGATACTTTTCGATTTGTATTTCCTGTGCTTGCGACTTTGTCCCTAAGCCTTGTATTCATCCATTTTTTATGTTTTCACCTTTCCCTAGTGTTTTTCATCCATTCCCACCCCTAGGAGTCCTCTAGAGGACGTCCTAAGCCATCTCCAACTTTCAGTTTTTAGTTTCAGTCAACCAGTACAAATCACCCCTATTATTTCTAGATCTTCCCTGGGAGATATGACATTTGCAAGTAGAGATTTGGTTTTTGACCCCTATTTGACCAATTTCCAGAGGCAATTCCCCTTCTTTTTCCCTCTTCTTCCATCTCCCATCTTGCATCACCACCCAAGATCCCTCCTCTAAGGGTCACCCATGGGCCTCCCCTGGGTGACCTTGACTAGTGAATTGGGCGACCAGGTGGTGACCCTGCTGTCTTTTCCAACTATGATTAAACTCAAGTTTTTGACCAAAAATAGCTCCGTTTTCACCTATTTTTGCTTCTGTTTGCATGGAATTTTGTCCCAAAGATAGAATTAACCATTCATGCATTTACCCATGCATATTTAGCTCATTTTTATCTTTAGTTATCAACCCATACATTCTTCTAACTCCATTGCTTCCCAAGTGAAGCTATATTGGTTAGATCACTCCAATTTTAGCCCATATCACTCTTGTGTCTTCTAAGTTAACTCATCAATCAAAGGGAGTTAACTCTTCATCTTCTCTACCTCTCATGCCTTCTTCAAACCTATAAATACCCCCTCCCCCAAGCATAAAGGGAGGCAATTTTATTTGTGCACAAAGTTCTTGCAGGTTATTGCTCTCCAATCAAGCATCCATATGCTCACACAAGACATCTGAGCCTTTTGATTTTATTGTTGTCTTATCTAGCTTTGCTAAAATATCATTTAGCGTTGATGTGCTACTCACATCATAAGCCACAGTATTCACAAGCTCACATTAAGCTCTCATCCAAGCTTCCAAAAGCTTCTTTTGCATCCCTTTTCTTATTGTTGCCAAGAGGATCACCCCGCTGCTGTAAGACAGTAAGAGGTTGCCATACAAGGATTTCTGAGGCAGTGGAGGCTCATGCATCTCTTTATTCCAAGTTCCTTCATGCTTTTTATTTCATAGTAATTAGATAATCAGATTTGCTCTTGGAAATAGTAAATGCATGTTGCTTTTTCCTTGATAGGCCAAGTAGATCTTGCATTGTTAAATTAGTTTAGTTTCAAAAGTTCATAGATTAGATTCATTTCAAAGCAATTTCCCTTTCCTAGAGTAATTGTTCCACATAATCATAAAAACAAAACAAAAACATAGATTCAATTGCATTAGTTAACTTCATACTAGACTGCATTCATATTTTAATTACTAGAATAGAAAAAAGCACTTTCATTTCCATAAATAGAAAAAAGCACAAAAAATTGTTTTGCACTCATATAGGCTTGCATGCATCCAAAAAATGAAAAGAACAAAAACATTAGCATCATAGAGCATTCACAAACCCTTTATTCCAACACAAGGTCAACTTTGGTCAACATTTTGGTGAAGCCCTTGGTTTCAACAAGAGGACAACACAAAGTCAAACCTTAGGTCAAAAAAACCGTAAGTCAACAACCCTAGGTAAAATCAAGGTTAGCTTTAACTATCTCTCTCTTGGTTTGGGATCACGAATGTGCCCTAGACATAGAGGTGAGTGGGTAAGGGAAATCCTCAACAAGATAGAGGAGATCCACCCTAGACCACAATAAGATCAATAGATAATTCCACAACAACAAGAAAGGTTAACGACATACAGGCTATCATCCAACAGTTCAAACAACAACACCAACTTGAAAAAAGTATTAATGAAAACAACAATCAACCCACACAACATTGGAACCTTAGAAACCCAAATAGAAGGATGGTGACTAGTGACCGTTCAAGTCATAGTTATTTTAACAACAAAAGTCACTAATGGGTCTAGTTATTGATTAATTTTCTTATGTTTTTATACAAATTCTCAGACATTCTTAGACATTTGTCCTATATATATTCCTGCACTTTGCTATCTTTTATGTTCATTATGCAGACCTAGACTTGATTAACAAGTATATGGAATATGGTTTTAATATGATGAATTATGCATAATTATGTGTGGGAATGTATGGATTGTAAATGATATTTGTACTTCATATGGTTGTTAGTATTGTGTGCATGTTTTGTGAGCTAACCCTTGCAGCTGAAGAAGGTGGACTGTAACCTGCAGCAACTGTAAGGTGTAGCCCGCAACCAAAGAGTTTCTAGACAGTAGAGTAGGAGAGGTTCCAAACTAAATCACGCACATCAACTACAACATGGAGACACCTGATGAAGATAATCATGCATCATGACAGTAATCAATAAAGATAATTGAAAGATGAAGGATTCTATTGCAACTAGAAGACCAACATGACTGATTCAACCAGTCCACGTTCCCCTGTTTCAACAAGGAGTTCCAATATTATTAGGACTCTTCTTTCCTTCTTCTTTTAGTTATTGTTGTTTATCATTTATCACACTCTAGTTTGTATGGAGTGGTGGTTTATGATTTCAGTTAAGATACCTATTTCAATAAACTCCTCCATGCCTATATGTATGGCTTGGTGGTCAAGGTAGTTAATTTGTTAGTTAAGCTTCAAGTTTGAAGTAGATTGTTTTGTCACAGATATAGCCATCTGAATATTTTTTTAGATATATGCAGACAATATTTGTTATGTTGATGATGATTTTATGAATAATACGGTTCAACAAGATTTTATCTGATTTGAGAAGACTGTGTAATGAATGAGTTAGAATCAATATGATTGTATCAATCTAGAGAACTAGATTTGAGTTAAAAGTAGTGAGGCAGTCACCTGAGCAAGGGCCACTCAGGGTAACTGTCCCTCACTTTATTTATTGCATGTTGTTATTGTTGTAGCATTTATTTCATGAATGTAAGATTAATTAGATTCTTAAGTTGTTTTAGTTCAATTGACTTGTGATACTCTGGAGGGTAGGATAAATTATCAATACCAAGCTAATTCTTAGAGTTCATTTCCTTAACAGTCATTTGTTACAGTTTTACATTTCAAGTACCTGTAGCAACAATAGCAACATTACTTTCTCTTGTCAGCGAGTAGTTTGATTTATGACAATGTACTATATGAGTTAGATAGTTAGGTATTTGAAAGCACATACACTGCCAGTGCCATCACAAGCTTACTAGCCTTGGTCGATAATTCAATGATGGTCATTTCAAGGGTTATCTAGTGGACTATTTAGTTAGGTTGTTCCTTTGAATTTTGTGATTGTCACCAAGTTTACTATACATAGCAAAGACTACATTTTTGACACAATTTCCAAGGATGGTGCTACTTTAAGGGATTAGTTCTTGTTATTTCCAAGCTTTCCTAGTTTAAACATTTTTCTTTCAAGAAGATAGGATACTTAGTTTTCATCCCACCACATACTAGAACATTTCACTAACATTGTGCAAGAGTCGTTGCTATACAAAGTCATACCTATTGTATGTGGAGGCACAGAGACGCTTTGGGAAGGTTTCTTCCATTAACCCAACAAGCTACAACAAATATTGGTTACTACAATGATTAGAGCGAGGGTATTATTGAAGAAGAATTTTCCCTCTCATCAACATCTACTGATAATACAGAAAGCACCTTCCTAACCATGGCTGATGCAGTGGATGATCCACCAAAACATGTGACTTTTGAGTTTCCAATTACCAACCAAGAGGGCTACTGCTCTGAAGAATATACCTCCATCATCATTACCAGTCTTCTATGGTTTGGTGACTGAGGATCTAGATACATTCTTGTTTGAGTTTGATGTCATGTGTAGAAGCTATGACTACACAACTGATGCTCATACGCTCAAGCTATTTCCTGCTACTTTGAAGGATGCCGCTTTGAGATGGTTTATGGGACTATAAAAGGATGCTATTCCAGAATGGGACAAAATGAAAACAAAATTCTTGGAGAAGTACCAAGATTATTGCATAGGAATTGATAGGAGAAGAGATGACATCTTCAGGATGACTCAAAAAAAGGATGAACCATTTGAAGATTATGTAGAGAGGTTCCAGTTCTGCCTAAAGAAAAACCCATAGAATAAACTCTCAGATGAATCTTTGAAGCTTGTATTTTTGAGAGGAGTCAATGATGATTGCATGGATGCCCTTAATCTTATTGTGGCAGGAGATGTGTCTTAATTACCCTTTGAGGATGTCTATAGAGTTTGCAGAAACTACTCAAGGTCCTTTACCAAGAAGATAAGGGGAGATAGAACATCTACCATTGGCAAGACATCTAATTCAGTTTCAAGGGTGGAATTGAGTAATTTGTTGACCAACATGAAAGAAGATATTATAAGTCACCTAGCTACTCAATTGGATACTCTACACTTGAAGAAGAAGCAGGAGGAGGCTGATGCAATACTCACTAAATGCTATCCCAATTGCATACAAAGAAAATCCAATTGTAAATGCAGAAGGGTGGCTAATATTACAAAAGATAAATCAGAGAAACCACACTTTCAACCATTTGAAAGTGAAGATGGCTAGCTATTCTATGTTACACAAAGGCAACCATGGCAACAAAGACAAGGTATGCCACAAGATCCTCTAACTTTCAATGCATCATTTCCAATAGGTAATCATAATTTCTCTAGTTGGAACCCTCATCCCTAGCCAAGTACCGAAAACCAATGGCAAAACCCTCAACAAAAATGGAATCAACAACAACCTAATGTATGGCCCCAACAAAATTTCCAAAGACCTAACTACAACCCTCAATGGCCAGTACATCAAAACCAATGGCAACCACAATGGAAAAAGGGACAACAATGGCAAAACCAAAATATGAATTACTCACAACCTTTGTTGCCTTCTTAGCCACAACAACAAGCTATCATGCCAAATCCATCAAGCCCAACAACTTAGCCACCAAGACCACCACAACTACCTGCCCAACCTGCACCTAACCCCAATAACAAGCTTGTCCAACATGCATACACTAACAAGGCTATTCAATACCACACTTATGGAGTAGAGGTGAGTGATGTCCACCTTAGGTCAGGGAAAACATTAGCTGGGCCTTCATCTCCCCAAATCACTGAGATGGTAGATGAGGAACCCATAGATGAAGCTTTAGATAATTCACCTTTGGAACCTAAGTCAAATTAGGTAAATAAGACTATCTCAAGTCCAGAGCCTCCTTTCCCTGAGTGTTTATCCATTACAAAATATCATACCCAAGATGAGACATATCTATTAGGACAAATCAAGAATGTCAATATCAAAATCCCCCTCATTCAAGATATCAAGGAGATCCCAATTTATACCAAAACAGAAAGGGACCTTTGCCTTAAAAATCCAAGAAGAAAAATGAAGGATCCTTAGACAGTCCATGTCCTAATGAACCTTGCTGATATCATGCTAGGGAACATAATTGTTCCTAAATACACACACCCTAGCAGTCTAGTAGTGGATGTTAAGATAAATGGGACCCTCATAAAAAATACCTTGATTAATTTAGGGGCAACCATTAATGTCATGACTAAGGAAACAATGCAGTCACTTCAACTACCTAACCTCAGGCCTACACCAACTGTTTTAAAGTTGGTAGATAGGTCCACAGTAAAACCCGAAGGGATCATTGAAGACAGTCATAGCATTAGACTCATGGGAGTATCCTATAGATTTCATAGTCTTGTAGCCAAAGGTTAACCTTGCAGGATATCCACTTATCTTAGGCAGACCCTGGTTAGCAACAACTGATGCATTCATAGGTTGTAGGTCTGGAAACATGATAATATCAAATGGAACTTTAACCAAGAAGCTGGTCCTCTATCCACTAACCCAACCTCATGACAATCTAGAGCAAGTTATATGGCTTGCCTTGGAAGAAGAGGATAACTATTCCCTCTAAACTCTCATGACCATTGAACGCAACCCCCTGTTAGAAAACCAAGGTGAGGATGATTTAATTGACCACATTATATAGAACAATTGCGGTCGAGACTCGCATCAACAAGACTGTCTAGCATGTTTGCAAGATCCATTGCAAAACATTATACTTGCAAACTCCTCAGAAGACATATCCCAACTTTTCCACTCTTTACTACCACAAGAGTGTGTTCCCAACATTAGTGGATATGATTTCATCTATGTAATCAGCTTCCAAAAATTAAAAATCATGCCAGGTAAAATGTTGAATATTAACAATGCCCTAACTGTAGAATAGAAGAATTCCCTAACCACTGTGATGTAGGCACATTCATCAGCCTTTGCATGGGATTACAATGACACGAAGGGAATTGATCCAGACATGTGCATGCATAGGATTTACATAAATGTTGGTTTCAATCCAATTAGACAGCCTCAAAGGAGAATGAACCTTGCCTTGCAAGAAATTGTTAAAACTGATCTACAAAAACTACCTGATGTAGGCTTCATTTACCCTATTTCTGACAGCTAATGGGTGTCACCTTTAGTCATTGTTCCTAAGATAGGAGGAAAATGGAGGGTATGTGTGGACTATAGGGAGCTAAATGCAGCCACTAGAAAGGATCACTTTTCACTACCTTTCATTGACCAAGTACTTGATTCCCTAGCAGGTAAAAAGTACTTCTCCTTCTTAGATGGCTTTAGTGACTTTAACAAGATAAAGATAGCTCCAGAAGATCAGGATAAGACTACATTTACATGCCCTTGGGGTACTTATGCTTATTATGTTCTTCCCTTTGGATTATGTAATTCCCCAACCACTTTTCAGAGGGTAGTGCTAAGTATCTTCTCAGATTATGCTCATGATTCTATGGAGATATATATGGATGAGTTCACCACTTATGGAGAGACATATGAAACAACACTCAGCAATAAAGAGAAAGTTCTCAAAAGATGTCAAGAACTCAATCTATTATTGAGTCATGAAAAATGTTTCATGATGATGACTCAAGGGATTGTTCTAGGACATTTTATATCAAATGAAGGAATTCAAGTGGATCCCCATAAAATTAAGATCATTTCTACACTTCATGTGCCACAAAAACAAAAAGATGTCAGGAGATTTCTAGGCCATGTAGTCTATTATAAAAGATTCATTTAGGACTTCAACAAAATTGCAGCACCCTTGTTTACTATGCTCACAAAATATATAGAATTTGATTAGACCACAGAATGTTAGCACTCTTTTGAGACACTTAAATAAGCTTTGACTCAAGCACCTATCTTGAGAGGACCAAACCGGACATTGCCTTTCCACATACACACTGATGCTTCTGATTTTTCTATAGGAGCTGTATTGGGTCAAAAGGAAGGTAATAAAGAGTATGTTATTTATTATATCAGCAAGAACTTACAAGGAACATAACTAAATTATATTGTCACAGAGAAAGAGATGTTAGCAGTTGTCTATGCCATTAACAAGTTTAGGCATTATATCACTAGTTATCTAGTCTTTATCCACATAGATCATACACCAATCAGGTACCTAACCAATCAGGTACCTAATGAACAAACCTATGGTTGGAGGTAGACTAGTTAGATGGTTGCTCTTACTTCAGGAGTTTGATGTAACAATAGTGGATAAGCTAGGAAAAGATAATGTGGTGATAGATTTTCTATCTAGATTGCCTACACAATTAAAAGAAGGTGTTGTAGATGACTCTTTTCCAAATGAGCATTTGTTTTCTCTCAATATACACACACCATGGTTTGCTGGCATTGCAATTACCTAGTGGCAAGATAGATACCATCACATTTCTCTCCTAGGGAGAAGAGGCAGTTGGTTCATAAGAGCTTTCCATACTCTTGGATTGCTAGTTATTTATTCTATATTGGTCCAGATCACATTATGAGAAGATGTATAAGAGAAGATGAGGTCTTTGACATCCTAAAAGATTGCCATGATGAGGCCTGTGGGGGCCATTTTGCAGCCAAAAGGACAACATTTAAGGTCTTAATAATAGGCTACTATTGGTCAACTCTTCATAAGGATTCGATAAAGTATACAAGGAGTTGTGACAAATGTCAGAGAATGGGCAGACCAACAAAGACATATGAAATGCTTTTGCAGCCACAAATTGTACTAGCACCATTTGACAAATTGGGGCTAGACTTCATTGGCCCAATTTCACCTACATCTGATAACAACGAGTATATTTTAGTTTGCACTGATTATCTGACAAAGTGGGTTGAAGTCAAAGCATTCCAATTTGCAAGGGATGGGAATGTAGCCAAGATTTTGTATGAAGACATCTTCACTAGGTATGGAGCCCAAGAGAAACTGTCACTGTTCAAGGTCCCTAGTTCACTTCTGAACTCATTTTTGTATTGGTTACAGAATATGAAATCAGACATAGAAAGTCAACACCTTATCACCCCCAAGCCAATGGGCAGGTGGAGGTTACAAACATGGAGATTGAAAACATTTTGACCAAAATAGTGCAAATTCACAAGAAAGACTGGGCAACCAGATTGCTAGAGGTAGTGTGGGCATACAGGACAACATGAAAAACAACTATAGGCTTTACACCTTATGAATTAGTGTATGGAAAAACAAAAGTCCTGCCAATTGAATTTGAATATAAAACACTCAAGACAGTAGTAGAACTAGGAATGGACTTGACAGAAGCACAAAAGGAAAGGCTACATATTCTGAATGGGTTAGATGAAATTAGAATGGAAGCTATCCATCACACATAAATAGTTCAAAAATAGAGGACTAAATGGCACGACCAGTTTATCAAGACCAAAGAATTCTATGTAGGTGACTGGGCTTTGTTGTATGACTCCAAATACAAGGACTATAAAGGCAAACTGCAATCAAGGTGGTTGGGACCTTATGAAATATAACAGGTATTTCCCAATGGAGCAGTAAAGTTACAGACCATAGATGCTGTCAAGTTTTCATTTTTGGTTAATGGTCACAAATTAAAGCTCTACACGAAGCCAGTAACATGATATGATTTTGTAAAGCAATGCTCTGTAGAACTAGGAATGGACTTGATAGAAGCACAAAAGGAAAGACTACATATTCTGAATGGGTTAGATAAAATTAGAATGGAAGCTATCCATCACATAGAAATAGTTCAAAAATAGAGGACTAAATGGCATGACCAATTTATCAAGACCAAAGAATTCCATGTAGGTGATTGGGCTTTGTTGTATGACTCCAAATACAAGGACTATAAAGGCAAGTTGCAATCAAGGTGGTTAGGACCTTATGAAATACAACAGGTATTTCCCAATGGAGCAGTAAAGTTACAAACCATAGATGTTGTCAGGTTTTCATTGTTGGTGAATAGTCACAGATTAAAGATCTACACAAAGCCAATAACATGAGATGATTTTCTAAAGCAATGCTCTATTCCCAGCCCTGATTCAGATAATGCCATATTATCACCAGACAATAATCAAGAGGCAAATACTACAGGTTCTCGCAATAACTCAGTAGATGAGCTCCACATCTCACCTCCTGAGGTCACTCAGGTATAATTTATTAACCTTCTTCACATGCACACACAACAACGGTACCACAATATTCATGAAGATTGTTTCACCATGCTGTAGGGACCTGTAGCAAGCAACAAACTAAATGCTTCCACACTTCACTATGGGACCTATTGATGCTGGTACATGCAGTAGCTATCTGTTAGAACATTCAAATTTTGCACTGAGTTAATTGCACTTCCTCCGCGATTACTCCACTTTTCCAGCACATGCAGCCACCGCCCATCAGTTCACCACATGCAAGTTCATTAAACTCGTTCACAAGCACCAGATAGTCATTCATGTCATCTTCCATAATAATAATTTCACGTCCAATCAAGTTCATGTTGTAATCACATTTTACAAGGCTACACTCGCGTGAAGTTCAATTCACTTCATCTCAATAGGTACGCATACTAACTTTCCATTATTAACATAGATTTTTAATACATTCTTTATATTTCTCACATTTAATTTAGAAAAATTCTCATTATTAAAACTATTTCCATATTCTATCATCCTTCCCTTCGTCTGCAGTGCCTTGAAGTGAGGTCACTTCAAGATTTTAGTTGGTGGGGGAGATAGTGTGTGTATGTTCAAAAAATGATTGTTCACCACCATCAGTTACAAAACATTGACCAATACAACCTTGTTCCTTTGCCTTCTTACATCTATGACCTTTTGTCTATTAATTTCCTATAATCTGAGTCAGTTCAGGTTGGTTTGAGTTTGGTGCATATAGGTATAATATAACGAAGGAATGTGCAAAGGGTTATTGAAATTGAAAGTGCACACAGATATAATAGAGGGTTAGTAGAAGGGTTGTGAAGAATTTGAATTTGAAGTTTAATTGGCAACATTGGAGGAGACCTTATTAGACGGGAACCCACAATACATAATATAATATTGGAAGACTAGTTAGCCTTGCCAATCTTTACACAATTAGGATGTCTTGATTATTTTCTAAAGCTCATGGAATACAATGAAGGCATGATGAGGCAATTTGTAGCCTCACTATACCATGATCAAGCCACTGTCAAGGGTTTGACAGTGGATGCTTCAGAAGTTGCAATTGCTAAAGTATCTGGTTTACCCAAAAATGGAGAAGAATTCCATGTCAAGGTAGATGCAATAGCTGCAAGAAATGAATTCAGTGAGGCAGGGGAGCATCTAGACTCAACGTCACAAGGTACTAAAAGAATATCACTTCCACAATTATAGGCTTCTTGTGTTGTTCATATTATTAAGTACCTTACTTGTGATGGTAGGCAGTCCATGTTATATACTGTGCATTTTAAATTGTTGAGTCACCTCCGCCATAACAGAATACTCAATGTGCCCAATTTTTTGTATAATTTGTTAAAGAGAATAGGATATGAATACCAAAAAAAGCCAAATAAGTCAGCTTTGTCACATGATTGTTTGGTCACTTTGTTAGTAAAAAGAAACCTTAGGGTTTGGTATCCACATGTGCCTTGGAAAATATTTTTGAAATACAAAAACATTAATGACATTTTTAATGAGCCAGTAGTACTAGAGAATGTAGAGTCACCTACTGCATCCTTGAGGGAAACTCCTATTACACCTACTACCTCACCTACCTGTAGTGTGCAAGAAACAGGGGACCAAGATGTGCCAACTTCACCACCTGCAGCATTTGACCAACTTGTAGTAGAAGAGGTAAATCAAACCCCATCCTCTAGTAAAACACCCAGCACCAAAACACCAAAAACTAGAAAGAAGAAGGGTGGTTCTTCTTCTAAGCCTTAAAAAAGGCCAAAGGAGAAACCCACACCATTAAGGTGTTCACACAGCCTAAAGAAGAAAGGTGTTTTGAGGGGTGTTGTTGAGAAGCCAAGAGACGAAAATAAGGATATTGTGGCAGTAGAAACTAACCATGAGCAAGAGTCTAATGTGACTGAGAATGTGCAAGTCCCCATAAAAAGGAAATGGTATGTATCCACTACCTCTAATTCATAATCAGAGGATATTTTTGTTGCTAAGAAAACTAGAAAGAAAACCCCAGATAACCCTGACAATGAGGGTTATGAGTCTACAGGGGGTGGTGATGAACAACCTTTAAGGGATGAGGAATTATTGATTGAAGAAAGGAATATTAGAAGAGAATTTCAGGAAGCCTTTGAGAGAATTAAATAGTTGGAAGAACTGGTCAAAACTTATGAGCAGAGGGACAAGGAGAGAGAAGAAAAGATACATGAATTGGAAGAAAAAGTTAACACTTATGATAAGGGGTCAAAACTAGATATCCTTGTAGAGCTAGCCATAGTTGTTACATGAAATAAGGAATTAGTGGTTGAAGAGAAAAGACTCCCTGTTATAAAAACCCCAACCTGTCATACAGTTGTGTCCCTAGGATATCAACTATGGAAAGTTACTCAAGGTTTTTCTAAATGAGAAGAGGAGTGGAAGAAATAAAAAGAAGCCATGATTGCAGAGCATACCCATGCATTAGAAATGAAAGAAATTGAATTGAGGAGAGCAATGGTCAGGATGGAAGAGATAGCAGACAAAGCTGCCCAAATTTGTCAAATGCAGGCCTCCAGCTAAGACATATGCTTTGTTTTTATAGGAAACTTTTTTGAGTTTTCCCTTTAGTAAGTTGATTAATAGAAATCCAGTTTCCATGAGTGGAAGAATGAATTTTTTGAATTTTTTTGCTATTGCCACACTAGAAGAGCAAGACCAGTTATGTGAGTTCTACTTACATAACTATGTTGTACCTGAGGATGCTAAATGGAACCCACTAATGTTTGTAGGTGATTTACAAGTAAGGGCACTTGCATCCTACTTCAGAAATGAAAAATTAAGGGGTAAAATTATGCAAGCATACACAGAGAGAAAAATAAATTGCTCTCCCAATAAGGAGATAATCTAAAACCCCTGGATTAATCAACGCAGTGTGGAGACAACTCTTGGAACATAAAGGTTTGGGTAGGAAGATAATGAGTTTGAGACCGTAGGACTATGAAAGGATGCAACATTTAATAGTTGGACTCATTCACCAGTCTTATCAGTATGTGTAGGATAGATGGAACAGTTTAACCCCTGAGTTGCAAAGGAAAGAACACCACTCTGTTCACAACTTTATGGCCATGTTTGAAAGAGTACAGAAATATATGGATATTGCCAAAGTACTTGGACTTGAATGGGTACCACTCACCTTCCAACCCCCAATGCTGCTGTACCCAGTGCCACATTGGGCATGGAAGAAGAATATGGAGTGTGAAAAGGCAGAGGTTACAAGGATGAACATGTTGGCATATCATAATGGATTTTACTTGGAACAGGAAGAATGAGTGGATGCTGTTACAGATTTCAAGGAGATTACTCTGCACTACAACCTCTAGTCCTAGTTGATTTTCTTGTGGACAAGCAAATGGGTAGTTGGGGGGAAATGATGGGTCTAGTTATTGATTAATTTTCTTATGTTTTTATGCAAATTCTTAGATATTTGTCCTATATATATTCCTACACTTTGCTATCTTTTATGTTCATTATGCAGACCTAGACCTGATTATCAAGTTTATGGAATATGGTTTTAATATGATGAATTATGCATAATTATGTGTGGGAATGTATGGATTGTAAAGGATATTTGTGCTTGATATGGTTGTTAGTATTGTGTGCATGTTTTGTGAGCTAACCCTTGCAACCGAAGAAAGTGGACTGTAACTTGTAGCAACTATAAGGCGTAGCCCGCAACCAGAGAGTTTCCAGACAACAGAGCAGAAGAGGTTCCAAACTAAATCACAAGCAACAACTATAGCATGGAGACACCTGATCAAGATAACCACACATCATGACAACAATCAATAAAGATAATTGAAAGAGGAAGGATTCTGTTGCAACTAGAAGACCAACGTGACTGATTCAACTAGTCCACATTTCCCTATTTTAGCAAGGAGTTCTATTTTTATTAGGACTCTTCTTTCCTTCTTTTTCAATTATTGTTGTTTAGTATTTATCACACTTTGGTTTGTATGGAGTGGTGGTTTATGATTTCAATTAAGAGACCTATTTCAATAAACTCCCTCATGCCTATATGTATGGCTCAGTGGTCAAGGTAGTTAAGTTTCAAGTTTGAAGTAGATTGTTCTAACGCATATATAGCTATCTAAATCTTTTTCCAGATATATGCAGACAATATTTGTTATGTTGATGATGAGTTTATGAATAATACAGTTCAACAAGATTTTATGTGATTTAAGAAGACTATGTAATGAATGAGTTAGAATCAATATGATTGTGTCAATCTAGAGAACTAGATTTGAGTTAAAAGCAGTGAGGCAGTCACCTAAGCAAGGGCCACTCAGGGTAATTGTCCCTCACTTTATTTCTTGCATGTTATTATTGTTGTAGCAGTTATTTCATGAATGCAAGATTAATTAGATTCTTAAGTTGTTTAAGTTCAATTGACTTGTGATACTCCGGAGGGTAGGATAAATTATCAATACCAAGCTAATTCTTAGAGTTCATTTCCTTAACAATCATTTGTTATAGTCTTACATTGCAAGTACCCATAGCAATAGTAGCAACATTACTTTCTCTTGTCAGTGAGTAGTTTGATTTATGACACTGTACTAGATGAGTTAGATAGTTTACTCTTTGAAAGCACATAAAGTTCCAGTGCCATCACAAGCTTACTAGCCCTGGTCGATAATTCAATGAAGGTCTTTTCAAGGGTTATAGTGGACTGTTCAGTTAGGTTGTTCCTTTGAATTATGTGATTGACACCGAGTTTACTAGACATAGTAAAGACTCTACAATCACATAACACCATATGAACAAACGCACAACAAAGGCTTAGGACTGGCTGGGCACTCTCCGTGAAGTCTAGCTCTCAAGTGAGCCATATAGACACCACGTCTCACTCCTCTCTACTAGCTACTTCCACGAGAGTGAGAGTGACGTGGAGGTTCACCCCGTGGCAAGGAGAGGGGTCCATGTGTGTACCAAATCTGACTTGACCACTCCAGGCCACTGAATCATGTTTTTGAGTGTATAGAGATATGCATATCATGTGAAACATTAGAAAAGACAAGAGAGTGCATATAGAGTAACAAAAGTTGCATCTTGTGTCCCCCTCTCCTTAAAATTAACTTCCTCATCGAAGTCACAAAACATGTAGGGATATAAGAGCCTTGATACTAATTACATCTCAACATGTAGTTGCACTTTTCTAAAACATCTCATTCAACCTATATAGTTATATAAACCAAAGAAGGAATTATAAATACTTCTTAAACAATAGATCGACCAACCAACACATTTAACATTTACATATACATATACTCACATGCAAGGTCAAGAGTCGCCTCATATTAATGGAATATAATCAAAATATCATTTCCTTAAGAAGAATAAGTATACACATTTTTTATTAAGGTAAAAGTGGTTTTTTGAAAGGGTCCAAACCCTTTTACAAGAGAACAACTTGAAGTAAACAAAAAAAGTTCCATGAGGAATAGAACAACCAAAGGGAAAAGATATATAACACAACTGCAAACAGGATACTAAGAATAGCCATGACAATATAAGACCTAATCTAAACATTGCTAGACCCTACCCTAGCCATCCACATATCCCTACCCTAGGTGCACAACTACAAACTTGGGAAGACCTTCCTTCCTCCTCTGATAAATATTCCAAGATACACATTATCTAAATCCTCAGACCAAGGAGAGAGGGGAGGGGAATCTACCTCCACTGCCCTATTTGGGGGCACCATGCATGAAGAAGAATGCTTGACTATAGAAGTTGATAGTTGAGAAGTTATAGCTAGATCTAGAGTTGGATCACAAGCACCAACCACCTCAAGGGGTGTGGGATCTAATGAAGGCACAATAGGTGCTTGAACTAGAAAAGATGCCACAACTAGAACATTAGGTGTATTGCCTACAACAAATAAATAGGATCTATGCTAGCATCAGAAAGGGGCCTAGGGCTCTTTGAAGAAGTCATTATTGGTATAATCAATAGTAAGGTTCTTGGGAAGATATTTTTTCCTCTACAAAGAAGATCTCGAGACCCCAAGGTGTGGAAAATCTAAAACCAAATGTCTTGTATCAAAACATCACTAGCATTGGAATAGGATGCCCTCATAATCAAGAAGCTGACTCCAAGACCAAGCAACCACCTAAAAACAACTTCCACCAAAAGGGGTTTAGAAAAGTCAATTTCCACCAAGATACAAGAAAAGATAGTATGGGAGAGAAGAGTCGTGGCAAAATCCATCTTCAGGAAATTATCCAAGGAGTTTCCAATTACCTCATATTATTAAGTACCTTATGTTGGATCTAGGGCATACAACTGAGAGGGGGGGGGTGAATCAGTTGTATAAAACTTCTTCTTCTTTCAAACACTTGATTCTTGTTGTTAGTTAGCAGCATATCAATTAATCATCCATGAAAGCATGATACATAAACACAAGAGCAGATCAACACATTGAACACCAAGATTTTGACGTGGAAAACCCGGTTAAGGGAAAAACCACGGGGTGATTAACCCAAGAATTATTCTCTGTTAGAAGAATAAAGAAAAAATGAATGGCACATGCCAATTAGGGCTCATTGCCCGAGCACACTGCTCACAAAGAGGCCCACTGCCTACAAGGAGACACACTGTCTACAAAGTGATAAAAATCACAGTCTTGAACTAGAGAATGACATCTCTACCATGTCCGGATCAGTTCCAATTAAGCCCAAAAACTTCTGCTCTGCCTTTCGCACTTCCCTTCACTATGCCACACTCATCCACAAAAAACCACACTTTGAAATGAACTCACAAACCGTTATTTATACAAGACATCGACTTAGGAACAAACATCTAAGTCGGTAAACAACCATAAGAGTATCCGCAAGATGAATAACACATCCGGTCGGCCACCACAAGAACATTCGCAGGATGAACAACTCATCCGGTCGGCTAAACAGAGCAAGAACTTCATCCGGAAGAATAACTTCAATTCCGGGCTCTACCATCAATGCGGACCAACAACACAACCTAAACATGATCCAAGAACCTTCACAAGCCTGTCTGAATGACCGAATACATCCGCACTTCCTCTACTTACTGGAATCTCTTATCTTCCTCATCCAGAACTTCAAGAACACAGTCTGTCGCCACTGTCATAATGCAAGAGGTACTTTCGGACCTCCAAATCATACACAAATCAGGATGACACATCACAAGGACATCCCAAACACTCCTTCCAATCCGTAGATTAGGATAATACAATTCCGGACCTCACCGGACCTTTTTGTGATCCTCTGTCACCTCTGGATACTTGCCGGAACCGGTTCTATACCGACAGTCACAACTCCTTCAGATCTTCATGCGGACCTCTGAAATCTTAACTGAAGCATCTCAAGACTCATATCTACTAACCCTTTAATCCGCATCCTCCGGTTCTCATCCTATACAGTACATTTGCCTTCTTCTCATCACTGTTCTTCACTGTTCCTGACTGAGGCTAATTTTCTCAATATCCTCAGCACACAGCTCATCAGATCCTTCTTGTCAATGCAATATGAGTATGTTGACATCAATGACAACACTGGTTCACCTCATACTTGCAACAATCTCCCCCTTTGTCATTGATGGCAACATATGATGTGAAAAACCATTAAGACAGGAACTTCAACTTTTCACATGTCTTCTCTTCCTTTACTGCTCCCCCTTTGATCATCAACCACTTGTTTTTCACATGTCTTCTCTCCCCCTTTGACATCAATGGCAAAGGGCTCATACTTGCAATTCTCATACATCAGAATCATACCAGCTGCTCCCCCTTAGTTGCAGCTCCCCATCAGTCCGGATCACAAGATATGACTATGATAGCCACCGGACTGATGCACATCAGTGCATCTTAGTTCATCACCGGAGGGGCCATGACCCCTAACTTCTCCCGGAGATATTCAAAAGAGTCCTTGGGAAGAGGTTTTGTAAAGATATCTGCAATCTGATCCTTGGAGGGAACATACTCCAATCTGACTTCTTCCTTGTTTACTTGTTCTCTCAAAAAGTGAAATTTGATAGATATGTGCTTAGTCTTAGAATGCAATACCGGATTCTTGGAAATATTAATTGCACTTGAATTATCACAGAAAATTGTGATAGGCTCCTCATATTCAACTTTGATGTCTCTTAGCATCTGCTTCATCCATAAGATTTGAGTGCAACTACCTGCTGCTGCAATGTATTCTGCTTCAGTTGTAGACAGAGATATTGCATCTTGTTTCTTGCTTAGCCAAGAAACCAATCTCTTCCCCAAAAAGAATGCTCCACCACTAGTGCTGTTCCGGTCATCCACATCTCCTGCCCAATCTGCATCTGTGTAAGCATGAAGAGAGAAATCCAGATCTCTAGGGTACCATAGACCATACTCAACTGTTCCTTTCAAGTACCTAAAAATTCTTTTGATTGCCATAACATGAGATTCTCTAGGATCAGCCTGGAATCTTGCCACAAGACCAACAGCCTGCATTATATCTGGTCTAGTTTGAGTGAGATACAACAATCCACCAATCATTGATCTATACTTTGTCTGATCTGCCTTTGGAGAATCATCATCTTTGCTTAACTTACATCCGGTTGCCATAGGAGTGTTCATTGGCTTTGAGTCTTCCATACCAAATTTCCTTAACAATTCTTTCACATATTTGGTCTGAGAAATGAAGATCCCTTCTTTTGTTTGAGCAATTTGCAGACCCAAGAAGAAATTCATTTCACCAAGCATAGACATTTCAAACTCACTTTTCATCTGATTTGCAAAAGTTTTGCACATACTATCTCTTCCTCCAAAAATGATATCATCCACAAACACTTCAACAATCAAAATGTTTTCATGATCAATTTTGAAATATAAGTTACTGTCAGCAGTACCTTTGTTAAATCCAATCTGCACAAGATGCTTATCCAACCTTTCATACCATGCTCTTGGGGCTTGCTTCAATCCATACAAAGCTTTCTTCAACTTGCAGACCATATCATCATTATCAGACAATTGAAATCCATCCGGTTGTTCAATGTAGACTTCTTCTTCCAGATCACCATTTAGGAAGGCAGACTTGACATCCATCTGATATACCTTGAAGTCTTTGAAGGCAGCAAATGCAAGAAGTAATCTGACTGCTTCAATTCTTGCCACCGGAGCAAAAGTCTCTTCAAAGTCAATTCCTTCTATTTGAGAGTAGCCTTTGCAGACCAATCTAGCTTTGTTTCTGATTACTTCACCAGCTTCATTTAGTTTGTTCTGGAAGACCCACTTGGTTCCAATTACATTCCTGTCTCTAGGTCTGGGAACAAGATCCCAAGTATGATTTTTCTCAATTTGCATCAATTCATCTTCCATTGCTTTGGTCCAGTTTTCATCATTGCAGGCTTCATTTATTGTTTTAGGTTCAATCTTTGAAATCAGACAGCATTCATCCTGATTTTGAGCAATATTCCTTCTAGTTTGTACACCTTTGCTTCTGTCACCTATGATCTGATCTTCAAAGTGGTTCAGTCTTACATACCTTGGAATTTTGGGAGTATCCAGCACTGCTGTTTCTTGATCAGGCTCATTCAAACCTATCTCTTCTTCCTGATTTACCGGATCAGGCTGACTCTGTCTCACCGGAGAGGATTGAGTTCCTTGAACACTGTCTTGGTCATCTTCATCAAGCTCATAAAATCTTGAAGGTTTCTCAATTCCTTCATCAACTTTCACATTGGTGCTTTCTATCATCTTCCTCAATCTCTTATTGTAACACCGGTATGCTTTGCTTTGAGTGGAGTAGCCCAAGAAAATTCCCTCATCACTTCTAGCATCAAACTTTCCTAGATCTTCATCTCTTTTAATATAACACTTGCTACCAAATACTCTGAAATATTTCACAGTAGGAGTGATACCAAACCAAAGTTCATAGGGGGTCTTACTGGTGTTGTTTCTGATTTGAACTCGATTTAGAGTGTAGACTGCAGTGCTGATAGCTTCTTTCCAAAACATTTGAGGAACATTTGCTTCTAACATCATTGTCCTAGCAGCTTCCTGGATGGTCCGGTTCTTTCTCTCAACTACTCCATTCTGCTGTGGAGTCTTAGGAGCAGACAACTGTCTCCTTATACCCTGTTTCTCACAAAAGTCAATGAATTCACCAGATGTAAATTCACCACCTCTATCAGACCTTAGACACTTTAGTTTCAATCCGGTTTGATTCTCCACCATAGCTTTGAAGATTTTGAACTTCTCAAAAGCTTCTGATTTTTCTTTTAGAAAGGTAACCCACATCATCTGGGAATGATCATCAATTAACAACATGAAATATCTATCACCTTGCAGACTCTTGATTCTTGTCGGACCACATAGATCAGTATGTACTAATTCCAACAATCCGGTAGAAGACTGATCTTTGCTTTTGAAAGAGACTCTGCTTTGTTTACCTAACTGACATTCTTTACACACACTATTTGTAGGTTTCATCAATTTTGGAAGATCTCTCACAGCCTAAGTATTGCTTATCTTGATGATGTTATCAAAATTTACATGACACATTCTTCTATGCCATAACCAACTCTGATCAATTTGAACAAACAAACAACATTTATTTGAACCAACCAGATGAAAGATATTACCTTTTGTCTGAGTACCGGATGCAATTTCAGTTTTGGAGCTTGTAAAGATTCTGCATTTTCCATTCTTGAACCGGAGATCATAGCCTTTGTCCACTAACTGACCAACACTGAGAAGATTGTGCTTCAATCCTTCAACATATAGTACATTACCTGTTTTGCTCTTACCATCAAAGGAAATAGTTCCCCTACCTCTGATTCTGCTAGCAGAATTGTCACCAAACTTTACCATTCCTCCTTCATATCTTTCCAAATCTAAGAACTTATTCTTGTCACCAGTCATATGGTGAGAACATCCACTGTCAATAACCCAATCATCCTTTTCTTCCACTTGAGCAGCCAAAGCTTTTTCAACAACTTTGTGATTGACAGATTCAGAGAGTATTGAATCTTCTTCCTTGATGGCAATAAACACCCACTCATTTCCGGATTTGCTTCCTAGTTCTGATTCATCATCTGTTACTCCTTCATTGTCATCTTCTTCATGAACATAATAGCAATTCTTTTGAAACCTTTGTCTGTTATTATTAGACCTTGCAGATCTTTCCGGACATCTTGAAGCAAAATGACCAATCTTATTGCAGTTGAAACACTTAAAGGGTAGTTTTCCTTCATACTTACCGGATCCTCTTGGCAGTCTCTTTGCAATGAGGGCTTCAAGTTGAGCTGTTTCTGCTTCTTCTTCTTCCATGTCTCTTCTTGCTTGATCATACCATGACATCTTCCTTGATGAGTTTTCTCCCGGATCAAATCTCTGCTTGCCTTTCACATAGGCACTGGCTTTGAAGGCAGATTCAGTCTTGGGAGGATCATCTCCAAACTCGGTCATTTCAAATGCAGCTAGTTTGCCAGCCAGTTGTTCTCTTGTGACAGTTGTGTGGGCTCTGAATTCATCAATGGCAGCAACCTTGATTTTGTAGGCAGCAGGAAGGGACCTTAGGATTTTGCAGACAATCTCATTTTCATCTAAAGTTCCACCAGCATTTCTGATTCCACATACCAGCTCATTCACTCTTGGCGTAAAGGTAGTGATGTTTTCATCATCTCTCATTTTCAATCTTTCAAATTTCCCTTTCAGACTTTGCAACCTTGCACTTTTGACAAACTCATCTCCTTCATACAGAAGTTCCAGTTTAGTCAGGATCTCATATGCAGTTGGTAGGTCAATAACGTTCGAGAGATCTGAGTCATTCAATGCGCTTAGAAGAGCTTCCTTGGTCCGCAGATTGTTTTCAGCTTCTGTGATTTCATTCAGAGTTGTCGGACCACCTTGTGGAGGTACATATGGTTTTGAAACCATAGCCAAGTATGCTTTTCCCATACATTCCAAGTGACACTTCATGCGACCTTTCCAGAGAGTGAAGTTGGTTCCATCGAACTTCGGACTATCCTTCTTGTATGACGACATCCTAGATCTCCTCAAGCGGTTAAGCTCCTATCAGAGGAACTTAGCTCTGATACCAATTGTTGGATCTAGGGCATACAACTGAGAGGGGGGGGTGAATCAGTTGTATAAAACTTCTTCTTCTTTCAAACACTTGATTCTTGTTGTTAGTTAGCAGCATATCAATTAATCATCCATGAAAGCATGATACATAAACACAAGAGCAGATCAACACATTGAACACCAAGATTTTGACGTGGAAAACCCGGTTAAGGGAAAAACCACGGGGTGATTAACCCAAGAATTATTCTCTGTTAGAAGAATAAAGAAAAAATGAATGGCACATGCCAATTAGGGCTCACTGCCCGAGCACACTGCTCACAAAGAGGCCCACTGCCTACAAGGAGACACACTGTCTACAAAGTGATAAAAATCACAGTCTTGAACTGGAGAATGACATCTCTACCATGTCCGGATCAGTTCCAATTAAGCCCAAAAACTTCTGCTCTGCCTTTCACACTTCCCTTCACTATGCCACACTCATCCACAAAAAACCACACTTTGAAATGAACTCACAAACCGTTATTTATACAAGACATCGACTTAGGAACAAACATCTAAGTCGGCAAACAACCATAAGAGTATCCGCAAGATGAATAACACATCCGGTCGGCCACCACAAGAACATTCGCAGGATGAACAACTCATCCGGTCGGCTAAATAGAGCAAGAACTTCATCCGGAAGAATAACTTCAATTCTGGGCTCTACCATCAATGCGGACCAACAACACAACCTAAACATGATCTAAGAACCTTCACAAGCCTGTCTGAATGACCGAATACATCCGCACTTCCTCTACTTACTGGAATCTCTTGTCTTCCTCATCCGGAACTTCAAGAACACAGTCTGTCGCCACTGTCATAATGCAAGAGGTACTTCCGGACCTCCAAATCATACACAAATCAGGATGACACATCACAAGGACATCCCAAACACTCCTTCCAATCCGCAGATTAGGATAATACAATTCCGGACCTCACCGGACCTTTTTGTGATCCTCTGTCACCTCTGGATACTTGCCGGAACCGGTTCTATACCAACAGTCACAACTCCTTCAGATCTTCATGCGGACCTCTGAAATCTTAACTGAAGCATCTCAAGACTCATATCTACTAACCCTTTAATCCGCATCCTCTGGTTCTCATCCTATACAGTACATTTGCCTTCTTCTCATCACTGTTCTTCACTGTTCCTGACTGAGGCTAATTTTCTCAATATCCTCAGCACACAGCTCATCAGATCCTTCTTGTCAATGCAATATGAGTATGTTGACATCAATGACAACACTGGCTCACCTCATACTTGCAACACCTTACTTGTGATGGTAGGCAGTCCGTGTTATATACTGTGCATTTTAAATTATTTAGTCACCTCCGCCATAACAGAATAATTAATGTGTCCAATTTCCTGTATAATTTGTTAAAGAGAATGGGATATGAATACCACTAAAAGTCAAATAAGTCATCTCTATCACATGATTGTTTGGTCATTTTTTTAGTAAAAAGAAGCCTTAGGGTTTGGTATCCACAGGTGCCCTAGAAAAGATTTTTGAAATGTAGAAACATTAATGACATTCTTAATAAGCCAACAATACCAGGGAATATAGAGTCATCTACTGCATCTTTGAGGGAAATTCTTGTTACACCTACTGTCTCAACTACCCGCAACATGGGAGAAACAAGGGAGAAAGATGTGCCAAGTTCACCACCTGCAACATTTGACCAACCTGTAGTAGAAGAGGTAAATCAAACCCCATCCTCTAGTAAAACACCCAACACCAAAACACCAAAAACTAGAAAGAAGAAGGGTGGTTCTTCTTCTAAGCCTTCAAAAAGGCCAAAGGAGAAACCCACACCATTAAGGAGTTCACACCGCCTAAAGAAGAAAGGTGTTTTGAGGGGTGTTGTTTAGAAGCCAAGAGAAGAAAAAGAGGATGTTGTGGTAGTAGAAAATGACCATGAACAAGAGGATAATGTGACTGAGAATGTGCAAGTCCCCATAAAAAGGAAATGGTATGTATCCACTACCTCTAAATCAGAATCAAAGGATATTTTTGTTGCTAAGAAAACTAGTAAGAAAACCCCAAATAACCATGACAATGAGGGTTATGAGTCTACAGGGGGTGGTGATGAACAACCTTTAAGGGATGAGGAATTATTGATTAAAGAAAGGAATTTTAGAAGAGAATTTCAAGAAGCCTTTGAGAGAATTAAACAACTGGAAGAATTGTTCAAAACTTATGAGAAGAGGGACAAGGAGAGAGAAGCAAAGAAACATGAATTGGAAGAAAAAGTTAACACTTATGATCAGGGGTCAAAACTAGATATCCTTGTAGAGCTAGCCATAGTTGTTGCAGGAAATAAGGAATTAGTGGCTGAAGAGAAAAGACTCCCTATTATAAAAACCCCAACCTGTCATACAGTTGTGTCCCTAGGATATCATCTATGGAAAGTTACTCAAGGTTTTTCTAAATGAGAAGAGGAGTGGAAGAAAGAAAAAGAAGCCATGATTGCAGAGCCTACCCAGGCATTAGAAAGGAAAGATATTGAATTAAGGAGAGCAACAATTAGGATGGAAGAGGTAGTAGACAAAGATGCCCATATTGTCAAACGTAGGCCTCCAGCTAAGACATATGCTTTGTTTTTACAGGAAAAGTTTTTGAGTTTTCAGTTTAGTAAGCTGATCAGTAGCAAACCAATTGCCATGAGTGGAAAAATGATTTTTTTGAAAGTTTTAGCTACTGCCACACCAGAAGAGCAAGACCAGTTATGTGAGTTCTACTTACATAACTATGTTGTACCTGAGGATGATAAATGGAACCCACTGATGTTTGTAGGTGATTTACAAGTAAGGGCACTTGCATCCTACTTCAGAAATGAAATATTGAGGGGTGAAATCATGCAAGTATACACAGAGAGAGAAAAATCAATTACTCTCCCAATAAGGAGAGAATCTAAAACCCCTGAATTAATCATTGCAGAATGGAGACAACTCTTGGAACATAAAGGTGTGGGTAGGAAGATAATGAGTTTGAGACTACAAGACTATGAAAGGATGCATCATTTAATAGTTGGACTCATTCTCCACTCTTATCAGTATGTGTAGGATATATGGAATAGTTTAACCCCTGAGTTGCAAAGGAAAGAACCCCACTATGTTCACAACTTTATGGCCATATTTGAAAGAGTACAGAGATATATGGATATTGTTGTTATGTTAGAAAATGTCACCTTGGGGGCTTTTCCCTCTTAAGGTTTAGCTCCCGGGTCCTTAAATTGCATTTAGAGTATCTTACATGATATTTTTAACTCTTGATGAGAAAACCTTGAAGTCTTATGACAAATAGTACCTAGGGGGTGCTGTTTTGATGATCCCTGAACAAAAACAAGAGGGTGGACTTGAGCGTTAGCTCTCTAGTCCTGCTCTATTTTGGGTCTGCCCTAAATTTAAATGTCAGTTTTATGACCGTTATTTAGGTCCTATGCTAACATCTCAAGTTTGAATTACAAAATTCTTAGCGGGAATCTTTGTAGTTGCATATATAAGCATGATTAGGTTTTATTTGCAAACTAGATGGAAATTAGATGAGCATTGTGATTTTGTGAAAGTGATTCAAGGCATTCATGTGTTGCAGATCAGTACTTTGTTGTTATTGTGTTTGTATTTACAGATTTTGACTCCATCTGCTCATGGCATGAAGAGCATCTTCCTTCCATGAGATCTACACTTCAAGGTGATATTTATTGTGTTTTTAATTATCATTTGGATTTTTTCCTCTATCCTGTCGGGATACACACTCTTATCTGACAACTGTGTTCGGAAGACTTGAATGCCTCTCTTGGGCTTGACCGAGGCAAGCCTCTAAACACCACAACTCCCTCCCACACTCCTTGTGATTGCAGGTTATAGGTACTGAGTTTCATAGAGTGGAGTTGCAGAAAGGGAGTGGCAGACATTAAAGATTTAGGATCTAAGAAGCAGAGGACTCCGGTGAACATTCCTGGACTAGGGCGCTAGTCCTTGTGTCCTCCATCTTTCCTAAGGCAGAAATGGAAGTTGCAGTGTAGATTAGTGTCGAGAGAAGTTCCAAATTTTGTGACAAAAAGTGTACCTTGGACTCGGGCTCTAGTCCCTGTGTGCCTGACTTTTCTGCCTTCCAGACTTCAAAAAACAGTGAGTTAAATATCTATGTCCTTCACCTTAGTTTGAAGGGTTTTGCCGTAATTCGATAATTTGCTTACTATTTTGCATATTTAGGGTTTTAAGTGAAATTGAGAATCAAATTGAGATATTGTTTGAAACATCTAAGATTCTGCATCATTCCAAGTGGTAGCCTAACCTGATAGGTGAATGCTCCTACTAGTGGAGATTTAACTCGGTTGATATGCCCTTGAATGTTTGTGGTGAAAGGAGAATTTACCTTTGAAACATAACAAAAATTCACCCCCTCTTTTCCACCGCTAAGCATTTTGGTGAACCCATATTTTTTGACTTTTTGGCACCTTGTTGAGTGTTTTTTGATAGATTTGTATTCATTTATCTTATTGCATTCAAAAAATTACAAAAAAAATGAAAATTTTGAAAAACATTGGCATCTTAGGCTTGCATTTTAGCATAATTTGAATTATTTGGCATTTAATTTCATTAAATTTCTATCATTTTTATTAGATCTGATTTAAATTATAGAAATTCATCATTTAGTATTCACTTGCATTGTATTTTCATGCTTAAATTGTCAAAAATTGCTTGAAATTGTGCATTTTTCATAAAACCCTAGTTTTGCATTAGCTAGGCTTTGTAGTCAAAATCTTGTTTCAGATTTTACTACCCTTTTCAAAAACTCATTAGGACTTATTTTTAATTTTAGTGTTGCATCATAGTGGTCTTCTTGCAAAATTTCATGTCTAGGGTTTGAAAACTTTGAATTTTTCACTAGATTTGGCCTTATCGTCTCTTGAGATTTGCATCACAAGCATGTTGTAAGGAATTTTTCTGTATTAAGTGGTTTTTATTAGACATATTTTTTTCTTCCCATCAAATTCCTTATAGCACCCCTTTAACTAGACATTTGCATTGAAAATTTGCATATTTTAGTTATATTTTCACTAGGGTTTGACTTGTCAACTATCTAGATTGGCACTATAGGTGTGTTGTGATGGATTTTATGGAATTAGGTGATTGATATCACTATTATAATCTTCTATCCATCACAACTTTCCTCACAACACCCCTTCTTTTACTCATTTATATTGAAAATTGGTGAAAAAAATTGCATATTTTAGCACATTTTGACTTATCGCCTCCTTAAATTTGCATCACAAGCATGTTGTGAAAGATATTTCTGCATCATTGGACTATTATTAGGCATATTGTTTTCTATCCCTCTTGAAATTTTTCACAACACCTCTTCCCTTAGTGATTTGTATTGGAAAAAGTAAAAAAATCAAGCATTTTAGGTCATAAACAAGCATAAATTGGTGTTGTTTCATTGCATTCATCTTAGATATATTGAATTTAAGATATTGCACTCATATTCAAGCCTAAATTCATTGTTAATCTCAAAATTTTGCTTCATTTCATAGCTTTTTGTGAAAATTGGTAGATTTGTTAAAACACACATTGTGTATTTCAACACTAGGTGTTTATACACTTTGTTCACATCTCTTGATTGATTGTAAAATTTGTGAGCTTTACTATTTAAAGACCTTATTTCCTCAATCTTGTCATCATGTGTACTTATTGTTATTCATCTTTGGAATCATTGTTTGCATACATCATAGACATTGATCATTTCTCTACATTTACTCATGAATATTCTCAAGTCTTGGAACAAATAACATACATACATGATGTTGATCTTCTTATGTGCTCCACATATGAAATCCTTTGTTATATATCTAATTTGGATAGCTTCACAAATCTCATGGGAATATACCCTTTGATATTAGATGATCTCACCAAATTTATAGCCAAAAATACATTTAGTAGTGATGACTTCAATATGTTAGATGAAACCTTAGACGACTTTCTCTCTATTGAACATTCCACTATGCCTCCTACATGTGATGATAACTTAGGTTTACATTATGATCCATCTCCCAAAATTGTTCTTCCTTATTTGGACACTTTGATGCAAGAGGATGATTTCATTGACACATCTCTTAACATTATACCACCATCTCTTCATTCCAATGCTCTCTTTGGCCAAGAAGAAGCATTAGTGAATGAAGAGCTCCCACCATCTCTTTATTACAATGTTCTCTCTGGCTAAGATGAAACATTGGTGAATAAAGAAGCCTCTCCAACCAAGAAAATTCCATGGGTAGACAATGAACTTTCATCTAACAATAAACTCTCTCTCCCTATCATAGTGCATGAAACTTCTATGGAGCATACTATCAACCTTCCTCCTTTAGTTGATTGTTCACACACCTTAGATATCACTAAGGAAGTCAAGACCCTTAATCTCCCTCCTTTGATTGAATATTCAAGTCATTTGGACATCACTAAGGATTTAAAAATATTGACTACCTCTCCTCACACCACCTTACATTCCCCTCATTCCTATGCTCTTTCTTCAAAAGATGTAGCACTAGTGGCTGAGGAAAGGTGTCTCACATTAAATCCCTCAAGGATGGATGTTGAGCTCACTCAAAACACATTGCTTCTTCCACCTCTTAAGAGCATAATGGATAAGTATACTAATGCACCTCAATAAGAAAACATTCAACCTCACATCGAATCAAACCTAGATGAACTTAACACTAAACAATTGGAGGATAAAAACAAAAGTTGGTATATGGTACCTTACACACCCCTTTCCTTTGGCATTCAACATTGGGAAGATGATGATCTACTTGTCGACAAAGGTTAGTATGGTTACCCATGTAGGTAAGTATTTATAACCCTTTACCTCCATGTTGTGTTTCCCCCGTAATGTGTTATGTGTTGTTTAGGCCTCCTAGGATGACCCTTGATACTCTCGTAAGGTCAAGGTACTAGGAGATCGCCTCTGTTGTGACCCTTCTTCTATTTGTATCATCATTCTTCTATATTGCTTCTCCTCTACATTTCATTGTTGTGTGTTGTGTCTTACGGACATAGCGTTGCGGTTGGTGACTTGGGGGCACCCTCCTACGTGACTGTCCCTAAGACACTTGTTTCTCCTCTCTTGATTAATTGTTTCCCTTCCTCTAGTGGTTCTATCTAGCGGGTGGATGATGAAAAACATATTATACTGATGCATACCTAGTGTCCCTTCGGAGAGAAATAAAAAAATGGACCTAGTCCATACATGACGATGGGGTTGATATATATTATCTTACGCTTGGCTAGTAGAATCATTCCATGTGATATTGATGTTATCTTATCACACTTACAAAACATAACAATACTGCTGCTCCATGCACTTTGTCTATCTTGAATCTTGCATTCCTCGTTTCTTTATTTGAATGATCATATGCATTGTTTATTATCATGATTATATGGATGCTAACACCTTTTCTTGCAGGGAATTGTGTGTTTGTGGAAACATTTGGTGATCGTAAAGTACATATCACCTCCAGGGGGCATGGGCTTTGCAAAAGCTCATGTTCCCTTGTGTGTTTTCTTTCTACCTTAACGTGCTTGATATCATTACATGATATCAACCACCTTAAGGTGGGGGCATATATAAGGTAAGCTATCTGATTTAGATGCTAGCAAGTGTGTTTGTAAAACTTGAATATATTGCAATCATTTAAGCCCTCTGCAAAGGTAGGATATCACATATATCCTTTTTTATCTTAAGCCCTCTGCAAAGGTGGGGATGGTGTATTTCTCAAGGAGAGTGCACATCCTATCATTTTCTAAAAGTCCTCTGAGTAGGCGGGGAGCAGATCTGAGACTATCTTAACCCTTAAGTATGTCTTCGACGATTGTTGTGGCAAAGCCCAATCCTTGGTGTGTGCCTATAATGTGCCTGAGATGGCTGCAAACCTAGCAATAGGTTTCTTCCATTGCTTGTCTGCCGTGTTTTCTTCGTGTCTTCTATGTGTGCATATGGCGTGTTTGTTCCCAGGCATAGTCTTAAAGACTGGTGGCGATGAGTCCCTCCTATGCTTTGGGATTTGTATGGCGTGCTTGATTTGTATAGCATGTTTGTTCTTAAGTGCAATCTTAAATACTAGTGGCAATGAGTCCCTCCTGCACTTTGAGATTTGTATTGCATGTATGTTTCCCCATACACAGTCTTAAATACCGGTGGCAATGAGTCCCTCCTATATTTTGGGTTGTGTGTTTACTTTCCTTGTACTTGCATTCTGCATTTCATATATGAGAAAAATAAAATAATCACTACATTCATTGTATTCACTTTGTTTTGCATGTCTTCAATGCTATCTTCTTCATGTTTTGTGTGATTGTAATTATATTCTCCATGTTTTGCATGCCTGTTACTGTCTTCAATGTGTTTGGCATGTCTTCACTATGCTTGGTGTGTTTGCTGTGTTTGTTGACCTTACTTTAATGCATGTATTGGCATTGCGTTTATACATACATTAAAGTGGGGGCTAAATGTTATGTCAGAAAATATCCCCTTGGGGGCTTTACCCTCTTAAGGTTTAGCTCTTGGGTCCTTAAATTGCATTTAGAGCATCTTGCATGATATTTTTGACTCCTAATGAGAAAACCCTGAAGTCTTATGGCAAATAGGACCTAGGGATGTTATTTTGATGATCTTGAATAGAAACAAGAGGGTAGACTTGGGCGCTAGCACCCTAGTCCTGCCTTATTTTGGGTCTGCCCTAAATTTAAATGTCAGTTTTATGGCCGTTATTTAGGTCCTATGCTGACATCTCAAGTTTGAATTATGAAATTCTTAGCGGGAATCTTTATAGTTGCATATATAAGCATGATTAGGTTTCATTTGCAAACTAGATGGAAATTAGATGAGCATTGTGATTTTGTGAAAGTGATTCAAGGCATTCATTGTGTTGCAGAGCAGTACTTTGTTGTTATTGTGTTTGTATTTGCAGATTTGACTCCATCTCCTCATGGCATGGAGAGCATCTTCCTTCCATGAGATCTACACTTCAAGGTGATATTTATTGTGTTTTCAATCACTTATCATTTGGATTTTTGCCTCTATCCTGCTAGGATACACACTCTTATCTGGCAACGGTGTTTGGAAGACTTGAATGTCTTTCCGGGGCTTGACCAAGGCAAGCCTCTAAACACCACAACGCCCTCCCACACTCTTTGTGATTGCAGGTTACAGGTACCGAGTTTTGTGGAGTGGAGTTGTAGAAAGGGAGTGACAAACATTAAAGATTCAGGATCTGAGAGGTAGAGGACTCCATCTTTCCTGAGGCAGAAATGGAAGTTGCAGTACAGATTAGTGTCGAGAGAAGTTCTAGATTTCATGACAAAAAGTGTACCTTGGACTTGGGCGCTAGTCCCTATGTCCCTGACTTTTCTGCTTTCTGAACTTTGAAAAATAGTGAGTTAAATATCTCTGCCCTTCACCTCAGTCTAAAGGGTTTTGTTGTAATTCAATAATTTACTTACTATTTTGCATATTTAGGGTTTTAAGTCAAATTGAGCATCAAATTGAGATATTGTTTGATATATCTAAGATTCTGCATCGTTCCAAGTGGTGGCCTAACCTGATAGGTGAATGCTCCTACTAGTACTTGAATGTTTGTGGTGAAAGGAGGATTTACCTTTGAAACATAAACAAAAATTCACCCCCTCTTTTCCACCCCTCAACAATTGCCAAAGGATAGGGACTTGAATGGGTACCACTCACCTTCCAACCACCAATGCTTCTGTACCCAGTGCCACATTGGACAGGAAAGAAGAATGTGGAGTGTAAAAATGCAGAGGTTACCAGGATGAACAAGTTGGCATATCATAATGGATTTTACTTGGAATAGGAAGAACGAGTGGATGTTGTTATAGATTTTAGGGAGATTACTCTTTACTACAACCTCAAGTCCTAGTTGATTTTCTTGGGGACAAGCAAATGGGTAGTTGGAGGGAAATGATGGGTCTAGTTATTGATTAATTTTCTTATGTTTTATGCAAATTCTCAGACATTTATCCTATATATATCCCTACACTTTGCTATCTTTTATGTTCATTATGCAGAGCTAACCTGATTATCAAGTATATGGAATATGGTTTTAATATGATGAATTATGCATAATTATGTGTGGGAATGTATGGATTGTAAAGGATATTTGTTCTTGATGTAGTTGTTAGTATTGTGTGCATGTTTTGTGAGCTAACCCTTGCAGCTGAAGAAGGTGGATTGTAACTTGCAGCAACTGTAAGGTGCAACCCGTAGCCAAAGAGTTTCTAGATAGCAGAGTAGGAGAGGTTCCAAACTAAATCACATCCAGCAACTATAGCATGGAGACACCTGATCAAGATAATCACACATCATGATAGCAATCAATAAATATAATTGAAAGAGGAAGGATTTTGCTGCAACTAGAAGACCAACATGATTGATTCAACCAGTCCACGTTCCCCTGTTTTAGAAAGGAGTTCTAATTTTATTAGAACTTTTCTTTCCTTCTTTTTTAGTTATTGTTGTTTAACATTTATCACACTCTAGTTTGTATGGAGTGGTGGTTTATGATTTCAGTTAAGAGACCTATTTCAATAAACTCCCCCGTGCCTATATGTATGGCTCGGTGGTCGAGGTAGTTAAGTTTCAAGTTTGAAGTAGATTGTTCTATCACAGATATAGCTATCTAAATCTTTTTCCAGATATATGCAGACAATATTTGTTATGTTGATGATGAGTTTATGAATAATACAGTTCAGCAAGATTTTATGTGATTTAAGAAGACTATGTAATGAATGAGTTAGAATCAATATGATTGTGTCAATCTAGAGAACTAGATTTGAGTTAAAAGCAGTGAGGTAGTCACCTAAGCAAGGGCCACTCAGGATAACTGTCCCTCACTTTATTTCTTGCATGTTATTATTGTTGTAGCAGTTATTTCATGAATGCAAGATTAATTAGATTCTTAAGTTGTTTTAGTTCAATTGACTTGTGATACTCCGGAGGGTAGGATAAATTATCAATACCAAGCTAATTCTTAGAGTTCATTTCCTTAACAATCATTTGTTAGTCTTACATTGCAAGTACCCATAGCAACAGTAGCAACATTACTTTCTCTTGTCAATGAGTAGTTTGATTTATGACATTGTACTAGATGAGTTAGATAGTTTGATCTTTGAAAGCACATACAGTGCCAGTGCCATCACAAGCTTACTAGCCCTGGTCAATAATTTAATGAAGGTCTTTTCAAGGGTTATAGTGGACTGTTCAGTTAGGTTTTTCCTTTGAATTGTGTGATTGCCACCAAGTTTACTAGACATAGAAAAGACTCTACAATCACAGAACACCACATGAACAAACATACAACAAAGGCCCCAGAACCGGCTGAGCACTCTCCATGAAGTCCATCTCTCAAATGAACCAGACAACCACTGTGTCTTGCTCGTCTCGATTGGCTACTTCCACAAGAGCGTGAGTGACATGGAGGTTTACCCCATGGCAAGGAGAGGGGTCCATGTGCATGCCAAAGTTGACTTGACCACCCCAGGCCACTGAGTCATGTTTTTGAGTGTACAGAGATATGTCTATCATGTGAAACATTAGAAAAGACAAGAGAGTGCATATAGAGTAACAAAAGTTGCATCTTGTGTCCCCCTCTCCTTAAAATTAACTTCCTCATAGAAGTCAAAAAACATGTAGGGATATAAGAGCCTTGATACTAATTACATCTCAACATGTAGTTGCACTTTTTTAAAACATCTTATTCAACCTATATAGTTATTTAAACTAAAGAAGGAATTATAAATACTTCTTAAACAATAGATCGACAAACCAACACATTCAACATTTACATATACATATACTCACATGCAAGGTCAAGAGTCACCTCATATTAATCTAATATAATCAAAATATCATTTCCTTAAGAAGAATAAGTCTATACATTTTTTATTAAGGTAAAAGTGGTTTTTTGAAAGGGCCCAAAACCTTTTACAAGAGAACAACTCGAGGTAAACAAAAAAAATTCCATGAGGAATGGAACAACCAAAGGGAAAAGATATATAACACAACTACAAACAAAATACTAAGAACAACCACGACAATATAAGACCCAAGCTAAACATTGCTAGACCCTACCCTAGCCATCCACATATCCCTAGCCTAGGTGCACAACTATAGACTTGGGAAGACCTTCCTTCCTCCTTTGATAAATATTTCAAGATACACATTATCTAAATCCTCAGACCAAGGATAGAGGAAAGGGGAATCTACCTCCACTGTCCTAGTTGGGGGCACCATGCATGAAGAAGAATGCCTAACTATAGAAGCTAATAGTTAAGAAGTTATAGCTAGATCCAGAGTTGGATCACAAGCACCAACCACCTCAAGGGGTGTGGGATCTAATTAAGGCACAATACGTACTTGAACTGGAAAAGATGCCACAACTAGAACATTAGGTGCATTGCCTACAATAAATAAATAGGATCTATGCTAGCATCAAAAAGGGGCCTATGGCTCTTTGAAGAAGTCATCATTGGCATAAACAATAGTAAGGTTCTTGGGAAGAGATTTTTTCCTCTACAAAGAAGATCTCGAGACCCCAAGGTGTGGGAAATATAAAACCAAATGTCTTGTATCAAAAGATCACTAGCATTGGAATAGGATGCCCTCATAATCAAGAAGCTGACTCCAAGACCAAGCAACCACCTAAAAAACAACTTCCACCAAAAGGGGTTTAGACAAGTCAATTTCCACCAAGATACAAGAAAAGATAGTATGAGAGAGAGGAGTCATGGCAAAATCCATCTTCAAGAAATTCCCTAGGGAGTTTCCAATCACCTCATAACAAGAATTGTACCAAAAATCTTGACGGATTCAATAAAAGGGTTAAACTTGAGGGAAATTGAGGCTTGATCATTAGGGATTGTTGGCCCCATAATCAAAGACACCCATCCACCATTGCATCTCTATCAGAGGCCAAGTTGAAGACCACAACAAAGACACCTCTGATGCAAGGGTAATCTTAATTTTCCCATCCATAAGAGGATTCCAATGTTTAGAAATCCACCTATTTAGATCAGGAAGTCATGGCCATAGTCAGTTAAATCTACAAATGAAGCCCTTCTTGGAAAACAAAGTCTCGTTCTTAATCGCATCCTCCCCAAAAATGATAATAGGGATAGACTGTGTGGATGTGACAATGGTCTTAGGAGACAACAAAGAAAAAGGTGAGGAAGCAAAACCATTTTGAGCCATGGAGATGAAATAGGGCACATCTAAAATAGTAGAGACCCCACCAAGACAAGAGGGCTCATGTCCTCCTAGAACTTGCAACAAACTAGAATGCACACCCACATAAGTAAGAGAAAGATTAAAATCTTAGCTACCATAGGTAGAAACTCCAAGATCCCCACCATTGCTTATTTTGAAGTTAGTAAAACTAGTAACCCCTTCAACAAAATGGCCCGAGAGGAGTGGCGACATCCTAAACTGCATGCACAGAAGACTGGTTGAGGTAGAGAGGAGTGAAAGCCTCATATTGCAAGCACATGAGAGAGAATGAACTAGGTTGAGGGTTCAGGGAGCCATGGAGATTTAGTGCATAGGGGCCAAGCAAGAGAGTGGGAGAGACCATTTCAAAAATGTTTTCTTAGAATAAGTCTGTATGTTAGAGCATTTATAACATAGCATAAATAATATTTTCAATCAAATATTCCATAGCATAATGAGTTAACTGAAATCCTTTTCAACACATAAATCATTTTTAGACATTCAATTGTAATGTTCATAAGACTTCATTCTATTCAAGAGCATAAATCAAATATAAGTAATCACAGTAACAAATCACACTTACCCTCATCATAAGGTTCATGTCACAAGAGCCACATCAAAATATCCATCTCATAAGAGACACATTATAAGATTCATTTCACTAAAACTAATCAGTAGCATGATCAATGAGGATAAATGGAAGTAAGGTCCATCCTTGATGGGTACCTTCTACAATGACTCTCAAAATTAAGTTACAAAGAGAACCCTCCACACCTATATACATATCACAATGGCATAGTAAGAACTTTTTGTACAAATATACATGTCTCAATGACATAATTGAAACTCTTTGTGAGTGAGAATGGTGCCAAAGTCAAAACTCCTTGCATATATATATATATATATATATATATATATATATATATATGGCATAGTCAAAACTCTCCTTGATTGACAATGGTGATAGATTCAAAACTCTTTGCATAAATATACATATCTAAACAACATAGTATGAACTCTTTGTGAGTGACAATGATGATAGAGTTGGAACTCTTTGTACAAATATACATATTTATCCTCATTGAAAATGAATTTATATAATCATCTGTACCCAACTACCATAAAACCTCTAAAGAACTAGTAGTAAGAAAAGGTGGTAATAGGGACTTTTACATAGACCCCTCCACACATTTCTAAGAATCAATTATTGTCCTTTATTTTTGTAAGGGTCTTAGCCTTAAAGGAATCAATACAAATAAATCATTAATCAATAAAAAATAGAAAAGGAGAATGGATATGACCTACCCATACAAGCTCCATTTGTAGTTCCTTCATTCATAGAATTTTTTTAGGCCATCTGTACTCCTCCACACCCACACTCTAAGGAAGTCATCCTAACTATAGTGGTGCCAACTATGCACAATACTACATAAAAATAGTAGATTGAACATCACAAAACCCATAATAAAAAAGGGTGTTCAAATAATAAATGGATAAGAAACTCCATCTAATCCAAAAACTAAATATTCCCCAAAGTAGAAAAAAGTGTAAATCCATTCAAATCCTTGAAAATCAAGGTAAAATCTAAAAATTAATTTGCTACATAACCCATCAATCCACCATTAAAACTATAAATTCATTGCTTGTATTAAAGTAAAATACAAAATAATTCATAAATCATTTCTTTATATGACAATATGTGGCTAAATTAAAGCCACTTGAGGGGAGGAGGAGAAATGAAGTAATCAAATAAGCATGCATCTCAATGCATCATAATAAACTATATCACCATTGATACTTCCCTAATGTAAGATAAACACTACATCGAGCTATATATAGCAATTATAATAGCATTATTACCTCATAGAGGTAAAAGAAACACCATGACACAATACAAAAATCATCACCATAACTCCAAATGCTAGTATTAGTGCTTGTATCAAGTGTCAATCTCAAGGTAAGGTATCCATACACCACTAGTTCTTTGTAACTCACAGAAATCAATAAGGAAACAACTTAAAAGGACATGATACTATCACGATTAATGAAGTACACATCCCATACTACAACCAAATTACCTTCTCATATCATACCTTTCTTAGCTATGACACCCTCAAAGTTGATGATCATGCATCCTAGATGTTATGACCATCACCTCTAATGTAGCAAACATAATACTTTAACATGAGAAGCTACATGATCCAAATTAGGGTACAACCACTGGTAACTATCCATATGAGGATTAAATTATCACTATTATTAGTTATCAATATGATTTTTCCATAATATAATCATACATCATTCAATAATGTTCTAAGAGGTAGGAGTTAAACTACCAATAGTTTGCATCTAGAAATTAAACTAAAATGGGGCAATCTAAGCTCAATGTGCATGTCAATAAGTAACTACCATTAGAAGACTATTGGTAGTTAGGCTGAAATCATGGTCAAAATAGGGGTACATAAAATTTGATTGCACAACACATTCACTACATTATGTTATCCAAAGATGGGTATGTAGTATTATATGTGCAAACAATTCTCATTATATTCATAAGGAAATCACATAATACACCTTACATTCATAGTATGTTTTCTTAATATTGATCACATAAGGGAGATTATACACCAATATTATTTCTCAAGTCAACATATTTAAGGCATGTGGTTTTTATAATTTCTAGATTAATGGAAAGTTCACATTAACATATTTCATTTATCACACTAAGAAGGGCATATTACTTTATTTGTAAATCTACAGATCATTACAAAATATGCAAAAATAAAATATTGTCTACATGGCACAAGTGAAATCTCCATTCATCAATAATTACAAAAACATAACATTACTTTGCTGACTTCCACACCTTATTACTCTCTCATTTGACATTCTTTATGAGGAATTCTATATCCAATATTTTATGCCAATGATTCACCAGGAATGAAATAAAAATGAATAACCTAAATTATAATTCCCAACTAAAGAAACATTGTTTTATTTATTGCAAGATCTTTTGGCATAATCATCATAAGAGATGAAACATAACTAATTAATCAATAACATTTATAAAACATAATTTTATTATGCAGTAGAAGATTATACAAGCTTTCCTCTAGAATCCATGGCTCATGAACATTATGTAGTCATTTCACAAAATACAATATATTTATACATTAATATAGCACAACAAGTCTTTTTATAGAACATTCACATCTTTTCTACATAATAATTTTCAATAATATTCAACATCCTATCTTGAATAAGCTATGCTAAATAATGACATGATAAAAATAATTACTACTACAACATACAAGCATTAGCACCTCCTTCGATAACTTTAAAGATCAAGAGACATCATAACATAATCAAGCAAGTAAACACAATTAGGATCCAATGCTATCAATACAAGAGATACTCACCAAACAGGTATCCACCTAAAAGCTATATCAATTACTGCAACTGCTAACTCCTTACTAGCACAGTAGAAGGTAAAACCCAAATAGGGATCTCCTAACTTGTTACAACTATATTTTGAAACCAAGTGCAATACCCATAAAAATGCCAAGGACAAAACCCAACAAAACTCAACTAACAAATATTTTGACTAATGCATGCAACAAGGCAATGATGCACTACACATAATAGAAGTCTTACCATGTTTAATGCTACTTGGTGTACCAACATCATACACAAGATACATGTCAACAAATCATTGTAGAGGAAGAGAGGAAGGATGGTGGCATGCATCCCCATGTGGTATACTTGACGCTATTGAAGGAGAATGTTACAAAGGGAGAAGGTGCCAATGAGATTGGTGCCTAAAAGAGCATTTCCCCTATGGTAAACAACTTCAACTAAGGCTACTAGGATGATGGAAAATGATAGCCCCAAAGAGACCAACTACTCCAAGCATAAATATAACCAAAATCTTAGTTAAGCATATTAAGTTCATTATGTTCGCCTATGTTAAACCAACTAGTAAGATATAACCATTACCAAAGTTAACCTTTCAAGAGAGATTAAGGTAAGAAAATAAAAATATAATGCTTATGAATTAAGGCCTTCATCATGACTTCTTTTCCTTTAGCATTTCTATCAAAGTGAATTCATTTGATGGAACTATACTTTCATTGTCTAATTTATCAACATCAACATTAACTTTCCTTTTCTCAATAAAGACAAGCACATTGAGAGAGAGAAGGATATTTTTAATGCAATGCAATGCTATGGCAAGCTACACAACCTACTAAGATGTACATTTTCAAAATAGAACATGTACAAATATCTAGTACATTCAAAATAGAACAGGTACATATATAACATGTACATATATATAGAGAGAGGGGGGCTGAGAGAGAGAACGATGTGTTTATATAATTAGATTTTTTTGGGGGGTGGGGAGAGTGTGTGTATGAGAGTGAGTGAGTCAGCGAGCAATTTTTTTTTTTTAAAAAAAAGAAGTGTAAGGAACGATAATAGGGCAGTTTGTTCACTTAGATTCAATTAATAAAATCATCACACTTTAGTTTTTCTTCTTTATCTCCACATGTTGAACGTAGAACAAGATTTGATTTTGTTGAAGTTTTGCAGACTGTTTAGGAGTTCCATAAGACGGCTCATCAATGACTCACGTCTTCATGAGGTAGCGCTGCAAATCAATTTTGATCCCACATTCGTCACGCTAGGATGACATTTGCATCAGGTTTTAAATAGTGTTGGGATACATAGGATGACATTGCATCTGGTTTTAAAGAGTGTTGGGATTCATATGTGGATTATTCTCACGTTGGCCAACACAATTGTGGGATGATGTAGCAAATTCATTGAAGGGGAAAGGTATGGCTGCTCATTCTCTCCTTTTTTAAAACTTTGGGATTTAATGCCACATTCGTAGCACATATGAGTAAACAATATTTTACAGGCGACACAAAAATCTAAGATGAGTTGTGAAGAGAGAGCACTTAGATGAGGTGCAGTGAAGATTAAGTGCCCTGCTAAAAATTATGCTGGGATAATAATCCCATATGCACAGTTAGTAAAGCCTTCAAAAAGCATGTTGACATTGCACAGAACAAAGAAGCCTGTGAGAAGGATGACCCACTAGCTGACCAAATGCTCAGCGAGCTTGGCCAAGAATTTTTTGAGTAGGTTCAAAACATAAAGGAATAATTATCCCACATTCATTGTGTAAGAGAGAACTTTTGAAGTATGGTTCGAAATATTAAAAGAAAAATTATCCCACATTCGTATATTTAACAGATATGGAAGGAGGGCCAATGGATATCTATCCCACATCGATGAAATTAGTACGCTTAACGAAGATATGGAAGGGGCTAGTGATGACCCTTGGATCAAATTGCGAGTGGCCATCAAAGACTTGTGCATTAGGGTGAACAATCTCAAGTCAAATAATTTGAGTTAAATTAAATTATTAATAGTGTGTTATCAAATAGTCGATATAGATATTTATAGTCTTTTTGGCCAAGAGGTGTTATCAAATGCATGAGTAAATTTAGAACTTTTAAAAGAAATTACTTGCCTCAAGCCGAAGGGTGTGAGCATGGTGATAGGTTGCCAACTCACCCTTTTATATTTTCCATTTATCTTACAATTATCCTTGACTATGCATGTGGGATTTACCTTTGCAATGATTTAAAGAACTACTTCTCTCAAGCTACAAACTATGAGTGAAGTCCTTAGTGTTGGCCACAACCTTTCTATAGTATTTACTTTCTAGTTATTCCACAAAATTCATTTAAACGTAGATAAATATGTCCTCGCATTGAATATGGGATTTGGTTTTGAATGATTTAAGCAATTTGGAACTCATGGTAAATGAAAGCTTTTAAAATGCAAATTATTTTACGATTTGTGAGCTATTGCCTAATGTTTTTGAAGAAATGTGATCTTAAGAAATGCACGATTGTAATATATACTGGAGTTTGTTTGCTAAAGCATGCTAAAGGCATCAAAATTATTTGATCACTTTTACTTTTATTATATGATTCTTGTAAATTATATAATATTATAATCTGATTTATAGGAAAATTATGAAACATTGTTATATTAAATTTTGGAAATAAATTGTTCATTAAATGTTAGATATATATCATGCAAATGGGTAAACTTAAAATCAACACCTAGTGTTGCTACCCATTGGAGGAACCTAATGTGACTCCCTATTTGAGCACACTAAAAATAATAGAGTTTATTCATGGTCTCTAATCTTGTTCTTTTAAAGGTATTATACTAGTCTTTATCCTTTGTTTGATTTGATCATGATCTATTTTCCTTAGTTCGTTGGTATTGTTTTGGTATCCACGTGTGTTTTTAAGTAGTTGGACTTTGCTGGGGTTTTAATGTTCCTTTAATATTTTTACTGAGTCCATGTGTCTAGGAGGATTTCCAATTCCTTTTCACTCTAAGTGCTTTCTGCTCTAGGTCTTCCCTAGACACAGAGTTTTATCATTTCTCCTACAAATTCCATGTGTCTTGATCTTAGTCTTTTGATTCCTGATTTTTCCTAAACTTTAAGTGCTTAATTTGATCTTTTGACAAATTTTGTTTAGTCCATGTTTTCAAAGGATGTTTTTCCTTTTGTTTACATTCTTATTCTGAACCCATCCCAAAGTTGAAATGATTTCAAACATAATTTATTACTCCTACTAGACTTAATTGTTTTAAAATAGATATCCAATGCTCTCAATCTACTTTGATGTTTCATTAATCCTAAGATTTCAGCGTATTTTATTCATCTTTGAAAGATAGAAAAATATTATCTTTTTCTTTGTTTTTTGTTTAGTTGTGTCTGCAAATTAAAGCTACCTAAGACTATCCCCAACTAGCCTAATATTAATTAACAACCACTTGAGCAGGGACTAGTAAGTAGATTGAAAATGGGAATAACTATGATGATTGGAATCATGTAGGACTTGGAAAATAGAAATGAAATGCTACAAATAAGGAAAAAGTGATATCAAATGCATGTAGATAGTGAAGTGGTCTTTAGAAAAGTTGCAAAAAATCCTATTTTGTAGCTACATATGAAATCTAGAGGTGTCTAGAGTAAAGGGCATGGCTACCAAGGAAAAATGGCATGTCTAATTGTGATGTTCAATCTTGACAACCATCATGAAGTTACAATGTCTGGGGGGTGGTCTTTTCTAGTGAGCTAGCAAAGACTTGAAATTAGTTAAGGACCTTATCAATAGTGTGTCCCAACTTCTAAGAAATTCCCACCTATCAAAGGAAAACATAAGATCTATAATTATAATAAAGTTGCAGTGACTTATTGAATGTGATTGAAACAATGCACATAGAATGGAAAGTTGGAACAATTTCGCCTGGAAGACAGACTAATGGAGGTCTAAAATTGGAATAGATCAATTTTGATAGTGTGATGAAGTATCCTTGAATTGTTTAGATCCTAATATATAGTGGAGACATGGAAACCATCTAAAAATGTAAAGTCCTAATTTTGATAAAAAGATGAGATAAAATTTTTAAAATGGAGCAATGTCACCTAGTAAATATTTAAATCTTGAGCATGGATAGGCCTAAGAACTTGATGTGGACCTTGTTGGTGCCTAGATTTTCTATCCCCAAAGATGCAATATCCTAAGTCTGGTGCCCCTCATGTTGCAGTTGTCATGTATAGCCCATCATTGATATGTAATCTGAGAAGCCTTCGATGAGTTATAACTTTGCTAAAGTTTCACCCTAGAGTTGTTCCTTGGCCTTCTCACATGCCTCTCATATGATGACTTCATAAAAAATCTAATAAAAATCCAAGTTTGGGGGGTTTCCTTTGCATTTTTGCCCATTCATAGGTTTTTAGGTTTCCAGGGGTCCTTGGAACCTTGTTTGCAGGTTCCAAACTTCCATGGAACCTTGTCTATGGGTTCCAAAGTTCCCTAAAACCCCATGCTTTGCTTTTGGTTTTGAAGTTCTGAAGTTCCTTAGAACCCTAGAACCCCATTTTGCCCACTTTTCCCTTCGCTTTTTGAGTTCTTAGGTTTTCTCGAAACCTTGGAAGCTTATCCTCATGTCCTCAAGTTCCTTGGTTCCTCGAAACCCTAAAAGTTTAAATTTCCTACCTTGCTCTTTTTTCCTGCATCTACATTCCTCCTTGCTATTATATGGAGCATAATCAGACTCGGAGGTTAAATTTTCCCACTTTTATTGACGCAGTTTCCCCCCAAATTATTTAACAGGGGTTTGGGGGCAGCAGCCCCAAGACGGGGTCAAGGGGCGACAACCCTTGCGGGGTCCAGGGGCAGCGCCCTTGGACCCTGAAACCTCAAACAATTTATATTATTTTATAAATGTGTCAGAAGTTATTTTTTCTATTGGCTAACATAAAAAAACCCTATTTTGTAACCGACATAAGTCTTGATAAAAATGACTAAGGGTTAGGGTTTCCGTTGATATTGTATTGTAGCATTTGCAACGGTATTCAGTTGCAAGGATTGCTGGTTGTAATCTGTTCGATTGCTAGATAATAATATTGGACTCTCTGTTGGTGGATGTAGCCCTAGTTTGGGTGAACCACGTTAGAAATTATCTCTCGCAGTTATTATTTCTGTGTATTTTTCATTCCTCTGTTTAATCTTTATTTGCATTTAATTGATATCTTCTACATGCAATTCCTAACAAGTGGTATCAGAGCAGGTTGTGTTTGATTATCGCCTGCAGGAAGGTTTCATAGTGGAGTGGGAGTCTCACAGTTGAGTGGGAGCAATGATGGATGAGGGTAAATTGAAGATAGATAAATTTAATGGGAAGAGCTATCAGTTATGGAAGATGCAGATGGAGGATTATCTCTATTAGAAGGATTTATGGAGGCCATTAGAAGGAAAATTGAAGAGACCAACAACAATGATTGATGAGGATTGGGATCTTCTTGACAGAAAGGCACTGGGAACCATTCAGTTGTGCCTGGCACCATCTGTGGTGTTCAATATAATAGAAGCAAAGACAACAGATGAACTGATGAAAGCTTTGGCTAAATTGTATGAAAAACTCTCAGCCTCAAATAAGGTATTTCTCATGAAACATTTATTTAATCTAAAAATGATTGAAGGTGGATCTATGACAAATCATTTAAATGAGTTTAATATAATTACCAGGTAGTTAACTTTTGTAAAAGTGAAATTTGATGAAGAGGTGAGGGCTCTCTTGGTTTTATGTTCTTTGCCAGAAAGTTGGAATAGCTTGATAAGGGCTGTAAGTAACTCTGTCTCTGGTTCAAATACTTTGAAATTTGATGATGTTGTTGGTGTTATCCTTAGCGAGGAAATGAAATAGAAAAGATCAGGAGGGTCTACATCAGGTAGTGTTTTGAATGCAGAAAGCAAAGGCAGATCAACGGAGAGAGGAAAAGGTTTTGGAGGTCATGGGAAGTCATGAGGAAAATCAAAGGACAAGAGGTCCCAATCTAGAGGACATAAGGATTGCTGGTACTATGGGAAACCAGGTTATCTGAAGAAAGATTGCTAGTCTCAGAAGAATAAAGAAGGAGACAAGTAGGAAGGCAATAAGGAGGCAAATGTGGTAAGTAATAGATCTAAAGATGATGCTTTGATTATTTCCCTGGATAATGCTGATGATTCATGGGTTTTAGATTCAAGGGCCTCTTTTCATGCTACGGCCCATAGAAGTTATTTTCTTGATTATGTCCAATGGGATTTTGGGCTAGTTTATCTGGGAGATAACAAACCTTGTCAGATTGTTGGAAAGGGAAGAATCAAGATTAAGTTGCAGAATGGGAATCATTGGCTACTACAAGAGGTAAGGCATATTCCAAGGCTGAGTAGGAATTTAATTTCAGTAGGGCAGCTAGCTGATGAAGGTTGCATAGTTACTTTCAGTGATAAAAAATGGAAGGTTTCAAGAGGTACCTTAATAGTAGAAAAAGGTGTGAAAGTAGGCACCTTATATCTTTGTATAGGTCATACTGTTCCTTCTACTTTAGTTGTTGCATAGAAAAACCAAACAGATTTAGGAACAGTTGCTATGGGTTCGCAGCAAGAGACTGAAACAGTTACTGCAGGTTCTGAGACAACACTGTGGCATAATAGACTTAGGCATATGAGTGAAAAAGGTATGAAGGTACTTCACTCGAAGAAAGTTTTACCAGGTCTAAAACGCATTAATATGGATTTCTATGAAATTTGTGTGTATGGAAAACAAAAGAGAGTTATTTTCACAAGGATGAGAAGCAAAAGAAAGATGAAAAGTTGGAGCTTGTGCATACAGATGTATGGGGATCAGCTCAGGTATCTTCTCTCGGTGGCTTTCAGTATTATGTTACATTCATAGATGATGCAACTAGGAAGGATTGGATATATTTCCTTAGGCAAAAATTTGATGTATTTGAAACATTTAAGAAATGGAGAAGCTTGGTTGAGAATGAGACGAGTAAAATATTAAAATGTCTCAAATTTGATAATGGTGGTGAGTATTGCAGCAAAGATTTTGAGGATTATTGTTGCTTTAATAAAATTTGTAGGCAGAAAATGGTTCTAGGGACTCCACAAGAAAATGTAGTGGCTGAGTGCATGAATAGGACAATAATGGAGCATGCAAGGAGCATGAGATTGCATGATGGGCTGCCTTTAAACATGTGGGTAGAGGCTGTCAATATCGCTATATATTTAATTAATAGAGGTCCTTCAATTCCTTTGGCTTGTGGTATTCTAGAGGAAGCATGGACAGGTAAGAAGGTGAGTTATTTTTTTCTCAAAACCTTCAGATGTGAAGCATTTGCACATGTAGATTCAAAAAATAGAACCAAGCTGGATGCAAAATCAAAAAAGTGTATCTTTGTTAGATATGACATTGATGAATTTGGTTATAGACTTTGGGATGTTGAAAATTTGAAAATTATGAGAAGCAGGGATGTTGTATTCAATGAGAAGGTGTTGTACAAAGATCAGTTGCAGTAGCATGAGAATAAAGAAAATGATTATGTGGTGCTAGAAGATACTCTAGATAGTGATGTTCTAGTGGTTCCTCATGCTCCGCAACAACAACAAGAAATACCACAAACTCCAGTGAATGTTAGATGGTCAACAAGGCTAAGTAGACCTCCTGAAAGGTTTTCTCCCTCTTTGTATTCTATTTTGTTAATAGATGCTGGTGAACCAGAAGGGTATGATGAAGCTATGCAGGTGGATACAAAGGTTCAGTGGGAGCTTGCAATGAAAGATGAAATAGACTCTTTGCTGAAAAATTAGACTTGGGAATTATGTAAGTTGCCTATAGGTAAAAAGGCTTTACCAAACAAATGGGTGTATAGGCCGAAAGAGGAAGATGGAGGTAAGAAAAGATTTAAAGCCAGGTTAGTTGTAAAAGGATTTGCACAGAAAAAAGGTGTTGATTTTGATAAGATTTTTCTTCGGTTGTTAAGATGACTTCTATTCATACTGTCTTAAGTTTGTGGCTGCTGAAGATTTGCATTTGGAATAGCTAGATGTGAAAACTGCCTTTCTCCATGGTGATTTGGAGGAGGAGATATATATTGAACAACCACAGGGATTTGAGGTCAAAGGTAAGGAGAAATTGGTGTGCAGATTGAAGAAGAGTTTATATGGCTTGAAACAAGCACCTTGGCAATGGTATTTGAAATTTTATATGTTGTGGAGTCTGATCAGTATCCAAGTGGGAGATTGCTATTATATGGAGCCTAATCAAACTCTGAGGTTTAATTTTCCCCACTTTTATCAGTGTGGTTTCCCCCCAAATTATTTAATGGGGGTTTGGGGGCAGCGCTCCCAAGACGGGGTCAAGGGGCAGCACCCCTTATAGGGTCTAGGGGCAATGCCCCTGGTGCACTCCCTATCAAAATACAGGGTGGGATCGAGGGGCAGCACCCCCACAGGGGCTTAGGGGCAGCGCCCCCAAAACCTCAAATAATTTTTATTATTTTATAAAGGTGTCAGGAGTTATTTTTTCTATTAGCTAACATAAAAAAAAAACCCTATTTTGTAACTGGCATAAGTCTTGATAAAAATGACTAAGGGTTAGGGTTTCTGTTGATATTGTATTGTAGCATTTGTAGTGGTATTGAGTTGCAGGGATTTCTAGTTGTAATCAGTTCGATTGCTGGATAATAATATTGGACTCTCTGTTGGTGGATGTAGCCTGAGTTTGGGTGAACCATGTTAAAAATTATCTCTCGCAGCTATTATTTATGTGTATTTTTCATTCCTCTGTTTAATCTTTATTTGCATTTAATTGATATCTTCTGCATGCAATTCCTAACACTCCCAAACCCCACTCTTCCCCATATTCTTGGTTCCAAAGTCCTCGTATTCCCTAGTTCCTTGAAACCCTAATTTCTTGTTCCTTATTCCTACTTTGTCTTAAGGTTCTAAATTTCCCTAAAACCCCATACTTCCACCCCTTTTCTCTTTAGTCCCAAATCCTTCCTAGACCCTAGATCTTGATTTTCTCATTCTTTTGTCTCTGTTTTGAGGTTCCAAATTCCCTAGAACCCTAGTCCCCACTTCTTTATTCTTTGGTTCCTAGGTTCTCTTGAACCCCAGAATCTTGCTCCTGTCTTGAGGTTCCAAGTCCTTTCGAAACCCCATATCTCGCCCCTCAACTCTTTGGTTCCATGTTCCTCTTGGACCCCAAACCCCGGTCTTCCTTGTGTTTCTAGTTCTAAGGTTACCAATTTCCCTAGAACCCCACATTCCTTGTTCCCTCTCAGTCCTTGATTATCATCCCCTTATATTCTTCTAACTCTCTTGGGTTTCTTGACCTTTTCAAAACCTCAGAACTTGCTTTCAGGTTCTAAAGTTCCAAGGTTCCTTGGAACCCTAAAACCTTGACAAAGTTTAGATAATGTGTTGAAATGCGATGGGATGTGCCAACAACTTCCAGGTCTATCATTGTTGGTTTGATTTGATGCCTACAACTCTTCAAAGGTAATTTTCCTACCGATGTGCAATCACTCATTCCTAGTAATGATTTCATATGTATTCCTCAAGCCGTGGTAGATGAAAATAATTTATTTCATGGGTTTTCTTCTTACCTAAATTCATTTTAGTTGGTGAATTCAAAATTCTTCGTGCTCTTTAGAATCCTACTAGATTAGGGTGCATGACTAAAAATATATAAATACATGTTCTCACCTCTTTTCAAGGGTTGGTTGTTAAACCAATTTTTGGATGCACATCTACTCATGGTGGTATAGGGCATCAAACAAAGCTGTTATAGACTAGAAGTGAAGAAATGCATTTGGTACAATGTAGGAAGGATCCTCAATGCACACCTATATATAGTGATATGTCTTCATGATAGTTTGTAGTGATTTAGGGAAATCCTTAAGTTGTAGCCAGGGTTTCCTCTTGCAATGTTTAATGGTATGAATGTAATTATAGATTTGATGTATGTGACATCATCTTAAAATATTGCAAGTTTTTTAATGATCATTTATATGTTATGTATTGGTTATTGCAATTCTATTCTAGATTATTAAGTATGTCCACTATATGAGATGTAATCTTTGATATGTATGTAAATGCATATTTGGTTCTATGGGTACTTTATTGGATGTATCTCATTCCTCTTTATTGTTCATGACCATGTTGCCCAATGGAGTAGGCACCAGTCCACATTGGTGAAGGACCAAACACCTTTCAAATATCATCCTCTATCCTAGGCAGTTGTAAGAGTAGGATCAGGAGTAGATTAGGTTTCTCATGTTTTTCATGTTTCAATGTTATAACTAGGGATTAATCTAAAGCAACCTAAATCTATTTGAAATCATTTGTGAATCATGTTCTTGCATGCCTACACCTTGTAAATTGTGTAAGGGAAGTTAAGTGGACCTGTCTTAAGGGATATCATGTCATTATAATTTGTTGGTGCATTTGTAGGGTGTAGTAATCAACTTAATTATAGGTTTTATGCAACCAATTTGTCTTGACATAGTGACAAATATAGGGGTCAAGTATATGTTGGGTATGGTTGTGTTTGTTTATTTGTGTTTTATTTGATAACTCTAGGAACACCCTCCTAGGTCTAGTTGAGCTCAAAGTGTAGGAGAGCATATCGACTCTCGTTAGTTGGTCATTGATCATTGTCAACCTATTGATAATTCTTTGTTCCAATGTCTTGACAACACCCCTATCCTGGAAGGTGAAGAACAAACTCTAGGATTTTGGACAAGCTATTTTGGGAATCAACATCATGGTTCTATTGCCATGAAAGACATTGTTGGGTTAAAATCAATTGAAGACTCTACTAGAGTGAGATGAACCCATAATTAATTTGTAGCCTTAGTGTTTAGTTATGCTTCAAGGTATTCCTCTTTAGAAGAGGTGGTCACTTTGTTATCATAAAAAATAAAGTTAGTTGTTGTTGTAGTGTATTTTCTATTGGTGTTTCAAGAACACATTTCAAGTGTGCAATAGTTGGTGTCAAAGGTACACATGGTTCTTTCTTCCTATCTTTTGAGATACCATTTATTTCATGGTAAAGAAACTCATAATTTGCGATACCTTAGTTTCTACCCTGTATGGTAGAGTGTTCTAATCATGGCTTTTAGGTATGGATATGATTATTGTAGGGATTCTCCTTAATATGCATCTTCTTATGTTTCACACCCTAGAAACTATATTCGAATTGACACCTATGACTATTTTAATATCCCTACATCCTATGTGAACCCATGCATTAACCTTTAGGCATCCATGCAAAAGAAAGATGAATTTGTTAAGCAAACAATATGAAATTGAAAAACAAACCCAGTTGCTTGAATCTATGTCGTAGTAGGAAAAATAAATTAAAAATAGAATTTGGCTACTTGAGTCTAGGGTGCAATCCCATGCTTTCCCTATTGTTACCAAAAATCAAGTTGCTCAGTCCATTGTCATTCCAATGGACACTATTTATAAGTAGCTAGACCTTTCTTGAGTTGACTACAAAATGCAAAATATGCCAACTAAGGTCTATAATTAGATGCATGTCTTCAATGGGTATGATATTTGGGAGGGGGACATACATGTTGATGTTTTTTTTAGATTTTATGGCTGAATTTCAATTTGAATATGAAGACATGTGAATGAGATTTTTTTAGGTCCTTACATGGAAAGGCAAAAGAATGGATTAATAGTTTTTTGGAGTAGTCCTTTACTTCATGGAAGGAGCTTATAGCTATATTTGAAGAATAATTTGTAAAAGTTCTATACCCTACTAATTTTGTCCGAGAGTTAGAAAAAATCAGAAGACAAGAGGAAGAGTCTAGTATGGATTTCAACCATAGGTTTGTAGTTTGTCTTTCAAAAATTCCAAATGATTTCAAACCTAACACACTTTCTTGCACTAACATGTTCTTTGAAGAATATGAGGATGGTTTGAGTTTAATGTAGGAATATTTGAAAATTACAAGCATGCAACATGCCTATTTATGCCTAGACTATGTTGAAAAGATGAGAGCTGATTACATTGTAAAATTATTGACCACAAATACGAGATCTGGTGGTAATGAATAGGTTGGTATTAACATAAATCAAAATGATACAATGTGTCAAGTGACTATAGTAATGAATGAATATGATTGTGTAGTGATAAGGGTAGAAATTAAAGATGGTGCATCATATGAAAGTAATGCAAATGATGAGGATAGTGTATGCATCTACCTTCAGTTGGATAGGTCATCCATTGGAGATGAAAATGATGAGATGTATGATGAGATTTAGTTTGAAGATGATGTATGTGGCCTAGTGGATAATGAAGAAGGTGTGTGCATAAATAAGAAGCTAAATGAATCAACTTGTGAAGTTGATTATGTTAAGTGTGCACAGGTAAGTGACATTCAATGTGAGCAAGAGACTAGTTTTTTGTTTGATGTATTATCCTCCTTTGTTCCTGTTGATAATGTAAATTATTATGTTACTTTTCATGAGGATAAAATGGATATGCACACAATTGATGACAACTTATCTGAGGAAAATATTGGTGCAAGCATTGATGTTTCAGTTTCAATAATTTGCCCTTAATGAATGTGAAGATGTTGACCATGCAGGTACATATGAGAACCTATTTATTTGGTACAAATTTGTTGTCATCCCCATGAATGTTGTGCTTCAAGAAGGCCACAAATAAATGATAAAAGAATGAATGAGGAAGAAGAAATGTCATCATTCAATTTGTAGTAGTACATGTATGACACAATAGGTTGCCTGAATGAGCTCCAAATAGTGGGATAATTGTAAAAACTTTACTCTTCATATGACATGTTCCCTAGTGCTAAGGGTTTTGTTGATGGTTTAGATTACAACCTAAATCATTCGTATGATTCAAATATTGAAGATTATATTATGAAATATGAAAGTTATGTTTAAGGGTTCAGTGGAAATGAAAATGAATATGAATCTTTTCACTTTGATGTTGGGTGTTCACTGACTCTTAAAGGTGTTGGTGTTGTAGTAGAGGTTGACTTATTGGTGTAGGACATTGATGTAAGTTCAAGTAGCAAGGCATGTGTATGGTTGAGAATTAATATGTTGTAGCCTATCTTGAAGGTATGCTAGAGTTGGAATATTTTTAGCTTGATTTCCAAGAAGAATCATCTCCATTTGTAAATCAGTAGTGTGGTCAGGCATACATTTATTTTTCATGTAAATTGGATGTATTCTCCTTTACAACTGATTCACATAAGAAGGCCAACAAGTATCATGATATTAAATATGTAGATGGGTGTTTGCTTCCATCCATGTCTTTTGATGTTGACTTGAGTTTTAGCTCTTCACTCTTTGCTGCTAAGAATGTGCATGAAGTTGTGTGGGATAGTTCTTGTACATATTATTTATGGGGAAAGAACTCAATTGATACTTATTCCCTTTACCCAAGATTCTATCCTTATAATGCTACAATTTTCTCTACCACATGTGATAATAAGCACATTCAAAATGAAATACACACGCAAGAAGAGTGAAAAGTGCAACTTCACTCAATGGGGAGATTTACATAAAAACCACAACACAACTATGTTCTCTACACAATCAAGAGAATAAAATTGACATGATCGACAAGGAATGACAAGCAGTCAGGGACTGTAGTCCACACCAACCCAATAAATCTTTGATACATAACATGTTCTACCAATCAATATGCACACTATGCAATAGGGAAAAATGATATTTTAGACTCACAAAATGCATGATTCACTAATTCATTCATTAGCTTCACACAACATTTTTCACAATTTTAATGCATATAATCCATTTATAACCCTTTTCCTTTAAATTTTCAATTAATGCAATGTAATGATCACACACTAGTTCCCACATGAATCCTAGGGAAGCATTAAATTTGAGGACATAAGTCATTACCCAAAGCATCTATTCTAATAATTAAACATTTTATTTCATGAACCCACATAATATTTAGTGCATAATAACATGCACTCATAGAAGAAAAATGCAAGATGCACTTCATGGAAAAATTCTAGTCACCATACAAAAGATGTAAATAATGATTCCAAATATGGAAAAGTGGGTAAGAAGGTATGCTACTCTTACAAAATGGTATACACACAACATGGTACATAATATAAAGTTCATTTAAAAGAGTATTACGACATCACTTTTCTTCCAATCATCAAGCATATGAACAAAATACCATCTATTTTACAACTAAATTCATAACTCACAAGAGAGTACACAAGTTTCAACCAAAATCCATGAACATCAACATTTATTTTCATACGAATATTTGCACATTCACACTATCAAAAGTGGTTAAAATAACCCATCATGACCCTGCAATCATCACTTGAACATCCACACACACAATAAGATTCCTACCAAGCATTCAAAACATTAGGAAAGCAAATCACACAAAAGCAACTTCGTAGTAACTATAAGGGTCTAACTAATCCCATAATAATGTATTCATCCACCATACACATGCAAGGAATACATACTAGGAAATAACACATGCTACTAGAAGCACACAACCACACAAGGAACCACACATGCTCAAACACAATGAGAAGAACATACAACCCAAAGCTCCTGATACTACAACATGGGCTCTGGTACTAGATGTAATTTCCCAAGATATGCTCAAGACATTAACAAAAGAAATTAGATCAACAAGTTTTCTGTGATATAAAATTGGCATTAAGCAAGTCATACATCACTCTTATGTGCCCAAGGTGTCATAATAACTTGTGAAGACACACTTGGCATGCACACCAATGCATAATGTAAGGTGATATAGAAAAATACTTTAAAATACCATAGGAAAAACACCATGGTTGACACAAAAATGAGACAAGGAGGAGAGTTAGGATTTCCAAGGTCACTAAAAACCCTTACAACATCCCTTCTAGACAACCCCTCAACCATCTCGAGGCTATAGAAGGAAAGAATATAAAAAATGCCAAAGTTTGGACTTTAGGGAAGACTTGCAAATGTTTGGACTTCTCCCCAGTCTCGCAATTTGACTTAATAGCTCATACTTGCATTTCAAGTTTCTTTCGCAAGTTGTAACTATGCCTAACATTACCACAAACTTTAGCATTTGGCTACAAGTCACAAATTGCAACACCTACTCAGTTTTTAGTAAATAACTATAGTTTGCACACTACAAAGTGTAAGAATCTCCAACCTCTATCCTTCGAACACCTTTAAAATTTAGAGACCATGATTGCTTGACATGAACTTCAAACTTTAGGTCCAAGAAGCAATTTACAATATGCAAAAGCCTAGTGATAGTCTAGAATAAGGCATCAACAATAGTTCAAGATTTAAGGTCTCACTTGCAAAGTGGTTGTCAAATTTCAACCCTGACTCCCTAGAAAAATTAGACTGTGGAGATTGAATCCAACCTACAACATGCAACATGCAATGGGACTCCAAACTTTGGACTTCCCACGACCTTGGAATCTAGAAATATATGTCAACTTGCAACATGTAATGTGCAGTGTGCTTCTGAACTCTAGACCTCTTGTACTTTGGGTTTCAGGGTCTAATTGCAACTTCAGACTAGAAAACTCATCTAACATTTAGTTGAAACTATTTTCTTGACTTCCAACCAGAAAGTAAAAAAAACACTTAAGGCAAGAAAAACAACAAGGTCTATTTCTCACACTCAACAAGGCATAACTTTCTCAATTTACAAGCTATTACAAAATGGTTCAATTTAAATGCTCAAGGAATCATGGACTCCATCATAGCCACACAAGAGCGTCCTGATTGAAAGGAAGCTAGGTGTGCAGAAATCGCTTCCTACACTAATTTAATGAGGGGAGGAGAGTGCAAATTCAAATTTATCCTAACTATTACATCAACATTAAACCATTAACGTGAGATATTGTAGAAAACAAATAACAGAGAAGGTGAGACAGAAGAAGAGAGACACAAGATATATGTGGGGAAAACCCTTATCGGGTGAAAAACCCCACACTCCAAAACCTACACAATGTATTATCAAAACCAAGATTCTTTACAACACACTTGAAATGAAATCTTTTAGGAGTCTTTGACACTCATATCTAGAGACAAACTGGTAGCATAATAGTACCTATCAAACCTGTAATACATCTCCCTCTCCAAGCACCTGTTTATATAGAATATACAAGGCAATATTGGTCCAAACTTGGAATGGGTGTGCAACTTGGCCTCATGGCCCAAAACCCACACCTAAGGACACTTGGTCAACATTGTAGAATGTTCCTAACACTTGTCCACAACTCCTATCCCAAAGAGGTCATCTATTTCCAAAATGGGCTATAACAGATGCTCTTACGACACTTACAACTGTCATAGAATCTGTCATAGCGGTTACAACTTACAGCTGTAAGAGAATCTGTCGTACATAGGCTATAAATAGTATATTCCCTTAAAACATGTCATAGTCCACCTTGGGACTCCCAAATATGCCTTTTTCAAAGATGCTTCATGACACATGTCTTCACATGTCTTACAAGCTTCTATTTCTGACTCTTACATGTCATAACTTCGTCATAGGAATCCATCATACCCGTTTTGGTCAAACATTCCCTTACACAACATCCAAGATGCCGACACATGGAAAAATTCTCCTACCACAAAGTGGGATGCCTATCTCCTCATGTGAGGACAAAATTACAAGTTGTCATCTTCCTTGTAGGATGACACATCACCGTGCCACATCCCACAATATGACAATATGGAATTTACAATTAATTTACAACATAGGCAATGGACTAATAAATACAAAAATAAATAATGCAAGGAATTACCAAGGTTGAGACACCTTAATTCCCAACATTCTCCCAATTGTCAAACACCTTGTAAGAGCTAATAGACTAACAAGATTTAACTGCTATAGGCTGAGAGGCCCATAGACTCTGAACACCATCTGAACTTCTCTGTGCCCATTGGCTTCATCAATGCATCTGCAACATTCTTCAAAGTATCTACCTTTTCCAAATTTACCTTTCCATCCTCAACCATGTCTTGCACGAAGTGAAACTGAACATCAATGTGCTTTGTTCTAGCATGGAAAGTTAGATTCTTCGCAACGCAAATTGCACTCTAACTGTCACAACTGATCGTAATTTGACGTGCATCAACACCAATATCGAAACACAATCTCTTAAGCCAAATGGCTTCCTTACAAGCATGAGTTGTAACCATATACTCAGCTTTTGTAGTGGACAAAGAAACCACAGGTTGTTTCTTACTCATCCAACTAATCGTACCACCAAACAATGTAAACACATAAGCATTGGTGGATCTCCTGCTATCAATGTCACCTGGCCAATCAGAATCCACAAATCCACGAATACTAACTAAATGTGGAGGTCCTGTAGCCTTGCCATGATAGAAAATGGAATACTCAGAAGTACCCCTCAAATATCTGAACACTCACTTAACTGCATACCAATGTACCCATCCAGGATTAGCCATAAATTGACTAAGGACTCCCACTGCTTGGGCAATGTCTTGTCTTGTGCAGACCATAGCATACATCAAACTACCAACAACACTAGCATAAGGTACTCTGCTCATGTCCTCCACCTCACTAGGATATTTTAGACAATAATGAAACAAGAACACTCAATGGTCTACAATCTTCCATGTTGAACTTGTCCAACACGGTCTTCACATACTTACTCTAGCTTAACCAAAGTTTTCTGTTAGTTCTATCTCTTCTGATTTCCATTCCAAGAATATACCTGGTTGCCCCTAAATCTTTGATTTCAAACTGTGTTGTCAACTGAGACTTAAAATCAGAAATCATATTCTTACCCTTCCTAATGAGCAACATATCATCAACATATAATGCAACAATGAGAATACGATCACCATCAAACTTATAATACACACAGTGATCCGATTTTGATCTCAGATAACCAATGGACAACACAAATGCATCAAACTTCAAGTACCACATCCTAGGAGACTGCTTCAAACCATACAAAGACTTCTTAAGATTGCAAACCAAATTTTCTTTACCTTTCTCTATGTAATGCTCTGGCTGTGACATGTAGATTTCTTCCTCCAAATCACCATGAAGGAAAGTTGTCTTCACATCCATCTGTTCTATCTCTAAATCATAACCAACTGCAAGAGATAACATAAATCTAATGGATGTCAGATTTGCAACGGGAGAGAAAATTTCACCATAATCAATTACCTCCACTTGTGAGTACCCCTTCGCAACCAATCTAGCCTTGTACTTTTCAACACTGCCATCTGCACCAAATTTCTTCTTGAACACCCATTTACAACCAATGAGTTTCCGTCCATCAGGCAAAGGCACAAAGTCCCATATTTTGTTCTTTTCCAAAGAAGCCATCTCATCTTCCATGGCCTCCTTCCAGGAACCTGCATCTTTCATGCCCATAGCCTCTTTCACAGTTCTAGGCTCATCAGTGTTAGAAAGTAAAGCAAAAGCACAACTAGAATCAAGTAATGAATAACCAAACCTATCAGGTTGCTGGCTAAGGTTAAGGTTCTGCTTCTTCTTCTTCACTTCCAGATCTGCTAGAGCTCTCCTCATCATTAGGCCTCATAGAGTCTGTCGGTTCAGTCTTCTCAGGGGTAGAAGGAAACTGAACTGTATCTTCTTTCTTTTTTGACTGTTTTGGTTGTAGAACAATGGAAGAGGGTGTTAGCTCTCTGAAGATAATACTTATGCTATACAACACTTTCTTAGTTATGGGATCCCAAAGCTTGTATCCTTTCACACCGACACCATAGCCAATGAAAATATATTTAACAGCCTTATTCTCCAACTTAGACCATTTCTCCCTAGGCACATGTGCATATGCCTCACAACCAAAAACATGAAGATGCCTTACTAAAACCTTCTTACCAGACCACATACCAGACCACACCTCCATAGGTGTTTTTCCAACAAGAGCTGATGTAGGAGATCTATTTACCATATAGCAGCCAGTGGCAACAACTTTAGCCCAAAACTTTTGTTTAAGGCTTGCTCCACTAAGCATACTCCTAGCCTTCTCCATCAGTGTCCTATTCATCTTCTTTGCAACTCCATTTTGGTACGGGGTATATGGAGTTGTCTTATGCCTTTCAATCCCTTGCTCTTTGTAGAACTTATCAAACTCTGCCAAACAAAACTCACTGCCGTTGTTAGTTCTCAAACACTTAATCTTTTTACAAGTTTGATTTTCAGGAAAGGCTTTAAACTTCTTAAACTAACTTAAGACTTCAGTCTTGCTTCTGATAAAATAAACCCATGTCCTTCTACTATAATCATCTATGAAAGATACAAAATATACAGATTTTGATAACGAAGGAACATTAACAGGACCAAACACATCAGAATGAATAAGATCCAATACACTAGAAGACTTGTGAGAACTAGAGTAAAATTGAACATGGTTTTGCTTTCCATAAATGCAATGTTCACAAAAGTTAAACTCGAGATTACAATCATGTAACCCATCAATGAGGTTTTTATTTTTCAAGGTACTTAGACCCTTCTCACCAATGTAGCCATATCTCAAATGCCATAACATAGTCTTTTCAAGAGGAATCTTAGCTTCCAAAGCATGTGCACAAGCATCAGAACCAGTTACAACAGATTTCTTCACTGCATGTTCAGATGGTGGGGATGAAGTGACAGCAGCTTGTTTCCTTGAGTTAGAAGAACTATTGCACTATGAAGTGCATGCCTCCAGCTAAAATAGAGTACCCCTCCGAGTACCCTTCGCAAGCACCATAGATCCTCTTGTCATCTTGCATCCATCCTTTGAAAAGACAACCTGCACACCTGCATCATTCAACATACTTACAGAAAGAATGTTCCATGCAAGGCCTGGAATGTGCATAACTCCAGTGATCCCCTTCACTTATCCATCAGGGAATCGGATTGAGACTCTTCCATGACCAACAATCTTCAGATGAGAGTCATCACCAAGGTACACCCTCCCACCATCAAACTCTTCATATTTGGTAAACTAGTCTTGATGTGAGATCATGTGGAATGATGCACCAGAATCAATCAACCACACATCATGAGATGCATGGGTGGCCAGGGCTGCGATGAAGGTATCACCATCATCTTGTGACTTTTCAGAATCTGAATTAGGAGCTTTCTTCTTCTTCTTCTTCTTCTTCTTCTTCTCCTCTTTGCATTCCTTTCTAAAATGCCCAGTTTTACCACAGTTCCAACAAAGAGCCTTGGACTTTCCAGGAGATTTAGATCTCCCACGAGACTTGGATTTGCCCTTATCACTTTTCTTGTCTTTCTTCTTCCCTTTCTCCTTGGGTCTTCCACAAACTGGAAGAGCCTCTTTGGCTAATTCAGATGTCTTCCTCCGTAATTCTTCAGATAATAGTGAGAACACCACATCATCCATCTTGAAGGTGGTAGTGGTACTTCCGATAGCCATTACAAGATGATCCCATGAATCAAGCAGGGTCATGCAATGATCCTCCTCCTCCATTTTAACACCCACAGATGTCAACTGTGTAATGATCATGTTGAAAGCATTCATGTGGTCTGCAACAGATCCCCCATCTTTCATCTTTAGAGTAAATAACTTCTTTTTCAGGAAGAGTTTGTTCACCAAGGACTTGGCATGATAAACATCACCCAACTTCTTCCAAAGATCCTTTGTTGTCTTCTCCTCATGGATGTACAACATAACAAAGTTAGCTAAATCGAGTCTAATGAGACCCTTAGCCTTTCGATCTTTGAGGTCCCAATCAACTTGTTAGATTGTTGTAGGTTTTACATCGGATACCGTTTCCCATAGGTCACGATCAACAAGTAGGTCCTCCATCTTCAATTTCCAGAACTTGAAATTAGTGCCATTGAATTTCTCAACCTCTAACCTTCTGGATATGGTTGCCATCTCCTTGCTGCAATAAGTTATAGAATACTCTACAGAAGACTCCCACTCAACCTAAGATTAGATCAAAAAACCCTACCCAGCAGCTAGAACCAAAAACTGGCCAGGTTCTGATACCAACTGAAAGGAAGCTAGGTGTGCGGAAATCACTTCCTACACTAATCTAATGAGGGGAGGAGAGTGCAAATTCAAATTTATCCTAACTATTAGAGCAACATTAAATCATTAACATGAGATATTGCAGCAAACACATAACAAAGAAGGTGAGACAGAAGAAGAGAGATACAAGATATACGTGGGGAAAACCCTTATCTGGTGAAAAACCCCACACTCCAAAACCTGCACAATGTATTATCAAAACAAAGATTGTTTACAACACACTTGCAATACAAGCTCTTAGGAGTCTTCGACACTCGTATCTGGAGACAAACTGACAGCATAACAGTACCTGTCAAACCTATAATACATCTCCCTCTCCAAGCACCTGTTTATATAGAATATACAAGGCAACATTGGTCCAAACTTGGAATGGGCATCCAACTTGGCCTCATGGCCCAAAACCCATGCCTAAGGACACTTGGTCAACATTGTAGAATGTGCCTGACACTTGTCCACAACTCCCATCCCAAAGAGGTTGCCTATGTCCAAAATGGGCTATGACAGATGCTCTTACGACACTTATGACTGTCATAGAATCTATCATAGCGATTACAACTTATAGCTGTAAGAGAATCTGTCATACACAGGCTATAAATAGTATATTCTCTTACAACATGTCATAGTCCACCTTGGGGCGCCCAAATATGCCTTCTTCAAAGATGCTTCATGACACATGTCTTCACCTGTCTTACAAGCTTCTATTTCTGATTCTTACATGTCATAACTTCGTCATAGGAATCTGTCATAACCGTTTTGGTCAAACATTCCCTTACACAACATCCAAGATGCCGACACATGGAAAAATGCTCCTACCACAAAGTGGGATGCCTATCTCCTCATGCGAGGACAAAATTACAAGTTGTCATCTTCCATGTAGGATGACACATCACCGTGCCACATCCCACAATATGACAATATGGAATTTACAATTAATTTACAACATAGGTAATGAATTAATAAATACAAACATAAATAATGCAAGGAATTACCAAGGTTGAGACACCTTAATTTCCAACACTGATGGATATGGTTCCTAAGGAACAAGGAGAAAAGAAACACTTGTTCCCAACCACAAGGGAAAGAACTATAATGTAAACATGATAATAAGATACAAAATGTGTTGCATGCTTGACACCAATGGGGAATGTTACCCACCTCCCAAACATATTACCATCATTGAGTGCAATAAATGGATATGCCACTCTAGACAACCCTTGAGCTATGTATAAGAAGATCATGGATACATTGCTATTAAGGCCAAGGCTCACATACATCCAAGGAGTACATGGAAACACTCATGCCAATCAAGCACATAACATCACATGTGGAAACTCATACCAAATCAAGGATATAAGGAAATATATGGCTCACATGCCAATCAATGTGCATAAGATAATATATGGCACACACACAAATCAATGCACATATAAATTATCACAATCATGTTAAATACCAAATTTGATAAAAGGAAGAACAAGAATCCTAGGAAAAGGACAAGGAGTGTCATCACACATAGCACAATGACTAAATGGAACTACATGTCATCACAAATAGCACAATGACTATGGGGAACTTGTATGACATTCACCAACTCCTCAAGTTGCGACATGCACTTCACACTATGATCAAATCTCCGCAAGTATTTGCATCGTAGAGGAAACTCTTGTTTAATTTATTTTTCATTTACCTACAAATTATCACTTATTAATAAATCTCCACCAATTTGTTTCATTAATCCATTTGTATCATGACAAGATGGGTGAGACACTCTTTTTTCCAATCCTATATATTAATCCTAACAATCCAATGCTCCAAATCTACAATTTGGGCACAAATCAATGAAATAATTCATGACACATTGGCAAGAGATGTAAAATTCCAAAATATTAATAATATAATTCATTCATTTGAGGTCTAAAATGTATTTTTCTATTTTTCTTCAAAGTGGTCAAAATCATAAAACTCCCAAGCTTCCATTAATAAATTTGGGATGCAACCTTCAAAATCTCCAAAATTTTCTAACTTTTAAAATAGGGAAAATCTACAAATTCCAAGAATACCCTTTTGATCAAAAAATGTACAACAACCTACTTCTTCAATCATTTTTTTTAAATTTTAACAATCAAGGATTTTAGAAATTTTTCCATAACTTGCCTCAAAATGCCCATTTTCAAAAATTTTAAACATAAATTGAAACTACAAATTACAATCCTAAATCACTTTTCTAGAATGATTCCATATGACTCCACCTAATGTGGGCATGGAAATAGGAAACAATTTCACTTTAAAATCAATTTTAAATAAAAGATTACCTCTTTCCATGTTTGCAAATAATTGAGAAATTTCTCTTTTTGATCATCACACACAAATAAGAGAGAGGGTTTGGGAAAGAAAATACAAAAATAAGATTTGAGGAAAGAGTAAGCCTCCATTTTCCTTTTGACACTTTTTTCTTTTTATTTTATTTTATATTTTCTCTTTGCAAGATATTTTCTCTTTTCCAAATTGACATTTACAAAACAAATAGATCAATACATCTATTTAACCATCATGCAACTAATTTAATTCAAATAGATATTCTTCCCAAAGCATGGAAATTAAATTAATTAAATTAAATAGAATTTTAACTAGAAATTATTTTATTAATCCAAATATTCCATTGGAATAAATAATCAAATTGATATAATTCTTTTCTACCAAGAATATAATACAATAGACCTTTTCCTACTAAAGCATAAATATTATCTTTTTGATGCAAGCATTAAATATTTCACTAACACAGAAAACATGCATTTCAAAATAAATTTAAATGAAATGCAAAACATATAATAAACACATGCAAAAGACTCAACCACACTTACGAGTTTCCACAACATTCAGACTCTAGAATCACCACATATTTAGATCTAGGTTTTCACAGGGATTCACAACACAAGGGCTAAATTAGGTGATATGGTTAAGTGTAATCCATGTCAATGTTCTCCACATCCAATCATTAATCTAACACCTATAAATTTTTTGCACACTCAGGTTAAATAGTAGGCATGTACATGTTCCATATAATAATAACCAAAGCAACATAATCAAACTAATTGGAATAATAGAGAAACCCACAAGTACAACAATTTATCAAAAAAAGCCAAAATCCCTTCTACAAATGAGAGTTACAATAGAAAATGCTATATTGCATTAGGAAAAAGTAAATTATAGAATAATACAATATAATAAAATAACATTGCTATAAAGGCAAGGATAAAAGCCCTAAGTAAACTTAAGCATAAAGTGTGATAGGTCCTCAAGTCTAACTAGGTAGATAAAGTGCCACATTTGCACCAACACCCACCTTAAGTGCAACTAAGGGAGGCACATTCACTGCACAAAAAATAAAAATGGGTCCTAGCAACAAGGCCTAATGAGGTGCCCATGTACAAAACACATCTCTCACAAACAAAGAAAAGGAGAAAACCTCATGGAAAAAACTTTTCCCTAAAAGAGAGAATCAAACATGAAGGAAATCATGAAAAAATGTGAAGGATGACTCATGAAGACCCCCCAAGGATAACTTCCTTCACCCCAATCATTGATCACATCTAAAGATAATGAGACAATGCCAAAGGCTTAGTGAAGATGTTTGCAACCTGCTCCTTTGTATGCATGTACTCTAAGCTAATAAAACCATCTTAGATGAGTTGCCTTATAAAGTGCATGTGGATCTCAATATGCTTAGTCTACTGATGCTTCATTGGGTTGTGACAAACATGAATGGCACTTTGATCGTCACACCAAAGAATAGTGAGACTATCAAGAATGAATCTAAAGTTGATTAGTAACTACAAAGCCATAGAACCTCCTAGAGAACTAAATTTGTTGCTTGATATTCAACCTCTATAGATTACTATAGATTATAATACAATAATAGATTGCTTCTTGCAAGACCATTCTATGGGGCTAGAACCAAGGAAAAAAACACAACCAAAAGTGGACTTCCTATCATCAACATCACCAGCCCAAACTAAGTCAATGAATATGACAATCTAAGAGTCTCCTAATGTATAGTGAATGCCAAAATGAGATGTGACCTAAATATGTCTTAGAATATGTTTGGCAGCCTTCTAATGACTCTCATGTGGATCATGAGAGAAATGGGAGACAAGGCCAGCTATAAAAGAAATATCAAAACATGAATGTGTTAAGTACAAAATACTATCAACCAACTACCTGTATAATGTAGCATCAACTAAAGGAGTGGTACAAATAGAAGAAAATACAACACTTGAATATAATGGAGTGGGGGCTGGCTTGCAATCAAGCATGCCAAATTTGTGAAGCAAATCAAGAGCACACTTCTACTAAAAAATTATAATCCCATTTGAATATTGAATAATGTGTAAGCTAAGAAAGTAATATAGAAGTCCAAGATCTTTCATGTCAAATTGATTCATCAATGCTCTAATACTAAGTTGGAATAATGGAGAAACCCGTACAGGTACACCAATCTATCAAAAAAGCTAAAAAAAACCTTCTACAAATGAGAGCTACAATAGAAAATGCTATATTACTGAGCAAGAAAATATAAATTATGGAATAATACAATGTAATAAAATAACCTTTCTATAAAGGCAAGGATAAAAGCCCTAACTAAACTTAAGAGAAAAGTGTGAATAGATCCTCAAGTCTAACTAGGTAGATAAAGTACCATGTTCACACCAACACAACCAACATGGTATAAGTCATAATATAATATCAAATTATCAGATCTAACTATAAATCATCTACAACTAGATTGATTCAAGAATAAGATGCATAATCAACCATAATCCATAGTGTTACACAATACAATAATTACATTTGTATCAAATATAATGAAAATAGTGAAGCTAAAACACTATAAAATTCTAACAAAGGCACAACATATGCATCCCATATTGCATAGTCAAAAAACCAATGCCAATGTGAAACCTCGTCTTAAACACAAGGGGTGAGTGTAGGATCATGATGGGCTAAACAATACCCCTAAGTGGAAATAAAAATGCTAAAAATAGACTTAAATAAATAATTTACATAAAAAACTAGATGAGTTATCTACATAATATAAAAATAAGATAGTAATAGAAGTTGTATGAAATTGAATGTATTTTATGGGCTACTACATTTTTAAAAAAAATCTTGAAATTAATTTTATGAATGTTGAATCTTTCAATGAGGTACTACTAAATTTTTTAGAAAAACATAAAAAGTAGGTGTTATTCAAGCCAACCTAAGTATGAGCAAAATAAAATTGTTTTCCTCAAAACTTTGAATTTAAGAAAAGGACATATGAGCAGATGTAACACATATTTTTTTGAATTTTTTAAGAAATAATTTATGAAGTATGAATTTTTCATTGTGACTTTTAAAAACGCTAAAAAATAAATTTCCGACCAACCTAATTTGGTCAAAAATATATGAAATTCAAAACTTAAAAAAAAACTATAGCCAATAAAGCCTAGAATGTTACACATCTTTTGGATTTAAAAAAAGGATAAATAGTTTGAAAGTTATAAATATTTTTCCATATGCGTACTAATCAAGAAATTAGACATAGTGTATGTAGAAAATTAATAATAATTACCTATTAAAATTATGATGAGACACATTATATTATTAGAGTCTTGATAGCTTCCTCTACAAATCTTATTTGTTCTATTAAATTTAGTTATAAAAAAGTTTGTCAGCTTCAAGGATGAAGTCAAGGAAAATTTTAGGATAACACTAAACAAGTGGTTTTGTAAGTTTCTTTGGCAAGTTTTAAGACTCCCACTTTCCTAAATCTAATGTAATTCCAATGTATTTTTTGAGGGAATTCATTTTTGAGCTAGAAATATTAACATCATTTCCATCTAAATATAATATGTCTAAATGTTAATATTTTCATCTAGCGGGATTTTTTGTGGCATTGCCACTATTTGGCTCATCATGATTTCACACTTATTCACCTCAATGGTCATACAAAATATCTCCACAAAAGCATCTAGAATACACCATCAGATCACCTCAATTGCACAACAAACCTCATCACGAAGTTTGATGCAATGGCTTATAATTCACAAGAATCACATAATACACTAATGAACTCTCAATACAACATATATCATATTAATCATAAAGAACACAAGGCAAACACAAGAGTGGGAATTACACCTACCATGATATTAGAGGAATATCTACCTTCTAATTTGTTTATTGTGATGATGTTTTCTCATGATGGTGTAAATTCATCTACTTGTGTAGATGATGTAGGAGCATCTGGGCGGACTGGTGATCAACATCAACCAAAAATAGATTTCAGGTTTGGGTTTTAGTTTTGGTGTGTTTTGGTTTTCATTTGGCATCTCTTAGCTATTGGAATAAATGACATGTTAGAATTTGCAAGCTTTTAGTTTTTGTCATACTTTGGCTTCGATGCACGACAACCATTTTTCACTGAAACAATTGCTTTGGGAAATCGGCAAGGTTTCTTGGTAAACCCTATTATAGGAAGATTGTGTATTCCATTGTAGATTTGATGATGAAGATTTCATAGTCATACACCTAATAGTTTTGAATAATTAACTGTTTTGTGACTTATGCTGGCAATTTGGCAAAGTTTTAAATTTAAAAATCCATGAGGTTTGAGGTTGAATGGCTTGGTAGGAAGCTAGATAATGTTGATATGCACATGTTTGCAAGTTTTTGGAAGAATATGAGCTCCTAGCTAGAAGTTACATCAAAAGTCAGTTTCCACTTCATGACCAACATGTTTTCACTAAAACAATTATTTTGGGAAATTGGTAAGGTTTCTTGGTAAGCCTTATTATAGGTAGATTGTTGATTCCATCCTAGATTTGATGATGAAGGTTTCGTAGTCATACGCGTAACATTTTTGGATAATTAACCGTTTTGTGACTTATGCTGGAAATTTGGTGAAGTTTTAAATTTAAAAACCCATTAGGTTTGAGGCCGAATGGCTTGGTAGGAAGCTAGATAATGTTGATATGCACATGTCTGCAAGTTTTTGGAAGAATCTCAGCTCCTATCTAAAAGTTACATCAAAAGTTGGTTTCTGCTTCATGACCAACCTGTCGCAGCTACGTGAGTTTCTCCAATGTTTGAGCAGAGTTCCAAGGATTAAGAATAAGGTATGGAGGTTGATACTCCCTCAACTATGAATCGTGTTGTTTCATCTAAGCATGACATTATTTTGGAGAGGGATGCTTTGTATTAGTTCATGCTTGCAATACTACTTCATTGATAGTGACAATTTCATCACACCTTTGTGTTTTGTCAATGCCAAAAGGCATTAAAGCTTGTCTATGATATTGAGAGGATGCAGTTGTATGGATAATTACCTTGGTATATATCCTTATTAGATATCATAATGTATTTGGAATACCACTTCTCATTCACGTTAGACGTTTGTTAAGCTATGGAAAGGGAATTGTTTAATATATGTCTCATTTATTACAACTTCTATGGAGGCAAATAACAGAGGGATGTTGGGTGAGAAAACCACATCATTAAAACATATTAACCTTCTTTATATGCTAGAACTATTTTAAAAGAATGTTGTGTGGATTGTGTGGAAGTTAAAAAAAATACCCAACATAATGTTGAAAATAAGACCGTAGGTATGGAGAGGGGTCTTAGTATGGACTCTAACTAAAAATTTGAGTTTTTTTTTATCTCTTCACATTCTAGAAGGAGGATTTGAAGGCTAAACTGGTTTTAAAATAAAAAAAGATGCCAAGGCAAGGGAGAGAGGAGGTTGCTGCCAAAAAAAGTGGGAGATATTTTTAGAGGTAGATTTGAACTGAGTAGGCGCCATCAAGGATACAATTATAGTGCCTAAGTTGCCCAAAAAAAAACTAGAGGATAACAATTAGAATTCTTTGCCAGAGATAACATGAAGGAGGTAAAAGGGAGGCATACATGAAGGAAAATTCAATGCTAGAAGTTGTGACAAGGGTTGTTGTACCTTGGCATTTAATCACATTTTATGTGTCAAATCTAGGGTTGTGTCCATGGTTGTTTGCATTAGAAACTTGATAATCAAAATTCCTTAACTAATCTACTGAATTGAACTTCCCTAATTAATCAAATTCATTCTTCTAATTACTTTCTTGAAAGGAAAACCTGATCTAAGAACTGAAACAATACTCTGCTGAAATGATCTATTTGATTCACAAAAAGCTAAACATTCATTAAACATAAACAAGATTGATTTAATAGGAAATGATCTATCTCATGAAAATAGGAAAAGAATATATTTAAGAAAGATAAAATAACATGATAAAGCAGAGAATACTAGCCTCCTATCTATTGGTGGGAGTGGGCCCTTGCTCCACACCTTCAAAATTGAAGGCTAAACAAAGATTTTAGAGAAAAAGTATAACATTAATGCTTTCCCTCATCTACTCTATTCAAAGTATATTATATTAAAAAATATATGTTTTTGTTGAAAGAAGAAATTACATAAAAACCTGCTAAAAATCTATATCTTATTTTGTTGTGTCCATCAATATATATCAGTTTGGGCAATATCATATTTCTGGAGTTAACTATCTTTCCTCTCAGTTCAACTTGAGATATTAAAGATATTTTATTCTGGAACTTAAATATGCAACTACCTATTAAAATTATAATCATGCATATCTTAAAAAGGACTTAAGTGACACTGAAGGTGTCCTTAAATCTAGAGTTTAACTTTTAACAAAATAGGTCATTGAGACCTTGATAAAAAGGAACTTAACTTCTCAAAAATAGTGAACTATTAGAAGTTGTCTAACTAATGCAAAATCAAATATAATTGTTTTGTTGTTGAAGGCACAAGACAACTGAGAGGGAGGTGAATCAGTTGTATTAAAAACTTCAAACCCTTATAAACAAAATCACATCCACATCAATTCACTTAAACCCTTTATTTGTTATGAAGATTAAACATGAAGAACATATAATAGAAACTTAAACACATCAACACCATACACAAGAGAACACTAGATTTTTATGTTGAAAACCCTAAAAGGGAAAAACCACGGTGAGGATTAGCTCACAATATAATGTAGTATCAATACCGAATTACAAGAGGCTCACTGTCAAAGGGCTCACTGCCCAATAGAAAGAATGCTCACTGCAACAAGGCTCACTATCCAAAGGGTTAACCACCCAAAGGGCTCACTACCTAAGGACTCACTGCCCATTGAGAAAGAAAGAAAGAAAGAAGTGAAGGATGGATCACTGCCAGGATTTGAACTGATATAATTGCATCAAACCTATGCATAGAGTTTAGTTCCAATGAAGCCCAATATACATCTCAACATACACAACATCTTCACATTAACACTGAAAATAGTAGACACATTCTACTCATTGCATCCGGTAGCCTAACGCACGAAATCTCTAGTTACTCTGATCAGATTCATATCACATCATTATATCACCCCCCCCACACACACATCCACGAATCCTTGACACTTATTTATACCACCATTAGTCTTGAAAACATTCTCCAAGGTTGACAACACAATCTACAACTTCTGAAATAATCTCTAATGTCAGCAAACTCATAATATTTGAATTAGGTCTGGACCTAAACATTCCACATCCCAAAGGAATGAAGGGATTTTACCACTTTGTGCCTTAGCTCAAACCTAAATCTATCCAAGCATGCTACTCAACACTCACATAACCACCAAATCAATTCCATAATCAACGCAAACATCTAAGGTCGACCAAACATCATAAACATAAGAAATTCTTGATTACACACTTCCACGATCACAACCATAACTTACAGATCATACACAGTGCTTTAAAACAATCTAGAAACATCCACGAACAACCTGGAGTCACCTGAGAACTAACAAATTCAGCCACAACAAATTTCACTTGAAGACAGTTCATAGACTACTTACAAGCAACACTGTCAAGCTCTGCTACAAAAGAAATGACTTTCTGGAGAACCAAATCACAAATCCTCTAGAATGAAGATAGATTAGGATCTTATGAACATGTATCTAGAACTATAGCACCTAAAACCATTTTGCAGAGGAATGCGGAGTAAAATGCTTTCTCTCAGACACACTACAAACACTGTCCTCAAATTGGTGAATACAACTTTTACTGTACAATAGTCTAGAGCACCAAATTCTAGATTTAGCATCTTCAAAGACTTCTTAGCAACATATCCAAATTGCACACTCAGATCTCCAACACACAAGAAATGCGGAGCAAAAACTGGAGCAGTATTCTATAAGATAAAAGACTTCTTCAACACATTGTTTCTAGTATTAATCATATTTTCTCAAAAGCACTTGGAAACTCAATATCAGAAACATATCCTTAACATCTTCAACACTTCTACACAACAACCAAATCACCTTTAGCAAGCCATCTTAAACAAACAACAATAACTTCATCAGAAGACACAATTGACACTAACATGACAAGAAAAGCATGTTGACATCAATGACAACATCGATTAGCACATACTTGTAACAATTGTGCCCCTTTGGACCACTGGAGTTATCTTCTTAGACACCATGGCCTTGATATGTAGAATTTCATAGCTCCTCAGAAGCTCCAAAGATTCTAGCAGTTCAATGGCGTCGGAGACTCTGTTCAACTCTAGAGACCCTATGTAGCTCTAGAGACACTTACCAAGCTTGTTAGGACATGACTCCAAAGGTCTTCATGATCACCAACCTTCCCCATCATGTTGCTTCAACTTCAAAGATCCTCCAACAATGCTAGAAAATGTTGGAGTGTTGTGTAGTGTCCCTCTTGATCAACCCTTGAGATAATTAGGATCATCTCCAGAGTTCCTAAAATTGTCTTCCACCTGAGCGATGGATACCTGTGAAACAAAAAGAGATAATTCTACATAATTCTGTTAGTTTCACTTCAAACATAGGTCCTTTCATCATAACAATAACTTGAGCATTTCATCTCTTATTAGCATAATTAAAACAAGACTTCATAGTTCCTATAGTGCAATTACTAGGAAATGTAGTGTATAAAGATGAGAAAAAGGGAGTAAAAAGGTATGTCTGGATGAGTGCTACCTTTCACTCATCATTCCCCTCAAGCTTGAGGGTTTGTGGGTCCTCTTACATTGCTTACAACCTAGATTTGTTCAGCCTATACAACCTATTTGAGAGGTTGTACTCTTGTTCATAGATTGACTAGGTCCTGATTTTGTATTTCCATTCCCTCTTAATTGATCAATTTGTTTCATCCATTCTTAGAACCTAGTATCTTCTAGTTGTTCATCCCACATGGGAAAGGGATCAATGATTAGGGGTGGCCTGAAGTGTCACCCTATCCACTCTTACTTATATTTGTCCATCAATTTGGATATAGCCCTTGCTTTTTTCATGAACCATTTAAGGTTGGCTAGGAATACTATGTCCCTCATTTTCTGATCTTAGGTGAGGGTATTCCACCTCTTCTTACAAATTGCCATAATTTGATCAGATGAAGTATGCATGAACAACCCAAATTCAATGGCACACTCATGTAGGTGCTGCTGGTATAGGGGTATAATTTTTGCTTTTGGGGAATTGACTGCTACTCTGAAATGGATTTCAAAGGCCAATGGGTTTGGGCAGTCTCTTTTGAGGAATAGGCTTGTACCTTCTACCATATCTATGTAGGACTCCATTCTCTCATTCCATATCTAATGGTTCATCATCAATGATATGAATGCTCTCAGCTGACACTCTCTTACAAAAAGGTTGATGAAGAATGTGTGATCTTCAATAAAGAAGTTATGTAAATATAGTTCACACAAAAAATTCTTTTCTTCATCCTTTCTCTACATATATACTTTGAGGAAGTCATTCCCATCCTGCATATTTTTAGTCAAGTTAGAGAGAACCAATGAAAGTTTCCTTTGGAGGACCTGTTCTTGTAGAAACATTGCATAATTACCACTAAAGGGTCTATAGGCAAGGATTTCTGATGAGAGGGTGGTCACTATCACGAATTTTTCTTCTAGGATCTTTACTTTGTAAGTCATGATAGTGACTACCCTTTGTAATTGCACCATAATAGTTGTACCTTCCAATTCCCTGCACCTTCTTTCCCATTTGAACAAGGCTCTAGGGATATCCAACTAGAATGTACTTAAAGAGACATCTGTTTGTGTGCTCTGGTCATTGATAGAAACTAGAACAACTAATTCCTGGATCAATTATTCTTGATCATCAATTTTATTGTTGGCCTTTGTTAATTCCTAGGCTTGATTATACAATTTTTCAACCAAGGCTGAGATTGAAATGATGTTGTTATCTCTAGCCTTGATAACATTAGAGGTGTGGATGTCCTTATGTGGTATCTTTGCATCCTTTTTCCTGACCTCAACTTCTTTTTCCTCAGTGACCTTCCCTTTTTCCTCCAATTGCTTCTTCAGGTCACTGATATGTTGGTATTTAGCTAACTCCTCTTGCATGACCTTTTTAAGGTATGTGATGATTAGTTGTTTACCCCATAGCAATCTTTTCGTATTTTCAACCTCCTCCATCAATTGTTGCTCTCTTGAAATTTCAATATCTTCTTGGTCAGAGGGATGGGAGTAGCTACTTGTTTCTAACCCCTCTGCCATGTCTATATCTAGGACCCCAATATCCTCTTGTCCTCCAACATTATCCTTCTCTTCTTGTTCCTTTTCCCCTTCCATTTGTGCTTCTTCCCATTCTTCTATTTCTTTGTATGTAGAAGACCCTAGGGCATGTGATGCCCCAACCTACTCCTAAGGAGGGGTGATGGAGGTTCTAAAACCAACAAGTACCTAAATCAAGAGTGTAGTGTCCCTTTTTGTTTGAGTTTTTGTTTGCTTCTCTAGAGCACTTGTTTTGTTTATGTCTCTGGCACTATTATTGCTTCCTCTGAATCTAAAGAGATGGTTTGGGGTTCATTGGGTGTCACCTCTAGAGCTTTGGTAGTTTGAGGAACATGGATCTTCGAAGTGCTCTCCTCAGTCACCCTCCTCCTTTTGCTTCTTCTCAACAAGGGAGGAGTGTCAATACTGGTGGAGTCCTCCTTCTTTTTGGGTTTATGTGATCTAAGTGTTTCTAGAGACTCATCTATTAATTCTTCCTCACTTTCCTTCTTCTCATGTTTCTGAGGTTTGGCGGTCTTTGCAGGCTCCTCTGTTGCTTTTCTTCACTTACAGCACCTCTCATCTTTCTTTCTAGGGTGGAACCCTTAGCCAAGGTTAATTTTATTTTTGCTTTCTGGGGTGTTTTGTGGGGTTGTTCCTTAGGTGTGGCTTCTGCATGCTCATGTGTATCATATGATTCCCCATAATCTCCTTCCCCTTTTTCTTCTTCTTAGTAGATGGGGAAGAGGTAGATGGAGTTGGTCTCTCTTCTTTTGTGCCTTGAATGGAGGGAGGTGACTCTACTATTGTTTTCTTTCCATTTTTATTAGGCCTATATGTATCATCAAGAAATGCCTGTCATAAGGCATTGCCTCCTCCCTTGGAGAAAAAGTGGTGTTTGACAATTTAATGTATGAGACCATGGTGCTTCAAAAGAAACTTCCCCTCTTGGTACTTCTCTGCTAATGTTGTCATGACAAAATAGAGGAATTTGGGAAAATTGATTTTGTACTCAAGATGTGTATGTCCATGCCTTTGGAAAATTACATTTTCATGATGGGCCCTAACACTAGTGAAAATTTCCCATCACATGTGAGATACTTCATCAGCCACATGGCCAAGGATTGTCATGGTTGAGGAAGGGTGGTTCTAACTACCCCCTTGACTTCTTCCTTATTCATGTGAGTTTGAATTTTAGGATTGTTATCTATGGAGAAATTGTTTATCAGAACAAAGTATAGGGCTTTCAGATGATAGAACCTCTCACCTTCTTCTGGGAGGCCAGATATTTTATTGATGACGGTGGCTGAAACATATAGTTACCCCTCATACTTGTGTCTGGTTATTCTTCAGTTTGGAGAGAAATTCCTCTACGATGTCCTCTTGATAGCCCTCAAATTTCTCCAATAACTCAAGCCACCTAGTAGCTCTTAAGACATCAACTGATGCCTAGTCTTGAAGCAGTCCTTTTGTTATCTCTGGCTCTAACTTCTTTTTAATCCCCATTTTGCACTTTGAATATAATTTACCCTCCTTTTCTCTTGTTCTTCCATTTGCAAACCCTTAGTTTTAACTACCTTCCTCTGAGTAGTTTTCACTAGAATTATCTTCCCTCCATAGCTCTCTTCATTTACATAGAATGGTTCTATCTCTAGAGCTCCCTTTTTTTTGTAGAATGACTTTTCTTTTGGAGCTCTCTTTATTTTCTGAACTCCAGAGTTGGAAAATTTCTTTCATTTTACTCTGGCTGATAACTACTGATTTGGTCAGGAGGAAGTTATGGCTTGTAGTTTTAGAATGAGGGTTAATCATGTATGAAGGGGGGTTATGACACTCCAGAGTGGATGTGTCAGGTGGGCAGTTAAGGTGGCATGCATTGGATTGAATTGGGAATAATGGTATCGTACGACGTCTAGGTAACTTGCACAAAATAGAAAATGAATTGACATGTCATAATTAGCTAATTTAAGAGAAATACTTGGATTACCATTTATAATGATTGGACAGTATGCTTGTATTTTTGTGTTGTTGTCTCTATGATATATGATGTGATCATGCCTCCAGATGTAGCTTTCCTAGTCACTTGTCATGATGTCCGCAGAATGTAGAATGTCAGGTTCCTTTGATGATTGATGGGACTGCTTTGCATTAGCAGATGACATCAACAATTAATGCAAAGATAGGGCTAGCTGACAACTAGGTACAATGAGTGCTCAATGTGGTCTTCTTTTTAAAAGTGAGGTGTGTAAAGTCATGATGACTTCATCACCTTTTTGATGCCCCATTTTTGACATTTGGAGTGGTAGGTTCTAGAGGTCAGAAATCTCCTCTATCTATTGAAGCACTAGAGGTGCTCCTAGTTGGCTCTGGAGTTGCTCCTGGTTGGCTCTAGAGATGCTCTTGGTTGGATCCAAAGATGCTCTTGATTGATTCCTACATGAAAAAGGGAACCACCATTTGTTGGTTTTCAGTTCCCTAGGTGAGAAAGACTGCCATTTGACTGGTTTTCAATCTTTCTCTTTTATTTTTTATTTTTTCTGAGAAGGTCTGCCATATTACTGGTTTTCAACCCTTCTTTTCTTTTCTTTTCTTTTATTTATTTTTTATCCATTGAATCTTTCCAGTTTGTGCTAGAGGATGTGACCTCTGTCACCAAGCACAAGTCCTTGGTAAACTCTTATTTTGTGGTTGGTCGCTAGTAGAGGAAAATTCTATGACCATTCACTAAGAATGTGTTTTCCTCTCCATGAATGGGTGCCATTTGGATTGTTCCATTGTCATAAACTTCCCTGATTTGGTGAGGTCTCATCTAACAAGCTTATAATTTTCCCTTGAACTCCTTGAACTTAGAATCATATAAGAGAACCAATCTCCTGGTTGAAATGTCCTCTTCTTGATGTGTTGGTCATGCGACTACTTCCTCTGATGTTGAATGAGTTATGTCTGTTGTATGGCCTCCATGTAGATTTCATTCAATTCAGTGAGTTGAAGAATCTGATCTTTCTATTGTATAGACAATGGTAGTCCAATGTCCAGTGATGTCCTGAGCATTTTTAATTCAAACTCTATTGACAATATTAGTTTCTTCCTGTAGTCAAGTTCATAAGGTGAGAAGTTTGTTGTTGACTTCCATGTGGTGTTGTAAGCCCATACTACTTTATGTAACCTTCTGGCCCAATCTTTCCTATTCATTGCCACTATCCTTGTCAAGATATTTTATAGATATTTTATAGCTCTCTGTTTGTTACCTCCACCTGCCTATTTTCTTGGGGATGATAGGGTGAAGACTTTCTATGCTTGACCTAGTACAAATATGTGAAAGATTGTATTACTTGAGAGAGTAAATTGTGGACATCTATCTAAAACTATTGCTCTTAGGGCTCCAAACCTTGAGAAGATTCTATTATATAGGAAATCAACAACTTTTTCTTCTCTTGCAAATTGTAATTCTTGAACTTCTACCCATTTTTTCCCATAATCCATGTATACAAAGATGTATTCATTTCTTGAAGATGCTAGAGAGATAGGCCCCACAAAATCCAGGCCCCATTGCTCAAATGGTTCTAAAACTACTTGGGGGTGGAGTGTCATTTCTTGGGTGAAAGTTGGTTGACCCATCCTTTGGCATTGATCACATTTCTTCACATACCTCTCCACATCTCTATGGAGAGATGGCCAATAATAACCAGCTCCAAGGATCTTTTAGATTGTCCTTTATGAGGAGTAATACCCACCTATGCATTCATCATGACATGCCCTCAACACATCAAAAATTTTATCATCTCTTAAACACTTGCACAACACAAAGTTAGGACCATATTTAAACAACAAGCCATTCAACCACTTATAAGATAAAATTTCCTTTACTAATCTCTCTTTTTGTTTAGAAGAAAATGGAGAAGGACAAGCCTATAGCTAAGAAATTTGGTATATTAGCAAACCAATGTGTACTGGAAGAAACAACAAATAGATGTTCATTTGGGAACCTATCCTCCACTGGTTGGTTTTCTCCACCTATATGCAACCTTGACAAAAAATTAGCAACCAAATTGAATTTTCCTAGGTTATCTATGATAGTGATATCAGATTCTTGCAATAGTAACAACCATTTGATGATTCTTGCGCCTACCACTAATTTGTTCATTAAATATTTAATGGCTACATGATCAGTGTGTACAAAGATTTTGTATCCTATGATGTAGTGTAGATAAATTTTTTAATGGCATCGATGACTGCCAGGAAATCTTTTTCAATTGTTGTGTAGTTCTTCTCAGCAGGGGTAAAGTTTTTACTTATGTAGTAAATTGCATGCATGCCTTCCCCTTCTTTTTGTCCCAAGACTACCTCTATTGATTCATTTGATGAATTTGTTTGGATGTGGAATGGGAGACTCCTATTAGGTCCCCTCAAAATAGGTGTGACTATAAATTTTTCTTTGATGGTCTCAAATGTTGTTTGTCAGTCTTCTATCCACTAAAATTTAGTGTCCTTGGTCAGTAGGGAAAACATTGGGGCAACTATATTGCTGAAATTTTCTATGAACATCCTATAGTATCCTACATGACCTAAGAAACTCCTAACATCAGTTTGGTTTTTAGGTGGGGGTAATTTTTCAATCACTTCTACCTTGTGTTGATCTACTTTGATTCCTTCAGTTGATATGTGATGGAAAATTCCCTGTTCCACCATCATAAAACATTTATCATGGCTTAAATATAATTAGTTCTTCTGACAACATTGCAACACTTTGTCTAGATTCTTGAGGCCTTCTTCAAAGGTGTCCCCATAAATAGTAAAGTCATCCATGTAGAACTCCATACACTGATTGGCTAGTTCAACCAAAATAGCTAAAACAACCCTCTGAAAGGTAGTTGGAGCATTACACAAGCCAAATGGAAGGACTCTATATGCAAAGGTTCCCCATGAGCATGTGAAGGTAGTTTTATCCTAATCTTTTGGTGCCACTTGGATCTGGTTGTATCCACTAAACCCATCCAAGATTGAAAAGTACTTTTTCCCTGCTAGGTTATCTAGCACTTAGTCAATGAATGTCAATGGAAAATAATATTTTTTTGTCTTTTTTTAGATCCCTATAATCAATGAATACTCTCCATTTCCTATTACTTTTGGGCACTATAATCAAGGGTGAAACCCACTGGCTATCTAAGAGAGGAAAAAAGAATCCAGCCTGTAGAAGTTTTTCTATCTCAGTTTTGACAATGTCTTTGAGTCTAGGGTTTAACCTTCTTTAGGGTTGTTTAACAGGCTTGACATCTTCTGTATATATATGTGATGGGTGCATAGTTTAGGAGGGATGCCCTTCATGTCTTTATATTCCCAAGCAAAATCTTCTGAATGGGAGACAAGAAGATCAAGAAGTGCTCCTTCTTGCTATGTTGTTAACTAAGTGTTGATGTTTAATGTTTTCCTAGGTAAGACCATGACTTTCTTTGTAATCTATTCCATAGATTATCCCACCCCATATTCTTGACTCATAGTGTTAAGAGGGCAAGAATGTGCAAGCATAAAATGAAAAGTAGCTAGGTCTGTGTAGAAGGTTTCTCCACAAGGAATGATGTTAGCAAGGGTATAATGGGCATCAATCAGAAGTTCTTTCCTTAAGTCTTGAGCTAAGTCCATTGTGTCTTTTTCAATGAGGATGTGAGTTATATCTTTAGCTGTACCATAGTTTATTTCTTCGTCCAACTCTCCCAAGTGTTTTGTGATGGTAACCATAGCTACTTGGAGGCATTATTTTCCATTTTGTTAGGCTCATCTACCCACACTTTTCCTAAATAATGTATGGATGGTTTAGCCGGAGGATACAAGGAGATTTTATTCATGTCCAAGACATTTGAGATGACCACATCACTAGTTCAAAAATCAATAGATGATGTTGCAGTAGCCATCCATGGCTTACTTAAAGTCAAAGGATAAGCATTCCTTTGATTTCTTGACTCTAAGTCAGAAAGTCCACTGTAAATTCCCATGATTCCACAACAACTAGGACATCAGTCAACACCCGTTTTGGAATGGCTACTGATTGGTCAATGAATTTTAAAATTGTGTAAGTGGCCTAAATGCATGTAAGGGCCAATTTATCCAATTTGTGAACTGTCATGACATTTATTATTGTTCCTAGGTCAACTAAAACATTGGATATTTCAACTCCTGAGATGTGGACTGTTATCACAGGATTCCCAAGATCCCCATATTTTGGGAGGAACATTTCTCCCACTAGAAGGTCCACCACTTTTCCTTCCACCTGCATGGTGGTAGGAAAGTTTTTCTTCCTGCACTAAGCCTTAACACAATGTTGTTTGATAAACTAATTCAGTTCAGGAAGATCTTTGATTTCCTGGAGGAGTAGAATTTCAATGTTTAGTTGTCTGATTTCTTGAAGCAATTTTGATTCAATGGTGGATTGGACTTGTTTTTGTGGTACTATTTTTTGGGGAACATGTTGTTTGAGCCATTCTGGGTATGGTGCCATCTTTTCAGTCTCTGGAGCAGCTCCAGAGTGTGTTTTGAAAGTAGCTCTGGAGGTGATCTTTAGAGTTGTTCCTTTAGGATGAACTTTAGAGTTACCTGGGGGTTATTCTTGTGGTACATTTTCAACTGTAATCTCCTCCTAGAGTTGATGGGATGGATTTTTAGGTTATTCAACTATAAGTGGAGGTGATGGTCTTGGAAGAGCTTTTCCATAATGTAGTTAGAGGTTATTCAAATAAATAGTGTTTACACCAACCATGTTTTGCTACTCACTCGTGTGTACAGCTACTCCCTATTTATTGCATGGGTTTTCTATAGGTTGAGCTAGTAGGGGTGGTTGACTAACTGGCTCATTTTGAGACTATCCTTATGTGTTTATTGGTACAGTTAGAAGTACTTGTTTTTGGTTTGGGAAATGTCTAGGTTGTCCTTAAAACTGTTGATTATAGCCCTACCGAGGACCCCATTGAGGCTACACATTTTGTGGTCCAAATTGTGATGGAAACTATTGTGGCCACTATTGATTACTCCAAGGTTGGTTTGGCCATTGCTGGTTTTGCCATTGCTAGCTTGACCAGTATTGTGGTACCCATTGAGGAATGTTTTGAGGTCCATGCCATGTTGAATTCTATTGGTTATTTGCCCAATTTGAAGGGCCCCTATAAGAAGCATGAGTTAGGTATTGGTTGTAAGGGAAATGACCAACTTATTTTTGTCCTACATAGTTTAACTCCTCTTCTATTTGGACATTATTTTTAGTCAGCCTTTGCAAGGCTGGGAGTTGATCATAGTGACTAGTAGAGTTCCCTTTATCACAGATTTGGTAGATCTCAAATTTATCCAATGGACACTCTCTCAAAAGGTGTTTATTTATGCATCTAGGGCAATAAATTGATAAGGGTTCAGTTTGTCTATTCTTTGCTTGAATCCTATCTAAGGTGGTATTCAACTAAACTAAGATATCTATTTTTAGGTTTGAAAACTGCTCCATTAAATACCCTATATCATCTTTCCCTTTTAGAGACCTTGGTGCTCTTACTTCATCTTGTGTCCTAGAGTAGTTTCTATAGATTTCCTCAATTGCAGGCATGCCCATTTTGTTGATATTCCCCCTTCCTATTAGATCCAATGCTTTCTTTGACTCCATATCCAACACTCTTATGAACAAGGTTTTGTCCAAATTATGTGCTATAGGGTTTCCATACCTTTCTAAGGGAAAAGTTGAATCTATCCAAGTAGTCTTCTAAGCCTTTCTCCTTTTTCTTCTTAGTTCTACATAGCTCTTCCTTTCTATCATTGATTTTGCAATATTCCTAGTATTTGTCTAGGAACTCTATTTCCATTTTATCCCATGAGCGGATAGAATCTGGGACTAAGCCCATGAACCATCTCATGGTAGAATCCTTTGGTGTAGATGGAAAAAGTTTGAGCTTTTGCTTGTCAAATCCATAGTCATATGTTTGACATAAGACTTTGAACTCAAAGGGGAAATGATCTGGATTCTCAGAAGGAATCCCCTTGAATGTTGAAAGATTCAAGGGGGAAATGGTTTTCATAGGTGCATTTTCCCTAAGGTTGAGGATAATGGGATATGAAAAATTTTATGCATTCTCTTGCAGAGGGTCTGCTTGGTCATGATTGTCTCCCATGGTTTATGGATCTTCTTGTGATGCTTCTTCTTTCTAAGATTCAAGTTGAGTTTTTGGTAAAGTGAATCCTCTTAGCATATCTTCTTGGTGTTTCTCCTGTAGTTCTTGGATGTATTCTGAGAGTGTAAGGTTTTGAGGGCTTGTGGGGGTATCTAATTATTGTGTGATTTCTAAGGTAGGTCCTAAACATTCTTTCTCCTTTTCCCCAAGATTTTGTCCTACCCCACTGCTTTCACCTATAGGATGTCATTGGGGTGTTTGTTTGATATATCTACCTTTTGGGTCTCTAGGTCTAACCATACAAAATTAATCTAATCCTAAATGGGACTGTTAACTAGAGTTGTTATTAACACAAAATTCCCTGGCAACTATACCAAAAATGACAAGGGTCATTGTACCTTGACATTTAATCATATTTTATGTGTCAAATCTAGAGTTGTGTCCATGATTGTCTGCACTAGAAACTTGATAATCATCAGTCATTAACTAATCTACTGAATTGAACTTCCCTAATTAATCAAATTCATTCTTCTAATTACTTGCTTGAAAGAAAAACTTGATCTAAGAACTGAAACAGTACTCTGCTGAAATCACTAGTACAAAAAGAGCAATATATTACTAAAAAAACTACTAAAAACTGCTTATAAATGACCAAACATGGTCATGTGACCATTAATAGTTTATTACCAATCATTTATAATGCGACCAAATTGATGACTAAACCAATTTTAGTCATTTATTGCTTGTTTTGATTGATCAATTTGGTATTATATTTAGTCATTGATTGATGTAATCTGGTCACTTATTTAGTCATTTTTTATTCACTGATGTATTTAGTCATTGATTGTTGTTAACTGGTCACTTATTTAGTCATTTTTATTCACTGATTTCCTTCCATTGGTAGTTTATTTAGTCATTAATTTTAATCATCATTTTGATCAATTTGGTAGTTTATTTAATTGTTTTTGTTCACTAATTTTTGTCAACTGTAGTATATTGATACATTGTTTATTAAACATCATATCACTAGTTGCAAAGAGAAACACAAGTCTTAAAAAAGGAATATTGTTGTCTTTATTAATTTGAAAAGAGTTGTTGTTACATAAAATCTCTTGAAAAAGAGTTACAAGGCAACTATTGCTATTGCAAAAGAAGCAAGAACTAAAGAATAAAAGTCCTCTGAGAAGACCTTAAATAGAGAAGCCTTCAAACATAAAACTTTCCATGAAGAGAAGGCTGTAATTCCTTGTAATATACTGCAAACACCTTGTAATCTTTGACAACATATCATAACAAGTCCATATTCTACCTTTTGCAATTCACAGTCAAAACTACTTCCCTCAAAACCCTATGTCACCATGGTTTAAACCTCAATGAAGCCTTAATTGCAATCTTGACTATGCAGGGTTTGGATTTCACTGCCTTGCTATTTGATGCCATCTTTATACACTGCAAACTTTACCTTGAAAGCATATGAACAAGAAGTCACTGTCTCAAAACCTTTAAGATTGCAAACTATCAAGTGAAACAAGGAACACGCTGGGCACATCCAACATTCCTCTCAAGGTCCAACAAAATATATGAAAAGCTAAGAAACAAAACATAATTACTAAGAATATATTGTGCATTTGAGACTTGACTGCCACCTAAGCAAAAATTACACTTGAGACTGTCCTCCTTGATCACTGTCTTTACAACCTTGTTGCTTCTGTGCTCTTTATTGTCACTGATAATTAGTTTCTACATCTCCCTCTCAGTTCTTTGAAGTGTATATTCATAGCCAGCAGTTACATTCTCTTAGCATAGTCACTTTAAACTATTGTCACTATAGTAGTGTTTGTGTTCTTCATTGAATATCCCAAGCTCGTGCATTGTCGAATACAATTAGGATCCATGCCCCCTCCATCATCTACAAAAGAAAATACAAGGTGATAATTTCAACTAGTTTGTGCTCATAAAAGTAAATACAATACCAATTTGTACAAATAGTGATAGCAAGCTAGGAATAAGGTTCGCACCCTGAAAAAGTAAAGCATGACTGTAGTCACGAGGGTTGTAAAGTTGCACCATGAGGTATCTAAATATTATTGGACCAACATAAGAAACACAATAAGGAAAATTTCTACCCACAATATAGACAATAATAGAACACTAATCTTCAAATATAAGATATCTTATCATCAAAACATCATACATCAGGTTGACAAATAGTCATCATCAAGACAACCCTTCAACAAACAAAACTAACTAAGATATTTTAGAAATAAGCATTAGTTATGAGCTTCTCTCATCTCTAGGGTAACTATCACAAACGAGTGATTGTAGCCACCTTAGCAATTCATCTCAGGAAACAAAGTACAAAGCTACATTACCTCATCAATTGCATTATCAAGAAGCTCTGCAATTGCTGCAATGATAAACAAATAAGAAGAAAATTATAATTTATCTAATCCATAGCACAAATACTATTGAAAACCAATCCTAATCTCTAATTCAAATAATTGTTAGAAAAATATGTAGTGCGGAATTGAGAATTAACACGATGAAATAGTAGTAAGCTGTACAAAATAGACAACATAGGTTTACATGGAAAATCTAATTTGTACTAGGAAAAACCACTGGCAAAGATCTCTCAATAATTTTATTCTTAGAAGAAATTTGTTGTTACAGAATTTTACCATGCATTTGCATTCAAGATCAATTAACTTTCGTCGACTACTTTACCAATGCTAGAATAAGATAAACCGACTTCACATACCAACAATAACTAATCCATCTCATACACACAAAAGAAGAAACAAGTTAAGAATGCATAATGGATGAATTGGAGAATAGATTAAACAACAGACTAATCCATCTCATATACATAGAGAACAAACTATGTTAAGAATGCCCAACACAAAAAACATATCAATTTACAAAAGAGCTTTACCAACTGATACATTAAGCCCAATGTATGGGTTTCTTACGTGGGGTACATAGTTTATTTTTTAGTTTCAATTTTCTTGCCGTACTAATTATACCTTTGCCAGAGACACAATAATTAAGTACCTTCTTCCAGCCTCAAAAATAATGAATTTATCATTGCTTATTGGTATTGGGTAGTATAACAATAACTACATATGTTCAAAATTTTCACATGATTATAGCTTTTCATTGATCTCATAATTCATCACAGCTAGATTAATTTTTGTTGGAGTATCGCCTAGGGAAGGAATAGGAGCAACCATGTTTAATGATGAAGATGAGTAGATAGACAATGTATTTGATTTAACTTTAGATGGAATAGGGCCATTTGGGGCATTGATTCCCACAGAGAACACGCATTCTTCGATGGAGAGAGTGAGGTTGGAGTTCAAGCATGAATTGAAGCAGGTCAGCTCTTATTACCTTTATTGTTGGCTAGTTGGTATGAATGTAAATGTTGATAAAGCTCTTTATGCAAAATGTGGAAGCATAGAAAAAACTCATGAACTGTTTGACATAATGCCTCAAAGAGATGTAATCTCATGGAATGCAATAATTTTAGGATATTCAGAAAATGGATTTGTTGAAAGGGCTTTCAAAACTTTCAAGAAAATGCAATTGGCAGTTCTAAAGCCAAATTCTATGACTTTGCCAACATCCTCCTAGCTTGTGACAAAATGGGAGCTTTGCAACAGGGTATAGAAATCCATCAAAGCATAAAGGATAGAGAAATTTTGTCAGATGTTGTAGTGGCAACTGCCCTGGTAGACATGTATGCAAAATGTGGAAACATAGACAAAGCACATGAACTATTTGACAAAATGCCTCAAAGAAATGTGGTCTCATGGACTGCAATGATTGCAGGATATGCACAAATTAAACTTTTTGAGAAGACTTTAGAAACTTTCAAGCAAATACAATTGGCAAGTGTAAAGCCAGACTCCACAACCTCTACCAACATCCTTCCTACCTGTGCCAAAATGGGATCTTTGGAATAGGGTATGGACATCCATCAAAGCATGAAGGATAGAGGAATTTTGTCAGATGTTGTAGTTGTAATTGCCTTGGTAGACATGTATGTAAAATGTGGAACCATGGACAAGGCACATGTACTATTTGATAGAATGCGTAAAAAAAAATGGTCTCATGGACTGTATAGAGAGAGCTTATAAAGAGCCTCCTGATCGACTGCAATATAAAGGAGGAAATAAGAATGAAGAGAGTTGTAAGTAATGCAGCAGTGTAGGAAGAACCTGCTTAGAAATTCAGGGAAGACATCTATTGGGATTTCATTTGGCGTGATTGCTGCCTCACCTACCTATCTCTATGTAGTCTAGGATCCCCCACAGCCCTGTAAGGACCAGGGCATGAGAGCGTGGGATGGCGGGCTCTCCCCGCATCCCCACGAAGGAACTTTTGTGTGTGCGCGAGGATGCAGGAAGAGAAAAAATGTGGTCTCATGGACTACATAGACAGAGCTTAGAGAGAGCTCATATGATTGAGAAGGCGTCATGAAACTTTCATGGTATGTACAATGATTTAAATGGTAGTGTGTTCATATTGTTAGCCTCTTGATCGACTACAATATAAAGGATGAAAGAAGAATGAAGAGAGGTGTAAGTAATGTAGCCGTATAGGATGAACCAACTTAGAAATTTAGGGAAGACATCTATTGGGTATTTCATTTGGCATGATTGCTACCTCACCTACTTATCTCAGATGTTGTAGTTTCAATTGTCTTGGTAGACATGTATGCAAAATGTGGAAGTATTGACAAGGCATGTGAAGTGTTTGGTAGAATGCCTCAAAGAGATGTCATCTCATGGAATGCAATGATTGCAAGATATGCACAAAATGGATTTTTTGAAAAGGCTTTAGAAACTTTCAAGCAAATACAATTAGTACGTGTAAATCCAAATTCGACAACCTTTGCCAGCATCCTCCCTACCTGTGCTAAAATGGGAGCTTTGGAATAGGGTATGGACATCCATCATAACATAATGGAAAGGGGATTTTTGTCAGATATTATAGTTGGAAATGCTCTGGTAGACATGTATGCAAAATGTGGAAATATAGATAAGGCACGTGAACTGTTTGATGGAATGGCTCAAAGAGATGTCATCTCTTGGAATGCAATGATTGCAGGATATGCACAAAATGGATTTGTTGAAAAGGATTTAGAAATTTTAAAGCAAATGCAATTGGCTGGTGTAAAGCCAAATTCCACAACCTTTTCCAAGATCCTCCTTGTCCGTGTCAAAATGGGAGCTTTGGAATAGGGTATGGACATCCATCAAAACATAATGGAAGGGGGATTTTTTTTAGATATTATACTTGGAAATGCTCTGGTAGACATGAATGTAAAATGTGGAAGCATAGACAAGGCACAAGAATTGTTTGACAGAATGCCTCAAAGAAATGTCATCTGATGGAATGGAATGATTGCAGGATATGGACAAAATGGATTTGTTGAAAAGGATTTAGAAAATTTAAAGCAAATGCAATTGGCTAGTGTAAAGCCAAATTCCACAACTTTTGCTAGCATCCTTCCTGCTTGCGCCAAAATGGGAGCATTGCAACAAGGTATGGACATCCATCAAAAAGTAATGGATAGAGGAACTTTGTCAAATGTTGTAGTTTCAACTGCCTTGGTAGACATGTATGCAAAATGTGGAAGCATTGAAAAGGCATGTGAACTATTTGGCAAAATGCCTCAAAGAGATGTCATCTCATGGAATGCAATGATTGTGGGATATGCACAAAATGAATTTTTTGAAAAGGTTTTAGAAACTTTCAAGCAAATGCAATTAGCAGGTGTAAATCCAAATTTGACAACCTTTGCCAGCATCCTCCCTGCCTATGACAAAATGGGAGCTTTGGAATAGGGTATGGACATCCATCATAACATAAAGGAAGGGGGATTTTTATCAAATATTATAGTTGGAAATGCTCTGGTAGACATGTATGCAAAATGTGGAAGTATAGATAAGGCATGTGAACTGTTTGATGGAATGGCTCAAAGAGATGTTATCTCTTGGAATGCAATGATTGCAAGATATGCACAAAATGGATTTGTTGAAAAGACTTTAGAAATTTTAAAGCAAATGTAATTGGCTGGTGTAAAGCCAAATTCCACAACCTTTGCCAGCATCCTCCCTGCTTGTGTCAAAATCAGAGCTTTGGAATAGGGTATGGACATCCATCAAAAACATAATGGAAGGGGGATTTGTTTTAGATATTATAGTTGGAAATTCTCTGGTAGACATGAATGCAAAATGTGGAAGCATAGACAAGGCATAAGAACTGTTTGACAGAATGCCTCAAAGAAATTCCATCTCATGGAATGGAATGATTGCAGGATATGCACAAAATGGAGGTGTTGAAAAGGATTTAGAAATTTTAAAGCAAACACAATTGGCTGGTGTAAAGCTAAATTCCACAAACTTTGCCAACATCCTTCTTACCTGTGCCAAAATGGGAGTATTGGAACAAGGTATGGACATCCATCAAAAAGTAATGGATAGAGGAATTTTGTCAGATGTTGTAGTTTCAACTACCCTGGTAGACATGTATGCAAAATGTGGAAGCATTGACAAGGCATGTGAACTGTTTGGCAGAATGCCTCAAAGAGATGTCATCTCATGGAATGGAATGATTGTGGGATATGCACAAAATGGATTTTTTGAAAAGGCTTTAGAAACTTTCAACAAAATGCAATTAGCAGGTGTAAATCTAAATTTGACAACCTTTGCCAGCATCCTCCCTGCCTGTGCCAAAATGGGAGCTTTGGAACAGGGTATGGACATCCATCATAACATAATGGAAGGGGGGTTTTTGTCAGATATTATAGTTGGAAATGCTCTGGTAGACATGTATGCAAAATGTGGAAGTGTAGATAAGGCACATGTACTATTTGATGGAATGGCTCAAAGAGATGTCATCTCTTGGAATGGAATGATTGAAGGGTATGCACAAAATGGATTTTACATGGATGCCCTCAAAGAAGAAGATCCCCAACATTTTAAATAAGGGATTCCAAGACCCATGAAAAGTTAGGGGAGGAAAAATTGGAGAGGAAATCTTTGTAGTATGGTACAAAATGAAAATTACCCACCACCTCACCACAAACAGAGAAATAAGGAGAAGGAAGGGTAGACTCACCTACTAAAGTAGCAACAAAGGATCTCTTATAGATAAGTGTGGAGAAGAAGAAAGGAGAAGTGGTCCCATCATAAATAAAAGCAAGTCAAAAACAAAAATAAAAGAGAAAATTTGTACAAATAGTAGAAGAAGAAGATGAATAAATACCAATTAAAAAGGTATCGCATTCAGCTAGAAAAAATAAAAGTTGTGGAGGAGAAAGCACCTAAAAATAAAAATATATAAATCCCTAAAGAGAAAATCTAGAAGAAAGAACAAATATTGGATGTACAGGGGTTGTATAGATCACTTTTTAAACTAGGCAAGTGATTGGAGGTAGCACAACTATATATAAGAACTTCCATAGAGAATAAGGGGATTATTCTCCAAGCTATTTGGATCACATTGCTAGAAATCCATATGCCATGGTAGACATAAGAAAGTACTTTCTGGAGGAATTCATAGAGTCCATCAATGTAAAGAGAGAAGAAGCAACACAATTAGAGGAAAACATTTGAAAAGATGCATTAGAATAAATGGAAAAACAACTAGACCTATTCCCTAACAACATAGAACAATTGAAACATTTACAAAATAAAGAGATAAGGTCTAAATAGAGAGTAGACACTCTTTTATCTGAAACAATATAGGCTAAGGAAAGCGTGAAAAGTGAAACCATGGAGGCCACTAAGAAGCCTATGATATTCTATTAATAGAAAAAGCTACAGATGAGAAGGAAATAATAAGTGAACAAAAACAAATAGATTATGATACAATAGGGATTAGTGTGGAAGACTTAGTCAGGTACATACAAGATGTTACTACACAAGGGGAAGAGGATATAAATATAGGTTAGACAATGATATCATAACCTATCAGTGGTGAAGAAGCAAGAAAATAAGAATACAAGGTAGAAATAGAGAAATAAACTTCATAGGAGACACTAGAGGATGACAAGATGGATAAAACATAGGATCAACAAACTAAACAACCACAATAGGACACACAAAAAGGTATTGGACTTGATCAAAACAAGAAAGAGGAAGTCAAGAAGGAGAAATGAAAAGAAGTGTTTGTAGAAATTGATGTAGAATAGTCTCTTATAGGTCAAGTATTAATAAGTCCTCTTACATCCCAATCTTTGGATCCTATGGATAAAAGAAGAGGGTTCATTGAAAAATAGAAATAGTTGCAATTGGTCATCAAAGTGGTGCCAAATTAATTCAATTCTACACTAGCATGACCATAGGTGGATTTAACACATATTTTACCAATCCAATAATTTGAGATGAACGATGTCAAATCAATGCTAGGGGGTAGCTACTAACTTAATATGTGAACACAACTAAAATAAGAAAGAACACAATGGCTGAAATCCAAGCATAATTGCTACAAGTCACAACATATATCTCTTTACCACTAAAATATTAATTAGTCATAATAATTAGAGGTTTGGTAGAAGAATTAAGAAGTTGGGATGAGTAGGAGAAATTGAAAGAGAATATTTTGGTAGAATAGGAGATTAGATAATTGGAAACAATCAGGACTAAGTGTACCACAGTGCATGATGAACTTAATAAGGAAATCACAAAAATAGAGTAGACCCACAACATTAACACACTGTACCAATATTGCTTAAGTTGGCACACCTCCCCAAAGAATAAAGATTCAAATAGAAAATGTGGAGAATTAGATTATATAGGCCTTAAACTCTTACGCTGCTATGATGGACTCAGATGGTTCCCTTAGGGTACAAATTGAAAATATGCATACATAGTATGATCACTTGCAAGGACAAAAAAATAACATCATTTCTCAAATGAAGAAATTAAGAGAAGTAGTAAGTTTGCGCTTAGCCACAATCATAAGACTTCTTATGGATGCACAAAAACTATTAGGGTCTTTTATTGTGTAAAGCCCTCAATTTCATCACAAAACTAAATGAAGTAAATAATCCACTTAAATACAACATCACAATATCCAAAGTAAAAAGATATAATTAACCCACTTAATTACAAGATAAAAGATAAAAACGGTGTAATTAATCCGCTTAATTACAACAACTCAAGTAAAATGAATAATCTCATAAATATGAATCATAATGTCATTAATCTTACAAAATCACATGCTCAATCTAGGTAAAAGCACTATAAATAATATACAAAAATCCATGGGCAATCATGCCATATTACATCCAATTTCAAGTTACAATAATCAAGTACAACAAGAATCAATAAATCAATACGCTCATCAGTCGCACGAACCAAGTGGTCCACCACACGCGAGCCGAGAGATGAAAACATGGCCCAAGTGCTTTTTCCACCCAACCATGAAGTAATTACACTTCCCCAGATCCCTTCATGAAAAGAAGGAAACCCAACCCTACATGAAATGTCTAGCTACCTGGAAACAACTAGCAGGAGGGAACACCCAATGCAACCCTGATGTCTGAATGTGCAATTCTAAATAATGAAAACCAGATTGTCTCACAATAGGATGTGGCATATATATATATATTTCAATGTCATCTCGATTAGATCTAATCCTTTAAATAGTAACTTGGTTCAATTCCTGAAAAGAGGAAAAGTCATCTCTGAAAATCCACATTCGATATCCTAGCCCAGAAAGCAACCCAATACATTCATAGATAAAACTACCTCTTTCCCCAAGAAGCAAGTAAATAATGATAAAACAAAAGAATCAAATTTCATCAATAAATCATAAAAATCCCTTTTTCCCAAATCATCAATCAAGGAAAATACACTTTCCAATCAGCACACATCTTTTGTTCAAACACTTGCATTCATAAGGTTATCAAATTTATATAATTCCTAATCCATTTCAGTCATAATTCACCGTATAAAAGACATTCTTAGTTTTATTTAAACCTACTATCATTTCTGTGATAGGAGGTACTTAGTTTATTCAATAAGTTTGTATATAATATTCAGTAACCTTCTTGTCATTTCAGTGACAAGAGCTATGACAAAATTGTAAAACAAATAATACACATAGTTGTAATAGTCTACTGTCATCCAAGATAATGGTTCAAAAATAGTGTTTTGGATAGAAAACAATAAGAACAATCAACTAAAGGAATATATTAATTTTATCTATTTTTAAGAGGTTGAATTTCACCCATAGAAAGGTTGTTTCATAATCTAGAACTGACTTCAACTACCATAAGAGGAAATACAGTCATATAAATACCTAGCAGAGAGTATTCTACAGAAATTAGGGATTTGGATAACTCATTGTTTTCACAGAAAAACTCAAGATCTGGAAAAAGTGATTTGCCAAGCATAAAAATAGAAGTAAAACTCGCCAGGAAGAGAAAAAGAATGGCCATCAAGAGGTCATACAGGAACACCAGGCCAATTTAAACAGGTAAACAAGAAACAAGATCTAGAAAGAGAAATTGATTTCTAGCAACTGGTGACAGGCAGAATAAAGGTGGGTCAATCTAATTTAGCAGGGTAAGATTGCCCAAGATGGAAGCCAAATAGCCAATAAAGAGAGCGGTCAACATGTTAGCATAGGTGGCCATATTGCAAACACCCAGCATGAAAACTTAGGTGGCCAAAATGCAGTCAACGGCCAGCCTAAAAACACATTCAGTTAGAAATAACACACACCTAGCAAGAAATAAGGGAAAATGACAGCTCAGATTTGTAGGCCAAAGCAAGTAAGACAGGCAAATTTTTCATAAAGTTCTATTGTCATTTTAACAGACTTTTTATCAAAGAAAACACAAGAAAACAACGGGGATTATTTGGTTGAAAATAGAGGCTGATTCTACCTGATTCGCTCACTCCACTGCCTCCAATCACTATTTGTAGACTTCTCTCCTTGGCTGTTGTCACTCAGAAAGAAGAGTAATCACCTCCTGTCTCTCTTTTTCTCAGAAGAATACACAATAATATAACTCTGTTTTGCTGCAAAAATATGTGTGGTTCTTTCTACTGAACGCCTCCCTCTTAACAGAAGGAATACCTTATGTTTGGCGTCCATGATTTGGTTCAAACTACTTTTTCCAGCTAACTGGAACTCCTCCTTCGTTTCCATGAAAATTGACAAATTAAAAGGCTCTAAATTTCTATTTAGAAAAAAAAACAATTATTTTAACTAGGTTACTATCGCATGGATGACAGTAAGTCAATTTTAATTCTTTTATTCATTTTCTAAATCTAATAACATTATTTTTAATATAATTTAACTATTGTTTTATAAAAACACAATCATAATTACTTTAAACAAATCAAGAAGTGAAATATTATATATATATATATATATACACATTTATTATAATTTAATATAATTATTTAGATCTTAAATTATCATATTATCTTCCAAACATCTAAAATCATGAAAATAGAAAAGTATTTATTTATTTAAATAATTTTAGCTACACTAATTTAAATATTCCATTAAAATTTAATCGTCACTCCATTTAATAAAATAATGTATTTAAAGTAAACTATTGTAGCAATTGAAAACACAATATTTTCCAAATATTAAACTATCAAACACACTTATCAACCACACATTGATGCATAAAAATAATCCATTCAAAAATGCATATGAACTACGTGAGTGTGTGATTGCATCAGGGTAAACCATCCCATCAATTCTTTCCAAGTGGCTAGAACACCTCTACCTCAACCATGTTCTTGTCTTTGATGAGTACCTGCATTCATTTACACTCAACTCGACGTCAATAGGTTAGTGTCTCCAAAAACATAGCCGAAGCAAATCATTGTAATCACATCGATAATATTTAACATTTAAATCAAAATTTTTCAATTTTCATCAATATAAACTCATGATAATTACCTTCGCACATATAAAATTACTTAAGGTAAAAGCCAATCACAGTAATTGTTCTCTATTCTAGAATAATAATATATTCCACAAAAATGAGACGTGACATCCTTCTCCACTTGGAAGAGACATCGTCCCGATGTCTTATTACACATCAAAACAGTAAGGTATCAATCAACCATCAATAAAGTATCAAAGTATCATAAAACAATAACGTCAACTTAGAGTATCTCAAACAATAATTAAACTCAACGTATCTCAAACAATAATCAAACTCAAAGTATCTCAAACAATAATCAAACTCAAGGTATCGTAATCTATGCATGATTAAGAAATCTATGCTATATCCTCCTCAAATGAGGAAAAGATCTATCAATCTCCTTCGCATCCTGCCATGTGGCACTGTCCTCTGAATATTGGTCCCATTGGACCTTATATTGTACCACATCTTTTCTGGGCAACTTAATGTTATGCTTCTCCAAAATTCGAGTGGGCTCCACCAGCACCACTCCTAGATCCTGAACCTGTAAAGCACGCCAATCAAGAATATGTGACGCATCAGGATGATAAAGCTTAAGTAAGGACACATGAAAAACATTATGGATTCTAGCAAGTGCAGGTGGTAGAGCAAGTCTATAAGCTACAGGATTAATCACTTCCAGAACTTCAAACAGTCCTACAAAACGAGGAGCAAGTTTGGACGCTTTGCTAAATGAAACTAAACTCTTATGAGGTCTAACCCTCAAAAAGACTTTGTCATCCACTGAGAACTGTCCAGGCATTCTATTTCTATCTGCATAACTCTTTTGACGATCTGAAGCTTGCTTCAACTTTTCCTTGATCAACTTCATCTGATCATCCATTTCTCTTAACATTTTAGGACCAACCACTATTCTATCCTCCACCTTATCCCAATTGATAGGTGTTCGACACTTATGCCCATAAAGAGCTTCAAATGGTGCCACTCCCAAAGATGCATGGTATGCATTGTTGTATGCAAACTCTACCAATGGAAGATACTCCTCCCATTTATAATGTTGATCCATACAATACATTTTAAGAAGGTATTCTACAACCTGATTTACTCTTTCTGTCTGACCATCTGTTTGAGCATGATAGGCTGAACTAAAATTCAACTTTGTACCCAAAGCTACATTAAGAGTTATCCAAAATCTAGATGTCATATGAGTGTCTCGATTTGAAATGACCGTCTCAGGCACTCCATGCAATCAAAAAATCTCCTGAACAAATTTCTTAGCTAAAACCATGGAACCATCTGAAAGATTCCTCAGAATGAAATGTGCTACTTTAGTCAACTTGTCCACAACCACTAAGATGACATCATGTCTATTCTTAGACATCAGTAACCCCTAAATAAAATCCATACTTATCACTTGCCACTTATGCTCAGGAATACTATGCGGATACAACAATCTTGCTAGATGCACATGCTCAGCCTTGACTCGCTGACATTCCAAACATCGAGCCACAAATTATGTGACATCCTTTTTAAGTCTAGGCCAAAAGTATAAAGGTTTCAAACCTTCAACCATCTTGGTTTCTCCAGGGTGCTCTGAATAAGGTGCATTGTGTATCTCCTCAAGCACTAACTTCCTCAACTCTCCTAAGTTAGGAATATACATCGTTCCATGAAATCTCAAAAGTCCATCTGTTTCAATCACATAACCATCAAACCTGTGATCTAAGGGGTCTACTTCCAAAGCTTTCTTTACTCTTTCATAATGCTAATCCCCTTGAAGATTCTAAATTACTTTTTGCTTCAAACAGAATCTTATTGTAACCATGGCAGCCAAGTGTCTTCTTCTGCTAAGAGCATCTGCTACTGTATTCTCTTTTCCTTTTATATACTCAATTCCAAATTCATACTCACTAAGGAATTCTAACCACCTTCTCTGTCATGCATTAAGGTTAGGTTGAGTAAATATATACTTGAGCCCTAGATGATATGTCTTCAGCTCAAAGGGCTTACCTAGAAGATAATGCCTCCACATCTGAAGTGCATGAACTATGGTAGCTAACTCAAGATCATGTGGCGCATAGTTGAACTCATGTTGCTTTAACTTTCTTGACTCATATGCAACCACTTGCTCATTCTACATCAACACTCCTCCTAATCCTTCCCTCGAAGCATTTGTTATAACTGTAAAGTGTCCATTAGGATCTGGTATGGTCAAGATAGGAGCAGTTGTGAGCTTTTCCTAAAGATAGCACTTGGAAAGCTTGCTCACACCTTTCAGTCCATTCAAACTTCTTACTTTTCTTTTGTAGTGAAGTAATTGGTGCTGCTATAGTTGAAAAACCTTCCACAAACTTTCTATAATAACCTACAAGTCCCATAAAACTTCTGACTTCTGTCACACTCTACAATGCAAGCCATTCCATTATTACTTTTATCTTTTCATGAGGATCAACTACAATCCCTTCTACTGAGATCACATGACCAAGGTAGTGTACTTTATCTTGAAAGAATGTACACTTAGATGATTTACCATAAAGCTTTCGCTCTCTTAAGTGCTGCAAAACTATCCTCAAATGCCTCTCATGCTCTTCCACTTATTTAGAATATATCAATATGTCATCAAGGAAGATCAACACAAAATCATCTAAACAATCTCTAAAAATGATATTCATCAAATTGATGAAAGATACTGGAGAATTAGTCAACCCAAATGGTACCATTGTGAACTCGTAGTGACCATATCGAGTGTTGAAAGCTATTTTAGAGTTGTCCTCATCCTTAATCCGCAATTGGTGATAACTGGATCTAAGGTCTATATTTGAGAACACCATCGCTCCTTTCATCTAATCAAAGAGCTCATCTATTCTTCGAAGTGGGTACTTGTTCTTTATAGTAGCTTTTTTAAGCATCCTATAAACAATGCATAATCTCAAAGTACCATCCTTCTTCTTTACAAAGATGACCAGTGCACCCCATGGTGACACACTAGGTCTAATGAACCCTTGATTTAGCAACTCCTGCAATTGTGCTTTAAGCTCATACAATTTTGTTGTAGTCATTCTGTAGGGTGCCTTAGATTGTGGCTCAGTCCCTGGTAGCAAATCAATTGGGAAGTCAAACTCTCTCTTTAGTGGTAACTCTGTCAACTCTACAAGGAATACATCTTTGAAATCTCTAAGGATTGGGTAGTCATTGAATATTGGTTCTTCTTTGTCAAGATCCTTTACTTGGACAACATAGATTGCACACCCTTTCCTCTTGGCTTTCTTCAATTGTATAGGTGAGATTTGTCTAAGCTCTAAAGGTCTCTTAGATCCATTAATTTCCACTTGATTCCCTAGGTCATCTAAACATTTAACCACTTTGTCTTCATAGTTTAATAGAGACTTATGTTTAGTTAACCAGTTGATTCCCAAGGTTACATCATAAGAGCCCAAAGGTGCTACATATAGATTTACTTGTGTCTAAAAACTAGGAAGCCCTAACTCACTGCATGCTAGACATGAGTCTACTCTTTTTTCTACACTATTGCCATATTGTACCATCTAAGAGTTTTCCATATGACCAGGTTTAATAGATAACTTAGATACTACTCTAGGATCTACAAAACATTCGGTGGTACCAATATCAATTAAAATAGAAACAGGTAGTCCATAGAGCTTACCTTGAAACTGAATAGGTGCTTCTTGAAAATCTACTTGCCAATTGTCCACTATGACATGAATCTAATGCTGAGGTGCTCCTTGCTAATTCTTGTTTCCCCTTTTATGTGGACAAGCATTTGCATAATGCTCTCCTCCACAAGTATAGCATCCACCCTTAGGTGCTCTTGATCCTTCAGCTCTTTCCATCTGATTGTTGTTTCTGTTGTTGTAGCCACCTCTTTTGTTTCCTCCACATGCTGATTTCCACCATTTCCATCCTGAGAATTATTACCTCTTAAGATTCCTGATATGCTTGTTATTATGAGGTTTCTTATTAGCAAACTTCGCATCTCTTTGCTTACGGTAACTAGCTTCTTGTTGCAACTTCTGCTCTTGCTTAATTATTTTCTCAAAAACTACATCCATAGTGAGTGGATTATGAATGTCTACCTCTGCTCCAATCTGAGGCCTTAATCCCAAAATAAACTTCCTGATCTAAAATCTCTCATCTGTCAGATACTGTGGAACATACTTAAGTAGATAAGAAAACCTTTCCCAATAACTAGTTACAAACATTCCTCTTTGAACGAAATTATGAAACTCTGTCATCTTCTTGTCGAAGAATAACTGTGGTAACCATTTTTCCTAAATAGCTGCAGGAAAATCTCCCAAGTTATTTCACCAGGTAACAACTTCTTATCTACCTTCTCATTATCCCACCATGTTGCTACTTCTCCAGTCAACTGGTAAGATCCCCACATTGCCTTCATGTGATCCGAAAGGTTTTGGAGGCTAAAGTATTTCTCCATTTCTATTATCCAAGATTTAGCTCCATCTCCAAATGTCTTTCCATCAAATTTTGGCGGTGATACTTTCTTGAGGTCTTTCCCTAATTCTTCTGCTATCTTTGCTTGATTATCAGGAATAGCTTCAACTTCAGGAACTTGAACTTCTATCCTTGGATTCTCATTTTGTACCTCAACCCTTGGGTTTTCATTAGCATTCTGCCCTTTAGGGATTCCTCTAATCTCCTATTCAAGAACATTCATCCTTGTGTCCTGTTGGGTCAAGAGAGCAAGAATACAGTCCAATCTCCCATCTTGATCATTACTGGCATCTCCATGATCCCCAGCATTTCGACCACCACAAGCACCTCCATGGTTTCCTCTACCTTGACCAATTCCTGATCCTTCACCTCGATCAATGTTTCTAGTATTCATGATGGATAATCTGTATCAAATTCACAACTTTAGCACAATAGTCCCAAAAGAAAAACAGAGGCCCTAGTGTTCAACCTAGACCTCTGATACTAAAATGTAAAGTCCTCAATTTCATCACAAAAGTAAATGAAGTAAATAATCCACTTAAATACAACATCACAATATCCAAAGTAAAAAGATGTAATTAATCCACTTAACTACAATATAAAAGATAAAAAGGGTGTAATTAATCCGCTTAATTACAACAACTCAAGTAAAATGAATAATCTCATAAATATGAATCATAATATCATTAATCTTACAAAATCACGTGCTCAATCCAAGTAAAAGCACTATAAATAATATACAAAAATCCATGGGCAATCATGCCATATTACATCCAATTTCAAGTTACAATAATCAAGTACAACAAGAATTAATAAATCAATATGCTCATCAGTCGCACAAACCAAGTGGTCCACCACCTGCAAGCTGAGAGACGGGAACATGGCCTAGGTGCTTTTTCCACCCAACCATGAAGTAATTACACTTCCCCGGATCCCTTCATGAAAAGAAGGAAACCTAGTCCTGCATGAAATGTCTAGGTACTTGGAAACAACTAGAAGGAGGGAACACCCGATGCAACCCTGATGTCTGAATGTGCAATTCTAAATAATAAAAAGTAGATGGTCTCACAACAGGATGTGGCATATATATATATAAGTTTGCTAGACAATAAACATCTATTTCAATGTCATCTCGATAAGATCTAATCCTTTAAATAGTAACTTGGTTCAATTCCTAAAAAGAGGAAAAGCCATCTCTAAAAATCCACATTCGGCATCCTAGCCCAGAAAGCAACCCAATACATTCATAGATAAAACTACCTCTTTCCCCAAGAAGCAAGTAAATAATGATAAAATAAAAGAATCAAATTTCATCAATAAATCATAAAAATCCCTTTTTCCCAAATCATCAATCAAGGAAAATACACTTTCCAATTAGCACACATCTTTTGTTCAAACACTTGCATTCATAAGGTTATCAAATTTATATAATTCCTAATCCATTTTAGTCATAATTCACTGTATAAAAGAAATTCTCAGTTTTATGTAAACCTACTATCATTTCTGTGATAGGAGGTACTCAGTTTATTCAATAAGTTTGTATATAATATTTAGTAACCTTCCTATCATTTCAGTGACAGGAGCTATGACAAAATTGTACAATAAATAATACACATATAGCTGTAATAGTCTACTGTAATCCAAGATAATGGTTCAAAAATAGTGTTTTGGATAGAAAACAATAAGAACAATCAACTAAAGGAATATATTAATTTTATCTATTTTTAAGAGGTTGAATTTCACCCATAGAAAGGTTGTTTCATAATCTAAAACTGACTTCAGCTACCATAAGAGGAAATACAGTCATATAAATACTTGACAGAGATTATTCTACTGAAATTAGGGATTTGGATAACTCATTGTTTTCACAACAAAACTCAAGATCTGGAAAAGGTGATTTGCTAGGCATAAAAATAGAAGTAAAACTCGCTAGGAAGAGTAAAAGAATGGCCATCAAGAGGTCATATAGGAACACCAAGCCAATTTAAATAGGTTAACAAGAAACAAGATCTAGAAAGAGAAATTAATTTCTAGCAATTGGGGACAGGTAGAATAAAGGTGGGTCGATCTGATTTAGCAGGGTAAGATTGCCCAAGATGGAAACCAAACAACCAATAAAGAGGGCAGCTAGCATGTCAGCATAGGTAGCCAGATTGCAAATGCCGAACATGAAAACTCAGGGGGTCAAAATGTAGTCAATGGCTAGCCTAAGGAAAATAGCCAACCTAAAAACACATGTAGCCAGAAATAACACACGCCCAACAAGAAATAAGGGAAAATGTCAGCTTAGATTTGTAGGCCAAAGCAAGTAAGACACAGACAATTTTTTCATAAAGTTCTATTGTCAGTTTAACAAACTTTTTATCAAAGCAAAACACAAGAAAATACCCAGGATTATTTCGTTGAAAATAGAGGTCGATTATGCTTGATTCGCTCACTCCACTGCCTCCAATCGCTGCCTACAAACTTCTCTCCTTGGCTACTGTCACTCAAAAAGAAGAGTAATCACCTCTTGTCTCTCTTTTGCTTAGAAGAATACATAGTAGTATAACTCTCTTTTGCTGCAAAAATGTGGATGGTTCTTTATGCTGAATGCCTCCCTCTTAACAAAAGGAATACCTTATTTTTGGTGTCCATGATTTGGTTCAAACTGCTTTTTCCAGCTAACTGGAACTCCTCCTTTGTTTGGATGACAGTAAGTCGATTTTAATTCTTTTTTTCATTTTCTAAATATAATAGCATTATTTTTAATATAATTTAACTATTGTTTTATAAAAACACAATCATAATTACTTTAAATAAATCAAGAAGTGAAATATTATATATATATATATTATAACTTAATATAATTTAGATCTTAAATTATCATATTGTCTTCCAAACATCTAAAATCTTGAAAATAGAAAAGCATTTATTTATTTAAATAATTTTAACTACACTAATTTAAATATTCCATTAAAATTTAATTGTCACTCCATTTAATAAAATAATGTATTTAAAGTAAACTATTGTAGCAATTGAAAACACAATATTTTCCAAATATTAAACTATCAAACACACTTATCAATCACACATTGATGCATAAAAATAATCCATTTGACAATGCATATGAAATTACGTGAGTGTGTGATTGCATTAGGGTAAACCATCCCATCATTTCTTGCCAAGTGGCCAGAACACCTCTACCTCAACCATGTTCTCCTCTTTGACGAGTACCTGCATTCATTTGCACTCAACTCGACATCAATAGGTTAGTGTCTCCAAAAACATAGCCGAAGCAAATCATTGTAATCACATCGATACTATTTAACATTTCAATCATTTTTTTCCAATTTTCATCAATATAAACTCATGATAATTACCTTCGCACACATAAAATTACTTAAGGTAAAAGCCAATCACAATAATTGTTCTCTAATCTAGAATAATAATATAGTCCACAAAAACGAGACATGACATATTGTTCCTTCTTTTGCTAATGAGGATGAAAAGTTACTAATCACTATCAATATCCATACCCACCTCCTATAGCAAGTGGTGCTACAATGAACCAATACATTTAATCACTTGCAGGGCATCTACAAAAATATTTTACCATAATACAAGAGCTTGTACAAATTTTTCTTAATAATTTTTGTAGTAGTATAGTTTTGAAGTTTTTTGACAAAGAGTAGCCTCGGTCACTTTTTGGAGCATTGACGAGCAAAGACAACATATCTTGAGAATAAGACATGGGTTAAGCTAAGAGATGATGTGGGCAGGATAGAGGCACACCACTCCCATTATGTTGAAAACTTGAAAGGATGGCCTAATGGAGGCCAGTGGAAAAACTCACAAGGGCGTCAAAGAAGGGCAGTATGAGAACATAATCCCAAGGACAGAGCAAGTTAAAGTCACAACAAACCAAAGAGATAATAGTGCAACACCTACAACCGAGTTATGGCACCTATATAGGGGCATATTGATTTCACAGGGTTGGACTCCATGTTAAATGGGATTGAAGCCCCAGTTACATTGACTCTCCTAATTACCAATAACAATTTAAGAAAATGTTTTTAAAAAAATAAAGGACAAGAAACCACACAGTAAAGCAAACCATTAACAGATAGTAATCCTTAAAATGTAGCAAAAAAGTAGTAGAGATAAATGCACACACCATCTTTGAGAGGAAGAAGGCACTCATATGAGATCTCGAATTGGAAGGGATTGAGAAACGTTGTAGGATTGTCTAGCACTGTCACATTCATCACATTCACTACACTCATATTCAATCTGTTCAGATACCCTAAATTAGCCTCAACCACAAACTAACTCCACCACCAATTTGGTAGACTCTAAGCCCATGTGCTTCTAATTGAATCACAACTGCCCACCACTAGTATGGCTGTCACAAACCCTAAAACCTTAGAAAATTCTTGGTTGTCTGAAATGGCTCCTGGATATGAAGTAAAACATACACAAAGAAACTATCTTCAGTGAATGAATCTACTAAATATATGAGATTATTAGCTTGGTAGTGAAGACTCCTTTGTTGCTGCTTCCATGGAAGACTCCTTCAAACACAATGTGCCATAACCCTAAACATCCTTATCACGTAGGTGTAATGAAGACAAAACTAAAACCATTTCCCACTTTGGCACCTAAGCCTTTTCTAATTTCCTTTTGATTTTCCCTTTCAAACAAAAACACGCTTGCTTTTAGCGCTTAAAATTTTAACAATATGTTTTTCAAAAGTGTTCTTTGAAGACATATTTAGTCATATTTAGTTGTGTTCTTTGAAGACATATTTAGTCATATGACTAATTATTTAGAAATATGACTAAATATTTAGTTGTGTTTTTTGCCCGACGATCAAATTAGTCATTTATAGCTATGTTACAAAAAAATAGTAGAATGACTAAAAGTTTTAGTCACGTAGTCATTTATTTACCCAAATTCTACTAGTGAATGATCTATTTTATTCACAAAAATCTAAACATTCATTAAACAAAAACAAGATTGCTTTAACAACAATTGATCTATCTCATGAGAAAAGGAAAAGACTATATTTAAGAAAGCTAAAGTAACATGATAAAGTAGAGAATACTAGCCTTCTATCCATTAGTGGGAGTGGGCCCTTGCTCCACACCTTTAGAATTGAAGGCTAAACAAAGATTTTAGAGCAAAAGTATAATAGTACTGCTTTCCTTAATCCAGTCTATCTAAAGTATATTTGTTTGGTATGAAAAAGGTGAATGATAACAACTAGCATACAAACTAGATCAATCCCTTTTCCATATAACATTTAAGGACAAGAATGAGCCAAATCACTACCAAATGGAGGAGGACTTAGCTACAGATCTTGTACTCAGGCATGTTATAGATGAATCAGAGTTAATTCAACCTTTTTATCAAACCCTAGGACAATAATGCATGGAACCCTAGTTTAAAAATGATCAGATTATAATAGAATAAGTACAACAACAATCCAAAAACCAATTTTATAAGGATGATTAGGAAGATGATAGAACCTATCTCTCAAAAGTAGAGGTGTAAGAGGACTAATTTGGGACCACCCAAGTCCTAATTAAAGGAGTCTGCTAAAACTGTAAACTTGGGAGATGTTGCAAATGCTATCCTGATGCTAGATCTGAAGTCAGAAATGGTAGAAAGACTAGGGAAATATCGCCCAAGTCTTTGATAGAGGACTATTATGTGACTATTGTCAGATTTTGAAAGCTTGATCTTCACTCAGTCTTCCTGTATCTTCACATTCTTTAGATCTTGCTCCTATAACCTACACACAAGATGACAAGAGAGGGTTTGGGGGATTATGGTGTTTAGGGACTTGCCTCGGTCAAATCCTGGGATAGCATTCATGCTTCCCAACACCATTGATTGATATAGAGTGTGTGACCTTGTGGGGGCAGAGGTTGAAAACAAAGATAATAATGATGAATCAAATGGTGATAAACAACAATGATATCACATATGTGATGATCCCTTAGAATGATGAAGATCCTTCAACTCCTAAGGTTGATAGATGATAGCTTCATGCCTGTAACAAACACACAATAACAACACACAAATCTACTCTAGAATCATAATGAATGTTCTTGCTTGCTTTCCTTTAGTATCTCAAGTTAGGTATCTCTATCTTAGTTAAAAATGAACCCAAAAACACACTTATATATGCTTTCCCACTCATAATCGTGAAATTAAATCAAAAGAGCTGACAAGGAGAAACCTTTTGAAAGGTCCTAGGCTGACATTTAAACTTAATTTTTCCCTGACCAATCAGGAGTGACTCAAGGGCGGTGGCACACAATTCTTTGAGCTCCTTTTGGGTTTGAGATAAGATAAAATATGGGGCCCCTTATTCCAATTTACCTTGGTGTCAAGAAATTTTGCATCAGGATGAACATTTGGAATGAATAATGTAATTACGAGGACCTAGGAGCTAAACAAGAAGATAAAAAGACAAGTGGACACTTTTTACTCCATAACAATATTATATTCAAAAATATATGTTTCTACTAAAAAAGAAATTACATAAAAACCTGCTAAAAATCTATATCTTATTCTGTTGTCTGCATCAATATATCAGTCTAGGCAATATCATATTTCTGGAGTTAACTATCTTTCCTCTCAATTCAACTTGAGATATAAAAGATATCTTATTCTGGAACATAAATATGCAACTGCCTATTACAAGTATAATCATGCAAATCTTAAAAAGGACTTAAGTGACACTGAAGGTGTCCTTAAATCCAGAGTTTGACTTTTAACAAAATAGGTCATGGAGGCCCTGATAAAAAGGAACTTAACTTCTCAAAAAAAGTGAACTATTAGAAGTCCTCTAACTCATGCAAAATCAAATATAAGTATATTGTGCCCCTTTGGACCACTAGAGTTATCTTCTTAGACACCTTGGCATTGATATGCGGAACTTCGTAACTCCTGAGACGCTCCAGAGATTTTGGCAGTTCAATGGCATTGGAGAGTTTGTCCAACTCTAGAGACCTTGTGCAGCTCCGGAGACTCTGTGCAGTTGCCAGCAGCTTCGGAGATGCTTACCAAGCTTGTTAAGACATGGCTCCAGAGGTCTTCATTATCACAAACCTTCCCTGTCTTACTGCTTCAACTCCAGAGATCCTCCAACAATGCTTAAAAATGTTGGAGCGTTGTGTAGTGTCCCTCCTGCTCAGCTCCGAAGATAATTATGATCATCTATGGAGTTCCCAAAACTGTCTTTCACCTGAGCGATGGATACTTGTGAAAAAAAAAGAGATAATTATTCATAATTCTGTCAGTTTCACTTCAATCATAGGTCCTCTCATCATAATAGTAACTTCAACATTTCATCTCTTATTAGCATAATAAAAACAAGACTTCACAGTTCTTATAGTGCAATTACTAGGAAAGGTAGTGTATAAAGATGAGAAAAGGGGAGTAAAAAGGTATGTCTAGATGAGTGCTACCTACCACTCATCAAGCTGCTAGTAGAAGGTAAATAGGAAAGAAAAACATAGGAGTTGATCTATTAAAGACAAATAATTTATGTGAGTTGAATGCCTCTTTAGAGGATTTGAAAACAAAAAAATTTAGTATAGTATTGGAAGAAATAGGGTAGATGGTTTAAAGGAAAAATTAATACTTCTGAGAGGTATATAAACAAATAAATTGCCACAGATGATTGACAACCCTTGAGTGTGAAGGAGATAGAGTAAAGAAAGGAGAAAAATAATGCTAGATCGAGGGATGAGAAGAAGCACCACAGAGAAAGGGGAAATGCTTTGGAATTTTGATGCCTCTTGAAGGTATATATTTAGTACTTTATTACAGATTTGAGTAGAGCATGGGTGCCAGAGGGGGAGCACAAGAGTGGGAGTGAAGATTCATATTGAAGGTGGAAGTATGCAGATATGTGTGAGCTGAGAAAGGTCATTTGAAGATCTTGTTTTGTAATTTTGGTCACAGATTCATAGTGTGTTGATTCAAATTAATAAAAATTAAATTCATTTGCTGCAATCCTATATTGTTTTGGGGCAGAGTATTGCCCGTGTCAATGTGTATTTGATATTGTGATTTTGTGTGCATGTTTGTGTGGAAGTTTTATGATTTTGCAGACAAGGGAGGACCCCCTCTTGCTTCAGTAGATGTGCTTGTGTATTGACATCATGTACTTTGAGCGTTGTTGTCTTGTATTGTGACATATGTAGTGTGTGAGTGTGCATGTGACACAATTGTGTTGTAATTGTGATGTGAAAAATTGTTATCCCATGTTACTAATATTCTAGGTGTATTCTTGGGGCATTACAACTGATACAATCTGTATTTGTAGAAAAGATAGAAACAAATCATTCTACTTTGATTCAACATGAAATAAAAAAAAAACTGCTTGTAATCAAGAATCCCTCATAGCTAATTCTATCAAAGAATAGGTGCAATAGATTCTCCCTCCATTGATGAAAGAAAATCCCCCAATTACAAAGATAGAAATAAAGAAGCAAGAGAAGGAATCAAACATGATGAGATGATGTTGGTTGAATGTGTTTGTTAGCTACTTGTGAATTTGTACTACGATGTAGAGATAATGCTAAAGGAGGAACTTGCTCTCATAATCACAAGAAATCCTAGATACTATAATAAACATAAGAGAGCCAAAGAGTGATAAAGACAATTCACGAGTCTCCAATCTAACACCATAAGGGTACAATTGGAGGGGAATTGGTTATAATATAGACCACACCAAGAGTAATCTAATTGCTTACGATTTTTGGAAAGAGATGTGGTCATTGCAAACAATCATGAAAAGTAAGACATGTAGGAGCTTCAATTCTTCATGCTAATATTTCCATATTTCCAAATTCCTTAGGTTTAGGTAAGAGTAATATAAGCCCAAAATCTTTTAGAATCTCATAAACACAAGTTAAAAAATTTCTCTTGGTGTTAAGTTACATAATAATATTTTTCTAAGGAATATATAATATTTAATCATGATAGTTTTCATGGATTGTGGATCTTACAAATTTCTTATAAATTCACATTGAAGTCATACCAAGGTTTTGAAAATGTGATTTCTAACTATACATTTACTTAAACAAGATTTTACGAATAGGAAAACTAGATACCAATGGGCTCAAAAATCAACCACCCAATCAAAAAACCAACTTCGTTGAATATCTTCTGCACAAAATTCCGAGAAAATAAAAAACCTTAGGCAAAGCACTAATTTTCTCCTTTGCACAAAATCAACCGCCCAATCAGAGAACCAACTTTGCTGAATATCTTCTGCGCAAAATTCTAATAACATAAAAAACCTTAGGCAAAGCACTAATTTTCTCCTTTGCACATGTTCTGATGCAGGATTGATACTTAGAAGCTAATTTTCCCCTTTACACATGTTTCGATGTAAAATTAATACTTAGAAGTGAAAACAAGAGTATCCCTGGGTAGGCAGGTACTAACAAACACAACTTGAAAACTTTATGAATTTCTCATATAATATTCAATTGTATCATTTCTTTATAGTATAATTAAATGTCTCCCTGAAATCTTGAAGAGTCAACCAGCTTTTCTATGTAGACTTCATTAAATCCAGAAGACAATGCTATACTAAAACATGTAGACCACAGACTGGCCAATGGACCAGTGACAGTGTAGTTTGATGTGAAAGTTTGTCGAGAATGGCAGGTGGGAAAGTAAACAAGGACAACACCATCGCCGTTTGTCGACAGAAAAGAAAAGGGGTCCCGTCACCTTATCCTATTATATAAAGCAACTGTGCTTTTTTACTTGGAGAATAGAAGAATGGCTACGCCAGGTACTACTCCCCGTAGGCATCCACTTCCCACCGACAACGTTCATCATATATACACATGCCTGGATCGATGAGAATCGGTTCCTTATCATATATTCAATGAATATATACCATCAAATAACGGATATACTCACTCAATACCTCCTTTCCAAGATTCGATTCGTATGAAATGATAATTCTGAAACTTTTCAAGTGGCAGTGGCGGAGGTAGCAGTGGACAATAGTTGTCAGAATCTTTACAATAACAAAGTTGGGATATCACGTGATCTACTGTGTATATAACAGTCGATCTATGCAAGAAACCGTGATACCATGATTTGACACCACACAATAGTGTATATATACAGTTTTATATGGCTATGGAAAGAAAAATAGTAGATATGATCCTTCAGATAGATTCCTTAAGCTTTTCTATCATCACATCCGCTTCCTAGCCATTGCTAGATCTTCTAATAATTGTTTAAACATTGTCAACTAACAGATTGTGGCCGATGTCTGGTTCAGTGCATCATTGAATTGTTGAATAATTGCTGGGTGAATTGATCATATCCTGACCCATATCAAAGTATTATTTGACCATCATCCACACAATTTGATATTATCTTTTTCTAGTATCAATCATTTCAAGATCCATTCTTTTTTTGAAAATGCTTTCCATCCAAATTATATAAAAACCATCTACCATTTGAATGCTCGCTTCCTATATAGAGGCCAGGAAGTAGGGTGACGAAAATCTAGTTCATTAGAACAAAGAAAAAACGTGTTGATTAAGTAGTTAGATTATTGTAATGGTGAAAATAGTATACCCATGACCTTTTGCTTTATGTTTTGGGCCCCAGGTGGTTAGGTAGTGTTTTATATATTCACTAGTGTGTATGATGGTATATTTTGCATGAAAGTTGACAAATAAATTATCTTAATGTGTTTACATCATCACTCATTCTTAGGATCCAAATATAATCTGCAAATTGAGCCATCTATTACCCTAGTTCAAATACATGGGGCATAATTGCTCTAGGTCAATTATGGGGTCACAGATTTGAACCCAAATTTCTAAATTTAAACTTTTAAATTGCGCCCATGTTTCCCTCCCTTACTAACCATTATGTCTCAACTCAAGCTCAACTTATTTCAAATTGCACATTAGGGTGGTGTATTTGAAGACTAACTCTAATTTAAAATGAATCAACTATTAGAATAATATTATGCTTCACCTAGTGAAAGGAGTTGTGGTCAAGTGGTAGGACCCCTTGGTTTTCATATTGGAGACCAAGGTTGAAATCTCCTCAAGTGACATCTTAGTGCCGGTATATGTGCTAAAGTCGTGATCTTGCTTCAATTAATTGATAGAGTGGTAGTCCTACAAGTGATGCTAGTGGAGTACACTAGAGGAATGTAAGAGAGAGTAAGAAGGAAGAGTAATTTCCCTACAAGAGGAGATTGGTGATGAAAAGTGTTCAAGCTAGAGGAGCACATTGGAGGATAAGTTTGCAAGCTAAAGGAGTATGTTGAAGAGGGGGAAGATACATTATAGGAGGAGATTAGAGGTGAGAAGTGTTGAGTTTCCTTCAGATTTTAATGATAAGCTTAAAACCCAAAATCGTATAATATTGCAACACAAGTTAGTTGCAAAGAAAATAGAGATAATAACAAAATATAGAACAATCAAACACACATCCGCAACACAAGTATTTATGTGTAAAACCCCAACAATATGCCAGAGAAACATCCACGGGGGCTATTTAGTAGGGAAAAGAGAGAGGGATACAAAGTATGTGAGTACACTAGATCAAACCCTCCTTTCACTACAACATTCAAGGACAAAACCGAGCCAAGTCACTACAAGATGGAAGAGGACTCAGCTACTGATTTTGTGCTCTTGTTTGCAGAAGAAAGATGTGACTCAACTAAGCCTTTTATCAAACCTAGGCCAATCAATGCAGTAAACCCTAGAATTATGATAATCAACTTATAACAGAGAAACAAAAGTAGCAAGTCAAGATCTGAAAGTACTAGGGCACTGATCAGTGAGATGTCCAAACTTGTCCCTCAGAAGCTGAAATGTCGAAAGACTCTGGGGCTAGTGCCTGAGTCAAAAAAGTCTTGATCTCCAAAAGATCCAACTACAAAAATGTCGTAATTGATGCTCTAATGCTGAATTTAGGGTTTGTTTTGCCTGCTGGACATTGGGGCTAGCACCCAAGTTTGCTATAGAGGAATTTCCAAACTCTATTTTTGGATCTTGAATCTTGATCTCTTAGATAATCTCCCTGTAACTTTACTTCTGTAATTCCTGCACCTATAACCTGCACACATGAAGAAAAGGGGTTTGGGGGTTGTGGTGTTTAGGGACTTGCCTCAGTCAAATCCCAGGTTAGCATTCAATCTTTCCCAACACTGTTGGAGAGCATGTCCTTACAAGACAGAGGCTAAAGATAATCCAAATGATGATGAAATGATTCAAACACAATGATGTCATCTTGGTGGTGAAGTCCTTAGGGGGATGAAGATTCTTCAACTCATAAGGATGTTGATGATGATTCCAAATCTGTAACAAACACAATACTAACACTTGAGTTTGCCACAAACACAATGAATGCCTTGAATTCATCTTTGCACAATATCATATCCTTGCTATCATCAACTTGTCTATCATCAACCTAGGTTACAAATTAATTCAAACACTTGTTTATATATGTTATCCTGTTAAACTTTCACAAATTAATTGAAAGAGCCAATAAGGGAGGACCCATTTAAGAGTCCTATGCCGACATCCATTTGATTTTACCCCAACCAATCAAGCTGGACTTGGGCACCACTTTCACAAATTAATTGAAAGAGCCAATAAGGGAGGACCCATTTAAGAGTCCTATGCCGACATCCATTTGATTTTACCCCAACCAATTAGGGTGGACTTGGACGTGGGCGCCCAAGTCCCAAGGTGCCTTTTTGGTTGAGACTTAAGCTTTAAATGGGCCTCTAGTTCCCATTTGACATTGGCTTTAGGGGATTTCTCATCAGGATGAATAATTTTCTTGTAGAGTGTAAACACGGGGACCTAGGAGCTAAGCTAGGAGGTAAAAAGGCACGTGTCCACTTTTTACTCCATAACATTTAGGCCCCACTTTAATGTGTGTGTGATCCTACGATACAACACATGCATTAAAGTATGGTTGAAGCATATCAAAACATATCAAACACATCAAACACTAGAATGAATACACACCCTAAGATTGAAGGATTATTTCTATCCCCCAAACTTAGGAAAACATAAGAAAACACTAAACAATCACATAAGACACAGTGAATACAGTAAGGAAGCATGCAATACATAGAGAATACAGTGAAAGCACACAATACATGGTGAAGACATTAACGCAGTCATACAAGACACAAAGAATACATGAAGAGAAGGCATGATTAAGCAATTACACATATATATAATGCTAACTAAAACATGCAAAACATGTACAACATGGGGGGATCATCGTCACACATCTTTAGACCACACCACAAACACACAAGACACACATGGAATACACGAGCACTGTATAGCATGTCATTGCAACACTATACATCTTATACATGACAAACACAAGCGATAGGAAGGAGCTCGTCACTGCACTCCACTATCTAAAACATGTCAAACATACCTGACGATTGAGCTATGCTACAACAACCACCAAAGACATGCTTAAGGGTGAATGACTCAAGATCCAACCTCGCCTCGTGATGAGGACTTTGTATAAAAGGATGTGCACTAGCTTAAGAAATACACCATCCCTCCTCGCGATGAGGGCTTTGTATAAAAGGATGTGCACTAGCTCAAGAGATATGCCATCCCACCTCGTGATGAGGGCTTTTTGCTTAAAAATATGTGTAGTATCTCAAGAGATACACCATCTCGCCTCATGATGAGAGCTTTCAAACACACTTTGTCAATGTAAAAAGTAATCAAACCGATATCATTATATATGCCCCCACCTTAAGGTGGTTGATCCCGCTTGCCAGTATCAAGCACATTAAGGTAGAGTGAAAACATGCAAGGGACAAGAGATTTCACAAAGCCCATGCCCCAAAGTGACATGTGCCACAATCGTTGAATGTTCCCAAAAACACATCGAGATCAATTGCTAAGATAATCAACAAGATATAAGTTTTTGTTAGAAAATCTTACTCTAAGATAATAACCAAATCCATTCATAGAAGTTATGTAGAAATATTTTATTAGATCACATCAAAGACAAAGGCTACACTTGTGGGTTCAGAATCAAGTATAGCTGTTGGGCTATACTGCAGGTATCTTAGAACTGAGTGTTGCAACAAGGTGAGATACATAAAAATCCAAAGTGCATTGAAGCAGATTGAGAGTATTGCAAAAGTTTGTTACAACTAATATCACGATACAAATTACAACACGGAGTGATTCTACTAGTCAAGCATTGGATATATATATATCAACCCCATCTTCATATATGGACTAGGTCCATTTTTTCTTTCTTGCTGAAGGGACACATGGTCCTTATCAGCATTTGTTTGTTTTCGTCATCCGCCGACTACTATAGTCACTGAAGAATGGAAACAATAATTTAAATGAGAGAGGAGATAAGAGTGACTTGGGTTTACAACACAGGTAGATTCCCCCAAGACATACTCCACGATGTTATGCCCCAAAGGCACAAGTCACAACATATAACAATAAAATAGAAGAGAGGAAAGTAGAAGAATAGAGAAACAAATAGAAGAACGGTCACAACAGTGGTGGTCTCCTTGTATCCTTAACCTTACAATAGTATCAAGGGTCATCCAAAGAGATCTAAACAACACATAACACAACACGGGGGAACACAAAACATAAGAGGAGGCCACGTAAGAGAGAAACTCAAAGAGATGCTGCAACAAAGGTGGTTAAAAAGGGTTAGAAATACTTACCTGTTACACAACCAAACCAGCAGTTGTCATCAAGCAAATCATCATTCTTTCAATCTCAAATGCAAGAGGAAATAGGTACATAAGGTACAATTGCCCAACTTGAATCATTCTCCTTTATCTCTTCCTTGTTTGATTCAATAGTAGTTGGTAGAATGTTTTCTTATTGAGGTGTTTCTTGTTGAGCTAAGGCTTGTCTCTTCCTCCTTTCTTTTGCTTGCCTATTCCTTCATGTTTTATTAGAGATGTTTGTAAAAGCATTCTCATGATTTTTCACAGTCTTTGACACTTCAAAGGAGGAAGCTGGTACAAAATTGATCTTTTTGGATAAACTGCTTTGTTCTTTATGGGTATCTCTTGATCCATGTAAGGATGGTGGAGGAGGAACCTCGACAAAGACTCCTTTACCTCTTGGTCGAGGGAGTTCTTTCAATTCAAGATACTCTTCACTTTCTACTTGTTCAATAGGAGGTCTAGCCAATTTTTTTATTAGCTTCACTTTGTATCTTTGATATCCCAGGAAGAATTGATCTTCTCTCGGTTGAGCAGGCTCAGTAGGTTGTGGCAAAAAGTAGTCTAGGCTGAAATTTCCATGAGTAACCATAGGTTTCCATCGACTATGGTGGACAACATACACTCTCCCTTAGTGGGGAAATATTAGACATTTATGAATTGTAGAGGGGACCACTTTCATGGATTTGAGCCATGGATGGCCAAGTTTCACATGAAATAGGTCAGAGGTAGGAATGATATCAAATGATTGTTCCAAAGCTTTCTCAACTAGTTTAAGAAATAATGTAATTGTTGGCAATATGTGTTGTCATTGATGTCAACATAATATGTGTCAACCTAAGGTCAGAGATGGGTGAAGCAGATGGATAATGGAAGATTTGTGAGAGACGGTTTGACTATGTTGAAGACATTGGATTGACATGCTTAAGGGAGGTCAGTCTGAAAGACTTAGTAGATGAAGAAAAAATGTCCAAGTATAAGAATGGTAATCTTCCTAATGTCTAAATGTGTTGCAGAGGTGTGTAAACATGTTCTAACATGTTTTCTATATATCTACAATGATATCCTATTAGTTTGGAGTACCGCACTTAGAGAAAAGTTGCAAAAGTTTGATTAAGGCCTTCACAATGTATATTCTAAGGTAGAGCAACAACATTTTGGTCTGCATTCCTCCGCAGTGCAAGATTTAGTCTTGCAGTTTAGAAGATAAGTTTATCTAGATATCAAAATGCTATATCTAAGATTTTAGCTCATTACACCTTCAGCAAACAGCATTATCAATAATAGTGTTCAAGACTGTGACTTGACAGTGTAAAGCAATGGTGGAGACCTATTGGAATGCTTTGCATTCCTCTGGAAGAGAAGTGGTGCCCGTGTGGTTTTGGGAATATGTTCAAAGATGTGTAATGCATGCTTCCTCACAGTATTAGGTGTTCTTATGGTCCGCGAGGTCAAATTTCAAGTGACAAAAGTAACATAGACTACTTCAGATGATGAAATACTCTATAGAACACAGGTTTGAGCACTTGTGGAAGATGGAAAGTATACAAATCAGCTATAAGAACTTGTGCAGAGATTCTACATGCGAGTATGTGCAGGATCATCGCGGGCCAAACAGTGGCAATAGGAAAAAAATCGCGTTTTTACTTAGCCAAATTTGTGACTTGGCAAAGTTTGACTTTGAAACGGATATCTGTTTTGGTTTGTTTTTGGTTTGGTACCAAACCAAAACGGATATCCGTTTTCTTTTTCTCTATTGTTTTCATTGTTTTTTATTTTATTATTTTAGCATTTTTAGCATTTTACTATTTAGGCATTTTAGCTATAAAATACAATCTAAATTTTAGAAAGACTGTATCATATGAAAGGGGCAACCTTGTCATCTTTTGGAATGCATGATTTCTTTTAGTTCCATCCATTTTGGCATCATTTATTCTTGTGATTGAGAGTTCTCTACACCCCTGATTGAACCATTACTTCCCCTAACTAATTCTCCTATCCTCTTGACTCTCAATCAATTCTTTAGTCCACTCTTAATAAGTCTTCTATAATCTCTCAATCAATTATTTAGTCCACTCCCAATTGGTCTTCTATAATCTCTCAATCAATTCTTTAGTCCACTCCCAACCAACCCCACCATTCATGTTGCTTCTTCTACTATTAATACATCTCTCGCCATCATTTTTAGGGGAGACTATCCATTTCTTCCATTTATGTCAAATTCTTGTTAATATCTCTTATTCCATTTTCCATTGATCCCAACACATCATGGATAGTGAGTCACCTCAAAAGAGTTAAGCCATATTTTCATTACAATCCCCACAATAATTATTATACTTTTACAGTCCTAACTTTGTGAGCCTTTTCCATTTCAGTTTTAAGGATTTGAAGGTTCTTACACTCTCCATAAAATCTCCAAGTTCTCAAGGCATCCTTATTCTTCCCATTGTCATCAAGAGGATGTTCTAATTTCTACAAAGGAGGATACCAAAATGTTGGATCCTTGAGGACAAAAGCTAGCACAGGTGCCATAAAAAGATTCCTTGAAGCTTTGCATGTTCTTTACATTATTTTAAAAAGATTTCAGTAGTAATTAGAAAACTTAAATTTGCCTAAGAAACTTGTAACAATTTGTTGCCTCTTGTTGCCTCTTCTTGGTTATTTTAAAAAGCAACAAGGTGAAGTGACACATCCTTATGACCAGCATCAAGAAGAACAACAGGAAGTGTATTTGGATCTTGGAAAAGATTAGGAAACAGAGGAACATCCAGTTGATGAGAATAAAGAGCAAGATAAAGAACAACCGGATGACTGAGATAAAGAGCTCGATGTGGAACATTATATGACATAGCACCAACAAGATGAACATCAAGTTGAACAATGAAAAAGTGGTATTAGTTGCACCTATATAGAGAAGTGGTTTAGAGGTTGGTTAGGGGAATTATTTAGGGTTTAGAGGTTTAGGGTTGCTCGCGTTTAGGGGTTTAGGGTTTACAGTTTAAAGAGAGATAGAGAGAGGGGACTAAAAGAGTTTGGGAGAGATAGAGGAGACAGAGGGGAGAGATAGGGAGATAGAGAGTGAGAGGCATGTCCAAAGACATAGAGAGAGAGAGATTGAGAGGTAGAGGGATGTTAGAGATAGGGAGATAGAGGTTTAGGGCTGCTTGTGTCTAGGGGCATTATTTAGGGTTTAGGGTTTAGGGTCTTGGGGTTAGGGGTTAAGGTTTAGAGGTCTAGGGTTTAGGGTTTAGAGAGAGATAAAGGACCAATAGGGGGATATAGAGGAGTCCTAGGGGAGAGATAGGGAGATAAAGAGTGAGGGACATGGCAAGAGACAGCGAGAGAGATTGAGAGGTAGAGGGACAAAGGTGATAGGGAGATAGGGGAGAGATAGGGAGATAGTGGTTTATGGTTACTTGGGTTTAGGGTTTAGGGGTTTGGGGTTTAGGGTTTCTCAGGTTTAGGGGTTAGGGTTTAGGGGCATTATAATTTAAGGTTTAGGATTTATTGTTTAGGGGTTAGGGGTTAGTTTTAGAGGTTTAGGGTTTTGGATTTAGGGTTTATAGAGAGAGAGGAATGATAGGGAGATATAGAGGAGTTTGAGGGGAGAGATAGGGAGAAAAAGAGTGAGGGACATGGCCAGAGACATAGGGAGAGAGATTGAGAGGTAGAGGGACAAAGGTGGTAGGGAAATAGGGGAGAGATAGGGAGATAGTGGTTTAGGGTTACTTGGGTTTAGGGTTTAGGGGTTAGGGGTTTAGGGTTTCTTAGGTTTAGGGGTTAGGGGTTAGGGTTTAGGGGCATTATTTAGGGTTTAGGATTTAAATTGTTTAGGGGTTAGGGGTTACGTTTAGAGGTTTAGGGCTTTGGATTTAGGGTTTATAGAGAGAGAGGAATGATAGGGAGATAGAGAGAGGAGATCGAGGAGAGAGATAAGGAGATAGAGAGTGAGGCACATGGCCAGGGACATAGGGAGAGAGATCAAGAGAGGTAGAGGGATGATAGAGATAGGGAGATAGGGGAGAGATAGGGAGATATAGGTTTAGAGTTGATTGGATTTAGGGTGTACCTAGGTTTACAGTTTCTTAGTTTTGTAGATAGCTAGATAGAAAGAGAGAGGAGACAGATAGGGAGAGATGGAGGTGACAAAGGGGAGAGATAAGGAGATAGAGAGTGAGTGAGATGTCCAGAGAAATAGGGAGAAGGATTGAGAGGTAGAGCTCGATGATAGAGATAGGGAGATAAGGGAGAGATAGGAGATAGGGTTTGGGTTGCTCGCGTTTAGGGTTTAGGGTTTAGCGGTTAGGGGTTAAGGTTTAGGGGCATTATTTAGGGTTTAGGGTTTATGGTTTAGGGGTTAAGGTTTAGAGGTTTAGGGTTTAGTGTTTAGAGAGAGAAGACAATTAGGGAGATATAGAGTGAGGGACATGGCCAAAGCATAGGGAGAGAGATTGAGAGGTAGAGGAATGATAGTGATGGGGAGATAGTGAGATAGGGAGATAGAGAGATAGAGGTTTAGGGTTTCTTGGGTTTAGTGTTTAGGATTTAGGGGTTTATGGTTTCTCAAGTTTAGGGTTTAGGGGTTAGGAAATAAGGGTTAGGAAATAAGGGTTAGGGGTTAGGGGTTAGGTTTAATCATGTGTTAATACAGGTTGTGGAGTGAGAAATGGGTGGTATGGGAGATCGGAAGACTAGTTTAAAGTTGGGTTGATGGATATATGTCACAACGAAAGGTTCAAAGGCTCGTCAAAAGTGGAGTGATTGGAGCATCGGTATAAGAATTTTTGAGTTGGTCGATAGTGTTTATCTTGCCGATAGGAAGAATGTATATGATTTGATGTTATCTGGAACTTTGAGAAGGTTTCTTAAAGCTGATTAAGCTTTAATCTATTTGAACTATGGGTTTTGATGGGTATTTCACCGTGTTTTGAGAGCTTCCACTGTGTGCTCTGCATCAGACCAATAGGGAGATATAGAGGAGTCCGAGGGGAGAGATAGGGAGATAAAGAGTGAGGGACATGGCAAGAGACATAGAGAGAGAGATTGAGAGGTAGAGGGACAAAGGTGATAGGGAGATAGGGGAGAGATAGCGAGATAGTGGTTTATGGTTACTTGGTTTTAGGGTTTAGGGGTTTGGGGTTTATGGTTTAGGGGATTAGGGTTTCTTAGGTTTAGGGGTTAGGGGTTAGGGTTTAGGGGCATTATTTAGGGTTTAGGATTTAAATTGTTTAGGGGTTAGGTTTAGAGGTTTAGTGTTTTGGATTTAGGGTTTATAGAGTGAGAGGAATGATAGGGAGATAGAGAGAGGAGACCGAGGAGAGAGATAAGGAGATAGAGAGTGAGGCACATGGCTAGGGACATAGGGAGAGAGATCAAGAGAGGTAGAGGGATGATAGAGATAGGGAGATAGGGGAGAGATAGGGAGATATAGGTTTAGAGTTGATTGGATTTAGGGTGTACCTGGGTTTAGGGTTTCTCAGTTTTGGAGATAGCTAGATAGAAAGAGAGAGGAGACAGATAGGGAGAGATAGAGGTGACATAGGGGAGAGATAAGGAGATAGAGAGTGAGCGAGAGAGATTGAGAGGTAGAGGGACAAAGGTGATAGGGAGATAGGGGAGAGATAGGTAGATAGTGGTTTATGGTTACTTGGGTTTAGGGTTTAGGGGTTTGGGGTTTACGGTTTCTCAGGTTTAGGGGTTAGGGGTTAGGGTTTAGGGGCATTATAATTTAGGGTTTAGGATTTATTGTTTAGGGGTTAGGGGTTAGGTTTAGAGGTTTAGGGTTTTGGATTTAGGGTTTATAGAGAGAGAGGAATGATAGGGAGATATAGAGGAGTCTAAGGGGAGGGATAGGGAGATAGAGAGTGAGGGACATGGCTAGAGACATAGGGAGAGAGATTGAGAGGTAGAGGGACACAGGTGGTAGGGAGATAGGGGAGAGATAGGCAGATAGTGGTTTAGGGTTACTTGGGTTTAGGGTTTAGGGGTTTGGGGTTTAAGGTTTAGGGGTTTAGGGTTTCTCAGGTTTAGGGGTCAGGGGTTAGGGTTTAGGGGCATTATTTAGGGTTTAGGATTTAAATTGTTTAGGGGTTAGGGGTTAGGTTTAGAGGTTTAGGGTTTTGGATTTAGGGTTTATAGAGAGAGGAATTATAGGGAGATAGAGAGAGGAGACTGAGGAGAGAGATAAGGAGATAGAGAGTGAGGCACATGGCCAGGGACATAGGGAGAGAGATCAAGAGAGGTAGAGGGATGATAGAGATAGGGAGATAGGGGAGAGATAGGGAGATATAGGTTTAGAGTTGATTGGATTTAGGGTGTACCTGGGTTTAGGGTTTCTCAGTTTTGGAGATAGCTAGATAGAAAGAGAGAGGAGACAGATAGGGAGAGATAGAGGTGACAAAGGGGAGAGATAAGGAGATAGAGAGTGAGCGAGATGTCTAGAGAAATAAGGAGAAGGATTGAGAGGTAGAGCCCGATGATAGAGATAGGGAGATAAGGGAGAGATAGGAGATAAGGTTTAGGGTTGCTCGTGTTTAGGGTTTAGGGTTTAGGGGTTAGGGGTTAAGGTTTAGGGGCATTATTTAGGGTTTAGGGTTTAGTGTTTAGAGAGAGAGGACCAATAAACATTTTGAAGATGAATTGAAGACAAGTTTGAATGAAATTAATGTCAAGAAACTCTATTTTTGCAGATTTTACTATTTTCCTACGATTTCTTTGTTTAGTATAGCCCTGTATGGATGTGTTAGGGCCTAAGAGAAATTATAATTGAAAGCTAGTGGAATCTACTTTCTTGTGTTTTAGGTGCCAATAAGGCCAATAAGGACACTGGGGGCACATTATAAACATAAAAAACTTACATCTTGGGGGGAGGTGCCAATAAGGCCAATAAGGATACTATTTCAGTTGGGTGTGTGTGTATGCAAATCCCATTTATGGCCGAGAAGCTCTCTATTTACTATTATTCAACTCTCGTTGATAGGAGGTTGGCTCTACAATTATTACAATTTGTGTATGAAACCTAGATGCCTACGAGATCATATATATATGTATGTATGTATGTAAATCCTATTTATGGTCAAGTAGCTCTCTATTTACTATCATTGAACTCTCATTGATAGGAGGTTGGCTCTCTGACTATTGCAATTCAATCCATTTGTAATGATGCCTCTATCATGTTGAGTTAGAGCCTATCTCTGCATCAAGTTAAAATCATGAATATGACAACACCATACAATCCTCATTGGCCTATTAAAATGCACAAAATAATCATACAAGATAGTCATTCATGAAATTACTATACAAAGAGGGTTTATAAGTTGCATTAGGGTTTGTATAAATGATCTAATGGATTTATAAGGTTGTCAAACACCAAAATGGATGATTTATATGAGTTTTGGGACTCTCACAATCCATGTACAACTTGCCCTTTATGATTGTTAAAAAGATACATATGGCTATCCAAAAACTGCCCTTTATGACTATCCTAAAACAACATCATGTATATGCTCATAAAAGCCATCAAACTCTGCGAATAAACTCGTCATTGGATAAGGAGTGGAAGGATAAAGTCACATTCCCAAAACCTCTTAAAATCACATGTCTCCCCTTATGAAAACTAGTGTCTTTGCCGATACATTGTTCTGTAAGAGCAAAAACCTTGCTAGGTGCCATATTTTTTGTTTTGCTCATCGTGGGGTCGAACGGACTACGCCAATGCATTGGGGTGGGCGGGTAAATGCCAGTGAAGGTCTCATTTCATGCGCCAAGTGTCCCAGTCGTTCTGAGCAAGAGGCTACCGGCAAAGTCCCTTAAGATCCCTGAGACCAAAAATGCGCCAAACTTTGACGGAGCAATTCTCAGAATTTGTGATAGCTGGGAATGTTGTGTTTGGACCTACAAGTGCACGTGGGGTCTGTCGACAATAACCTCTCTCATTTTTGGTCAACTCCATTCCGTTTGACCGTGCCAAAATTAAACGCATTGTTGCAAAATGCTTCAATTTGATGCAGTGGAAAGGTGCTAGGTGTGACATTTTTCATTCTATAGCTCGTGGGGTCGAATGGACTGTACCAACACATTGGGGTGGGTGGGTAAATACTATTGGAGGTCTCATTTCGTGCGCCAAGCATCCCAATCCTTCCGGGCAAGAGGCTATCGGCAAAGTCCCTTAAGATCCCTGAGACCAAAAATGCGCCAAACTTTGACGGAATGGTTCTCAGAATTTGTGATAGCTGGGAATGTTGTGTTTGGACCTATAGGTGCACGTGGGGTCCGTCGATAATAACCTCTCTCATTTTTGGTCAACTCCATTCCGTTTGACCATGTCGAAATCAAACGCATTGTTGCAAAATGCTTGAATTTGATGCAGTGGAAAGGTGCTAGGTGTGACATTTTTCATTCCATAGCTCGTGGGGTCGAATGGATTGCACCAACGCGTCGGGGTGGGCGGGTAAATGCCAATGGAGGTCTCATTTTGTGTGCCAAGAGTCCCAGTCGTTCCGGGCAAGAGGCTACCGACAAAGTCCCTTAAGATCCCTGAGACCAAAAATGCGCCAAACTTTGACGGAGCAGTTCTCAGAATTCATGACAGCTAGGAATGTTGTGTTTGGACCTACAAGTGCATGTGGGGTCCGTCAATAATAACCTGTCTCATTTTTGGTCAACTCCATTCCATTTGACCATGCTAAAATCAAACGCATTGTTGCAAAATGCTTCAATTTGATGTAGTGGAAAGGTGCTAGGTGTGACATTTTTCATTCCATAGCTCGTGGGGTCGAACAAACTATGCCAATGTGTCGGGGTGGGCGGGTAAATGCCAATGGAGGTCTTGTTTCATGCGCCAACCGTCCTAGTCGTTCCGGGCAAGAGGCTACCAGCAAAGTCCCTTAAGATCCCTAAGACCAAAAATGCGCCAAACTTTGATAGAGCAGTTCTTGGAATTCATGATAGCTGGGAATGTTGTGTTTGGACCTATAGGTGCACGTGGGGTCTGTCGACAATAACCTCTCTCATTTTTGGTCAACTCCATTCTATTTGACCATGCCGAAATCAAACGCATTGTTGCAAAATGCTTCAATTTGATGCAGTGGAAAGGTGCAAACGGACTACACCAATGTGTCAGGGTGGGCGGGTAAATGCTATTGGAGGTCTTATTCCATGCGCCAAGTGTCCCAGTCCTTCTGGGCAAGAGGCTACCGGCAAAGTCCCTTAAGATCCTTGAGACCAAAAATGTGCCAAACTTTGACGGAGCAGTTCTTAGAATTTGTGATAGCTGGGAATGTTGTGTCTAGACCTACAGCTGCACGTGGGGTCCGTCGACAATAACCTCTCTCATTTTTGGTCAACTCCATTTTGTTTGATCGTGCCGAAATCAAACGCATTGTTGCAAAATGCTTCAATTTGATGCAGTGGATAGGTGCTAGGTGTGACATTTTTCATTCCATAGCTCATGGGGTCAAACGGACTATGCCAACACATCGGGGTGAGTGGGTAAATGCTAGTGGAGGTCTTGTTTCGTGCACCAAGCTTCCCAGTCATTTCGAGCAAGAGGCTATCGACAAAGTCAAAAGTTGCTAGGATTGAAATTTTGCATTCCATAGGTCCTGGGGTCGAACGGATTATGCCAACACATCGGGGTGGGCGGGTAAATGCTAGGGGAGGTCTCATTTTGTGTGCAAAGCATCGCAATCATTCCAAGCTATAAGCTACCGGTAAAGTCACGTTGTTGGTATCTTACAGCTGAGAAGGACTGGGAGCCTTGGCACATAAAATGAGACCTCCCCTAGCATTTATTCGCCCACCCCAATGTGTTGGCACAATCTGTTTAGACCCAGGACCTGTAGAATGCAAAATTTCAATCCTAGCAACTTTTGACTTTGTCGGTAGCTTACAACTCAGAACGACTAGGACGCTTGGCGCACAAAACGAGACCTCCACTGGCATTTACCTGCCCACCCTGACTTGTTGGCGCAGTCCGTTCGACCCCACGAGCTATGGAATGAAAAATGTCACACCTAGCACCTTTCTGCTGCATCAAATTGAAGCATTTTGCAACAATGCATTTGATTTCGGCACGGTCAAATGGAATAGAGTTGACCAAAAATGAGAGGTTATTGTCGACAGACCTCATGTGCACCTGTAGGTCCAAACACAACATTCCCAGCTATCACAAATTTTGAGAACTGCTCTATCAAAGTTTGGCGCATTTTTCGTCTCAGGGATCTTAAGGGACTTTGCCGGTAGCCTCTTGCCCAGAACGACTGGGACGCTTGGTGTATGAAACGAGACCTCCACTAGCATTTACCCGCCCACCCCAACGCGTTGGCATAGTCCGTTCGACTTCACGAGCTATGGAATGAAAAATGTCACACCTAGCACCTTTCCACTACATCAAATTGAAGCATTTTGCAACAATGCGTTTGGTTTCGGCACAGTCAAACAGAATGGAGTTGACCAAAAATGAGAGAGGTTATTATTGACAGACCCCACGTGCACCTGTAGGTCCAAACACAACATTCCCAGCTGTCATGAATTTTGAGAACTGCTCCATCAAAGTTTGGCGCATTTTTGGTCTCAGGGATCTTAAGGGACTTTGTCGGTAGCCTCTTGCCTAGAACGACTGGAATGCTTGGCAGACGAAACGAGACCTCCACTAGCATTTACCCACCCACCCTGACACGTTGGCACAGTCCGTTCAACCCCATGAGCTATGGAAGAACAATGTCACACCTACCACCTTTCCACTGCATCAAATTGAAGCATTTTGCAACAATGTGTTTGATTTCGGCACGGTCAAATGGAATGGAGTTGACCAAAAATGAGAGAGGTTATTGTTGATGGACCCCATGTGCACCTGTAGGTCCAAACACAACATTCCCAGTTGTCAAAAATTTTGAGAACTCCTCTGTCAAAGTTTGGCGCATTTTTGGTCTCAAAGATCTTAAGGGACTTTGCCGGTAGCCTCTTGCCTGGAATGACTGGGATGCTTGGCGGACAAAACGAGACCTCCACTAGCATTTATCTGCCCACCCCGACGCGTTGGCACAGTCCGTTCGACCCCACGAGCTATGGAATGAAAAATGTCACACCTAGCACCTTTCCACTGCATCAAATTGAAGCATTTTACAACAATGCGTTTGATTTCGGCATGGTCAAACGGAATGGAGTTGACCAAAAATGAGAGAGGTTATTGTCGACAGACCCCACGTACACCTGTAGGTCCAAAAACAACATTCCCAGCTATCACAAATTCTGAGAACTGCTCCGTCAAAGTTTGGCACATTTTTGGTCTCAGGGATCTTAAGGGACTTTGCGGGTAGCCTCTTGCCTGAAATGACTGGGACGCTTGGCACACAAAATGAGACCTCTACTGGCATTTACCCGCCCACCCCGATGCATTGGCGCAGTCCATTCGACCCCACGATGAGAAAAACAAAAATATTATTCTAGTTGACACATTCTCAATCATTGACATGGATGTTATCTTAGTACCATTCCTTTAGGCACAATATGAGCTTCCAAGGGAAGGCGCAATTGTGAGGTTGGAGATAATGAAAAGTGCACCTCATTCACAATCATGTTTTACTTGTCTTCAATGATGATTCCTTGATTCAACTTAATCCTTTGATAATACATTTTAACCTCCTTGTCAAAGCGCACTTTCAAGGTTGCTTGAGCAAGAGCTAGCGCCTCAACATCTAGGCGCACTTTTGGTGTTCTAGAAGCATGAACTAGCAACTCAAATAGTAAGGCACTCATTCTAGGTTGTTTGTTCAATAATTGGCGCCTTGTATTCTTTGGACATTCTTTCAACTTGTGGAGACAACCTCAACTTGCAAGATCAATTCATTATCAAGGTGCATATCCAAAGTCATAGAGATATGAAGTGGTGCCTCACTAATCTAGGTGCACATTTGATGGTGCAGAGAGGTAGATGTGTGCCCAAGTCATCATTTGATGCCTTCAATAACTATAAACTCCTTTGATGATGTATTTTATCCTTCCAATTCAATATCTAGCCTTAGGTGCACATTTTAGGTTGATCAATCATAATCTAGCGCCCTAAGTACCAAGGCGCACTTTTAGGTTAGTTTGATCAAGGATTAGCGCCTTCACTTCTAGGCGCAAGTTTGGAGTTGAAATACATCAAAATAACAAGTTTCTTCGTCACTTCATATTGTCACATGTTGTAAGCCATGTATGTGAAGATGTAAACATAGTATTGGTGACATGAGCAACACTACTACATATTCTTAAGTGTTGTAAATATGCATCTTCTTATTTAATCATGTGTTGTAAATGAAGGAATGCAATGATTGCAATATGTGCACATAACAGAATTTTTGATAAGGATTGAAAGGAAATGTTAAGAAAATGCAATTCGTGGGTGTAAATCCAAAGTGTGGAAGCATAGACAAGGCATGCGAACAGTTTGGCATGACACCTCAAAGAGATGCTATCTCATGGAATGCAATGATTGCAGGATATACACAAAATGGATTTTTTGAAAAGGCTTTAGAATCTTTGAAGCAAATACAATTGGAATGTTTAAAACCAAATTCCATAACCTTTGCAAGCATTCTCCCTACTTGTGCCAAATTAGGATCTTATATATACATATATGCATAATGTCATGAAAATAATTTGTATAGTGTATATATCAAGCCATATAGGCATGTACAAATAAAACCATATGGGTATATACAACGATATACATCGATAACATACAAAAGTATGTTTACAAAGCCAAATAGGCATATGTAACAAAATGTCCCAAAATCAAATCTCCTATGGATTGCTATCAAATAATATATGGCTCTTGCTAGGCCATGAAGATGGTGAACCAGTCAATGACTCATCCTCTATCGCTCATCGACTAGACCTCCTTGATAGAGATTTTTGAATTTCCACCTATTAATACAATCAAACAACTTGCACATTAATATAGAATTTAATATTCAAAATATATAACATGACATAAGTAATCAATCACTTACCGCTAATTGGTGATCCCTCTTGATCATTTGTTGTCTCTCTTCTTCTGTAGAGCTGGATGGGTAGGGGAGGTGACGTCCTGTGAGAAGCATGAACAAGCAAATTTAAGTAAATCCCAATTCTTTGCCAACAGACACTCTGCAACGTCCATATCGCTACTACAAAACAGATATCCGTTTTATTATGTACATTTGGATTCTAGACTAGGGATTCATTTTATTATTCTATAAACTTGTGAATTACCATCTAATTTGAATGTTTACATACTAATCCACCAAGGTATCAACTTAATAAAGCTGTGGATATAAGCCATTATTTGATTTGAGTAATCTTACTTTGGACACATTTGTGAATAGGATGAACTAAATGCTGAATGTACTGCTCTAAGGCTTGGCATCTTTGCTCAGCTATGATTCTACCTTCTGTCTCTTGTCTTATAATAGCTCGAGCATTATCAATTGAATCCTGAAGCTCTTCTTCTACTTGCATTCCAGTTAAAGGACCCAGATTGATTGTATTTAATGCATTTAATAAATTTTCCAAAATTTTAAATTTAAAACAAACTCTTCATATATATAGATAGGTGCTTAAATTGGGGGACGAAGGCATGAATATGTGCCTTGTATCTAAGACATCTAGGTGCTGAAATCAAACTGTCTTGGTGGCAAAATGCGCCTAGGTCTTTGGACTGATCTTTAACATTTTTATAGTTCTATCTCACATTCAACCCCTCAACTCAAGAAGTCTCCTTATTTCTATGCATTCACCCTATGACTTCAAGCTGCTTTGATGGTTATGTGCCAAGGGTCTTTGTCTTTCTTGCGAGATTCTAATACATCCAAACACCTGCTAATAACTTCAAGAGTCTTATTATCCCTTAGGCGCTTATGTTGACTTCAAAGCAACTTACTCACCCTCAACTCAAGGCGCCATTTAAGATAGACTTAGACCCCATCTCACCTCAAGGCGCTACTTTGGAGATCACTCAAGAGTTTGAAAATTGTGCCTTGATCTTACATAGGTGTTCACTTCTTTTTTACATCCATGCTTCTTTAAAAGATTGATGAATTACTTCTTCAATGTTAAGCGCCCACCTTTTTTTTTGACATGCATTGAGGGGTTTTCTTCAAGCTGCCTACTTGAGTGTATCCATAGTTGAATGGGCGCCTAACACATTTTGAGTTATTTTAAGCATTATGATGATTTAAATCCAAGGTATGATGATCATACTACATCATTATCATGTCCCTTTTGTAAGGCGCTCATTAGAGAGCTTCAGGTATGTTATAGCGCCTTAATGCACTTAGCTCGTTTCTTATTCCTCAAATGATTTTCTTTTCATGTCAAACCTTCATTCTCTCCTCCAAGATGTATTAAGATAACAATCCTCCAAACAAGGGAATGTCATGCTCATTGTATTAAGGGCGCCCAAACTCATTATATTCATCAATACCTTCCTTGGGTGGTATCAAGGTCACTCTTGGCATACTTGAGCGAAGCGAAGTGTTCATTCCAAATTGTATAGGAAGAATCCCAACATGTTCTCTTCAAGGTGCAAAAACTCATCTCTGGCCTTAAATTTGGTCATTTTGTTGGTTTAAATCAATTGGAAGTCTTCTATCATCCAAGTGCCTATGTTATGATGCCAATTTTCCCTTAGGTGCTAAAATTGAATTCCTACCTCACCATGTACTTCAAGGCGCAAAGTGGAGGTCACTCCGGAGGAAATTGGCACCCATTTAACAAATTCGTTTTAGGCACTAAAAATGAGTAGTTTAGATGCAAAAATGCATCTTACCTCTTTCTTTCTAATTTTGTCATCTTGTTCCTCCTTACTCAGTGAATGAGTGTATAGAGGACTTCTTGATCAATAGCCCTTTAATAGTAGGTGCCCACCTTAGATTTGTTTACAACGAAATTACCATAGGTACCAAATTAGGTGAAGGCTTATACATTGGGCGCTAAGGATGGTAGGCGCTAAGGATGGAGTTTCAAGTACCAATAGGCGCTATATCTTCAACTTATAACAAATACCATCTCACCTAAGGCACACTTCCCTCATTTTTGGATTGATGTCTCCAGGGCGCTTATGAAGTTCCCTTCAAATACTTTTCATCCATTATCACTCAGAGGATCCTTCACAGTGCTTGGTCAAGGCGCCAACTTGGAGTGCTCTGAATAGGACATGCCACTCAAGATAAATAGGTGTGAAATGGTGCCCTGAATTGCATAGTTTCTTACTCCACAATTTTGTCCCTAACATTATTGACCAACTTGTTTCATGCCTACTTGATGTTGGGTGCTTTACTTGGGACATGCTAGATTTCCACATTTTGTATTCTCATCACCTAGGCGCCAGCATTAGATGGAAGGGTCAAGAAAATGCGCCTTACATGTTTGAATGAAGGGCGCCTAACACATTTTGTTCTTTTCCTTATTCAATTTTCATTTCTTGAGGTCCTTAATCAGCTTTCCAATCAAGGCGCAATTTGATGCTCAAAGTGATTAACATTCTTTCTACAACATAGATCATCCTTCTTATGGTGCCATCAAAACTATATGGATGAGACTTAACTCTAACTCGAGCGCCCCCTAAGGACTTGTGAGTCTAGGCACCAATTTGAGTTTGATTTGATGACTAAGGGCGCCAAATTCACTAATGAAGGTACACCACTTCCTAGGCGCTCATTCTATGCTAAGAATATCATCCTCCACTCCATACACCTCTTAGGCGCTACTTTGGATGATTTCAATCCCTTCCACAAGGCAATCTTCTTTCACAGGGCACTATATTCTAGGGTTTAAAACATCCATTCTATGTTTAAGGCACAAATTTGGGATCTAACAGATGATAGAATATGCCTTATTCCTTTTGATGCTTTTCAAACATTTCCAAGCTTATTGTTAGGCACAAAAGGAGACCTCTGAATATTTGTTATGTCCTCCGTTAAGCCAGGCACCCTTTGGTGATTCTATGAGTGCAAAACAACACCTAACACTACTGAGCCATTTGCTCGCAAAACTTTCCTAGTTCAAGTCATTCAAAGGTCAAAGCATTCATTCCTAGCAGAGGGCCATTTGAAAAAATATCATCCAGATCCCAATGCAAAGCATTGGAATTCAAAAAAAGGGGGGTCCCTATTCCTATTGGGGTGATGTGTGATTTGGCCACAACATGTACTTGATAAGAGCCCATACTTTTTACAAGGAGCCACCAATTTTTAACTAAATATTCCATTAGAAATGGATAAAAAAATGTTCCCCCAAATGAGGAAACTAGATTGTTAATTAGAATTCTATGTGTAATGTGATATGAAACAATAGATACACCTATAAATGACCAACTAACTTTAACTTCTTGTTTTATTGCCTCGATGTTTCAAATATGTTGCTTCTCTTCATCCAAAACCAATGGTACAAAATTTTTCATGGATCAAGGAAACGGATATCCGTTTTGAGAACGGATATCCGTTTTGAGAACGGATATCTGTTTTGAGTTGCTTTTACCAAAGCAAAACGGATATCCGTCTTGCTTTGGTACAAAGCAAGACGGATATCTGTTTTAGTTGTTGACTTTTTATGGATTCTAATGTGTTTTCATGTTTCAGTCTCTTCTTCGAACTTCACCCTTCGTGCTGATGACTTTTTTTTACGCAAAATTGATAAAACAAAAAGGGTTTATAGAAAAAATTGTTAGCTTTCTAAAAATATAAGATTTGTTTGGTTATCATTTTATTAAATAATTATTAATAATTTTCTATATATCGTGTGTCTGAAATCTTGATGGACACACTGATTGAAAAACATCCATAACTTTCAAACCATTTCACCTTTTTGAGATCCGAAACCTGCGTCACACTCTATGCTTTTCTGGCTATAGGTTAAAAAAATAAAATTGAATTTTGATTTTTTTTAATCGAGTTAGGTTGGCTGGAAAATTACTTTTTATTTTTTTTAAAAAGTCACAGTAAAAAAATCATAACTAATTATTTTATTGGAAAAAAATTTCAAATAAATATGCGTCACATCTGGACATGAGTCCTCTACTTATTTTGAAAGTTTAAAAAAAAAATATAGATTTTTACTCATAGTTAGGTTGGCTGGACAGACACCCACTTTTTATTTTTTTCTGAAAAATTTAATAGCTGTTCTTTGAAATATTCAATTTTCACTAAGTAAATTTAGTTTTTTTTTTTAAAAAAATAGTAGCCTATAAACTAGATTCAATTCTCTACAAATTTCATTCTTACATCTTTTTCAAATTGTGTAGATAATCCATTCAAATTTTCACATGAACTTGATAAATTCTGATTTTCTGTATTTTCATTGCCACTTAGAGGTATAGTTTGGCCCATCATGATCTTGCACATACCCATGCCTTAATGTATCTCAAGTTGGAACCGCATGCAAATGCTTCTTAACTCTAGTAGCATATAAGGCATTTAAGTCAGTTAGTGAAGAATTGTATATGATTGTCCTCTGGACTACAATATACTTGAGTCAAGTCTTTGATTTTCTCTGGAAATAATAAATAAGGATGTGTGGATCTACGAATATATGCATAATGATGTATGAGTTCCTTCTGGTGGAGCTTGTGAAAAATCTTGTGGTCTAGGGTGTGATTCCCCTTCTTGAAGCCTTTGTTTGATCCTCACAGGTGGGGATTCCTGTGATGCAATGTTTAGGGTTTATCAAAACTTGTGAACCATCAAAACACCCTAGTCTTTGGTCATAGGGTCTAAGTGTTCTTTTCCTTTATTGATCGGATGTGCCTGTTTCCCTATCGGTCTAGTTGTGACTTATGCCTTTACATTTATGTCTTGATCAGCCCTTTGTGCCTAGGTTTTTCCATCTTGCCCCTTGTCATCAAAAATCATGTTAAACTATTCAACTTATGAAATATTTGTTATATATCCTAAGTCCTAGTTGAATATGTTTTAAGGGGTCCCTCCTTTCTCATGTTACCTAGCAAGTCCCCCTTTTAGAACATCTTTTGAGCATGTGCGCATATGTTGTAATTTAAGTTCCCCATCACACAAGTCCTTTACATCACATTTGTATTTTGGGCACTTCATGATAAAAATGTGATGTGCGATGTGCTTTCCCTATAGGTGTCTGCTTTATGTTGCATCATGCGGGTTGCTCACATCATAGTTTGATATGTTTGAGGACGAAGCAAGAAGTGATGTACGCTGGTGTTTAGATCTTTTCCTTGTGTCCTCATCTTGTTTCATTGCATGAAGTCTTTATATCAAAAAAAGCTTAAGGAGATCCTATTTAGAAACTGTGATATGCGACGAACCTATGACAGGTATTGTTAAGTCTATTTCCTGCCAGGTGTTAGGAGGAGTAGGGCATCACCGCAGTCTTCTGCATCACTATTTCTAATTTTCCAATGTTACCATTAAGTGCTTGATGCACGATGACCATCTATCTTGTTTCAAACCCGTGGTATCTATAGCTGAGTTTCAAACTGGGTATAAGGTACAAGGTGGTGGCGTGTAGTGATCTGCATGCCACCGCATTTGGTGGTTTTTTCAAATGTGTGATAAGTTTTCCTCACCTCCACTACACAAGGAAAATACTTGTGATAAGATTGATGGGATGCAAGTTGGACTTTGGGGGTCTACATCTAGGCTTGGTGGAATCTTTTTCTCGTGCCATATTAGGATGTGAATTAGATTGGTGGTTCAAATGGGTAGTTGTTATAATCGAGGGGCCAATCTTGATTGTCTCATTTTGGAAATTGACATTTCCAAGCTATGAGGGATCAACATAATGCAGAGTGCCACCTCCATTCCCTTTTCTGGTAGTGTTAGCAGGTTGTTGAAAGGTTTCCACTTAAGGCTAGCATGCCATGGTACTGATCAAAATAAGTTGATAAGGCAGATCGACAGATCATGGTTATCTAGAGTGTGGGAGCTTTTTCAATTTCACAATAAGTAGACACTCCTATTATTACCTCTTGTGCCATTTCTTTCTGTGTAGACAAATATGGAGGTTCATACAAGACAAAGTTAGTTGCTCCTATTTTCCTAAAGTAATGATTTGCTGCAGTGGACGTGCCTTAGTGGAATAAATACGGTTACTCTGGCATCATGTCTTTTTCTAATTGTCAAATGAAAATGTAACATCTGTCATGTGCAAAATGGCCCGATGCCTGTTGCTCCCTTATGTTATAAAAGGGATTTCAATGCCATTTTGCAGGGGTGGTGGGTTTTTGTTCAGTCTCTTGGTAAAATATCGACAGAGATGCAATGAAGTAGAAGTCCTGTTTATTTCTAATGTATAGGGTTTTAGCCATATGTTTTCTGTTAGCTATTAGATAGTATCAACATATGTATGAGATGTATATGATAAATTTCTGAAAACAGTTGTCTCCTAATGTATGGTTTATGCAAATTATGAACTGAATATATCAAAGATGGTTTAGTTTGTCTCCATAAAAGTTTCTTATGGATGTATTTTTCTGTGAATGGATCTTGTTCAAAGAATGAGTTAAATGCCTTAATAGAAACATTGATTTGTGTGAATATGTGCGAGGGGATTCTAAGTATGACTGATTTTAGAAGATATTTGATGTGATATTGTAAGGAAATATCATAAATCTTTAAGATGCTCGGGTTAAATATTGACTGTAGTTTTCAGTTGCATTCGTTCTTGACTCTATACCCTTAGGCTAAGGCACCGATTTTCAGCCCTTCATGTGTTCAATATAAGTTCATCCCTATTCTATGGTTTGGAGGAGTGTTAAAATCTTGAATGATTTAAAGCCAGGTCTTCATATTTTATAATCCTCAAACATATTAGCATAGAACATATCTACTATTTTAGTATTTGTAATAAATTGATCTAAGAGATTATTAAATACTATAAGGGACCACCCTCCCAGGTTTTGCAAAGCCTAAAGTGTAGAGGGAAAGTTTTTTTTTCTAAAATTTCACCTGTGTTGGCCAAACCCTCATAGTAGCTGAACATTGACAATGGCTAAGTCATAGGCTATTTTGTGAGATAAGGTTGGGATTTAAAAACAATGAATAGAAATGGTGACTCTACTAGGGAAGAACTAAGAATTGTGTCTTATCCTAAGTCCTATTTTCCCCTGTTTGAAAGTATCAAGAATCCTGTGTTTCATTGTCAAGAAAGTTTGCCCAGCTAAGCCACCAACAAAAATGGTGACTTTGTTGGGGACTAGTCAGATGCATATCTGTTTGGAAAGAGTCAAATGATTTGAAAGACTGGAAAACCTAGTTTTTGAGGAAATTATTGTAGCATATCTAGATGTTTTGTGAAATAATGGTACTCTATTGGTGGAATGGACTTAGAAAAGTATTTGATCTTTGAGGAGATTTCAGTTGCTCAAAGATTTTGTCCTCTTTGAAGAGGTGGTGACTCTACGAATGAACCTGATCAATTGTTGAAGAATTGTTTATGTTTATGTAAGTATGTTGCATAGATCTAAAACGTTTCAAGTCACAAGGAGAAAAGTATGAGGTCTACAATAATTTCTAGGTATTTGGTCCTTCATTCTTGTTTCATCTTCAAAGCAAAGATAAACCAGATGGGTAGAAGTTATTTGTGAATGCTTTGTGTAAATTGTTGTTCTCATGCTTGAATGAAGGTCTATAATGGTGAGTTAAAGGTTTTGTTGCAGAGACTTAAAGTTTTGTCAAGAGGTAGAACTATGATAAATTTCTTGTGAAGGAGATTGGTTGTTGTTGAAAGTATATTTGAAAGTGGGTTGTTATTCTTTCTATCTTTCTACACATTTAAATGTCAAAATGCACTGTGCATCACAACAACAATCATACCATTAGAGAAGGGTCTTACCTATTGAAATATATAGAGCACTAAATTTTAGTGGTATCCAAAACTATCCAAATTCTATTCGTGATGGGGTTAGAGAGCATCTTCCAAAGTTCAATGGTGATAAATCTATGTATACACCTAAAAATGACATGACTCTACTTAAATAAATATTTTAAATATTTATTTCATCTTCATATTCCTCTATCAATAAATAAATAAATTTATTTATTTATTTGATTCATTTCCTCCCACTTGATTAAATAAATTACATTTATTTAATTAGTTTCATCTACATCAACTTTATTCTTCTAAATAATTCAATAATTTTAATTATTTAATTAAATTTTCCATTCCTCTAAATTTAAATAAAATACAAATTTATTTAAATTAAATCTCCACAGAATAAAATATATTTTAAATATTTTATTTATTCCTCCAAATTATCTATAAATAATTAAATAAATCTATTTATTTAACTATGCTTTCTTATCTTCTAAAAATCTTCAATATCTTCTAAAAATAAATTCCTCTTGTCATACAAAAGAAAAAGCTGAGTTAAAGCAACTTTGCTCTTAAATTAGAAAAAGATATTCTAATTTAAGAAAAACAAAAACTCATCCTCATCAAGAGAGCAGTTAACTCAACAAAGCTTCTTTTTGAATGATACATGTCCTTCTATTTGTTGCACGTTCCTCAACCATTCTCCTCCATTGATCTTCTCATTTCTTCTCAACCATTGATCTTCTTCTACACAACTCTATAAATACAACCCTCTATTCTTCTATTTCAGAATCCATCATTTGAGTAAACTTATGCTGCAAGAAATATAGTGCGCCATTGGCACCCCTACCACCATTATCACACTATTGATCACTTCACCTATCATCCACTCACATTTGTGTTTGAAGCTCATCTTCGAATACAACAAGTATCAGAGCCAACTTCTCCTTGTCATGTTGAGGAATCGAAGCAAGGAAGCAAGCTTCCTGAGGGCCATTTTCATCTCCATCAAGATCAAGAAAGAAAAGGCAAACAATAGAAGTCGAAAGGTAAAGGTTGTAAGTATCTCTCTTTGTTGTTTTAAATCCCTTTTCCTTCATATTTAATTGATGTATTAGGTTTGTTATTAATTTGATTAATCCCACATTTCACCCATCACATTTTGGCACCCACCGTGGGGCCCTTGCCCCTAATCTAATCAAAATCTGAGTTTTCTTAATGACAGGTTCCATACAGGTGTCGTACATGTTCTGACAGGTTCATCTAGTGCATTCATCCTCTGTTACGACACTTTTACCTCCTATTACGACGCACATAGTATTTCGGCGCAAACACTCTCTAGATTGGCGCTTCTGTCTCTTGTTTCGGTGCCTGCATCATCTTGACGCATATACACTACATTACGATGCTTTTATACTGTTTGACAATGCATTTGTTAGTTTAATGCATATGTCTCTTCTTACAACGCTTTTGACACCTGTCTTAGCGCATCTGTAAAACGTCGCTTGCATGTTTTGTTTCTGCGCATACAGACTACATAGCGACGCATCTGACTTCTCATTAGGTTTTTTAGATTTTCTAGTGATTTTTTAGGTTATTTCTAACGTCTATCTTGCAGGATTAGAGGCTGGAGTAGATCATTTAGCTGCATTGATTAATTCACTTAGATTAATTAAGGGAAAAAGAAAATGCATGCATGCAAATCTCACGTAGTCTTTAACTAGGAGGAGAGTAATTGAACCACTGCTATCTTTGCATTGTTGTTTTCTTTCCTAGTTTAGAACATTTCTATCTCACAAATGGGAATGAACATTGCTATCTTTAAAAACACTTCAAAGTTAACAAATGTGTGAGTGCACAAGTAGATAGCCCATTTAGTTTTTTCTCTTTTAACTAGGTTTGGATTAATCATTGTCTACTATGATTGTTGAATGACAATAGGTTTATCCTCTCCCCTTTACTAGGTGACCAGAACGCCAGACTTGTTATTCCATCTGTATAACCTTTAGAGGGGCCTGCCCTTGGATGCCCACCTATCCAAGTGGGAACGACCCTGATGGGTAACAGGCTAAAGCCAAGCCCTACCAATTCACTTAAAATAAATTGTGCTTGAGGCAAAAGCCTCCTGCAACGAGTGCTGCTGTGTTACACCGATGGCCAACCTCCCCCAAAACTCTCCAAGGTGTAACCCTTGGAGGCTGGGAGACTCCATAACGGAGAGTAGTGCCGCCACACATGTAACCACTCAAATGGTTGCCTTGACTTCTTAGCCACTTGTTTAGTATACCAAAAACCCCTATTTGTTGACACAAAAGGTGGAGCCTTTGAAGCGGCTTATTCATGTGACTCTTAGTAGAGGTAGCAGGGACAATCCTAAGGTTCGGTGGGGGTACGAGCCTAAGGAAACCTGGATTTGGTATGTGTGAGAAGTGAGTGCCATGGAGGGGAGCCGGTGCTACCAGATCCTGGAGCTACACACTTTGAGTATGCACAGCTAGAGGATTTAACAAATACTGTCTTATCTAGCCTAGGGTGTACTTGTCTTGTGTCAAAAAGTCCAAAATACAAAAAAATAGCAAAAGATAAAAATGAAAACTTCTATGTGTTTGCTGTGTCTTTTACCATAAATTGAACATCAAAATTCAAGAAAAGACCAAGTTTTCAAACCAAAAAATAGAAAAATCTTGAAAAACATTCCAAAAACTCTGAAAAACCAGCTCAAAAACCAGAGCGACGCTTTTGATTCGACTTGCAGCGCATTTGATAAGACTTGCGACACATTTGATACCTATTGCAGTGCATTTAAAACATTGCTAGAGTTACGCATTTGATCCGACTTGTGGCACTTTTGCACTCTGTTGTGGTGCATTTACTGCTGCGCATCCAAAATAGCAAGCTATTCCATACTGCCAAGAGAAAACTGTCAAACTTTTCAAAAGCTCATTTCAAACCTGTCTCAATTTTCCAAAATCTGATTAAAATCATGCAAGTCAACCATTTCTCTCTTCTCCCATACCATAACTATTCTACATCATCCAAATCTTGCAAAATTCTTCCAAAATCCAACAAGGTTAGAACCAAGCTATTCTTGATCACATCACATCTCAAACAAACCTAGTGAGTCTCCACTATCAAGGATCACTTATCCTTCTCTATCGAAACTCCACTAGTGGCTTGTGCAAGACTAGTCCACATCAAGTAAACAGATTTCTATCATCCTTACTTTGACTATCGTTTTGTACATGTAGAGTAAAATACTCTACATTTTGCATAGCATTCCAGTTTTGCCGTGTTTCAGTTTTGACACAAAGCGTGGGCGCGGGTTTCATTTTTTGCCTAAGTCCCAGATTAGCATGGAGGGCGCCAAGTGTCACCAGCTAAGACATATTATAAAGTTTCTCTAAGTTACGCGGATGGAGCCACGTGTCCTGTTATATATCTGCGAAGCACGACAAGTGTCAGTATCTGTGTTCAATTTCTCATAAGCTTCAAAAGCCCTTTCAAAGTCTTAGTGAGTGCAGAAGGTGCCAAGTGGCAACTACGGAAGGTTTCTATATGTTTCTCTAAGTTACGCGGAAAGTGCCGTGTGTCTCCTGTAAAGTCAGCGGAGCGTGACAAGTGTCGACATCCACAGGTTCTTCTTTTTGTTTCATTGTTAAGTAAAGACTGTTGGTGGGCCCCGGTGAAGTAGCTAAAGTTAAAGCAGAGCATGCCAAGTGTCATCGTCCGTGTGAATCTAAATAAGTCCCAAATGTTTCTATAGTGTTTCTAAGGCAATGCGGAGTCTGACACGTGTCATTTTCCACAAGACTTTCAAAAAGTATCTAAAGCTTCTATAGACAAGCGGAAGCCGCCACGTATCACTTGGTAATAGCAGCGGAAAGCGCCACCTATCCCTGTTCCCTTTTGAAGCTGCTCAGGCAAGAAGTATTGTGGGTCCCATTTTTCGTAAGTGATAGGGTTTCGAGGTAGCATATTGTGACAAATGTCAAAGGCAGAATTCTCCCGACTATGAGGCACGGTAAAGTATAGGTTAAGCGGAAGCCGCCACGTATATGTTTCAATTGCAGCGGAGGTTGCCACGTGTCAAGTTCCTATTTTTTTCAGAAAGACAAAGGAGTTTCAAGTAAAGTGTACGAGCTATGCTGTTTGTTTCTGGGTTTGTAGTTGCAAAGACAGCGGAAGTTGCCAGGTGTCCCCACCTGATTCAAAGGAAGGAGCGTTACATGTATCTGTTTCAGCCAATGGATTTGCAGGGAAGCTAACCGTTTCAGATCCGAATGATTTGTTCTGTCAGACACTTCCAGTTATGTTCAGTTCGGTTAAGGCCATTTGAGATCCGGTTGTTACAGACAATCTAGGGGTGTTCTATGCTATAAATATGTAACATTTGTGATATATGGAGATCAGATATATGGAGACCGGTTTTTGAGATTTGAATTTTTTCCATTAGAGTGTTCAAAAAACTGTGCTGCGGCCAGTAATATCATTTGCCTTTGTTCTGTTTTCTTGATTCAGAAATTTTGTGTAACTGTGCATGTATCAATGCCTTTTATGTGACTGGGAAATTAATAAGAAGACTGAGTTTTGTGCCTTTGCTGATATTTTCTATGTCATTGCAAAAAATGGTCTAGTTGTGAGCCTTTGATTCTATTCGTTTTATCTTTTACATTAATCATGCATTGTTTGCTCTTTAATGTAACTGAATCCTAAAGATAGCTTCACTGTGCTTATTATTAAGGAACGAATCATACTCAGGCGCATCGCCATAGTTAAATTTTTTTTCATTACATTTGTGTTTCCGTTTAATTTCTATCCCTTTTCCCAAAATACATTTGAGATAAAGAAGAGCCAGGTTCTTTAAAATCTGGAGGTCGTTTCAGGTCGCAAGTCCCACATTCCTGAAACTTCCCATGTTGGTGTTGGAAACAGCACAATTTTAAGCATCAACAGTTTTTGGCACGCCCGGTGGGACCATTCTTGAAGTTTCTTTCAAGACCGTATGAACCAAAGAGCTACAAGAAGTCAGAGCTGTGGACCTATAACCAGAGCCCAATCTGCTGCTAACCCAGGTATTCTTTCACCGCCATTAGTAGCTAATCCAAGAAGAAGGGTGAACCAGTTTGCAGCAGCACCAAGAGCAAACATGGGAGCACCTGTAGCCCCAAGGAATTATGCAAATTGGAACACTGGTAGTCCTCTGATCCTCCCAGTACCACCAGCCACTTGGGACCCAATTCCAGCCAATGCCCTGAAGGCCCTACCTAAGTTCAGTGGGGAGGATTTCAAGACACCTAAAGAACATCTGCAGGATGTTTCTGATGTTTGTGCAGTGCATGTGATCACTCAACAGAATGTGGCTATAAGGCTGTTGGCTGCTTCTTTTAAAGGAAAGGCCCTTGACTGGTACAGATCCTTGACCCCCAACACAATATCTACATGGGACTAGCTTGGTGATGCTTTCTTTGATAGATTCAAAGAAAAGGTTGATAAGTCTTCTTTGCTACAACAATTGATCACTATCAAAAGGGCGCCACAAGAAGCAATGACTGATTTCAATTCAAGGTTTCAAAAAACTTGGGACAGAATTCTCGCCACAGCAAGACCATTACCAGGTATGGCTATAGTATTCTATCTTAAGGCTTTAAATTTAGATATATCGGTAATGATTCAGTCACTTGGAGGTCAGAACCTACCACAAGCTTATGAGTTGGCAGTCAGGGCTGAGAATAATTTGATAGATGCTGGAAAGTTGCCCCCAAGACCTCCTATGCCTATGTTCCCAGAGATTAGCTTACCTTTGCCTCAAGAAGTTCCTAATTCCATTACCCCACCAGTGTCTATGTATACATTCCCTCAACAGCCTGCTAAAACAATTGCCCCTATCCAGTCCAATGAAATGGATGACATCAAGAACATCTTAAGGACCTTCTCTAATGAGATTACTAACCTAAAGAGACAGCAAAATCCTTATCCAAAACCCCAATACTAAGGCTATCAAGGGAATAGACCTTCTTTTCAGCTAAATCAATACCAAGGCCCTCAGAGACAGGCTAATCCTCAGCCATCAAATCAATTAGTCACAGTCCCTACACCTCTACAGACTGTTCCTCCTAACCCCAACAGAGAAATGGTTCCAGGACAAAATAATTATGCAGATGGTACCAATGCTTGGTGTTTCCCTTGTAATAATTCTTATCTGCCCAGAGACTGCCCTAGAGGGAACCTGCAGCAAAAAATAGCAGAACAAAGAGGATTAGAAGGGCAATTTATAGCTTCTGACACATTAGCATATCAGTCTCCTGGTTTACAAAATGCAGTTCTGGTGGCCCAGATGCAAGGTATGTCTTTACAGCAAGAAGAGGAAATAGCCCCTGAGCATGCATTGTTTTCATGGATTGAAGATGAAGAGTCAGTGTTCTTGAATGAAGCATCTACTTCAAAGAAGCCACTGGTGCAATCAGATTATTATACTAGAGCAAAGAGGAGGATGATGGAACAAACTGAGACCACAAATAATGAGATTATGAGTCATCAGAATACAGTTTCTAGACAAGAAGTACCACCGCTAGTACAAAGTCAAATGATTTCAGGACAAGTTCTTGACAAATCAAGATACCCTTATTATCCACGAACCCAAACACTAGGACATGTGAATGTGGTGGATTAGTTGAAGAAGACCCCAACACATGTATCAATATGGGACATACTGGCTATCCCTGAGTAGAGGACACTGTTGCAAGAGGCTCTGCAAGGTCAAGAGGCCCCTAAGCATATGGAAGTTAAGCAAGGATCTGCTGATAGAGAGAAGCAATAGCTCAAAGGTACTGCCCCCTATAGACAATAGCTCTGTTGAATAACGCACCTGAGGTAGGTAGATCCAAGCCAGATCCCTTTTATTTAACTTTAATAGTTGGGAAGAAACTGCTGCATAACGCAATGGTAGACTCTGGGGCTAGTACCACAGTGATGCCAAAGCAAATAGTAGATGCTTTGAAGATAAAATATGAGCCACTTACAAGAGGAGTTATGCAGTTAGATGGAAAGTCTGTGCAAACAATAGGGAAAATTAAACAACTACCATTGCAACTGTATACCTGCCCCAATATAATTGTGAATCAAGATGTTGTAGTCATAGATATACCCCTTGTATTTGGCCTATGTTTATCCAGAGATTTCACAGCCAAGATAGGAGGTTACATGTCACTTGATTGGTCTCATCTCATCTTAAGAACCAAATATGGGACTAAAATGAAGGTACTCTCTAAACCCTTATCAAAAGATCATATCACAAATGAACCAACCCCAAAATTAGAAGTAGCTCATGTTATGCCAAACAAAGATGAAAGAATCTTTGCTGAAGAGATAGGGGCCTAGACTGAACATGACCAACAGGAAGAAGAGAATAACTAGTTGTTAAACATGATGCAAAGTGACCCCTATGGGAATTATGACTCTACTGGTTTAGGCACTTATGTCATATTTGAGGAGGACCAAGAAATCCCAAATGTTCTAAGGAAAGAAACATCACAAACACAAGAATCTATAAAAGATTCAGGAATCTGGACCCTAAATTTTAATGGGACTAAAAGTAAAAACAAAGCTGGAGCAGGAATTTGTCTTACTGTCCCTAATGGTGAGAAGATCTTAAGAGCCATTCGCTTTCATTTTGCTTGTACCAATAATGATGCTGAGTATGAATCTTTAGTACATGGACTCATATTGGCAAAGAGGAAAGAAGTAAAGAGCCTAATAGTGAAAGGAGATTTTGAACTAGTAGTGAAACAAATAAGAGAAAAGGCAGTGGCCAAGAATGTAAGAATGAGATCCTATAGGCACAAAATTTGGGACTTGATAGATGGTTTTGAAGCTTTCAATATTGAAGTAGTCCCTAGAACCCAAAACTCAGAGGCAGATAGGATGGCACAGATTGGTTCACAGTTTGATCCAGCAATTGACTTATTGGTAAATAATGAATCAGTCAAAGTTATTGTGAGGCCAACTATCCCAGACAATGATGAAAATTGGCAAGTCTTTGAAAATGATTTTCAAGTACTTTCATTTTTGAAACAATCAGGAGAATTTGCTAATTAGTTACAACCTAAAATTGAAGAGGCATATGGTGATCAGATTATTCAACTAAAATCAAACAAGCTTCCTAAAGGATTGATTACCCTAGAAAACTTGTTTGACCTAGAAGATGCCAGCCTAGAAAAGAAGAGGTTTCAAGCAAACAAAGAGGACTACTCTAAGATTCAGGTTAGTGAGGGGAGAAAATTAAAGGTTGGGAATTTTGCTACTCAACAAGAAAGAAAAAGGTTAATTGATTTATGTGAGAAATATGATAGGGTCATAGCCTAGACCTATGAAGATCTCCATGGTTATGATAGGAATATCATCCAACACACTATAGAGCTGACTGAAGGATCTAAACTAGTTAGACAGAAGCAGAGACCGGTGAATCCTAGAATTGAACCTTTGATGGTAGATGAGTTACAGAAGCTTTTAGAATCAAAGATCATTTTTCTAATAAAGCACTCAACTTGGGTATCAAATTTAGTGCCAGTCAGAAAAAAGAATGGTGACATAAGGCTCTGTGTGGATTTTAGAGACCTAAATAGGGCATCTCTGAAAGACCACTATCCCTTGCCTTCTATGGAATAGATTTTGCAAACTGTGGCTGGATCAGAGAGATTCTCCTTGTTGGACGGATTCTCTGGATACAATCAAATTTGGTTGGCTGATGAAGATTAGCATAAGATTGCTTTCACCACAAAATGGGGAACATTTGCCTATGCAAAGATGCCTTTTGGTCTTTCGAATGCTGGAGCTACATTTAAGAGGGCAATGGATGTAGCATTTGGAGAGCTCATAAATAAAATCATTCTAATTTATCTAGATGACCTTACTATTTTCTCTAAAAATGCTGCAGATCATTTTGACCATCTAGAAGCTGTTTTCAAGAAATGTCAAGAGTTTGGAATATCCCTGAATCCTAAGAAATGCATCTTTGTAGTACCTCAGGGCAAACTGTTAGGGCATATAGTATCCAAAGGAGTCTCTATAGATCCAGAGAGAATCACAGCCATAATGAACTTGTCCTTGCCAGTCAATAAGAAGGCAGTTCAGTCCTTTTTGGGAAAGATTAATTTTGTCAGTTGGTTCATATCAGACTTTGTAGGCCTAATAAGACCAGTGACACTTTTGTTGAAGAAAGACCTGGTGTTCAAGTGGACTACAGAAGGAAGACAAGCTTTTGAGGAGGTCAAGAAAGCAATTTCAACAGCCCTAGTACTTAGGAACCCAGACTTCTCTAGGTCCTTTATAATCTATGTTTATAGATGGGAATTTAGTGTTGCTGCTGTCCTAACATAGAAAGATGATCAACAAGAGGGAGAACATCCAATAGCCTTTTTCTCGAGGACTCTTAGGGAGTATGAAGCCAGATACAACTTTGTGGAGAAATAGGCATATGCTATGGTAAAAGCAGTCAAGAAATTCAGGCATATGGTGACAGGAAATAAGATTCTGATACTTGTGGCTCATCTTAGTGTCAGAGAATACATTATGGAAGGTGAAATCACTAAAAAAAGAGCAAACTGGATAATAAAGATCCTTGAGTATGATGTAGAGGTCAGACCCACTAAGCTGGTCAGAGGTAGGGGTTGTGCCAATACATGGCTCAAGATATGGAAAAGATGATAATTGAAGAAACAAAAAAAGAAAATGTATTGAGGATCAAAGAAATTGATCAGAACTTCTGGGTCACAAACAGAGTCCAGTTTATGAAACATGGGATTTTCCCAAAGGAGCTCTCTCATGACAAGAGGAGATACTATAGGCAGCAAGGGGTCCATTTTGTTTTAATTGACCAAGTTCTTTTCAGAAGAAATACTGATGGTATACTCTTAAGATGTATAGAGAAAGATGAGGCTTAGAGAATACTACATGAAATGCACCATGGGGTCTCAGGTGGACATTTTTCTGCAAAGACCACAGCTATAAAGATAAGTCAAGCAGGTTACTTCTGGCCCACCTTATTTACAGATTGTTATCAACTAGTCAAAGAGTGCCAATCTTGTTAGTTTTATGTAGGAAAAAGAAGAAATGCAGCAATGCCCCTTAGTCCCATAATTGTAGATGAACCCTTTGCCCAATGGGGTCTAGACTTCATTGGAATGATCAATCCGGTGTCAAGTATGGGACACAAATGGATTCTAACTACCACAGATTATTTTACCAGATGGAGTGAGGCAGTGCCACTCAAAGAAGCAACAGAAAAGGTGATCCTAGACTTTCTGGAGGGTATCACTACTCGCTTTGGGCCTCCTTGTACCATAATTTCAGATAATGCTAAGGCATTTTTAGGGGCAAAAATATCTGACTTTGCAATAAAGTATGGAATCTATCTGAAAACTTCCTCAAATTATTACCCTCAGGGTAATGGTTTGGCAGAATCAACTAACAAGAATCTGATTAGACTTATTAAGAGAATAGGGGTTGATCATCACAAAGAGTGGTATAAAGTGCTTAATATAGCACTGTGGGCTGATAGAATTATGCCTAAACAAGTGACAAAGATGTCCCCATATGAATTGGTCTATGGTAAGCCTACTGTAATGCCCCTGAGCTTGGAGATACCTGCTCTCCAGTTATTAAAACAGATTGAGATTGAGGAGAATGGCCCCATGCAGGTCAAACTTGCTGAGCTCCTAGAAGTTCAAGAAAAGAGGGATACAGCACATGAATCATTAATGAAACATCAAAAAATAATCAAAGACTGCTTCGATAAGAAGACTTCAAACCCCTATTTCGAAGTAGGCTCAGTTGTTTTGAAATGGGATGAGAGAGCTGCCAAGCCGGGTCAACACAGTAAATTTGAGTCATTGTGGACTGGCCCTTATAAGATTCGTTCATGTAAACAACAAAATTCATTTGAGCTTGAAACAATGGAGGGCGAACCCGAAGAGATTCCTGTGAATGGGATCTACCTGAAACATTTCAATTAAGCAGTGTCTCCTATGTATTATAGTTAGATAGTTTCCCTTTCCTTGTTGCTCTGTTTTCCTGCTTTGTTTTCCTGCTCTTTCTTTTAATAAGTGTTCTATGAACACGTGGCCGCGGCTCAAAGTCTCTTCAATTTTTGAAATTCTCGCATTCACTAAGTCTCTCTCCAATCCCCAAAATTCCCTAAGGTACCTTTACGCAGCCACTTTTATGACGTGTCTGACACTCTGTCCCACGCAGATTTCATAAGATTTACTAACAGTTTTCCAATTTTAATGCCATTTATGAGACTTGATGTGTCATTAAATACCCTAATAACAAGAGTTAAGGCTTAATTGTGTCTCATTTGTTCCTATGTCTGCTAAGAAAATCCCTGTTACCTGCAATTTCAATTCATAGCAAAACCTGCTTAGTAAAAGTGTCTTCCCTGTTTCAAAGCTTCCATACTTGTTACATAAGTTCACTAATTCCCAATATAGACATAGATATGGAAGAGGCACAGTTTTCACAACAGGGGTTTGGGATTTACGAATCCACTGACAAGCTTCTCACCAGCAAATCATATGCTTTGGCCCCTACACAACCCTTAAGGACCTATCCAAGGACTAGGGTCCCCGAAGTTGGTTGTGCGATAGACCCAACAAAGGTGAAGGATTTTGCAGATGGTATCGCAGACCCAACCCTTCAAAAGTCTAGCCAAGCTCTGCGAGAAGGGGCACACCAAAGATGTATCCAGAAGGCCAAGGCTGGACAATCTGAAACATTCAGGATGAGGATATGGACCTCTTAATTGGCACAATTCATCATCCTAGGTGTACATCCGTGCCCTGACTTAGTTGAGATGTGCGCAAAATTGTTTCATGCGCCCTCAAACACCATACAACAGGGTCAATTCATGGTGCAAATTACACCAAAGGCCATTAGGGACATGTTGGCCCTATATCATGACAAAACAGCCACATTTCCCACCATTGCCAAAATGCAGAAAACGTGGGCAAACGTTAATAATCAATTAAGGTTTCTCAAATAAGAATTGCAATTAAGGGATGATGATACCCTTGTGCCAGTGCTGCCAACAAGAAGGGCACAATTTGCACAGGCCAGTCAAGAGGCACTATCCATGATGGCATTCATTTTTGAATGAAGGAGGACATAACTGTCTATGATTGGCAAATGGCCATTCTCTTCAGATTAAAAACTGTAGACAAGTCTCAGGAGTATCGGCTTGACTTCTTAGAGTAGATTGCCTATTCAATGGTTGACCAACTCACCCACTTCAAATCTAAAGGGGTTTTCAGGTATTCTTCTTATCTATTTCACCTCATATTATATCAAAACTCTGGCATCTTTTCACAATATATGCATTTGAATATGTATGACCCAAGTTTCGGTCATAATAGGACCATTCTTGTGTCCACATGGACACATATCTTATCTGAAACATCTAACCCATATGAATTTTGGGAACTTTTTGTTGCCCCTGCCTTTTGTCACCTAAGCCCAGAGCCTGTTGAAAATGGATTAACTCCAAGTGTCAGAGGCCTCATGACAAATTGCACTATTCCCTGTGACTACTTTTTTGGATCTCATCATACTATCATTAGGGTCCATGGTTTTAATTATGAACCAGTGTTTCTACCCAAGATTTTGACTCCTAGGTTAGCATTCTTAGAGGTCACCCGACAAGTGTTTGTGGTTGATAATGACTATGGCACTGGGAAGAAGAAAAAGAAAATGTATGATATTCCATGGGTAAAGAAAAAAATGGCCCTAGAGGTCAGAGATGTTGAGCACTTGTTGCTGAGGAAGCTAGCTGTCCTGGGTTTCTTTCTAATTGAAGATAAATGGAGATATGACCCAAGCAGTTTCATAACCTTATGGGTCAAGAATAACAATGTTGGCACTAAAATTGTGCATGAGGGCCATCCCTTTTGGGAAGACAGAAGAAACCCTAAGGAGGATACTCCTGATTTGTATGTAGAATTGATAGATTTGCCCTTTTAGGGGGCCAGGCCATGGGAGACTTTTTATGTTAAGGAAAAGGTTTTTGACCCTAAAATCAGAATGACTTCTGGTTTAAAAAGGGCGTTGAAGAACAAAGAATGGAAACCTGAGAAAATAGAAGCCTATTGGAAGTATAGGTAGGAGATTTTTGAGACAACTCACTCTTTTGGTAATGTAGACTCAGATGAGAAATGGGAGGCAATCTGGGATGAATGGCATCCGTCTCCAGTCTCTAGCCCTGATACAAGCAAACTGCAGACATAGGGTGGAGAGTCAGAGGGGGAAGCAGAATCAACTCATATAGTGCAGGTCATAGGACAAGCCTCATCTACAGCCCCTGTAACTGTTTGGCCCCAATCTCTCAGTGACCTAGAGAAGCAAAAGAGTGTGATATCATCACCATCTAGGGGGACTCCATCAGTGTCAGCCATTGGGGTTCCCAGTTTTGTGCAATCACCACTAGCAGTAGTGGTGAACATTGAAGAGAAGGAAGCACAACAAGAAGAAGAAAGGCCAAGGAAACATAAGAAGCTGAAACTTCAGCTTGATTTAGATGAGGAGGTAGAGCCTTCACAGCATCAACCACTGAGTACATTTGTTGCTCCTCAGGTACGTGTTATTTCTCCTTCTTCTTCTCAGTCTTTTTCTTCTTCTATAGGGGTGGCAATCCCAACTGCCCAAATATTATCCCCTGCCACCTCTATTGTGCCAATTTCCCAATTTACCCCACCTATTACTACTCAGGCCATGCCATCACAGGCCACATCATTGCCTCCCTTTTCCCCCTCTGTCCCAAAGAGAATACCTCCCCAGATTTCCCCTAGCCAACATTTGGCTATTCCTTATGGCTTGCCACAGGGTCATCCTTTTGCAGGCGGGTATATTGCCTCTCCCTCTACCTTCCAAGCTCAAGCAGACACTGCTATGAAGGCTAGGGAAGCCCGGATGGATAAAAAGAGGAAGAAAGATAATAAAGCTCTGGCTGCACCACACATGAGGTCACTATTTGACCCAATCCAGCAGCAGCTAACTGTGACTCATTTGTCACCTAATGTAGTTAGGCCAAACGAGTAGATGCAGCCTCAAGATTATACAATGAGTACAGTGGCTATGGATATGTCACTTTTTAGACCACAGGATAGGGTTGAGCTACCAAATGAAACCACTTCTATTGTAGCTACTGATTATTTGAAAGTATCAAAGAAGCTGTAGAAGATGGAGGCTGATCTAGCTCAAGAGAAAGTAAATTGTAGCAATCTGGCTATAGAAATTAAAACAAAGAATGATGAAATAGAGAGTCTCAACAAACAGTTGCAAGATACTGTTTCTTGTCAGATTCACTAAGCTATTCAAGCCCAAAATGCTTCTTTGAACGAAGAACTAACACAAGAGAAAGCTGCAGTGACAGCCCTAAGGCAGGAAAAGGCAACACTACAGAAAAGATGTCAGGAAAACCTGCAACAAGTCACACAGTTCTAGCAGAAGCTGCTGAATGAGCAAAAAAATACTACTGCCATACAGGCCTGACTTCAAGCTGAGCAACAAATAACAAAACAGTTGACACTTGAGTTGGCTAATAGGCCAAAGAATGCAGGAGTTCTGAGCCTAGTCAAGGAGCTCTATGTATCCGTATGGAAAAGAATCTCTGAGGAGATTACTCAGCTCAGACCCTCTCTAACTTTCCTGCTAAATGCATAGAAATTGTGTGAAAAGGTGGAGACTTCAGTTCAGACCACTCTATCCACTGTCTCTTTGAGAGTGTCTGATTCTCAAATGCTGCTGAAAAAGCTATATGACACAACTGATGAAATGTTATCAGCAGCAGGGGTTAGTGACAGAATGATTGCTACAAAAAGGGTGAACGAAGTTCTCAGTTGTAGCTCTGTAGCAATTAATTGCAAAGAGCTCCTAGATGTGGTAAAAGAGGGAGTAAAAGACATGAAGAAGCATATTGAAGATCTGGTGCAATTGGGACTTCCCTCTCCTTTTCCTGATAGCAACACTGTACTGATGATTGATGAAATCAAGCCTTTGTTGTTGGCCAGACAAAATGATCAGTCAGTTTTCCAGGGTTTGACAGATTCTTCAACAATGCAAGAAGTGGAAGCTGTCTTGATCCCAATGGCCCAACTTGATTTCCAATTAAAGGCTGCAGTTCATGTTTTGCAGAGTTTTTCACACAAGGATATCATCAACCTTGATTTAGCCTTCCAAGATTTACAAAATAAATAGGGACTCTCTGCTGCTGAATGGTCTGTTTATCAGATGGCCTTGCAGAATCTGTGAATTTTTGCTGTATATATACACATTTTTGGATTCTTTTTGAGCAGGCTCAAAAGTCCTTAGGGTCGCCAAGAACTATAGAGTAAAATACTCTACATTTTGCACAGTGTTCTAGTTTTGCCGCGTTTCAGTTTTGACACAGAGCGTGGGCGCGGGTTTCATTTTTTGCCTAAGTCCCAGATTAGCACGGAGGGTGCCAAGTGTCACCAGCTAAGACATATTATAAAGTTTCTGTAAGTTACACGGATGGAGCCACATGTCCTGTTATATATTTGCGGAGCACGACAAGTGTCAGCATCTGTGTTCAGTTTCTCATAAGCTTCAAAAGCCCTTTCAAAGTCTCAGTGAGCGCAGAAGGCACTAAGTGGTAGCTATAGAAGGTTTCTATATGTTTCTCTAAGTTACACGGAAAGTGCCGTGTGTCTCTTGTAAAGTTAGTGGAGCGTGACAAGTGTCAACATCCACAGGTTCTTCTTTTTGTTTCATTGTTAAGTAAAGATTGTTGGTGGGCCCCGGTGAAGTAGCTAAAGTTAAAGTGGAGAATGCCAAGTGTCATTGTCCGCGTGAATCTAAATAAGTCCCAAATGTTTCTATAGTGTTTTTAGGCAATGCAGAGTCTGACACGTGTCATTTTCCACAAGACTTTCAAAAAGTATCTAAAGCTTCTATAGACAAGCAGAAGCCGCCACGTATTACTTGGTAATAGGAGCGGAAAGCGCCACCTGTCCCTGTTCCCTTTTGAAGCTGCTCGGGAAAGAAGTATTGTGGGTCCCATTTTTCGTAAGTGATAGGGTTTTGAGGCAGTAGATTGTGACAAATGTCAAAGGCGAAATTCTCCTGACTATAAGGCACAGTAAAGTATAGGTTAAGCAGAAGCCACCATGTATATGTTTCAATTGCAGCAGAGGCTGCCACGTGTCGAGTTCCTATTTTTTCTGGAAAGATGGAGTTTTAAGTAAAGTGTGCAAGCTATGCCGTTTGTTTCTGGGTTTATAGTCGCAAAGACAGCGGAAGCTGTCAGATGTCCCCACCTAATTCAAAGGAAGGAGTGTTACATGTATCTGTTTTAGCCAATGGATTTGCAGGGAAGCTAACCATTTCAGATCCGAATGATTTGTTCTGTCAGACACTTCCAGTTATGTTTAGTTCGGTTAAGGCTGTTTGAGATCCGGTTGTTATGGACGATCTAGGGGTATTCTGTGCTATAAATATGTAACATCTGTGATATGTGGAGATCAGATATATGGAGACCAGTTTTTGAGATTTGAATTTTTTCCATCAGAGTGTTCAAAAAACTGTGCTGCAGCCAGTAATATCATTTGCCTTTGTTTTGTTTTCTTGATTCAGAAAGTTTGTGTAACTGTGCATGTATCATTGCCTTTTATGTGACTAGGAAATTAATAAGAAGACTGAGTTTTGTGCCTTTGCTGATATTTTCTGTGTCATTGCAAAAAATGGTCTAGTTGTGAGCCTTTGATTCTATTCATTTTATCTTTTACATTGATCATGCATTGTTTGCTCTTTAATGTAACTAAATCCTAAAGATAGCTTCACTGTGCTTAATATTAAGGAATGAATCATACTCAGGCACATCGCCATAGTTAAATTTTCTTTCATTACATTTGTGTTTCTATTTAATTTCTATCCCTTTTTCCAAATTACATTTGAGATAAAGAAGAGCCAGGTTCTTTAAAATCTGGAGGTCATTTCAGGTCGCAAGTCCCACATTCCTAAAACTTCCCATGTTGGTGTTGGAAACAGTGCAATTTTAAGCATCAATAGTACACCTAACTTGTTTGACACCAACTAGATCTAAGGACAACTTGGCTCAAACCTTGGCACATTCAAGCACCTCTTGTTCAAAACTTTCAAACTCACTCCATCCCATCTCTAGTCACCTTGCATGGTCTTAACAAGATTACAAAAAAAAAATAGATTGAAATGGTTGAGAAAACTATCCCAAACTCTCATGAAAGTGATGAGGAAATCTCAATGGAAGAGGTCCTCCAAACGCAGCAAGACAGAAGATTTCAATGCTTAATGGATAGAGTACTTGCCCAAGATCCTACCAAATTCTTTCTACACTTAGCACATCTAGGAGTTAATCTCCCTAAAGATTTTTACGTAGAAGATCTAAAAGAATCTGAGGAAGAAAGACACCCTGAGGGAAGGACACATGAGGACTACCCGCAAACAAAATCAAAACAACCACTGATGCTATGGATGCCTTGAGTTTAGTAACCCAACAGATCCAAGCTTTACAACAGTAATTCATGGACATGCAAACAAGAGCATCAACCAAGCATTACTCCCTAGAGGATATTTCACCATATCCTTTTGATAGGACCTTGATCATGATTCCTTTCCCCTCTAAATTTGAGGTGCCAAAATTTGATAAATATCGAGGAAAGGGTGATCCAAGAGACCACATTAGGGAATTCAACGCTGCTTGTCTTGAAGTCACACACAATGATACTTACCTTATGTGACTATTTCCACAAAGCTTGGGAGGACAAGCCATGGAGTGGTTTTCTAGACTACCACTCGGCATTAGAACTTTTAACAAACTTGTGGACAAATTTGTTACACACTTCTCCTATAATATTGAGCACGACACCTCAATTTTAGATCTTTGTAACACCAAGCAAAAAGGTGGAGAGTCTTTCGCCGTCTTCCTACAAAGATGGAGAAAACTAACAAGTAAGTGCCCACATCAAATGCCTGAAAAACAAATGCTGGAAATGTTTTTCCATAACTTACAAACTGACCTAAGCTATCAGATACAAGTCCAATGTCCTACTTCCTTTAGCAAGGTCATTGAGATGGGTCTTATCATTTAAAAAGCTTTAATCACCAAAGGTCAAATAAAGCTCTATAAGGACCCTCCTAGTACCAACACCAACAGAGACAAACCAAGATTTTGGATGAAGAACAAAAACATTGTGAATGATGGGGTGGTAGATGCCAAGAATACGGCACCTAAGCAACCAATCTTCAACTTATCAACTCCTCAAAACAACCCCCCACAAAACAAACCAAGAAACACTGAATCTCGGTTTACAAATTTTCAACCTAGGAGAAAATTCACACCTTTAGGAGAATCATTGGAAACCACCCTACAAAAGTTGGTCACAAGTAAAATCATAACACTTCCAATTGCGCGTGAATATGAACCAAAAGTCAAACCTCATTGGTGGAATGGCAACAACTTCTGTGAATTCCACCAAAATAGAGGGCACAAAACCAACGACTGCATTGTGCTCAAACACACTATCCAAGACTTGATCGAACAAAACAAAATATCACTTGATGGACACACCTCTAATAGTGATCATCAGGCATTCAAGGATCCTCTTCCTAACTATGAGTAGAGAGGACCTTCCAACCAAAACACTAGTGGATCTAACAACGCAAATTACACAAATGTTAGCTTTGACTATGTTGTTAACCATATCTCAGAAAGTGATTCACGCATCAATGTGATCACTATAAACAAAGATCTAGATTGCAATGCCACCACTCGCAGTAATAGAGTCACTCTTAGAGGAGCCTCCGCCCCTCCGGCTAATTAGTACAGTATCTTAGATCAGCTACACAAGACACCTGCACATATCTCCATTCTGGAACTTCTGCGTCTATCCCTGTCTCATAGGGCCATACTTGACAAAGCTTTAGCAAAAGCCTCTGTCCCAACAAACCTCGCTGAAGAACAATTCCAAACCATGGTAGGTCACATTACCTCACCTCACTCCCTATCATTCACTGAAAAGGATGATATGTCAATCACTCAACCCCATAATGCCTCTCTTCATATCAAAGCCTTCATACACAAACACAAGATAAAGAGGGTCCTAATTGATGGAGGAGCTGGTTTGAATATTTGCACCCTGAAGCTAATCCTTACATTGGGGTTTTCAGAGAAGGCTATAGATCCAAAAAGAAAATCACTATAAAAGCCTATGATGAGGGGGAGAGAACTTCCAAGGGAATTGTTACTTTACCAATCAGAGTGGGACCTATAGTAAAAGATGTGGCTTGCCAAGTCCTCAATATGGAGCTAGCATACAACATTCTTCTTGGGAGACCATGGATACATGCTTTGAAAGCAGTGCCCTCAACATACCATCAATGTATCAAGTTCTCTTATGAAGGTCAAGAACTCACCATCCAAGGTGACCCCAACCCATTTTAGTATTGTAACTCCATTCATCCTAAACCTGAAGTGGTGATTCCTAACAACCGTGCTTCTGCTTCATCCTCCTCTTGTGTTGACCTTGCTTCACGTGCTTCCTCTTCAAAAGCTTCCCAACCCAACCTCAAACTCAAAGATAAGGGCTTGGGTGAGTACGCAATTTCCCAATCCCTCTGTTTGGCACAACTCCCCCTATCTCCATGATCATATGGAAGACCTACTCTGAGAAAACCTAAAGTAGACAAAGCTACCAAAGGTCCATTTATCAAATGGGGAAGCCTCGAATATGAGAGTGACGAAAAGGATATCCTGCAATGGCTATACAAGGATGAAGACAATTCATCCACACAACAAGACCATCACACTATACCAACTGAACAATATGGTCAAGGATTCCAAATGCTACAAAGAATGGGATATGAAGGACATGGTCCACTCAGTTCAAGAAAGGATGGTATCACTGAACCTATCCAACCTCATACCTTGACATCCTAAGACACTACAGGGCTAGGTTACAATGGCACATCAAGAACCAATAGAGCAAAGAATAATAAAGGCAAACAACTAGAAACATGCACTAGTAATTTGGTTGAGCAAATTCAACAACTGCAACTAGGTAGTGAGACTGATTCCAATGAATATAAATGGGATAGCCTCTCTGAGCTATCTTGTGATGAAAAAGGTATCGATGTTGTCCACGAGTATGACCCAACCCATGCAAATGAGAGATAAGGTCCAAGGGCTAGACCACTAGAGTCTGACTCGCGTAATAACAATAGTGAAAATCGTGAGGAAAGAATGATACCCCCCTTGATAGATCCGCTAATAGAGAGTACCATCACAGACTTTGTCTGTGCTTTTAACAACTCTATCTTAACCATCAACACCATCAAGCCAGACCAACCTAATGACCCCTTACCTTTGGTGCACCCCGAACTCATAGATTGGGACTTACAAGGCACTACCCCTGAGCTTGATACCTTTGAGAATGATGAAGCCATCATAGACTACCTTGAGCTTAGAGATCATATACCCGCAGGGGACCATAGAGCTGGCTATGCTATAGAACTCAATGAGAAGGCCTATTTTGGAGAGAGTGCCAAGCCTTTTAGTCTCAAAAATGTCAAAATGAAAGAAAGATCTAATGGTGAAAACCGTTCTGCGACAGTGTTAGTGTTGTCATATTTTGCCTAGCCCCAAAATATCCCTGTTTCCCTCCTTCTATCTAAGAAATCCAATCAGAGAAAGCCTAAATGGAAGGAGAGAAAGCTCAAATTCTTCAATTACTCATGTTCTGCCTTGCCAAAAAATCCCAAAATCCCGCTTGGAGAATCTTTGCCAAAAACCCAGAAAAACCCATAAACCTTTTGTCCTCAAGTGCTTCCCATCGCAGGGTTTCTTAGTTTCATACAAGGAAAATATTGATGCATTTTTGAATGTATATTCACATATACATTTGCCAATGTATGTTGGAACATACATTCGCGTTATGCAAAGGCCTAGATGCAATCGGCAAGTAGGCAAGGTTGACATACAAAGGCCGATGTACATTTTGCAATGTACATCGGCAGAATATACAAAGGACTTTCACCAAAGGTACAAGGATGTATGCATGTATGATATAGAAAGATTAGTTACAATAGTGGCTTGTATATTTCTCTTTGTATGTTTGAATATACAAAACCAATATACAAGGGGTCAAACATACATTCGCAATGTACAAGGGCCACATGCAAACAAAAGATGCATTGGCTGATATACATACAGATCACAGGCAAGGTTGACATACAAAGGCCGATGTACATTATGCAATGTACATCGGCAGAATATACAAAGGACTTTTGCTAAAGGTACAAGGAGATATGCATGTGCAATATAGAAAGGTTAGTTACAACAGTGGCTTGTATATTTCTCTTTGTATGTTTGAATATACAAAGCCGATATACAAGGGGTCAAACATACATTCATAGTGTACAAGGGCCACATGCAAACAAAAGATGCATTGGCCGATAGACATACAGGTCATAGGTAAAGGCAACATACAAAGGGTGGGGTCCACCAAATGTATATTTGCGATTGTATGTTTGCACATACAATCGAACATGCAAGGGTAGACATATAGGGCCCGGACCTAGTTTGATATGCATTTTGGTTGATTAAGGCTGGGGTCCATTTGTATGCATGTTGTGCTTTGTATACTTCGCATTGTATATGCGATATACAGGGGCATATACAAAGGTCGTATGCAAGGGATTTCGGAAAGACATTATGCATCGACAGCTCATTTTTAAGTCTTTCCGAAGGCCGATGGAGGATGCAGTTCTCTAGCGATGGCTCCCAGCTTCAGTGCGGCGGTGAATCAGGTGGTGCCACATGGCAGTTGCGAATGCATATACAAGGGCCGTTGCACATGCAAAGGTATTTTTTAAAGGGAATTTCAAGGGCATATGCAAGTCAGTTTGAATATGCAAAGAGGAAAAAGGCGCGGTTGCACCAAGTAGGGATAAAGTGCAGTTGCCATTGTATATACAATAGTGAGATACAGTGATATGCAGGCACAGACATGCAAATGCGATATACACACACAGCTGACTGAATCTTTGACCGCTTGTATCTCCCTCATTTTTGTGAATTTCAACATGCTGCAAAAGGCAAAAATAGTTGTTTTTGCCCCCTCTTTCATTTGGCGGGCTTTAATGGAAGATTTTTTCACTCTCAAATTTGGATCTGGCTTTGCATGCTCAGCCAATAAGATGTCTCAGCGGTCATTTTGGTGTGTACAAAGGCTTTTCTTTTTCACAGTAGCTCTGGTTGGTCGATTTTGCAGGTACATTCATGGCGTATGGCTTCTCTCTTCAATGCGTATAGGCTCTATGTCTTGCAAGATCGATCTTCGTGTGTTGGGCAGCGACTTTGGGGGTTTCTTCTTCATGCCCTGTCCTATCTCGTGTTCTAGCGGCCGTTTTCTACGGTTTTGAACCTGGTAGTGGCATGGTCCCTATCCCTTCACCATGACTCTGCCCATGCACCCTTGTTCTGGTATTAATGACCTCGGATTCGTGGAGCAGCGACTCCATGCTTTTCTGGCAGGAGTCTAACCTATAAAATGTAATGAAAACTCTTTTGAAAGGGGGATGGTGTTATTTTTGGGCTGTTATGCTGCCAATTTTTCTTTAGTCAGACCTCTTAGTGTAATTACAAGGGTATGGGAATGTGACTCACTGTGCCTAAATCTGGCCTCTGCTGTCTTCCTTTTATCCACCAATGAATGTGATTAGCTATGCTGGTATACTTCTGCTATTGAATATTTCTGTATCGTAATGGTTTTTGACCTTCATGATCAATATATGCATGATTCCTTGCCTCCCTTAGGTCTTGATTTCTGTGTTTTAATTGAAGTTACTGCCTATTTTGTGAGCAAAATGGCTCCTCTACAGGTTGAACCTTCATACCGAAGCCTCAATCAATCATAAGTTTGTGTGAAATTCCTCCATCATTGAAATCATTGTTGTGCCTACACCAAGATCACTATCACTCACTAAATCTGGTGCATCACTCCTTTCCATTTCAGTTTCCCTCTAACTCTTGTCCCCTGCAAAAATTAGAACTAGGTTTAGATGCATTACTCTAAGTAATAGGCTTAGAAAGAGGAACCAACCTTCTCTAGAGGTCTAATCTCAACTCGCAAGGTCCCACACTTCGAGATCATTCCCATTGTATCTGTAAATTGCTAAAGTTTCACAACTACAGCAAGGGTGCAGATCTGGGAGATAATAGTTAGATCATGAAAAAGTAAAAATATAGATGTATCCAACGGTGAAAACCTCTCTGAGGCACCGAAGGATGGAAGACTTGACCCTCTACCCAATCTTACACATTAGGAAAGATCTTCAATCTTGATAGAACCAATAGAGCCAATCAATGTTAGCACAGGTGATAATCCTAGAATGATCCACATGGCAAAGGCTTTAACAAAACAAGAAAAACTAGTGTTCACCGACTTCTTCAAGAGAAAACAAATCAATTTCGCATGGACATATGCAGACATGCCAGGGCTAGATTCGAATCTCATAATGCATTATTTATCTTTAGCACTAGGAGCTAAACCAGTAAAGCAAAAACTCAGAAAGATGCACCCGCATGTAGCCCTTATGGTGAAAGTAGAGCTAAAGAAACTATTGGATGTCAGATTCATCAGACCAACAGACTATCCTGAGTGGGTTTCAAACATAGTACTAGTTGCCAAACTAGATGGCAGAGTCTAAATATGTAATGACTTCAGGGACTTGAACAAAGCTTGTCTGAAAGATGATTTCCCCCTGCTGAACATTGACATGATTGTAGATCTCACGGCAGGACACACCATGCTGTCACTAATGGATGGTTTTTCCAGATACAACCAGATAAAAATTGCACCTGAAGACCAACAGAAGACGGCATTCACATGTCCTTGGGGCACCTATTGTTGGTGTGTCATGCCATTTGGTTTGAAAAATGCTGGTGCAACATATCAGAGAGCTATGACCACAATCTTCCACGACATGATGCACACTATAATGGAAGACTACGTTGATGACATTTTGGCAAAATCACTCACGAGAGAAGGACACCTGGCAGCACTAGACAAAATCTTCAAAAGACTGGAACAGTTCAATGTGCACCTCAATCCAAAGAAGTGCGTGTTTGGAGTTACCTCAGGTAAGCTACTTGGGTACATAGTGTCTGCTAATGGAATTGAAGTCAACCTAGCTAAAGTGAAGGCCATCATGGAAATGCCACCTCCTAAGAGTCTCACTTAGCTAAGGTCCCTACAGGGAAAACTACAATCTATCAGAAGGTTCATTTCTCAATTGGCAGACAAGTGCCACCCATTTTCCCACCTCCTACATAAGAATGTCCTTTCAAATGGAATGAGTCATGTGAGCAGGCATTTCAGCAATTAAAAGAGTGTCTCATGAAGCCACTTGTATTGATGCCACTGATTCAGGGTAAACCGTTGCTACTGTATATTTCAGCTACACCAACAACTCTAGGAGCCCTCCTCACACAACAAAATTATGACGGGAAAGAACATACAATCTACTATATCAGTTGAACACTCATTGGATATGAACTGCAATACACACCAATTGAAAGAGCATGTCTCGTTGCAGTCTTCACCTCATAAAATTGGAGACATTACATGTTGTCACATTCTATCAAAATGGTAGCAAAGATTGATCCACTCAAATACCTACTCAACAAAGTAGCCTTGACAGGTAGATTATCCAAATGGGTCATGCTTCTCAGCGAGTTCGATATCGAATATGTAGATAGGAAAGCAATAAAAGGCCAAGTACTTGCAGATCAACTGGCAGATGCACCTCTAACGGATAACAGCCCTTTGAGCTTTGAATTTCTAGACGAGTCTATCTTTCACATAAAAACAACCTGGAAAATGTATTTTGATGGATCATACACTCAGCATGGATCAGGGGCCGGTATCTTGTTGATCACACCTAATGGAGACACCATTCCTAAATCATACATATTACTCTTTCCTTGCACTAACAACATGGTAGAGTATGAAGCCCTAGTCATTGGCATAAAGCTAGTAGTTGAATGGAATATCCAAGAAATTCAAGTATATGGCGACTCATAGCTGGTTATAAATCAAGTAAATGATGACTACCAAACAAAAGATGAGAAATTAATCCCTTACAAACGAATGGTAGACAACTTCAAAGAATACTTTATCAAGACCTCTTTTGAGCAGATACCAAGGATTGAGAACAAAGCGACAGACGCCATGGCAATGATTGCATCTCTCCTCGATATTCTAGATAATCAATCACGTTATGAGTTCTTGGTAGACCCAGTGTCCTATCCTGCATATGACACTCCCAAATCCCATATCATTTGCCACATTGTCGGAACTGATTCCCCCCTCTATGGAAAAATATTTACCTATCTTAAAGAGAATACCCTCCCCCCTGATCTCTCTAGTAACCAAAAATGAACCTTCATCCGTCAGGCATCTCGGTATGCCATTGTCGCCAATACCCTATATCACAGAGGTCTCGATGGTACTCTCCTTAGATGTCTCGATAGTGAGGAATATCAAATTGCCCTGAGTGAAGTACACGATGGTATATGCGGGACCCACTTTAGTGGCCCTACCCTAGCCAAGAAACTCATACGTATGGGATACTACTGGCCAACAATGGAACAAGATTCCTATCATTTTGTAAAGAAGTGCAAAAAGTGCCAAATCCATGGAAACCTGATACATGCACCAGCACAGGAGCTACAGCTGTTAACGACTCCTTGGCCTTTTTGTCAATGGGGACTCGACTTAGTGGGCAAGATTCACCCTTCTTCATCTAGTGGCCATAAATTCATAATCACTGCAACTAAGTACTTCACGAAGTGGATTGAAGCCGTGCCCTTAGCCAATATCACAAGAAAGTAGATTGCCTCTTTCATTTTGAACTATATCATTTGTCACTATGGTATCCCTTCGTCCATTATCACGGATAATGGGTGCCCTTTCAAAAATCAGGGTGTTAGGGAACTATGTGACAAATTTCATATCCAGCACCGCTTTTCAACCCCCTACTACCCCCAAGGCAATGGCCAGGCTGAGGCATCAAATAAAACTATCTTGAAAATCCTAAAGAAGAATGTCAATGATGCCAGCCGTGATTTGCATGTCCAACTAAATCCCGCGTTGTGGGCCTACTGCACAAGCATCTGCACACCCACAGGTGTAATACCATACTCCCTAGTCTATGGATCTGAAGCTATCTTGCCCATAGAAGTTGAGATCCCATTCTTACGGGTTTCTTTAAAAGGCCTCATATCTGATGAAGATTACAGAGTATCCAAACTTCAAGAATCAGAGTTGCTCGAAGAGATAAGGCAACAAGCCTTTAACCACCTAAAAGCTTATCAACAACGGATGTCCAGAAGCTATAACCACAAGGTAAAGCCATGAGTATTCCAAGTTGGTGACCTAGTCCTCAGAGAAAATCCCAGAAATCAACAAGATAGAGAAAAGAAAGGCAAGTTTGAACCTAACTGGCTGGGTCCCTATGTCGTAATCGTAGCCTATGGATCGGGGGCATATCAATTGGCTACATCTGAAGGTGAACTATTCGATGATCTTATCAACAACATGCATCTTCACAAGTTCTACACCTAAAGCCCCAATGTAAGGGAGTCTTGAAAAAATCCAAAAAAATAAAAAAAGTGATAAAAAATAGAACAAAAAAATGGAAAAATAACAAAAAAATCATCCTCTGGTGAAAACCTGGTAAACAGGTGCCTTGGATAGGTACCATGATGAAAACTTGGCAAACAGGCGTCATGTGTACTTTTAGCTTTCGTGCAAATAAAAGCAAGTGGTGAAAACCTAGTAAACATGCGCTATCTGCGAAAAACCACTTCCTCCATCTGTTATGTCTTCATATCTCTTGTGTCCATCATGTCGTTCATCTTTAACCAGTCCTTTGAACTATTGTTGAACTACGTCACCTCTGAGCTATCACGTAGGCAAGACCATTCTTAATGTGCCCCTGAGGCTCCATTCCACTCTACTCCCCTTCCTTTTTGTCCGTTCATTCCAATGTCGTCTGTCCTACTATCCATACCATTCTTGCATCTTTTCCATTGCCTAGGTCTTAGGTCCATCAGGTTCACCCCAAACTACGTTGCCTCTACATCGTCACGTAGGCAAGGCCATTTAGCAATGAGCCCCCGAGGCACTAGGTCAGTCCCTTAGGGTCCGTCTCTCCATGTCTGTCTATCGTCTCACCCATAATAAGTCAATCCTTGTCTAAACTAGGGGGCAACTCCTCGACCTAGTTACGGATTTGGATTCTTGTATGCCACATTTTCTAAGAGGATACCAATAAAGGATTGTGATACCTTTCACTAGACAAGCACGCACAGCAAAGCAAGCTACCCAAAGCAAAAATCTTGGCACAAAAACTTGAACCTGTCCAAAGCAGAACACCATACCGAAACACTCAAACTGACTCTATATCAATTAAGGCAAAAAGACACATCTAACGCAAGAATGTTTTGTAAACAGGTTAACTTACAAAGTCTTGGATTTTGTCATTTTGTCTTCCTATGCTACTCAAGGATGCCAAAAGCTAGAGATGCTATGATGGGGGCATAATCTTTTTCTTTGTCTGCTGCTTGTGGATCACACTTTAGTAATGTGACGACTTTTGTCTAAAGACATGATCAGCAAAAGATCATCGAGGACTTCCGAGGTCTAAACATGAAAAAGGGCAATCCTTGTCTATTGAAACGCAAGTACTCAGGTCATCTAGATTCAAGTTTGACTAGATGCTTGTATCAACTTGCTATATCAAAATCCATGTAAGATGTACTCAGGTCATCTTGGTTTAATTATACCTAGATGCTTGTATTCTCTTACAACATTTCAAAAAGCGAAAAGAACAAAAAAAAATGCCCAATGATGAAAGCAAAAGACTTACAAATATCAAGATGACAATCCACATCCATCCCATATCCAGCAATCCATATCAACCATGCAATAAAGAAAATCCTGCATTATATCAAATGAAAACCTGTATTTCTTCATCTCCTCTTCTCCTATCTATATCATCTCTGTGTCGATTGAGCACATTTGGACATATCAAAAACATAGCATAGATAGCATATCATTTCACATGAGATAGTCATTCACATGATTACATCATTTGCATACATAATAAAGTGCATTAGGTCATCCACATACATGTGCATCCATACATCTCATCAAAAAAATCAAAAACATAGACAAAATACATATAGAGCTGCATAATCATATCCATAACATGTCACATTTGCATTTACATATCAAATCATCCCAAATACCATCTAGTATGCATCACATATACAAAAGCATCATAAAATAGATTACATCCATAGCATCTCAACATAGAAAACATGAGCATATAGAACATCCATAACTGCATCATCATATAAACATAAAAACGTGTCCAAATGTACAACATATGAAAAGTATATGTCCATATCTCAGAGTCATATCATAAAATGTATACAAAGTACAACAAGATGGTGATACATGTCTCGGGGCAAAAATAGTACATAGCCGGCTATCTCAGCCATCAAAAATGTGTACATCAAGTCAAAAATACAAGTATCCAGGTCTGGCTAACCCTGCTGCCGTGGAGCACTGCTCCCTGCGCTGCCCTCTCCTCTATCTCCCCCTAACTGCTGGGGGCCCCTCATTGATCCTATAGATCGAGACCCACTTGCCCTCTGAGATGCCATAGACTGGCTCCTGAAGCTGGGCGCATGTTGATCTGTTGACACTGCCCCGTGGTATAGGCCTCTGTAATATTGAGCCTACGCTTGCGCTCTAGCAAGCTCACCCTGTACTTGGGCTAACTATGTATGTGCCTACTGCACCTGTGATACCAAAAAGCTAGAGGTACCATCTGTGCCCATAGTTGCCATGGCTGCATCTCTCTCTGCCCTCATCGCTCGCATGCTAACCAAGGCTGCGTCTCTCTCTGGATATCTTTGATATTCGTCCTGCATCTGCATCCCTCCAGGAATCAGCTGCTCTCAGGTGGGCCCATAGCTGCCTAATCTGACCTTGTAATGTCACAATGGCCTGCTATTGTAAGTCAGGCTACAGAGCCTACCCTACCTATTCCTATCCCGGTGCCACCTGCTGCTGAGCCACCTACTGCAGTGGTGACATCTGTCTCTGTGAGGCCACCTGCTATGCTGGTGCATGCACCTGTCCTGTAGCTTGCAGTTGCACAGCTGCCTACTGACCTGAAGGTCCCTCCCTTGACCTCCTCCTTCATCTCAGTCTACCACCTCCTCCTACATCTCCTCCTCCTCCTCCATCCCCTCTGTCATCCCCCTGACCTCCTCTCCCCCCTCCCCTGTCCTCCTCTCCTCCTACCGGCTCCACCCTCGTCATCTGAATCCTCCTCGTCTATATGAGGAGCTAACTCTCCAGGTCCTGAGTATCTAGGAAATGGGTGACCTACAAACCACTCCTCATAGTTAGCTGTCATGCCTGCGTCTACTATGTCCCTCCTCATGGACCAAGCTACATGAGGAATCTGCTAGAAGTCTGTCAAGGTCTCCTCGTATGATGCCACGGGACACCACCTAAATCTCTCTGTATGGGTCCTAGCAAATCGTGCCTGGTCCTGTGGTCTGCCCTACAATCTACCAAATTGTCTCTGCACCCTGCTCGCAATTTGTCGCTCTAGTATGTACCTGGTCCTGCCAATGAGCCATCGAGTCTGGAAGCAATAGGGCAGGTCATCAGCCTCATCATCCCATACCTCCCAGTCTAGGTATGGACGTCAGACAACCTGATCTACATTATCAAATGCATGTCTCCAGTACTCAAGCTTCCCTAGCTTGTGCTGAAAAATCACACCTGCATATTCGTAACTATAGGGATCACCCCTCTACCTGTGAAAGAGACATATCAGCCGTGTGATAGCTATATGCTCCCATAACCAAAACTACAACAATGATCACCTATCGACAAACTGGCTCCTCTATGATATATGACCTAGTGCATATCTCTTTATAAGTGTGCTAGCACACACACACCCCATGCATACTAAGTCCCATTCGTGATCATGCTCTCTAACGCCCTCCCCCAGCCAATCAGGAAGTCGTGTGACCTCCTATCGAGTCATACTATGCCTCCAATCAATCCCGCCACTATACTCGGGAAGTAGTCATAGCAGTCATGAATGTCCTGCCACGCAATCACCTGTCCAACCATCTCTGGATCATCGAACACGCGTCTGCACTCAGCTAGTCCAGCATCATGCTGTGACTCATACTCGACCAACTCTCCCTGAATAGGGAGGTGCAGGATCATGTACACGTCCTCTAGGGTAATGGCCATCTCTCCTATCAAAAGATGGAATGTCCCATCCTCACCGTGGATTTGCTCCACCGCTGTAGTCAACATAGCACGGTTCGCGCGAACCTCAGGCATGAAGCAAACATAGTGCAACCCCATAGCACCAAGTGCCTCGCGGTCAATCTCTGTCAGCATGTACCGCTGTAATAATGACAAGGGGAACTGCTCCTGTGACATAAGGGTATATCGGATATCCTCCTGCAACCAAGCAAAGCATAACGTCAAAGAAATCCATATCCAAGCAAACCTACTCAAAGCAATCAAGATATCCTATCATTGACTTAGCATATCAAATTAATCAAAATAGCATATCATCTCTTGACTAGATTCTCGGCAATCTCAGAGATCACTTATCAATTGACGCATCAATCAAGGTGCCAATTGAGTTAATTTCTTTAAGTCAACTGATTTTCTTAATGCAAATGCGCCGATCCAGGTGGCAAATGTGCCGATCCATATCATATGCACCTCTTCACCATGAATTCGCCAATCCTTGACATGTATGCGTCATTCTGGTCTATGCGCCACTTCTTGTGTCACATGCGTCGTGCTACAATAGATGCGCCAATTCCCAGATCATATGCGCCAAACTATCACATGCGCTAAACGATGTCTCAAATGCGTCACTTAGCAACATATGCACCATTTCGAAGAACATATGCGTCGAAAGGTAGTTCGACACATCTATCTAAGCTTTTTTCCCTAAGCATTTATTGCCCTAATAAATGACTTTTAGCGAGTTTTGACGAACTACATACCGGGGGTCCTGCCTCGGCTGGCTGATCAAACCGTTAGACTCACTCAAACCGGTGCTCCTTGCGCGGAATATCCATCTCTTTATCGCCTGCTCTAGCTGTCATGCTCTCCTAAGCTCTCAAAGACCAATCAACTAAGGACAAGTGTGCAAATGAATAGAACTTGTGGACCCAGTTCCTATATATAGCAAGTGAACCATAGCTGACTGTGTGATAACTGTGACTACTTCCCATGTCCATTCCTCTGAACCATGTCCTATTTTCTCCATCCTAACCCATTTTTCACCTTCTTCTTCGTGAGATTTTTCGTCTCACGCTTTCTGCCGTCTTCCTGTCCAATCTCCCGAGGGGGCATCCTATCGTCAAACTTGTACCAGGGGCAAACTGGGGCATGTCTCATTTTCAGACAATTTTATTCTTTGAAACAACGTGATAAAACACATTGCATCAAAGAGGGGCAAAATGTATACACCTAAAAATGACATGACTCTACTTAAATAAATATTTTAAATATTTATTTCATCTTCATATTCCTCTATCAATAAATAAATAAATTTATTTATTTATTTGATTCATTTCCTCCCACTTGATTAAATAAATTACATTTATTTAATTAATTTCATCTACATCAACTTTATTCTTCTAAATAATTAAATAATTTTAAATTATTTAATTAAATCTTCCATTCCTCTAAATTTAAATAAAATACAAATTTATTTAAATTAAATCTCCACAAAATAAAATATATTTTAAATATTTTATTTATTCCTCCAAATTATCTACAAATAATTAAATAAATCTATTTATTTAATTATGCTTTCTTATCTTCTAAAAATCTTCAATATCTTCTAAAAATAAATTCCTCTTGTAATACAAAAGCAAAAGCTGAGTTAAAGCAACTTTAAAGCAACTTTGCTCTTAAATTAGAAAAAGATATTCTAGTTTAAGAAAAACAAAAACTCATCCTCATCAAGAGAGTAGTTAACTCAACAAAGCTTCTTTTTGAATGACACATGTCCTTCTTCTATTTGTTAAACGTTCCTCAACCATTCTCCTCCGTTGATCTTCTCATTTCTTCTCAACCATTGATCTTCTTCTACACAACTCTATAAATACTGTGAAGGGTGAAATGTGGGATTAATGAAATCAATAACAAAACCCAATACATCAATGAAATATGAAGGAAAAGGAGATTTAAAATAACAAAGAGAGATACTTACAACCTTTACCTTTCGACTTCCATTGTTTGCCTTTTCTTTCTTGATCTTGATGGAGATGAAAATGGCCCTCAGAAAGCTTGCTTCCTTGCTTCGATTCCTCAAGATGACAAGGAGAAGTTGGCTCTGATACTTGTTAGATTTGAAGATGAACTTCAAGCACAAATGTGAGTGGATGATAATGGAGTGGTGGTGTGATAATGGTGGTAGGGGTGCCAATGGCGCACTATATTTCCTGCAGCATAAGTTTACTCAAATGATGGATATGAAATGAAGAAGAAGAGTGTTGTATTTATAGAGTTGTGTAGAAGAAGATCAATGGTTGAGAAGAAATAAGAAGATCAACGGAGGAGAATGGTTGAGGAACGCGCAACAAATAGAAGAAGGACATGTATCATTCAAAAAGAAGCTTTGTTGAGTTAACCGCTCTCTTGATGAGGATGAGTTTTATTTTTCTTAAATTAGAATATCTTTTTCTAATTTAAGAGCAAAGTTGCTTTTACTCAGCTTTTACTTTTGTATGACAAGAAGAATTTACTTTTAGAAGATATTGAAGATTTTTAGAAGATAAGAAAGCATAATTAAATAAACAGATTTATTTAATTATTTGTAGATAATTTGGAGGAATAAATAAAATATTTAATATATTTTATTTTTGAAGATTTTAATTTAAATAAATTTGCATTTTATTTAAATTTAGAAGAATGGAGGATTTAATTAAATAATTAAAATTATTTAATATTTTAGAAGAATAAAGTTGATATAGATGAAATTAATTAAATAAATGTAATTTATTTAATTAAATGAGAGGAAATGAATCAAATAAATAAATAAATTTATTTATTTATTGATAAGAAGAATATGAAGATGAAATAAATATTTAAAATATTTATTTAAGTAGAGTCATGTCATTTTTAGGTGTATACATTTTGCCCCTCTTTGATGCAATATGTTTTATCATGTTGTTTCAAAGAATAAGAATTTTTGATAGTGATACATGCCCCAGTTTGCCCTTGGTACAAGTTTAACGACAGGATGCCCCCTCGGGAGATTGGATGGGAAGACAACAAAAAGCGTGAGACGGACAATCTCATGAAGAAGAAGGTGAAAAAAAGGGTTAGGATGGAGAAAACAGGACATGGTTTGGAGGAATAGAAATGGGAAATAGTCACAGTTGTCATACAGTCAGCTATGGTTCACTTGCTATAAATAGGAGCTAGGTCCACAAGTCCTATTCATTTGCACACTTGTCCTTAGTTGATTGATCTTTGAGAGCTTAGGAGAGCATGGCAGCTAGAGCAGTCGACAGAGAGATGGATATTCTGCGCGAGGAGCATTAGTTGAGCGAGTCTGACAGTTTGATCGGCTAGCTGAGGCAGGACCCCCGGTATGTAGTTCGTCAAAACTTGCTAAAAGTCATTTATTAGGCTCATTAATGGCTAGGGAAAATAACTAGAACAGATGCACCAAACTGCCTTTCCGTGCATATGAGCCTCGGAATGGCGCATACGTTGCTAAGTGGCGTATGTGCTCAATCTTACGGCGCATAAGATAGTTTGGCGCATATAGTCCCTGAATTGGCGCTTTTACTTCAAAGCTGCGCATGTGACACGAGAAGTGGCGCATGTGCCAGAACGATGCATACACGTCAAAGGGTGGCGCATTCACGGTGAAGTGGCACATGCGATATGGATTGACACATTTGCCACCTGGATCGACGCATTTGCACTAGGAAAATCAGTTGACTTAACGAAATTAATCCAATTGGCACCTTGATCGATGCATCAATTGATAAGCGATCTCTGAGATTGCCGAGAATCTAGTCAAGAGATGATATGCTATTTTAATTAATTTGATATGTTAAGTCAATGATAGGATAGCTTGATTGCTTTGAGTAGGTTTTCTTGGATATGGATTTCTTTGACATTATGCTTTGCTTGGTTGCAGGAGCATATCCGGGATACCCTTATGTCACAAGAGCAGTTCCCTTTGCTGTCATTGCAGCGGTACATGCTAACAGAGATTGACTACGAGGTGCTTGGTGTGATGGACTTGCACTATGTTTGCTTCATGCCTGAGGTTTGCATGAACTGTGCTATGCTGACTGTGGCTGTGGAGCGATTCCATAGTGAGGATGGGACATTCCATCTACCAACAGGAGATATGGCGATCACTCTTGAGGATGTGTACCAGATTTTGCACCTCCCTATTCAGGGAGAGCTGGTCGAGTATGAGTCATAGCGGGATGCTGGATTAGCTGAGTGCAGACGGGTGTTTGATGACCCAGAGTTGGTGGAGTAGGTGATTTCGTGGCAGGACATTCATGCCTGCTATGACTACTTCCTGGGGATAGTGGCGGGATTGATCGGTGGCGTAGTATGCCCCAATAGGAGGTCACACGGCTTCTCAATTGGCTGGGGGCGGGTGTTAGAGAGCATGATCACTGATGGGACCTGGTATGCATGGGGTGTGTGCATGCTTGCACACTTATATAGAGACATACACCAGGTGGTGTATCATCGAGGGGCCAGCTTGTCAGCAGGTGTATCGTTGTTGCAGTTTTGGTTATGGGAGCATATAGCTATTACACGGCTAATATGTCTCTTTCACAAGTAGAGGGGTGAGCCCTACAGTTACGGATATGCAGGTGTGATTTCCCAGCATAAGCTAGGAAAACTTGAGTACTGGAGACACACATTTGATAACGTGGATCTCATTATCTGGCGCCCATACCTAGACTGCGAGGTATGGGAGGATGAGGCCGATGAGTTGCCTTACTACTTCCAGACTCAATGGCTGATTGGTAGGACCAAGTATATACTAGAGAGGCAGATTGTGAGCAGGGTACAATGGTAGTTTGGTAGAGTTTAGGGCAGACCATAGGGACAGGCACAATTCGCGAGGACCCATGTCGAGAGATACAGGTGGGGTCTCGTGGCATCATACGAGGAGGCCTTAGCAGACTTCCAATAGATCCCTTATGCAACATGGCCCATTAGGAGGGAGATAGTGGATGCTGGCATGACACCTGATTATGAGGAGTGGTTTGCAGGTCACCCATTTCTGAGATACTCAGGACCTAGAGAGTTAGCTCCTCGTATAGACGAGGAGGATTCAGATGACGAGGGTGGAGCCGACAGGAGGAGGGGAGGACGGAGGAGGGGGAGAGGAGATCAGGGGGATGATGGAGGAGATGGAGGAGGAGGAGGAGGAGATGGAGGAGGAGGAGGAGGAGATGAAGGAGGAGGAGATGGAGGAGGAGGTGGTAGACTGAGATAGAGGAGGAGGTCGAGGGAGGGACCTTTAGGTCAGCAGGCAGTTGCGCAACCGCAGGCTATAGGATAGGCACATGCACTAGCACAATAGGTGGCCCCACAGAGACAGATGTCGCTGCCACATCAGGTGCAGGGTCAGGTGCCATCACAACAGGTGGTACCTGGGCAAGGACAAGTAGGGCAGGCTCTACAACCTGACTTACATCAACAAGCCATTGTGACACTACAGGGCCAGATTAGGCAGCTGAGGGCCCATCTGAGAGTAGCGGATTCTTGGAGGGATGCGGATGTAGGACGACTGTCAGAGGTATCCAAAGATAGAGATGCAGCCCTAGCTAGTATGCGGGCGATGAGGGCAAAGAGAGACGCAGCCGTGGAAGCAATGGGCATAGATGGTACCTCTAGCTTTTTGGTATCACAGGTGTAGCAAGCACAGACACAGTTAGCCTAGGTATAGAGTGAGCTTACCAGAGTGCAGGCTTAGGCTCAGTATTACAGAGGTTTATACCATGGGGCAGTGTCATCAGATCAATGTGCACCCAGCTTCAGGAGCCAGTCTATGGCATCTTAGAGGGCAGGTGGGTCTTGATTTGTAGGATCAATGAGGGCCCCCCAAAAGTCAGGGGGAGACAGAGGAGAGGGAAGTGTAGGGAGCAGTGCTCCTCAACAGTAGGGTTAGCCAGACCTGGATACTTGTACCATTTTTTGATTTGATGTACACATTTTTTATGGCTAAGATAGCCTGTATATGTATCATTTTGTCCTGAGACATGTATCACCATCTTGTTGTACTTTGTATACATTTTATGATATGATTGAGATATTAGACAAATATTTTTGACATGTTGTACATTTGGACGTGTTTTCATGCTTATATGATGATGCAGTTATGGATGTTCTATATGCTGATGTTCTATGCTATGGATGTAATCTATTTTATGATGCTTTTGTATAGGTGATGAATACTAGATAGATTTGGGATGATTTAATATGTGAATGCAAATGTGACATGTTATGGATGTCATTATGTAGCTCTATATGTATTTTGTCTATGTTTTTGATTTTTGATGAGATATATGGATGCACATGTATGTGGATGACCTAATGCACTTTATTATGCATGCAAATGATGTAATCATGTGAATAACTATCTCATGTGATATGATGTGTTGCCTATGCTATGTTTTTGATATGTCCAAATGTACTCAATCGACATAGAGATGATATAGATAGGCGGAAGAGAAGAAATGAAGAGAATACTGACTTTGATTTGATATACTGCAGGATTTTCTTATTGCATGGTTGGTATGGATTGCTGGATATGGGATGGAGGTGGATTGTCATCTTGATATTTTGTAAGTCTTTTGCTTTCATCATTGGGCACTTTTTTGGTATTTTTTCCTTTTTGAAATGTTGTAAGAAAATACAAGCATCTAGGTATAATTAGACTGAGATGACCTGAGTATTCCTTACATGGATTTTGATATAGCAAGTTGATACAAGCATCTTGTCAAACTTGAATCTAGATGACCTGAGTACTTCTTGCATTTCAATAGACAAGGCTCGCCCTTCTTTCATGTTCAGACCTTGGAAGTCCTCGATGACCTTTTGCTAATCATGTCGTTTAGACAAAAGTCGTCACATTACTAAAGTTTGATCCACAAGCAGCAGACAAAGAAAAAGATTATGCCCCCATCATAGCATCTCTAGCTTTTGGGATCCTTGAGTAGCATAGGAAGACATAATGACAAAAATCCAAGACTTTGTAAGTTAACCTGTTCACAAAACATTCTTGCATTAGATGTGTCTTTTTGCCATAATTGATATAGAATTAGCTTGAGTGTTTTGGTATGGTGCTTTGCTTTGGACAGGTTGGTGTTTTTGTGCCAAGATTTTTGTTTGGAAGCTTATTTTGTTGCACATGCTTGTCTAGCGAAAGGTATCACCATCCTTTATTGGCATCCTCAAATCCAAATTCGTAACTAGGTCGAGTAGTTGCCCCCAGTTTAGACAAGGATTGACTTACTATGGGTGAGACGACAAACAGATATGGAGAGATGGACCCTAAGGGATTGACCTAGTGCCTCAGAGACTCATTGCTAAATGGCCTTGCCTACGTGACGATGCAGAGGCAACATAGTTCAGGGTGAACCTAATGGACCTAAGACATAGGCGATGGCAAAGGTGCAGAAATGGTATGGATAGTAGGACAGACGACACTGGAAGGAATGGAGAGGAAAGGAAGGGGAGCGGAGCAGAGCCTCGGGGTGCATTGAGAATGGCCTTGCCTATGTGATAGCTTAGAGGCGACGTAGTTCGACAATGTTTCAAAGGACTGGTTCAAGATGAACGACATGATGGACACAAGAGATATGAGGTCACAATAGATGGAGGAAGTGGTTTGTCGTAGATAGTGCCTGTTTACCAGGTTTTCACCACTTGCTTTTATTTGCACGAGAGATAAAAGCACACATGACGCCTGTTTGCCAGGTTTTCACCAAAGCATGATTTTTTTTGTTATTTTTCCATTTTTTGATTTTTTTGTTTGTTTTTTGATCTCTTTTTTAATTTTTTTGGATTTTTTTAGGACTCCCTTACATTGGGGCTTTAGGTGTAGAACTTGCGAAGATGCATGCTGTTGATAGGATCATTGAATAGTTCACCTTCAGATGTAGCCAATTGATATGCCCCTGATCCATAAGCTGCAATGATGACACAGGGACCTAACCAGTTAGGTTCGAACTTGCCTTTGTTTTCTCTAGCTTGCTAATTTCTAGGGTTTTCTCTTAGGACTAGGTCACCAACTTGGAATACTCAGGGTTTCACTCTGTAGTTGTAGCTTCTGGACATCCATTGTTGATATGCTTTTAGGTGGTTAAAGGCCTGTTGCCTTCTCTCTTCGAGCAGCTCTAATTCTTGAAGTCTAGACACTCTGTACTCTTCATCAGATATGAAGCCTTTTAATGAAACTCGCAAGGATGGGATCTCGACTTCAATGGGAAAGATAGCTTTAGATCCATAGACTAGGGAGTATGGTGTTGCACATGTGGGTGTGCGGATGCTTGTATGGTAGGCCCACAATGCAGGATTTAATTGGACATGCCAGTCACGACTGACATCATTGACAGTCTTCTTTAGGATTTTCAAGATAGTTTTATTTGATGCCTCCGCCTGGCCATTGCCTTGGGGGTAATAGGGGTTTCAAAAGCGATGTTGGATATGAAATTTGTCACATAGTTCCTTGACATCCTGATTTTTGAAGGGTCATCCATTATCTGTGACAATGGACGAAGGGATACCATAGTGAAAAATGATATAGTTCAAGATAAAAGAGGCAATTTGCTTGCCTATGATATTGGCTAAAGGCACGGATTCAATCCACTTCATAAAGTACTCGGTGGCAGTAATTATGAATTTATGGCCACTAGATAAAGAAGGGTGAATCTTACCCACTAAGTCGAGTCCCCACTGACAGAAAGGCCAAGGAGTCGTTAACGGCTATAGCTCCTGTGCTAGTGCATGTATCAGGTTCCCATGGATTTGGCACTTTTTGCACTTCTTTACAAAATGATAGGAATATTGTTCCATAGTTGGCCAGTAGTATCCCATGTGTATGAGTTTCTTGGCTAGGGTAGGGCCACTAGAGTGGGTCCCACATATACCGTTGTGTATTTCGCTTAGGGCAGTTTGATATTCCTCACTATTGAGACATCTAAGGAGAGTACCATTGAGAGTTCTACGATATAGGGTATTGGCGACAATGGCATACCGGGATGCCTGACAGATGAAGGTTCATTTTTGATTACTGGAGAGATTGGGTGGGAGGGTATTCTCTTTAAGATAGGCAAATATTTTTCCATAGAGGGGGGAATCAGCTCCGACGATGTGGCAAATGATATGGGATTCAGGAGTGTCATATGCAGGATGGGACACTGGCTCTACCAAGAACCCATAACATGATTGATTATTTGAAATATCGAGGAGAGATGCAATCGTGGCCATGGCATCGACAAATTTATTCTCAATCCTTAGTATCTGCTCAAAAGAGATCTTGACAAATTATTCTTTGAAGTCATCTACCATTCGTTTGTAAGGGATTAATTTCTCATCTTTTGTTTGGTAGTCATCATTTACTTGATTTATGACCAGCTGTGAGTCACCATACACTTGAAGTTCTTGAATATTCCATTCAACTACGAGCTTGATACCAATGACTAGGGCTTCATACTTTGCCACGTTATTAGTGTAAGGAAAGAGTAATCTTTATGATTTTGGAATGGTGTCTCCACTAGGTGTGATCAACAAGATACCTACTCCTGATCCATGCTGAGTGTATGATCCATCAAAATACATTTTCCAGGTTGCTGTGTTTATGTAAATATAGATTCATCTGGAAATTCAAAGCTCAAAGGGTTTTTATCCATTAGAGGTGCATCTTCCAGTTGATCTGCAAGTACTTGACCTTTTATTGCTTTCCTGTCTACATATTCGATATCGAACTCGCTGAGAAGCATGACCCATTTGGACAATCTACCTGTTAAGGCTGCCTTGTTGAGTAAGTATTTGAGTGGATCAATCTTTGCTACCAGTTTGACAGAATGTGACAACTTGTAATGTCTCCACTTTTGTGAGCCAAAGACTACAGCGAGACATGCTCTTTCAATTGGTGTGTATTACAATTCGTATCTAACAAGTGTTCGACTGATATAGTAGATTGCTTGTTCTTTCCCATCATAGTTTTGCTGTGTGAGGAGAGCTCCCAGAGTTGTTGGTGTAGCCAAGATATATAGTAGCAGAGGTTTACCCTAAATTAGTGGCATCAATACAGGTGGCTTCATGAGATACTCTTTTAACTACTGAAATGCTTGCTCACATGAATCGTTCCATTTGAAAGGGACATTCTTATGTAGGAGGTGAGAAAATGGGTGGCACTTGTCTGCCAATTGAGAAATGAACCTTCTGATAATTGTAGTTTTCCCTATAGGGACCTTAGCTAAGTGAGATTCGTAGGAGGCGGCATTTCCATGATGGCCTTCACTTTAGTTGGGTCAACTTCTATTCCATTGGCGGACACTATGTATCCAAATAGCTTTCCTGAGGTTACTCCAAACACACACTTCTTTGGATTGAGGCGTACATTAAACTGTTCTAGTCTTTTGAAGATTTTGTCTAGTACTGCTAGGTGTCCTTCTCTTGTGAGTGATTTTGCCAGAATATCATCAACGTAGTCTTCCATTATAGTGTGCATCATGTCGTAGAAGATTGTGGTCATAGCTCTTTGATATGTTGCACCGGCATTTTTCAAACCAAATGGCATGACACACCAAAAATAGGTGCCCCAAGGACATGTGAATGCAGTCTTGTGCTGGTCTTCAGGTGCAATTTTTACTTGGTTATATCCAGAAAAACCATCCATCAGTGACAACATGGTGTTCCCTGCCGTGAGATCTACAATCATGTCAATGTTTGACAGGGGGAAATCATCTTTAGGACAAGCTTTGTTTAGGTCCCTGAAGTCATTACATATTCAGACTCTGCCATCTAGTTTGGCAACTGGTACTATGTTCAAAACCCACTCAGGATAGTCTATTGGTCTGATGAATCTGACATCCAATAGTTTCTTTAGCTCTTCTTTCACCATGAGGGCTACATGCGGGTGCATCTTTCTGAGTTTTTGCTTTATTGGTTTAGCTCTTGGTGCTAAAGATAAATAATGCATTATGAGATTTGGATCTAGCCCTGGCATGTCTGCATATGTCCATGCATAATTGATTTATTTTCTCTTGAAGAAGTCAGTGAATGCTGGTTTTTCTTGTTCTGTTAATGCCTTTTCCATGTGGATATTCTGGGATTATCACCTATGTTGACATTGATCAACTTTGCTGGTTCTATCAAGATTGAAGATCTCTCCTGATGTGTAAGATGGGGTAGAGGGTCAAGCCTTCCATCCTTCGGTGCCTCAGAGAGGTTGTCACCATTGGATACGTCTATATTTTTACTTTTTTCATGATCTAACACTACCGCAAAATGATTTTCACCATTATATCTTTCTTTTATTTTGACATTTTTGAGACTGAAAGGCTTGGCACTCTCTCCAAAATAGGTCTTCCCATTGAGTTCTATAGCATAACCAGCTCTGTGGTCCCCTGCGGGTATATGATCTCTAAGCTCAAGGTAGTCTATGATGGCATCATCATTCTTAAAGGTGTCGAGCTCAAAGGTAGTGCCTTGTAGGTCCTAATCTATGAGTTCGGGGTGCACCAACGGTAAGGTGTCATTGGGTTGGTCTGGTTTGATGGTGTTGATAGTTAGGATAGAGTTGTTAAAAGCACGGATGAAGTCTGCGATGGTACTCTCTATTAGCAGATTCGTCAAGGGGGGTATCATTCTTTCCTCATGATTTTCACTAATGGACCTTGTCTCTCATTTGCGTGGGTTGGGTCATACTTGTGGACAACATCGATGCCTTTATCATCACAAGATAGTTCAGAGAGGTTCTCCCATTCATATTCATTTGAATCCGTCTCACTTCCCAATTGTAGTTGCTGAATTTGATCAACCAGATTACTAGTAGATGACTCTGGTTGTTTTCCTTTATTTTTCTTTGCTCTGTTAGTTCTTGATGTGCCATTGTAACCTAGCCCTATAGTGTCTCAAGATGTCAAGGTATGAGGTTGGATGGGTTCAGTGATACCATCTTTTCTTGAACCAAGTGGACCGTGTCCTTCACACCCCATTCTTTGTAGCATTTGGAATCCTTGACCATATTGTTCAGTTGGTATAGTGTGATGGTCTTGTTGTGCTGATGAACTGTCTTCATCCTTGTACAACCATTGTAGGATATCCTTTTCATCACTTTCATCTTTGAGGCTTCCCCATTTGATAAACGGACCTTTGGTAGCTTTGTCTTCTTTTGGTTTGCTCAGAGTAGGTTTTCCATATGATCTCGAAGATATGGGAAGTTGTGCCAAACGGAGGGATTGGGAAATTGTGTACTCACCCAAGCCTTTATCTTTGAGTTTAAAGTCAGGTTGTGAGGTTTTTGAAGAGGAAGCAAGTGAAGTAGGGTCAACACGAGATGATGATGAAGCAGAGGCATGGTTGTTAGGGATCACCACTTTAGGTTTAGGATGAATGGAGTTACAATACTAAAATGGGTTGGGGTCACCTTGTATGCTGATCTCTTGACCTTCGTAAGGGAACTTGATACATTGATGGTATGTTGACGGCACTGCTTTCAGAGCATGTATCCATGGTCTCCCAAGAAGAATGTTGTACGCTAGCTCCATATCAAGGACTTGGCAAACCACATCTTTTACTATGGGTCCCACTCTGATTAGTAAAGTAATAATTCCCTTGGAAGTTCTCTCCTCCTCATCATAGGCTTTTATAGTGATTTTCTTTTTCGGATCTATAGCCTTCTCCAAAAACCCCAATGTAAGGATTAGCTTCAAGGTGCAAATATTCAAACCAGCTCCTCCATCAATTAGGACCCTTTTGATCTTGTGTTTATGTATGAAGGCTTCGATATGAAGAGAGGCGTTATGGGGTTGGGTGATTGACATATCATCCTTTTCAGTGAATGATAGGGAGTGAGGTGAGGTAATGTGACCTAGCATGGTTTGAAACTATTCTTCGGTGAGGTTTGTTGGGACGGAGGCTTCCGCTAAAGCTTTTTCAAGTATGGCCCTATGGGACGGGGATAGACGCAGAAGTTCCAGAATAGAGATATGTGCAGGTGTCTTATGTAGCTGATCCAAGATACTGTACTGCTTAGCCGGAGGGGTGGAGGCTCCTCTAAGAGTGACTCTGTTACTGCAGGTGGTAACATTGCAATCCAGATCTTTTTTTATAGTGATCACATTGATGCGTGAATAACCTTCTGAGATATGGTTAACAACATAGTCAAAGCCGACATTTGTGTAATTTGCATTGTTAGATCCACTATTGTTTTGGTTGGAAGGTCCTCCCTACTCATAGTTAGGAAGAGGATCCTTGAAGACCTAATGATCACTATTAGAGATGTGTCCATCGAGTGATATTTTGTTTTGTTCAATCAAGTCTTGGATAGTGTGTTTGAGCGCAATGCAGTCGTTGGTTTTGTGCCCCTTGTTTCGGTGGAATTCACAGAAGTCGTTGTCATTCCACCAATGAGGTTTGACTTTTGGTTCATATTCACGCGCAGTTGGAAGTGTTATGATCTTATTTGTGACTAACTTCCATAGGGCAGTTTCCAATGATTCTCCCAAAGGTGTGAATTTTCTCCTAGGTTGAAAATTTGTAAACCGTGATTCAGTGTTTCTTGGTTTGTTTTGTGGGGGGTTGTTTTGAGGAGTTGATAAGTTGAAGATTGGTTGCTTAGGTGCCGCATTCTTGGCATCTACCACCCCATCATTCACAATGTTTTTGTTCTTAGTCAAGAATCTTGGTTTGTCTGTGTTGGTGTTGGTACTAGGAGTGTCCTTATATAGCTTTATTTGACCTTTGGCGATTAAAGCTTTTTCAATGATTAGACCCATCTCAATGACCTTGCTAAAGGAAGTAGGACATTGGACTTGTATCTGATAGCTTAGGTCAGTTTGTAAGTTATGGACAAACATTTCCAACATTTGTTTTTCAAGCATTTGATGTGGGCACTTACTTTCTAGTTTACTCCATCTTTGTAGGAAGGCGGTGAAAGACTCTCCATCTGTTTGCTTGGTGTTACAAAGATCTAAGATTGAGGTGTCATTCTCAATATTATAGGAGAAGTGTGTAACAAATTTGTCCACAAGTTCATTAAATGTTCTAATGCCGGGTGGTAGTCTAGAAAACCACTCCATAGCTTGTCCCCCCAAGCTTTGTGGAAATAGTCGCATAAGGTAAGTATCATTGTGTGTGACTTCAAGACAAGCAGCGTTGAATTCCCTAATGTCATCCCTTGGATCACCCTTTCCTCGATATTTATCAAATTTTGGCACCTTAAATTTAGAGGGGAAAGGAATCATGATCAAGGTCCTATCAAAAGGATATGGTGAAATATCCTCTAGGGAGTAATGCTTAGTTGATGCTCCTATTTGCATGTCCATGAATTGTTGTTTTAAAGCTTGGATCTATTGGGTCACTAAACTCAAGGCATCCATAGGATCATTGGTTGTTTTGCTTTTGTCTGCGGGTATGTCCTCATGTGTGCTTCCCTCAGGGTGTTTTTCTTCCTTAGATTCTTTTAGAGCTTCTACGTCAAAATCTTTAGGGAGCTTGTCTCCTAGATGTGCTAAGTGTAAAAAGAATTTGGTAGGATCTTGGGCAAGCACTCTATCCATTAAGCGTTGAAATCTTCGGTCTTGCTACGTTTGGAGGACCTCTTCCATAGAGATTTCCTCATCACTTTCATGAGAGTTTGGGATAGTTTTCTCAGCCATTTCAATCTATTTTTGTTTTTGCAATCTTGTTAAGACCATGCAAGGTGACTAGAGATGGGATGAAGTGAATTTTGAGCAAGGTGCTAGAATGTGACAAGATTTTAGCAAGGTTCTTCTTAGATCTAGTTAGTGTCAAACAAGTTGGGTGTACAAAATGATAGTTGAAGTAAGGATGATAGAAATCCATTTACTTAATGTGGACTTAGTCTTGCACAAGCCACTAGTGGAGTTTCGATAGAGAAGGATAAGTGATCCTTGATAGTGGAGACTCACTAAGTTTGTTTGAGATGTGATGTGATCAAGAATAGCTTGGTTCTAACCTTGTTGGATTTTGGAAGAATGTTGTGAGATTTTGGATGATGAAAATCTGTTATAGTGTGGAAGAAGAGAGAAATGGTTGATTTGCACAATTCTAATCAGATTTTGGAAAACTAAGACAGGTTTGAAATGAACTTTTGAAAAGTTTGACAGTTTTTTTCTTGGCAGTACGGAATTGTTTTCTGGATTGGATGCGCAGTAGTAAATGTGCCACAATAGAGTGTAAATGCGCTACAAGTCAGATCAAATGTGCAACTCTAGCAATGTTTTAAATGCATTGCAACAAGGTTCAAATGCACTTCAAGTCAGAATAAATGCGTTGCAGGTCATCTCAAATGCGTAATTCTAGTTTTTCAATTTGAAATTGTAATTTTTTAGAACGTTTTTCAAGATTTTTCTATTTTTGGTTTCAAAACTTGGTCTTTTTGAGAATTTTGCTTTTCAATTATGGCAAAGACACATCAAACACATAGAAGTTTTCATTTTTTATCTTTTGTTATTTTTTTTGTATTTTGGACTTTTTGACACAAGACAAGTATACCCTAGGCTAGATAGGACAGTATTTGTTGAATCCTCTAGCTATGCATACTCAAAGCATGTAGCTGCAGGATCTAGTAGTACCAGCTCCCTTCCACAGCACTCACTTCTCATGCATACCAGATCCAGGTTTTCTTAGGCTCGTACCCCCACCGAACCTTATGATTGTCCTGCTACCACTACTAAGAGTCACATGAATCAAGGCCGCTTTAAAGGCTCCAACTTTTGTGTCAACAAATAGGGGTTTTTGGTATACTAAACAAGTGGCTAAGTAGTCAAGGCAACTGTTTGAGTGGTTACACGTGCGGTGGCACTACGCTCCATTATGGAGTCTCCCAGCCTCCAAGGGTTACGCCTTGGAGGGTTTTGGGGGAGGTTGGCCGTCAGTGTAACACAGCAACCCTCGTTGCAGGAGGTTTTCACCTCAAGCACAATTTATTTTAAGTGGATTGGTAGGGCTTGGCTTTAGCCTGTTACCACTCAGGGTCGTTCCAACTTGGACAGGCGGGCATCCAAGGGCAGGCCCCTCTAAAGGTTATACAAATGGAATAACAAGTTTGGCATTCTGGTCACCCAGTTAAGGGGAGAGCATAAGCCTATTGTCATTCAACAATTACAGAAGACACTGATTTATCCAATCCTAGTTAAAAGGAAAACAACTAAATGGGCTATCTACTTGTGCACTCACACATTTGTTAACTTTGAAGTGTTTTTAAAGATAGCAATGTTCATTTTCCATTTGTAAGATAGCAATGATCTAACTAGGAAAGAAATCAACAATGCAACGATAGCAGTGGTTCAGTTCCTCTCCTCCTAGTTAAAGACTACGTGAAATTTACATGCATTTTTTTGGTTACTTTTTCCCCTATTTAATCTAAATGAACTAATCAATGTAGCTAAATGATCTAATCTAGCCTCTAATCCTGCAAGACAAACATTAGCTTAAACAGAGAAATCAGATGAAATCCTAAAACCACCATGCAGAATAGAAGCGCCGCTATGCAGTCTGAATGCGCAGAGACAGAGCTTGCATGCGCTATTTTATAGAAGCACTAAGACAGGTGTCAAAAGTGCTGTAACAAGAGACATAGGTGTTAAACTAACAAATGCACCATGAAAATGTGTAAAAGCGCCATTATGTAGGGTATATGTGCCAGAGTTACGCAGGCACCAGAACAAGTAATGTATGCGCCGAAACAGGGGATGGATGCACCGTAACTTTGAATGCGTCAGAATAAGAGGTGAAAGCACCAACTCAGAGGCTGTATGCATCATAAGTTTGTAAGCGTCATAACAGGAGGCAAATGCACCGAAATAGAAGATGTATGCATCAGATGAACCTGTCAGAAACCTGTACGACACTTGTACAGAACCTGTCACTAAGAAAACTCAGATTTTGATTAGATCAGGGGCAAGGGCCCCACGGTGGGCACCAAAAATGTTAAGGGGAAAATTGGATGAAATAAATAAGAATATCAAACCCAATAACACAATGAAACATGCAAGGAAAAGGAGATTTAAAATAACAAAGAGAGATACTTACAACCTTTACCTTTCGACTTCCATTGTTTGTCTTTTCTTTCTTGATCTTGATGGAGATGAAAATGGCCCTTAGGAAGCTTTCTTCCTCTCTTCGATTCCTCAAGATGACAAGGAGAAGTTGGCTCTGATACTTGTTGTATTTGAAGATGAACTTCAAACACAAATGTGAGTGGATGATAATGGAGTGGTGGTGTGATAATGGTGGTAGGGGTGCCAATGGCGTGCTATATTTCCTGCAACATAAGTTTACTCAAATGATGGATATGAAATGAAGAAGAAGAGGGTTGTATTTATAGAGTTGTGTAGAAGAAGATCAATGGTTGAGAAGAAATAAGAAGATCAACAGAGGAGAATGGTTGAGGAACATGCAACAAATAGAAGAAGGACATGTGTCATTCAGAAAGAAGCTTTGTTGAGTTAACTGCTCTCTTGATGAGGATGAGTTTTGTTTTTCTTAAATTAGAATATATTTTTTTAATTTAAGAGCAAAGTTGCTTTAAAGTTGCTTTTACTCAGCTTTTGCTTTTGTATGACAAGAAGAATTTACTTTTAGAAGATATTGAAGATTTTTAGAAGATAAGAAAGCATAATTAAATAAATAGATTTATTTAATTATTTGTAGATAATTTGGAGGAATAAATAAAATATTTAATATATTTTATTTTTGGAGATTTTAATTTAAATAAATTTACATTTTATTTAAATTTAGAAGAATGGAAGATTTAATTAAATAATTAAAATTATTCAATATTTTAGAAGAATAAAGTTGATATAGATGAAATTAATTAAATAAATGTAATTTATTTAATTAAATGGGAGGAAATGAATCAAATAAATAAATTTATTTATTTATTTATTGATAGAGGAATATGAAGATGAAATAAATATTTAAAATATTTATTTAAGTAGTCATGTCATTTTTAGGTGTATACAAATACAACCCTCTATTCTTCTATTTCAGAATCCATCATTTGAGTAAACTTATGCTGCAGGAAATATAGCGCGCCATTGGCACCCCTACCACCATTATCACAGTATTCATCACTTCACCTATCATCCACTCACATTTGTGTTTGAAGCTTGTCTTCGAATACAACAAGTATCAGAGTTAACTTCTCCTTGTCATCTTGAGGAATCGAATGGAGGAAGCAAGCTTCCTAAGGGCCATTTTCATCTCCATCAAGATCAAGAAAGAAAAGGCAAACAATGGAAGTTGAAAGGTAAAGGTTGTAAGTATCTCTCTTTGTTGTTTGAAATCCCTTTTTCTTCATATTTAATTGATGTATTGGGTTTGTTATTGATTTGATTAATCCCACATTTCACCCATCACAAACTGAATCAACAAATAAGCATCTGCAGGATTTCATTTATGCAATGGATGATTATGAGATAGATTTTGAAGATGTTGTCATGAGATTATTTGTTCAATCTCTGAAGGGTGAGGCAAGAGATTGGTTCTCTTAATTACCAGCATGCTCTAGCTATTCTTGGGGCGAGTTTAACGCAAGTTTTATGGAGCAGTTTGGTGAGAGGATTAATGCAAGTTCATCAATTATTAATTTTATGGGCATTCAAAAAGAAGAGGATGATTCAGTCCTAGCATTTAACTTGAGATTTGCAAAAATGTTAAGAGACATTCCTAAAGTTATTAGACCAAATGATGCAATAATTTTAGTTGAATGGGAACTTTTGACAGAAAGATGAGTTACCAATAGAGGGACAAAGATCCTATCACTCTGCGTCAGGCTTATGGAACAACCATAAACATTGAAAACAATTGGAGATATGGAATGTCCAAGGGTTATTTATCTTCTAGTGTTTGTGAACCTAAAGTACCTTATGCTGATGAAAAGTGTAAGTCAAGAATTAGAGAAGAACAACAAAATACTTACACCCTTGTTATCCCAATTTATACATCAGGCCATAATGTTGATCATGTAGAATCTCAAACAAGTTGTCGGCAGGCTACATGTAGTGCTAATCCTATGGTCTTGGTTCAGGCTCTCTTTGACATGAGAAGACATGAGGGAGAATCAGGATATTCTTTATTTTCTAGAGTATTGAGAACTTATATGGATATCCCTGTGGGTCTCAGGCCTTAGGAGTCTATATGCATTTATTTGTTTTGTGAAATGTATGAACTGGGCTTAAGTTTATTGCCTTAGGAATTGAAGCCAAGTGGCTTTGCTCAAGTCCCTAATTGGATAGACATTGTGGAAAATGCTCAGATTTTTTATGACACAAATTATAAATTATGTAGTGTTGATCACACTTGTCCTATGTCTGGATATGATTCAAACAATGATGCAATGAATGTGAATGAAGTGGACATGCTCCACACTGAGATCATTTCTCATGGTGATGAGGAAAAAATTAACAAATACCCAAGAGATGTAGTGTGTGCCCCTGAAGATTACAGTCATGAAAATTTAAGTACACTACATAATGAAATAGTGTAGGTGCATCAAGTGGTATCTTGACATGACACATCTAGTAAGGAAGAATTATATTATTCTGATCACAATCTTATTAGTGTTGAAAGCTTTGTTAGTGATAATAATAATGGCATTATGCCTATTCATATGTTTTCAATTCACGAAATAGATCATGCTAATTGTTGTGTTATTGGTCACAATAGCCTGTGTGAGATGGAATTGAAGAGTCTTATCTTGTATGAAGATCACATTAGCATGCAAGATGTCAATGATATGAGCTCACTCTCATATGATCAGATTATTCTTTATGGTAAAAATATGAATGATAAAATGTCATCTTTATTGGATGATGGTATTATGGAACTTGAAGGACCCTTTGATTGTACTATCTTTGATTTTGTTGATAAAATATAAATTTTAGACATATGTGTGGAAGAATTAGAAGATGAAGCAATAAGTGATACTGGCCACTATGATTTTAGGAGTGATGGTGGTTATGAAGATGATATTGACTGTAGTACTTCTGAGTACATTGATGTTGAAGATGATTTAAATGTTGGAAATAAGGTAGATAACTGAGAGGGGGGGTGAATCAGTTATCTTAAATATTTTATCTTTCTGTTCTTCTTTAACTGTTAGTGCAACATCAAAACATATAAGCATACATAATCATGAGAGCAGAACTAAAATCAACACACATAACACAATGATTTTGACATGGAAAACCCTGTTAAGGGAAAAACCATTGGGTGACTAACCCAAGATTGTATTCTCTGTTAGAAGAATAAGAAGTACAAAATGGCACTTGCCAATTAGGGCTCACTGCTTGAGCACACTGCTCACAAGAGGCACACTGCCTACAAGAGACTCACTGTCTACAAGGATATAGAAGGTAACCAGATGTTTGAACTGAAGAGAGGCATCCACATGTGCTGAGGTTCAATTCCGGTTAGGCTCAATATACTGATCTACTGCACTTCATACTTCCTCTGTTCTAGTACTACTATTCTGTCACATACCGGACTTGAATTCCTACTTTCACTTTGCTATTTGCCTTTCCTCAGACACTACCATTCACTACCCACACCTTCATACCAAAATCAATCTGGTATATATATCTGCATCAAGGATTTCAACATCTTTCTAGTCAGCAACTGGAATACTCAAGATATTTACTAAACACTGATCTGTCAGCTGGATTCATGCTCAATATGTGATGCGTATCCAAGACATAGAGTTAGAAGTCATTAATCAAGTCGGCCAACCATGCATGATCTCTCAATTTGCTTGACCACCATCAATTCTTCATCTAGATTAAAGTCTGATGCTCTGCCGGTCAGTTCTTCCTCAGTCTGCTCTGCCTGTTAGGAACCCAACACTTAGATGCTCATCTCTTTTCACTCTTTCATCACCAGAGGCTCAATCTCTGGAATGTAGTAGTCATGGTACTCCTCTTGACTTCCCCAAGCCCGCACTTTGCTGAGATACATCCTCTGAGAGATCTGGACCTGATTGTCAAACCTTGCTACATGATCTGTTCTTATTCATTGGACCAAAACACTCTTCAATCTGACTTCTGGTATAGACATACTATGTGCTACAGATGTGTGGGATAAATGTTGTTACCATCAATGACAACAATGATGAAGCCACATGGTGTCTTTTGCCAACAATCTCTCCCTTTGGCATTGATGGCAACACTTAGTGAAAAATGGCTAAGTGTCGTAACAAACTCTCCCTTGGCTGATGCTCTGTCTTATGTACACTTTTACCAAAGCTCCCTCTTAGCTGGATTCCACATTTTTCACTACTCCTCACTCCCCCTTTAACATCAATGGCAAAGGGTGAAATCTGCACACCAAAACTTTCAAAAATCAATCTATATATTGCCGCATAAGTATATATACATGTTGTACTTACTTATACTTCAGTATATCTGCAAAGGTGGTTTTCATCTGGACAAATTCTGTTGCCCAACTCTGCTTCATCCTGTCCAAAATTGAGATGTGACCACTCAACAAAAATGCAAAAGCCTCTGCCCTCTTTAAGTCTGCCGGATCACTGGTATGGGCTATGGTCTGAGCATCAGTTAGGGCCTCATGCATGGCTTCTAACTTAGGGATGATTATCCCTCTAAGTTCACTCATTCTGCTTATTCTATTCTTCTTTTCCTTCTCAAGCCTCTTTATCTCATTTATAGTGACAATAGTCTGGCACTCTTGATTCATTATAGATGAGGTTAGAGGATCAAAATTTTGAGATAAACTTGACAGTTTACTCTCTTGTTCTTCCACCTTTTTTGCAATGTCTGCTACCATGGTGGACCAAGATAAACAAAATTTGTATAATTCTTCGCCATCTTTAAGAGCATTTTCTAAGCTCTTTATCCCAATATCTAGATTTCTCCTATCATTTGCTATGAGTCCCTGTACTTCAAAGAATCTCTTACCCAAAAACTCTTTCTGGACTTTCTCTTCTGCTGATTTCTCCAAAGAATCAAAATGTGTGCTAAAAAAATTAATAAGAGATTTCAGATTACCGAATGAGGATGCTGAAAGATCCTTTTCGAAGGATGGCATGATTTTCTCTAGCACACTGGATGCAATCTCTGTTAGCTCACAGTCTTCCATGTGAGACTTTAGAAGCTTTTCTTTTGCTTTAGCTTGAGCAAAAGATGCTACCTTCATTGTGTAGACCGGAGAGAGGGAGTCAAAATTGAGTGGTACTTGGAACAGTTCTGGTTCATCTATCTCCATCAATTCCTTGGTCAAAAAATTCTTCACTGCTTCTGCAGTGTCTCTTGCTGGAGACTTCTTTCCTTTTGTAGCCTCAGAGCTATCTCAGATATCTGCTCCATTTGTTCTTCTTCTCTTCCCTTTTTCTCCTCTTCTTGACTTGCTTTCTCCTCTTTTCTTGCTTCTCCTTCAGTTCCAACTTCTGCAGGGGGATCTGAAAGAGAGATATTTTCTTCTTCATGGAATTCCTCTTCCAGAATAGAGGAATCCAAGTTCTTAGTCCTCTCCTCACCTATCTCCTTTGACTCTTCTGTAATTTTCTCATTAGAATCTTCCTTTGATGTACTTAATCCTTCGACATCCATGGCAGAAGGTTCATCACTTATGTCCTCTATAACAGGAAGATTGAATCTTTTAAATGCATTCCGAAGGATGTCTTCAGTCTCTTTTGCCACTTGATCAGTCTCTCCGAGCATAAGTTTGTTCATTCTTGCTTTGCTCTAGAACTCATCCTTGCAGTCCTTGAAGATCATGTTCATTTGTTTTGGAGTAATGGAAGGATAGAGCTGAATAGCTATATGTTCCCAGATCTCCAAATCCTTTGCCTTGGCATTGTCTTTTCTAAGTTCAAGTACCTTTTCTAAACTCTTGGGAATTAGAGAGATGATTTCAATGAATTCTTTATTATATATGTTTAAGTACTTAACTGTAGCTTCTTCCAAGATCCTTTTGTCTGTGTCACTATACTCATCATAGAATTATGTCATTGGTTGCAGATTCCCATCCATAGTGACTGCCTTAATGACATCATCAATGGAGAGAGTAGGCCTTTCAACAAATTCTTCTACTTCTTCTTCTTTGTTTGCACCAGCAGAGGATTCACCTGATGATTTCTTCTTCTTCCTAATTTTCTTAATTTCCTCATCAGTCTCTATTTCTTCATCATCCTTCTGACTTGTATAGGACCTTGTGGCCTTGGTTTTTGTTCTCTTTTCTCCATTACTGGATGTCTTGGGTTCCGGTTTGGAGGATCTTGAGCTCTTAGAAGTGGCAGGTGCAAAGCTCTTGGAGGATCTAGTCTGGGAGGAGGCTTGCACCAGAACACTTTCTTTTTCTGCTTCTTGTCTCTCCTTCTCTACTCTTTCTACTTTCTCTCTGTTTGCATCAACTGCCTCTTTTGAAATGCCATATCTTTTGGCAACTTCCTCTACTTCCCTTCTCACTTTTCTTTTCATCTCTGGTTGTCTTAGCTCAACATAAATTTTCACGCTCAATTCTTGAAAGGTTCCAAACCTTTCTGCCTCAGGGTCCTTAGGCTGACTTAGCAAGTGTTGAATATGTAGCTCTAATATTTTCTCATCTACCTCATAGCCCATTGGCATAATCCAGACTATCCTGGGCTCTACTGCCTCCATTAGGCATTGATCAATGTCTGCCATAAAACACACTGTATCCTTATATTTTTCAACCATTGTCTGAGGGATTCTTTCTTTGGCCTACATCATGCCTTGGAAGTTCTTGAAATATCCCCAGAGTGTTGTGCTTTGAGCCTTGGCATCACCAAGCCCATACATATAATCTCTGATTTTTATGGCAACTGGTTTGTCATTTTGCCATACCCAACCACTTGATCCAGGTAGCTCATTCATAAAGTAAAAGAATAAACACAGTATTAGCCCACCATACTTGAATGAGTTCTTTTCCTTCTTAATCTTTTGTAGGTTTTCTAGTAGTTGGCTCAGAAGAAGCTTGCATAGATCATAGTCTGCATTTTCCCTTAGCATCTGATATATAGTGTATATAGCAGTTCCAGACACTGAATTCTCCCTACTGGAGTGATATATTTTATAGCCAATGATCATAGAGGCAAATTTGATATCCAGATATGTGATATCTTCTATTGTCATTGCTCTCTTGTCAAACTTTGATCCGATGGCCTCACTTACTGTCTGATTCTTGACCGATTTGAGAGCAGGCAACCCACTGGATAATTGCAATCCGGTTACTGCCCTAATGGCATCTTTTGTGATCTTGAATGGCCTCATCAACCAGATAAAGTTGTCATGCATTCTTCTCAAAACATACCAGACCCATTAATCCTCTGTAAAATAGGGAAAGTGGATGCAATGTCCAAAATGCTTATCTCGGATGGCCTTGTATTGAGGTTTAAGTTTAAATGTTTCATCTACTAATTGCTTGTGATAGATATCCATTAGTTTGGATTCCCCAAATTTCTCAATATTGGCGTGTATGTATACCCTAACATCTTCTACATGTAGAACCCCATGCAGAATACTAGAGAAGGCGCCTAAGGGATCGACTTCTAGGGATTTATAAGGATGTTTCTTGAACTTAGGGCGTGGCCTATCAGTGATCTTAGCAACATTTAGAGTAACCATCTTGCAAAAGATTCAGAGAGAGATATTTAAGAATGGAAATACCTTTTTACGCTTCTAGGGTTCACGAAATGAGCCAGAAATGATTGCTGGTTGAATCGGATTCTGTGGTTGATGTTTGAGAGGGTTAAAGAAATCTTGTTTGCAAAGCTCTTTCTTTCTTCTTCTCGAGTGTAAGTGTGCAAACGATGAATAAAAGAACCCTTATATTTCTGCGCAAACCCTAATTTCATATTGCAATAAATGCACACCTTAAGTCATTCTGGTCCCTTGTTCTAAGAGAGATCCTTCCGAATCACTGAGATGCACTTAGAATTATTCTTGGTGATAATTGACAATGTATCTCCCTTTCTCCAATCATTCCACTTATCTGTAGATCAAGATATTTCAATTTTGAATCATACCGGATCTAACTGTGAGAATCCTACTTTTACCGAATGACTATCAAATTAAATCAATGTTGGATGATTAACCTCTTCAAACCCCTTGCGGATCTTTTATATTTTTACCGAGGGTTATTTAGATATTTCTCTAAGAACCCTTTAAATCGCAACTTTCCATGTGCCAATTTCAGGCACCGATTGATTGGCTGGGGGAATTTATTTTCCTTTGTGACTCCCCCTGAGCCAGAGCTCATCTATTTAGTTTCCAGAAGGAATATCAGCACCAGATTCTAGTGCGGATCCATCCCCAACATTTTCTATACTTCTCTTCACCTAAATCTTGTTCATCTCTCTTTGAATTTCATCTGCATTCACTTTTCCTTTTCCTTTGTCTTGATTTTGATTATGATGCACCGGACCCTTCTTATCCTGATTCTTACTTTTGCAGAATTTGGCAATATGACCGGATCTATTGCAATTGTAGAAAATAACATTTTTTTGCAAATTTGACTGATATCCTCTTGATCTGCATTGATTTGCCATATGTCCCATTCTATTGCATGCAAAGCATCTACCATTGAATGAATTGTTTATTTGCATATTTCTACATTCATCAGATTTGTGACCATACCTTTTGCAGTTAAAACACTGTCCGGAGAAGGATAAATTAGTCTAATTCATTCTTCTTCTACACTGGTTTGCTTTATGACTGAAGTTATTGCAATTGTAGCAGTATCTATTGAAGGATGGGTATCTTTGAGCATTTGGTTGTCTTACCAGAGGTCTTCTAGGCATGTTCCTAGGATTTCTTGATCCAGAGTTCTTCTGACCGGATCCAGAGCTTTCACCTTTCTCATACCCCAAGCCTTGGTTATCATCTACCCTCTTTTGGCTTTCAAGAAGACCTTCAAGTTGAGTAGAGCTTATCTTGAATTTCTCTTTGTATTCATTTGTTGTTTGAAGATCCCTTTTAAGAGTGTCTATCTTATTCTCAAGTTGTTCTTCATTATCTCTAGCTTCTTCAAGATCAGATTCCAGATGCCTGATTATCCTATCCATTTTCTGGCAGTCTTCTAACTTTTCTTTGAGAGATTTTTTTAGATTATCTTCAATTTTTCTTTTTTCTTCAATTTCTTGGGTGAATTTCATAACCCCTGATTCCATTTCATGTCTTATCATAATGACCTCTTTTGATAACTTCTCACATAACTTTTTCTTCTCATTCAGACTTTCATCAGTATCATTGGCTTCACTTTGACTTGCTAATTGTTGAAGTAGTTCCTTTCTCTTTTTCACAGAGATACTCAGTTTCTCTTTTAGTTCATTTATGAAATCATCAGCTTGTTTGAGTCTTTCCCTTAAGTTATTGACTTCAGAGTGAGATTTCTCAAGATCATCTAGGGCAGACTGAAGTTGTTCCCTCATACCATACATATCCATTGAGATTCCCGGATCTTCCTCAAGCTATTAGGCTTTGTTTGGAGGAACTTGGCTCTGACACCAATTGTTGGAAATAAGGTAGATAACTGAGAGGGGAGGGGGTGAATCAGTTATCTTAAATATTTTATCTTTCTGTTCTTCTTTAACTATTAATGCATCATCAAAACATATAAGCATACATAATCATGAGAGCAGAAATAAAATCAACACACATAACACAATGATTTTGATGTGGAAAACCCTGTTAAGGGAAAAACCACGGGGTGACTAACCCAAGATTGTATTCTCTGTTAGAATAATAAGAAGTACAAAATGGTACTTGCCAATTAGGGCTCACTGCCTGAGCACACTGCTCACAAGAGGCACACTGCCTATAAGAGACTCACTGTCTACAAGGATATAGAAGGTAACTAGATGTTTGAACTGAAGAGAGGCATCCACATGTGCTGAGGTTTAGTTCCAGTTAGGCTCAATATACTGATCTACTGCACTTCATACTTCCTCTATTTTAGTGTTGCTGTTTTGTCACATACCAGACTTGAATTCCTGCTTTCACTCTGCTATCTACCTTTCCTCGCACACCACCATTAACTACCCACACCTTCATACTGAAATCAATCTAGTATATATATCCGCATTAAGGATTTCAACATCTTTCTAGTCGGCAACCAGAATACTCAAGATATTTACTAAACATTAATCTGTCGGCTGGATTCATGCTCAATATGTGATGCATATCCAAGACATAGAGTTAGAAGTCATTAATCAAGTTGGCCAACCATGTATGATCTCTCAATTTTCTTGACCACCATCAATTCTTCATCCGGATTAAAGTCTAATGCTTTGCCGGTTAGTTTTTCCTTAGTCTGTTTTGCCTGTCAGGAACCCAACAGTTAGATGCTCATCTCTTTTCACTCTTTCATCACCAAAGGCTGAATCTTTGGAATGTAGTAGTCATGGTACTCCTCTTGACTTCCCCAAGTTCGCACTTTGCTGAGATACACATTCTAAGAGATCCAAACTTAATTGTCAGACCTTGCTGCATAATCTATTCTTGTTCACTAGACCAAAACACTCTTCAATCTGATTTCTGGTATATACATACTATGTGCTGCGGATGTGTGGGATAAACTTTGTTGCCATTAATGACAACACTGATGAAGCCACATGGTGTCTTTTGCCAACATTAAATCCTCATGCTAAAAAAATAAGAATATTCACAACAATGAATATACAACAAAATGCTCTTTATAATGAGCTCCCACCTCCATCAAAAAGAAGAAATGATAATCTTTATTAGTTTCGAGACAATCCACTCTTTGAAGAGGACTCTGAAAATGCAAGGTCTGAGATGTCAGAGGAGGATATCATGATGTCTGAAGAGTATAGGGTAAATGCTGAGGTTACTCAAATCAATGGTTTCAGCTTGGGCTTGAGTACTATCGCATCTAAAATTGGGTTTCTGTTAGTAGGCACTGATGAACATGATGATGAAAATGCAAATCATTTAGTGGAGTGTGAATGTTTTTACTTCTCAATCCTACCTGACAATTATGAAAATGACCAAGGAAGTGGTCATGAAAATTATTATTGTTGGCTTGATATAATGGATCCATATATTATCTTGAGGGTGTGTGGGTAGATTCTCCAACCTGTATTTGGTTGTCAAAAACAAAAGAGCCCAAGGTGTCTTGAATATGGAAAATTTGAGGTTCCTAGAGGTAGTCAAAGATGTGATGATGTTATTTATAATTTTGGCCTATTGTAGACTATGGAAAATAAGGTATTTGACAGAGGCAGATCTCATTTCCCATTGAGGGGTGGCCTCAGGCCATCCTCTTGTTAGGATTTTCTTCTTATGTGGCTTTGCTCCATGCATCCCTGCTTGGTATGGTTTTCTCCATCGAGAGATCTTCTTGATTCTCACTTTGCTTATGTAAGCAAGTGTCCTTGAACATGAGCCACTGGTGGAGCTTGTGAAAAATCTTGTGGTCTGTTAGAACTAAAAATTAGCCTAAAATTTTCCATAAAAATTCATTTTTTTGCCATAATCCTATCACCTAACATGTCATTTTTCCCACTCAAATACCCCATTTACCTGCCCCATAAGTCATTACCCTAATAAATTTATTCATTACCCTACTCGCAAATGAAAAAGGTCATGTCGAAGAGATCACACTATATCAGCGAAAGACATTTTAAGATCCCTTCGAAAAATAGTATAGACAATATTGAGGAGAGAATGTCATATCGAAGGAACTCATTTTATTGTCCTTTGACAATCTAACTGACGACTTATCAAAGATATTAGATACTATCGACAGGACATGTTACATATTCCCTTCGATAAACTGAAAAGATGGAAATCACAAGGACATGAAATATTTAACTTCAAAGAGACTTTACTGTGTCGGAATGACTAGTTGATGAGTCTCTTCGACAGACCAATATGCACAAGCCATTGATATATTTTAACATCATCAAAGGAAAAGTGTCATGTTAGTAGGAAATTACGGAAGTCTCTCCGATATGCCGATAAGGTGGGTCCCGAAGATTTTTTTGATCCATATGCCAAGAACATAAGGTATAAAGGCATACAGAATAAATGTCAAAGGGAAATATAGACATCAATGGGAAAAGGGAATTTGTCCCTTCGATAAAGCGATGGTACTTGATACAAAGGTAATGAAGAAGGTTTTCAAAAGGACTCCAGAATATCAAAGTAAGGTGATTTATAGTCCTTCTGGAAAGAAAATATACTAAGTAGATGTTGAGGGGATGGATCCATATCAGGGAAATCTGAATATTGGTCCCTCGATAAATTTGTTGCCTTGGAGTGATGAACTTGTGAACACATCGGGGAGAAGACAAAATGTCGGTGAGATCAGAAACTTGCAATCCCAATAAAATGAGAATGTTGACAAGACCGCGACATGACAAAGAGACAAATTGGTGGTGATGATGAAAGATCACATGACCTATATTCAAAATAATTAATTATTCTCTCGAATGACATGAAGTTTGCCATCAAACACCATTAATGAACTAGAGCCGAATACATTAAAATCAAGTTCTGAGAAAATTGTGAAATCATTAAGCAACCAAAGAGAGCAGAAGCAGGGCATAGCTAAGGACAACAACTTCAGAATCAGAAAATGCATCATCTAAGTGAGTACCCAAATCCTGAGATGAAAATTGCAGCGTACATAAGCTAATATGAATTATTGAAACACAAAAGTAGATTTTTTCCATAAAACTTATATCATGGCAAGTTCAACTAAAAACCCTAAGAAAAGACAAAAACTGGAGGAGAGACATTCGAATCAAGACTTGATAGACTAGTGTCCTGGCTTTGGACAAAGATCCAGGAGAAATGCTTAGTTGAATCCTTAGGCTGATAAATTAGAAGATAGAAACAGGAAAGTGGGTGATACCAGGGCCCCGATAAGAGGATATGATTTATTTCTATACCACTATAGAAAAATGCACAAGCACAAACTAGTTTCCAACCCATGGGGACTAAATTTGGGTAAATTGGTGGTACCTAATGTGTTCATCAATGTGGAATTGATTAAAGCATTGGTAGATAAATATAATCCCCAAACTCATATGGTTGAAATAAGAGATGGATCTGTGTTCATTCCTGTTACCAAGGACTATATATCCATGGTGTTCCAATTAGACACTAGCTTTGACATGAAATTTAGGATTATGGATCTCCTACATGAATACCACGACCTGAGAAATAGTTATAAAAGGTGGAGGCTACCATTACACAGGCCCCGAGATGAGGGAAATCAGCTTAGAGTGTTTCTAGAGGGAGAAAAACCTCCATATATTGTGAATTTATTTGAGGAATACTACCAGTATACCTACTACTTTGTTTACCAAGTACTTGGCTTGGACACCCCTATACTCATGGAGGTAGCACCAATGGTCCTAACAACTGATGTACAAATGTAGGATGCGTGACCCTTTGATTATGTTGAGTATCTAGCCAATGAAATTCCCAATAATCATGTTTCTATCAAAGGAAGAGGTTTCAAATATATGCACTATTCTTTAATCATGCATCTCATTTTATATGAAGGACAAAATGTGGGAATGTGGGATGAGTGTTTGAGGATAAAATATTTGGATGGTGAGGACAATGTTAGGCCAGTACAAATATGGATGACCATTTGGGATAGTAGGTGTGAGAGATCACATTATTTGTATTTTGAAGAGTATTTTGTGAAGCCCTTATACAAACTACTGGGTCACCCATGTGATTATAATTTGTCACTAGAAATACAAAGGTTCCTAAGACCCATGGACAAGGATGAAAGAAGGAAAGTCAATCACAATTGGGGTGATTAGTATGCATATGGTGAATGTACAAAAATCAGAGTGTATGGATATGAAGGAACACCATTCCTACTACCCAAAACTTGTCCAAACAATATTCCTTACTTGGAGATTGTGAGGCAATTGGCCTACTCAAATTTTATGCACCTTAAAAGTTACAACAAGCAGTCGTTGGTGCCTAGGACATTGTGCTTTGGAGATTTTAATGTGGTTTCTAAAAAAGGATATGAATTGATTCATAAAAAACTAGAGCATTTCAAAATACCTAAAGGGAATGCAAGGGAAAATTTTGACCCAGAAGATTTCATAAATAAGGTTAAAACAAGCAAGAAGTTGAAAGGATATCATCATACACTCTTTGTGGAAGATGATTTGATAAGAAATATTGATGAGAATTGTGCAGTTGAAAGGAGAAATTCTTATCATAGATTGATGTTATCAGAGGCTTGGAGGATATCCAATAATCCCCTGTATACAGGAGCCTTTCTTGAAATCGAAGATCCAATACAGAGGTTACACGCATTAATTTCACATGAAGCAGAATTGACTAAGGATGTGCCTCCTGAAGTGTTCACCAAAAGGAATGAGAATATTAGGGAAATACAAGCTGAGTATGAAACTCCACTTTGCCATCTCTCCCCTCAGACTACACCAGATATTAGTTTTTCTGTGGGTACATCTATTTCAGAAAAAAAGAAGATATTGAGATTCGAGATGAAGGTATATAGGTGTTCAAACCTGTGATTGAAAAGTATGAACCCCCAATGGAAAGAGATGTGGTTGTGATAGAGTCCCTAGATGAACTTTCTAATGATGTGAGACATAGTGCGAGCAAAAGATTTGTTTCTAATGATGATTTTGTTAAAACCCTTAAGTTCAAAGCCTTTTTGTATGAATACAAAGGTAAACAAATCAGAGAAAAGATTAAAGATGCCACCTCTAAATGGGAAGCTGAAGCTTTAAAGGAGCTACAGGTAGATATTGATAGAGAAATGGAAGCCATGACTCCAGAGAAAGGAAGAGCATTGCTAGAAGAGGTAGATGTTATGTTGCTCTCAGGATGGGATATCAGCCCTGCCATTGTATTTGATAGCTTTCTAAAGAGTCAGGATAAGAAATTGCAATTGAGAATCAAAGGGGTAGACAAAATATGCACTAGATCAAGTTATGACCCAGATAATGTAACCTTGTTGATATGGGCCTTGTACCCATCAAATAAAAGATCTTTAGTCATTAATGATCCAAATAAGGCATTTGGCCATCTTTTGGTACAACAAGTTGAGGACACTGATCCCATGGAAACTGCAGATTTGAATATTAATGTTGCAAGGTTCACAAAGGCCCAAATTGAAAGGTTGGTAAAAACTAATAAAATGTATATGACAGAGAATGAAAGAATGAAACAAGAGATTGCTAGCTACAAAGATAAACTTCCATCTTCTTCAAGCAGTTACTCCCCACGGTTGGAAGCTGATAAAAAGATAGTAGAGGCCAGAGCTAAGATTGCTTATTCGAGATACAAAGCTGAGAAGTTTCAGAAAAGGGGTGATCAGTTATAAATAGAAATAACATTTGTTAAATATAAAATGGTCTCAGGATTAATAGAGAAAAGATTTGAAAAGATGCTTGGAAATGCTGATAAGGTATGGGTAGTGCACAGTAGAACATATGTTGCCTACCAAGAGTACAAAAGACTACATCTTAGGATGTTGGAAAAGAAGGAGGAATTAATAGCCAAGGGAGATGTTGTCAAACAAGTTTTTAAGAATTATGAAGAACTAATTGACATTCATGAAAAGTTTAATACTGTGTTAACACAAGATCTTGGTGATTTTGACCAACCCTTGGAAATGACTTTTACCAATTTCTTATTTAATGAAGGAAATATAAATAAACATAGCATTTGGGAGTATGAAATGGCTCAATTATTACTAGTGGCTCTCAAAAAGGTCAATGATGAATCAAGGGTAATGGAAAATGTACATGTGTAGTTAGAACGAATTTTCAATTTGGAATTTGTTATGAAGGAGATAATCAATACTACATATACTTATGCTACTTAGGAATAAATCGATCATCTTTCTAAAATCAACTTGTTCATCTCTTGAGCAATATAAGGAGTCAAAAGCTTTACATCAGCTCAATCTACACCCTCAACTGATTAAAAAATGGAAGACAATGGTTAAGAAAGAGGCTAAAGAAAATCTGGAGAATCCTTTGACCCTCGTGATGAACTTAAAGTAAAATTTTTGCCAATGCTAATTCATGAATTTTTAGAAATATTAGATTCAAAGGTTCTACATGCAATGAAGTGTGTGAGGCCGATTATTTTACCTTCCATATTTTGATCGTTATGCCATGTAGGAGATGACATTATCAGACCTTAGTGATTATGTTTCATTAAGTAGACTTGATTTTCATCCACTGATTATGTTAGGACATTGATTTGATCATAGTGATGCTAATTGTGTGATTCAACTTACGAGTTTATATTTGATGATGTGTTGTGATTCTAGTGATTATGTGATATGGACTAATTGACATATGTTTGGATAGTGCAGTTAATTTGGATTTATGTATTGATGGATATTGTTGTATTGTTTGCATGAATTTAATTTCTAGTTGCTTCGGCTATCACTTCTCATGACAGAACTGACACTTGATCGAGATGTGTAGGTTTTACATTCCCTAGCCATGGGAAATCGGAGGTAGGATTCACACCATGTTATCCCCTATAAAGCCGATCCATTCCCAAGAGGGATAAGGATCACGTTTGTATTTGAATGATGATTTATTGTGCTTGGTTTAATTTTATTTATTTTTAGTCTTAGTACCCTTTTGTTTATTTAAAATTGATTAATAATAAGTGTTGTAAAATTTTGATCAATTTATGCCACTTGGTATTTATATTATTTTTTTTGGGCCATTTAAATGTGGATTTTTAACCCTTTTCATGAACCCTAGGGTCCCAAAAGTTACCCTAGGTGGTCAACTATGAGTCTAGGGTCAACTTGGACTATCTAACCCTAGTTTTGACTCACCTTAGGTCACCCTAAACCATGGTTGAGTAAAAGTGACGAATTTAGCAAAGAGAGAAGATGGGGGATGTGCCTTGCCTTGGGAAGAACTCATCTCCCATCCCTAAGTCTTGGGAATCATTCCCAAGGAAGACTTGGGATGTCTCCAAGAGTCCTCCCAAACTCCCAAGTGAGTGGGAGCACCACTCAAGACCCTTGTCTTCTTGAGGTGTGAGTGGGAATCCAACTCACCATTTGTCCCCCTCCCACTTGTGTGGAAGCACAAGTGGATGAGGTGGAGATGGAGGTGGAGTGAGAGGAGGACATTTGTCATCCTCTTACCTTCTCACTCTTACAAGTGGCCTTTGGAGGAGAGAGGAGATGGTGAAAAATGTCACCTTCTCATTCTCTCAAGGCCAAGTGGATGGCCTATAATAGCTCCTCTTGTAGAGGAGTGGGGGTTCTTCTCTTTTCTATTTCTATTCATTGTAATTTTGGGGAGAGTTCTTGTAAATTTCAGTTTCATTTCTAGTTTGGAGGAGTTTGGAGAAAATTCTAGAAGTTGGAAGGCTTGGGAAGGCTTGGAGCTCTTCACCAAACTACTTCCATTATAAGGGCTTGTAAGGTAGGCTTCTTAACTTGTTATCTCAACTTGCTTGTATAATGTTTTGTGTTTTAGTTTGTGGTTGTTTTGTGTTTTTGCATTGTGATGTTGGGATGGGTGTTATGGTGAGAGCACCTCCAATGGAGGTAATGCTCAACTTGTATGGGTAGGGGAGATGAACAATCCTTGGGGGCTCTCCCACAGTTGTATTTGTCCTTGAGGGCTTTTATTTGTGGAGGTTGGTGTTATGGAGATTTTTTTTGGCTTGAGGCCATGGGTTGTGATTTATTGGATGGCAAGAGTGCCATGGAGTTGTTTGTGATTTTGAGGATGGTGGTGTTTTGATGATTTTGGCTTGAGGCCATGTGTTGAGATTTTTATCATTTGGGAGCCCTTTTAAGTTGAGAGGTCTATTCCCTACCCTCACCAAACTCATTTTTATGAGTTAAGTTATGTGTAAAACCTATGGGGTTGTTTTGTTTTCGTGTTATTGTGAGTGCTTTTGTTGTGGAATGAAATCCTATGTGAATCCCTACCTCCCTAGCTCGGGGGTGACCCACTTCTGGGTCTACGGTAGGGAGGAGAGCTTTCCTTTCGTAGTGGCTATTTCTTGTTGGCCTGTTGATGTGTTTGTTGCAGGTTGTTTAGTGGAGAGTTGGAGCTATTTGGGAGCTCATTTTGGTGTTCAAATGGTTCCCCATGTAGTATTGTAGTGGCTGATTTAATCTTGGTCCTAGTGGCCTTGTTACCTTGTAAATTCTTGTAAAAGTTGCTAAGAAACTTGCCATAGTGATGGCTGTGTTAGTTATTGGAATATAAACATTCTATTATTGTATGTAATGTTATTCACTGCTGAATTAGACCTTGTTGAGGATGAAAGAGGAAGTTAGAAATATTTGTTTTACTGTCCAAAAGAAAAAAAAGATAATGTATAAGTTGCTGTCTATGTTTTGTTGCATGCAAGAAAGTGAGACTTTTTATCCTAGTTCTGTTATTCCTTTTACATTGGAAGTTTCATGCTATTAAATTGCAAAAGAAAGAATGAAATGTTTTAAAGAAGTTTTCTGTTTGGTTGCTAGAGAATTTAACTCATAAATGTTGTTGGAAAAGTTAAATGGCTATGCTCATGTTGTTATCTGCAATGCTTTCAAACACATCATATTCTATTATTACATAAAAAAAGGGGTTAATACTAGGAGATCCATTTGTTATGCTGGAATGAAGCATTAGCATTCAAAAATTATTTATAGTAAATCTGGTTATTAATATTCTGATGTTTTTTTTTTAAAAAAAGGGGTGCAATGAGTTCTTACATTCATATACAAAAATGTTGCACTGGTTGTTTTTACATATATTGTAAATCTCACCGCTTGTTGGAAAAATATAGAAAATCAACTATTGTGTCCTACAAAATAATTTATAAATACACCTTACAAATATATGTATGTATTCACAGGAATATATATATACATATTACATATATATATATGGTATATATATATATATATTTATATATATGTATATATATATTAAATTATATAAATCCATGTAAAAATATAACAGAAGTTATTAGACTAAAGGATTTAAGGTAAAGGGCGAAATGCCCATGAAATTTTATACAGTTAGAAATTTAAAAAAATAAAAATAAAGAAATACAAAAAAAAATTATATAAAAAAAATGGTTTGGTGGGACTGTGGACTGCGAAGTCCACAGCCCCACCCCTACGCCTCCCCACACCCCCCCCAAACCACAGTCCATTCCCTCGCCATAGCTAACCTCCCCCGCAGACTACCTTCCACTCTCCCATACCCCCACCACCGCACCTTCCTCCTCCCTGCACACAGCGCAACCTCCTCACCCGCCCTCTGCACTTCGTATCCCCTACCGCCGTCCCACCACCGCAACCTCACCCTGCCCTCTGCACTTCACCTCCCTTGCTGCCGTCCCACCACCGCGACCTCACCCCACCCTCTGCACTTCACGCCGCCACTGCCACCACTCCTCTAGCTCCACCCTCCGCCGGAATTCCTCCACCCTCGTCCCCTCTCTGCTGGGCAGTGCCATCTCAAACCTCCGCCGCTCCACGCCACCTCTCCACCTCCTCTGAGCATCTGCTGCAGCCCGCCATCGACCCTGCAAACCCTATACCAGCATAACGTAAGCTTCTTCAAAATATGAGAGACAATAAAAAAATATGTTATGCTGAAATTAAATGGGTGGTTTAGAAATTTAACCATGGCCTCCATTAGCTAACCCTAACCTGCAAGAGGCAGAAAAGAGAAAAAAAAAGACAAAGAAAATAAAAGAGGATGCAAACAAAACTTAAACATAATGAGAAAGAAAGCAATAGAATTAAAACTAGGGCTTCCATTTTGAAAATTTAGGGTGTAGAGGAAATTAGGGCTTTCTTTTCAAATGTTTTAAAATATCTTATTCTGGGGGTTTATTTTATTCTTATATGGAAAACCTATTTTCTTCTTTTGCCTTACTTTGGGCTCTTAATTTGGGATTCCCATATAGAATAGGTTATGTTATCATTTTGATTTAATTTGACCCCTTAATTCATTTTAAATCTTCTTCGTTCAATTTATTGTTTAAATTTTGTTTTAATAACAGGCTCAATTTCTCCTCAGAATTTATTTAGCATCTTATCATTAGTTTTTTTTTATTATTTTAATTCAAAATTATGTTCCCTGATGCCAAGCCGGCTAATTCAACCTTGGCAGGATGTTTATTTTCATATTTTATTATTTTATTTGAATCGTTCAAATTTTTCCCTTAAGTTTTATTCAATTTCACTCTTAGATTTTATTTTACTCTTGGTGAATTATTTTCTGATTTTATTATGTGTTTATCAAAATGCGTTACGTTGCCAAAATTATTCTAGATTCCTAGGGTTAGTTACATGCGATATTTATTTAATCTTTGATACTTTTCGATCCACCTACCCAGTTCATTTGTGCGCCAGCATGTCAATTTAATTGATCACCTTTTGATCCGAGTTTAGTTAGGGATCAATGTTGGTGAAATCTTCCACACCTAGGAGACTTAGGAGTACAAATAGAATCGTCCTATCCCTAGAAGCGACACACTTTGTGTTGCCTTCCACTAGATGGTCTTTGCCAAAATTTTACTTGATTTTAGGGTTTGTTTTATGCGTTAATGATTTCTTAAGATACTAATCTTCGATCCATCCCTCCACTTCAATCACGCACCTTCTTATCATCATAATTAATCATTTTTTGACCTAAGACAAGTTAGGGTTTGAATTTTTGAAATCAACTCACCTAGGAAAGAGAAACTTAGGGTTCAGACTAAATTGGTCTAACCCTAGAAGCGACATCCTACTTATCGCCTATAACCCTAGACGGCCTATGCCATCATGGCCATGTTGACCTATCTACGCCGTTACGTATAGCCACCGAGCACGCAGACGCATGTGAGGGGGTTTCTAGGGTTAGAAAGAAAAAATTTTCGTGGCCCGTGTCGTGACCACATGGCAAATGTGGTCGTGACACAGGCGTTTGTGCGTCGCGTCCACGCAGGAGATGCGGGTGTGACATTTGGTATCAAAGCCTAGGTTTTTAAAACACTGGGCTTGTTTTTAGGCACATTATTTTTTCCGCAACTTTACTGATTTGGTGGTTACCTCATTTTGTAGGATGCCTCCCAGACGAGTTCAGCGAATACAGTCCTACAGCACTCCACCCCCCATGGTGCACACTGACTCTTCAGCCAGTTCCACAGGTACAACCACTCCTATAGCCCCAGCCAGTTCCATAGGCATAGACAGTTCCATAGGCACAGATGGTTCCACAGGCACAACCACTTTCTTAGGTACCGCAGGCACCACCAGCCCCACCAGATATGGGACCCCAGATATTATAGGCCTTACAAGCAATCTTAGATAGGCTTCCACCTGCTGTAGTAGAGCCGCGTGTAGAGCCCCGCGTAGAGCCACGAGAGGGACCACGTGTGGAGCCTTACGTCGAGCTGCCAGAGACAGAGGAGGTTGGTTTGGCCAACAGGGCCCGGAGCAAGAGTCCCACACATCATGCTAGGCATGATGAGACAGTGCGAGTAGAGCACTTTGGTCACAGGCCTTATGATTATCATGCAGAGGAGCCTATCAAGGGGCACATAGATAGAGGAGATCCCATTAGAGACATATTGAGGTTGAACCCTCCTACATTCATCAGGACCACAGAGGGAGCTGAGGCAGAAGCTTGGCTTATCAGTTTAGACAGGTGCTTCGCATTGCGTCCCTACGAGGGCAACACAAAGACCTGTGTGCCAGTACACTTGTTACGAGATGCATCAACTACCTGGTGGCGCACTAAGGAGTGCAAGCGTAACCTTTCTTTAGACACCCTCTCATAGGAAACCTTTATTAAGCGCTTCAATGTGCGATACCTATCAGACCATTACAGACAGCGTTGTATAGATGAGTTCCATGACCTACAGTAGAGGGGACTTTCAGTGGCTCAGTATGAGGCTAGGTTTACAGAGTTATCCAGGTATGCGAAGTATCTCCATGACGAGAAACTCCTGTGCATAAGTTTATCAGGGGACTAAACCATAGTATAGCAGGGCCTGTTCGGATGGAAGATCCCCAGACTTTGAGTGATGCTATCGAGAAGGCATATATTGTTGAGGAGATTCAGGAACGAGGACAGAGTTCGCGCCCTCAGTTTCAGGATCGTGGATAGTAGCAGAATCAGTAGAGTCATCGCAGGCCACCTCCACCACTTAGGGGAGGAGGGTTTAGCTCTGCACCCTTACCTTCTAGGCCCCCACAGCAGCAGCAGTGACAGTAGCCATGAGCTGCAGGACTTGCACGGTCACAGCAGTCTTTTAGAGGATCACAGAGTTCCACGGGCCAACCTACGTAGCAGCAGCCGTCGAGCAGGACACAGACGGTACACATTTAGGCTCGGGGACCATGCTATGTTTGTGGTGGAGTAGGACACCTAGCCAGAGAGTGTCCACAGGGCTTTATAGTAGGGGGATAGCCTCGTGCCGGAGGATCTGAGCTGCCAGTTGGAGATATGGGTAGATCCCACCACATGCTGGCAGCGGTAGACAACCACGAGGCCGACTTTCAGACCCCCATCCTTGAGGCTACGAGCATAGGTAAATGGGCAGTTGGCCATGGGGCCAATTCACATTTTGGTTCGTCGGACGTTGGACCTTCGAGGTCGAAAGCTGGACCCGGTTAGGATCCAGTGGGATCGTTATGGTGAGGTCACAGTGACTTGGGAGTATGCATCTAGTTTGAGGGCACTCTATCCTCACCTTTTTGACGACTTCCAGGAGGAAGTTTAGTCTTGGGGGGAGAGTGTGAGGCTGATTATTTTACCTTCCATATTTTGATCATTATGCCATGTAGGAGATGACATTATCAGACCTTAGTGATTATGTTTCATTATGTAGACTTGATTTTTATCCACTGATTATGTTAGGACATTGATTTGATCATAGTGATGCTAATTGTGTGATTCGACTTACGAGTTTATATTTGATGATGTGTTGTGATTCTAGTGATTATGTGATATGGACTAATTGACATATGTTTGGATAGTGCAGTTAATTTGGATTTATGTATTGATGGATATTGTTGTATTGTTTGCGTGAATTTAATTTCTAGTTGCTTCGGCTATCACTTCTCATGACAAAACTGACACTTGATCGAGATGTGTAGGTTTTACATTCCCTAGCCACGGGAAATTGGAGGTAGGATTCACACCATGTTATCCCCTGTAAAGCTGATCCATTCCCAAGAGGGATAAGGATCACGTTTGTATTTGAATGATGATTTATTGTGCTTGGTTTAATTTTATTTATTTATAGTCTTAGTACCCTTTTGTTTATTTAAAATTGATTAATAATAAGTGTTGTAAAATTTTGATCAATTTATGCCACTTGGTATTTATATTATTTTTTTTGGGCCATTTAAATGTGGATTTTTAACCCTTTTCATGAACCCTAGGGTCCCAAAAGTTACCCTAGGTGGTCAACTATGAGTCTAGGGTCAACTTGGACTATCTAACCCTAGTTTTGACTCACCTTAGGTCACCCTAAACCATGGTTGAGTAAAATTGACGAATTTAGCAAAGAGAGAAGATGAGGGATGGGCCTTGCCTTGGGAAGAACTCATCTCCCATCCCTAAGTCTTGGGAATCATTCCCAAGGAAGAGTTGGGAGGTCTCCAAGAGTCCTCCCAAACTCCCAAGTGAGTGGGAGCACCACTCAAGATCCTTGTCTTCTTGAGGTGTGAGTGGGAATCTAACTCACCATTTGTCCCCCTCCCACTTGTGTGGAAGCACAAGTGGATGAGGTGGAGGTGGAGTGAGAGGAGGACATTTGTCATCCTCTTACCTTCTCACTCTTACAAGTGGCCTTTGGAGGAGAGAGGAGATGGTGACAAATGTCACCTTCTCATTCTCTCAAGGCCAAGTGGATGGCCTATAATAGCTCCTCTTGTAGAGGAGTGGGGGTTCTTCTCTTTTCTATTTCTATTCATTGTAATTTTGGGGAGAGTTCTTGCAAATTTCAGTTTCATTTCTAGTTTGGAGGAGTTTGGAGAAAATTCTAGAAGTTGGAAGGCTTGGAGCTCTTCAACAAACTACTTCCATTATAAGGGCTTGTAAGGTAGGCTTCTTAACTTGTTATCTCAACTTGCTTGTATAATGTGTTGTGTTTTAGTTTGTGGTTGTTTTGTTTTTTTGCATTGTGATGTTGGGATGGGTGTTATGGTGAGAGCACCTCTAATGGAGGTAATGCTCAACTTGTATGGGTAGGGGAGAGGAACAATCCTTGGGGGCTCTCCCACAGTTGTATTTGTGCCTTGAGGGCTTTTATTTGTGGAGGTTGGTGTTATGGAGATTTTTTTTGGCTTGAGGCCATGGGTTGTGATTTATTGGATGGCAAGAGTGCCATGGAGTTGTTTGTGATTTTGAGGATGGTGGTGTTTTGATGATTTTGGCTTGAGGCCATGTGTTGAGATTTTTATCATTTGGGAGCCCTTTTAAGTTGAGAGGTCTATTCCCTACCCTCACCAAACTCATTTTTATGAGTTAAGTTATGTGTAAAACCTATGGGGTTGTTTTGTTTTCGTGTTATTGTGAGTGCTTTTGTTGTGGAATGAAATCCTGTGTGAATTCCTACCTCCCTAGCTCGGGGGTGACCCACTTCCGGGTCTATGGTAGGGAGGAGAGCTTTCCTTTTGTAGTGGGTGTTTCTTGTTGGCCTGTTGATGTGTTTGTTGCAGGTTGTTTAGTGGAGAGTTGGAGCTATTTGGGAGCTCATTTTGGTGTTCAAATGGTTCCCCATGTAGTATTGTAGTGGCTGATTTAATCTTGGTCCTAGTGGCCTTGTTACCTTGTAAATTCTTGTAAAAGTTGCTAAGAAACTTGCCATAGTGATGGCTATGTTAGTTATTAGAATATAAACATTTTGTTATTGTATGTAATGTTATTCACTTCTTAATTAGACCTTGTTGAGGATGAAAGAGTAAGTTAGAAACATTTGTTTTACTGTCGAAAAGAAAAAAAAAAGATAATGTATAATTTGTTGTCTATGTTTTGTTGCATGCAAGAAAGTGAGACTTTTTATCCTAGTTCTGTTATTCCTTTTACATTGGAAGTTTCATGCTATTAAATTGCAAAAGAAAGAATGAAATGTTTTAAAGAAGTTTTCTATTTGGTTGCTAGAGAATTTAACTCATAAATGTTGTTGGAAAAGTTAAATGGCTATGCTCATGTTGTTATCTGCAATGCTTTCAAACACATTATATTCTGTTATTACATAAAAAAAGGGGGTTAATACTAGGAGATCCATTTGTTATGCTAGAATGAAGCATTAGCATTCAGAAATTATTTATAGTAAATCTGGTTATTACTATTCTGATGTTTTTTTTTTTAAAAAAAGGGGTGCAGTGAGTTCTTACATTCATATACAAAAATGTTGCACTGGTTGTTTTTACATATATTGTAAATCTCACCGCTTGTTGGAAAAATATAGAAAATCAACTATTGTGTCCTACAAAATAATTTATAAATACACCTTACAAATATATGTATGTATTCACAGGAATATATATATATACATATTACACACACACACACACACACATATATATATATATATATGGTATATACATATTTTTATATATGTATATATATATATTAAATTATATAAATCAATGTAAAAATATAACAGAAGTTATTAGACTGAAGGATTTAAGGTAAAGGGTGAAATGCGCATGAAGTTTTATACAGTTAGAAATTTAAAAAATAAAAAATAAAGAAATAAAAAAAATTATATAAAAAAATGGTTTGGTGGGACTGTGGACTGTGAAGTCCATAGCCCCACCCCTTAGTTTGTACACAGTGTGGGGAGGAGGCTATGCCTCCACCCCATACCCCCCCAAACCACAGTCCATTCCCCCGCCATAGCAAACCTCCCCCGCGGACTGCCTTCCACTCTCCCACACCCCACCACCGCACCTTCCTCCTCCCTGCGCACAGCGCAACCTCCTCACCCGCCCTCTACACTTCACCTCCCCTGCCGCCATCCCACCACCGCGACCTCACCCCACCCTCTACACTTTGCCTCCCCTACCACTGTCCCACCACCGCAACCTCACCCTACCCTTTGCACTTTGCGCCACCACTGCCACCACTCCTCTAGCTCCGCCCTTAGCCGGAACTCCTCCACCCTCGTCCCCTCTCTGCTAGGCAGTGCCATCTCAAACCTCCGCCACTCCACGCCACCTCTCCACCTCCTCTGAGCGTCTGCCGTAGCCCGCCGTCGACCCTACAAACCCTATACCAACATAACGTAAGCTTCTTCAAAATAGTGAGAGACAATAAAAAAATATGTTATGCTGACATTAAATGGGTGGTTTAGAAATTTAACCATGGCCTCCATTAGCTAACCCTAACCTGCAAGAGGCAGAAAAGAGAAAAAAAAAAGACAAAGAAAATAAAAGAGGATGCAAACAAAACTTAAACATAATGAGAAAGAAAGCAATAGAATTAAAACTAGGGCTTCCATTTTTAAAATTTAGGGTGTAGAGGAAATTAGGGCTTTCTTTTCAAATGTTTTAAAATGTCTTATTCTGGGGGTTTATTTTATTCTTATATGGAAAACCTATTTTCCTCTTTTGCCTTACTTTGGGCTCTTAATTTGGGATTCCCATATAGAATAGGTTATGTTATCATTTTGATTTAATTTGACCCCTTAATTCATTTTAAATCTTCTTTGTTCAATTTATTGTTTAAATTCTGTTTTAATAACAGGCTCGATTTCTCCTCAGAATTTATTTGGCATCTTATCATTAGTTTTTTTTTATTATTTTAATTCAAAATTATGTTCCCTAATGCCAGGCTGGCTAATTCAACCTTGGCAGGATGTTTATTTTCATATTTTATTATTTTGTTTGAATCGTTCAAATTTTGCCCTTAAGTTTTATTTAATTTCACTCTTAGATTTTATTTTATTCTTGGTGAATTATTTTCTGATTTTATTATACGTTTATCGAAATGCATTACGCTACTGAAATTATTCTAGATTGCTAGGGTTAGGTACATGCGATATTTATTTAATCTTTCATACTTTTTAATCCACCTACCCATTTCATTCGTGCGCTAGCATGTCAATTTAATTGATCACCTTTCGATCCATGTTTAGTTAGGGATCAATGTTGGTGAAATCTTCCGCACCTAGGAGACTTAGGAGTACATACAGAATCGTCCTATCCCTAGAAGCGACACACTTCGTGTCGCCTTCCACTAGACGGTCTTCGCCAACTCAGTCTTTGCCAAAATTTTACTTGATTTTAGGGTTTGTTTTATGCGTTAATGATTTCTTAAGATACTAATCTTTGATCCATCCCTCCACTTCAATCACGCACCTTCTTGTCATCATAATTAATCATTTTTTGACCTAAGACAAGTTAGGGTTTAAATTTTTGAAATCAACTCACCTAGGAAAGAGAAACTTAGGGTTCAGACTAAATTGGTCTAACCCTAGAAGCGACATCCTACTTGTCACCTATAACCCTAGACGACCTACACCATCACGGCCACGTCGACCTATCTACGCCGTTAGGTATAGCCACTGAGCACGCAGACGCGTGCGAAGGGGTTTCTATGGTTAGAAAGAAAAAAATTTCGTGGCCCGTGTCGTGACCACATGGCGAATGTGGTCGTGACACAGGCGTTTGTGCATTGCGTCCGTGCGGGAGATGCGGGTGTGACAAAGTGCAATGAGGAAGAAGAAACAATAAACAATGCATATGAAAGCAAGGAAATGTTAGTGGATGAAGCATTTCAGATACTGCATCATGGAGAGGGGAACTTTGCCAGGCCAACTGTTGGGATGAAATATTGTCCTCCTTTTATACTATTTCCATATGTTTTAAAGACTTTTCTATATGGTTCTGCAAAGTCTTCACATACATTATCTCTATTTTATGTTGTTTCATATATATACTTTCTAAAGACTTAGACCCTATGCTGATAAATGAACTTAGGTGGTTATATTATCAAATGGATGATTTGAATTATTAATATGTATGAAATATAGATAAGATTTCATAAGTTTATTATGAGAGGTTTTTTTGTATATATGCTGGAATGATTAACCCTGTGCAGCCAAATAAAGAATCCAAGGAGGAGTAATTACAATAGGATGTAGAACAGAGGAATAAATGAGAGTGTGGTCCAAGTGCCAGACATAGCGATCCGTGGAGACAAACGTGGTCATCATGGGAGAATAAATGTAGAGGAGAAAAAAGACTCATTCTAGGAATCTCACCGAAGTTCATGAATCTTATTTATGAGTTGTTATGGTTAGAATTTTTGTTTGGATAGGACTTTGTTTCCTTTGTTCTAGTTAATAAGTTGATCTCAAAAACAATATCCTGATGTCTAGGAAGGAATTGATGATTGCAGTTAATTAGAAGGTTGCACAAGACTCTTCCATCTTTCTATAAGTTAGGGGATGAGTTCGTGGATGTTGTTTGTTATATTTTACGTTCAAAATAGCCGTTACTTTGTTACAGTTATCAATTATTCCAGACATGTTATAATTTTGAATAAAATATGACGATCTTAGATATGATTTTAATTCAACTGTATGTTATGGGATGTGTGAAGATCTGAAGTAGATTTAATCTCCAGGAAAAGTGAGATAGTTCCCTGAGCTTGCCACTCAAGGTACTAATTCTCACTTTGCATGTTTTCTTATTCATTTCTACATTCTTAGTTAATCTGTTTCATTCCATCTTCTGTGTTATATTGTGAGCAAGTAAGAACTATTGATCGATATTTCCAGTAACTATGATTCATGAGTAGAGTGCACATTTTCAATCCTCCAGAGGTTAGTGTTAGCCTTTTCATCATTTTTAAGTTGTTAGATTAAAATTGTGATTTTTTGTTAAATACAGTTATCTTCAGCTTCTGCAGAAGGTACCTATAGCAACTAGAAGTTTAGATTGTTTTTCTTGTTTTCCATTTCTATTTATTGTTTTACATTTTAGTAAGTAGGACTAGATAAGATAAGATCTGTATAAGATTAACTTAGATTAGAAATTAGTCTTGAAGGCATAGATAGTGTAGGCATCATCACAAGATTATGCTCCTCGGTCGATAATTCAATGTAGGAATGCAATGATAGTGGACTGTTCAGTTAGGTTAAACCCTAAATTTTATTTAAGTCTACAACACATTAGTTTTTCCTCTACATTTTTGGTGCCATTGCTGGGGATGGTGCTATCTTCATAATCTCATTTGTTAGGTTTTACATGCTTTTATAGTTAAATCTTGATTTCAGTATTAGATTGTATAATTTCATTTTTTAAGAAACACCAGGCATTCTACTAACATTGTGCAGGGCCGCTGAAACATAAAGCTCAATTTACTATATGCGGAGGCAAAGAGATATTCAAGGTAGATTATGTTAGATTTAGGGCAGAGAACTGAGAGGGGGGGTGAATCAGTTGTCCAAAACTTTCTTCTAATTTAAGCACTTAACTCCACATTGCTATTTAGTAGCATAATAGTAAATCAATCATGGAAACACAATGCAACAAATCAAGAGCAGAAACATATTAACACATGAGACACCAAGATTTTGACGTAGAAAACCTGGTTAAGGGAAAAACCATGGGGTGATTAACCCAAGATTGTATTCTTTGTTAGAAGAATAGAAAGAACAATATGGCACATGCCAATTAGGGCTCACTGCCTGAGCACACTACTCACAAGAGGCTCAATGCCTACAAGAGACACACTGTCTACAAAGAAATAAGTATCACCTACTTGAACTGGAAAATAGCATCTTCACCATGCTTGAATCAGTTCCATTTAAGCCCAATACTTTTGCTCTGCCTTTCGCTCTCTTCCTCACTACCACACACTCATCTCCACCAAGACATCTTTGAAATGACTTTGCAATCCCTTATTTATACAAGATACCAACTTAGGAATGATCATCTAAGTTGGCAAACATCAACAAGATCATCCGCAGGATGTGTAACTCATTCGATCGGCCAATCTCAAGAAGAACACCATCATCCGGAAGTTATTCTTCAATTGCGAGCTCTAACTCTAATGTGGACCACCAACATGAACTTGGACACGATCCAAAGACCTCCACAAGCTTGCTTGAATCACCAAGAACATCCACACTTTATCTGCTTACTGAAATCCTTCTCTTCTTCATTCGGAACCTAAAGAACACAGTCTGTCATTACTATCACAAAGGAATATATGCTTGTGGACCTTCAAACCATGAACCAATCGAGTTGATGCTTCACAAAGACTTCCTCAACACTCCCTCAAATCCACAGAATAGGATAATGCATTTCCAGATCTCACCAGACCTATCTGTATCACTCTGTCACCACTGAACATCTGCCGAAACTGATTTTACTTGAGTGGCCACAACTTCTTCAGATCTTCATGCGGACCTCTAAAATCTCTACTGAACCATCTTAAGAGACATATCTACAAACCCTTTAAACCACATCCTCTGATCCTCATCCTATCTTGGACTTTTGTCTTACTATCATCATTGTTCTTCACTGTTCCTGATTGAGACTAATTTTCTCAATATCCTCAGCACACAGCTTATCCAATCCTTATCATTAATGCAACAGGAGTATGTTGACATCAATGACAACACAGGTTAGGCCCATACTTGTAACAATCTCCCCCTTTGTTATTTATGGCAACATATGATGTGAAAAACTGTTTTAACCATCAAGACAAGAACTTCTCCTCACTGTCACAACTCCCCCTATCAGTAACAACCATTCACATGTCTTCTCTCCCTTTACTGCTCCCCCTTTGATTAGCAACCACTTGTTTTTCACATGTCTTCTCTCCCCCTTTGACATCAATGGCAAAGGGCACATACTTGCATTTCTACCACTTTAGAATCATACCTGCTGCTCCCCCTGAGTAACAGCTCCCCATCATCAATCCGGACCACAAGATGTGACTGTGATATCCACTAGATTGATGCACAACAGTGCACCTTAGTTCAACACCGAAGGGGCAATAACCCCTAACTTCTCCCTGAGATACTCAAAAGAGTCCTTAGGTTGAGGTTTAGTAAAGATGTCTGTAATCTGATCCTTGGAAGGCACAAACTCCAATCTTACTTCATTCTTGTTCACTTGTTCTCTCAAAAAGTGAAACTTGATGGATATGTGTTTAGTCTTTGAATGCAACACCAGATTCTTAGATATATTTATTGCACTTGAATTATCATAGAAGATTGTGATAGGTTCCTCAAACTCTACTTTGATATCTCTTAGCATATGCTTCATCCACAAAACTTGATTGCAACTACCTATTGCTACAATATATTCTACTTCAGTTGTAGATAGAGATATTGCCTCTTGTTTCTTGCTTAGCCAAGAAACCAATCTCTTCCCCAAAAAGAATGCTCCACCACTGGTACTCTTCTAGTCATCCACATCTCCTGCCCAATCTGCATCTATATATGCATGAAGAGAGAAATCATGATCTCTAGGATACCACAAACCATACTCAATTGCCCCTTTTAGATATCTAAAAATCCTCTTGATTGCCATGACATGAGATTCTCTAGGATCAGCCTGGAATCTAGTAACAAGACCAATAGCCTGCATAATGTCTGGTCTAGTTTGAGTGAGAGACAACAGTCCTCCAATCATTGACCTATACTTTGTCTGATTAGCCTTAGGAGAATCATCATCTTTGCTCAATTTACATCCAGTTGCCATGGGAGTGTTCATTGGTTTTGAGTCTTCCATCCCAAATTTCTTCAACAATTCTTTCACATATTTGGTCTAAGAAATGAATATTCCTTTCTTTGTTTGAGTGATTTGTAGAACTAAGAAGAAATTCATTTCACCAAGCATGGACATCTCAAACTCACTTTTCATTTGATTTGCAAAAGTTTTACACATACTATCTCTTCCTCCAAAAATGATATCATCAACAAACACTTCAACAATCAAGATGTTTTCATGATCAATTTTGAAATATAAATTACTGTCCGCAGTACCTTTGTTGAAACCAATCTTCAAAATATGCTTATCCAATCTTTCATACCAGGCTCTTGGGGCTTGCTTCAGTCCATACAGTGCCTTTTTCAACTTGCAGACCATATCACCATGATCAGACAATTGAAATCCATCTGGTTGCTCAATGTACACTTCTTCTTCCAAGTCACCATTCAGGAAGGTAGACTTGACATCCATCTGATATACCTTGAAATCCTTGAAAGCAATAAAAGCAAGAAATAATCTGACTGCTTCAATTCTTGCCACTGGAGAAAAAGTTTCTTCAAAATCAACTCCTATTTGAGAATAGCCCTTGCAGACCAATTTGGCTTTATTTCTGATTACTTCACCAACTTCATTCAGTTTGTTCTGGAAGACCCATTTTGTTCCAATCACATTCTTGTTTTTAGGTTTGGGAACAAGATCCCAAGTGTGATTTTTCTCAATTTGCATTAGTTCTTCCTCTATTGCTTTAGTCCAATTTTCATTATTGCAAGCTTCATTCACTGTCTTAGGTTCAATCTTTGAAATCAGACAATACTCTTCTGAATCTTGAACAATCCTTCTTCTTGTTTGTACACCTTTGCTTTTATCACCTATGATTTGATCTTCAGAGTGGTTCAGTCTTACATACCTAGGAACTTTGGGAGTTTCTTGCATTTCTGCTTCTTGATCAGGCTCATTAAAACTCATCTCTTCTTCCTGATTTACCAGATCAGTTTGAATATGACTTTTAGAAGAGGCTTGAGCTCCTTGAATCAAAAGGAACACCATTCTGATCATCTTCATCAATTTCATAAACCCTTGAGGGTTTCTCAATTCCCTCATCAAGCTTTACATTTGTACTTTCTATTATCTTTCTCAGTCTCTTGTTATAACACCTGTATGCTTTGCTCTGAGTGGAGTAACCCAAGAATATTCCTTCATCACTTCTAGCATCAAACTTTCCTAGATCTTCATCTCTTTTAATGTAACATTTGCTACCAAAAACTTTGAAATACCTCACAGTAGGAGTGATGCCAAACCAAAGTTCATAAGGAGTCTTACCGGTATTGCTTCTGATTTAAACTCGATTGAGAGTATAGACTGCAGTGCTGACAACTTCTCTCCAATAGATCTGAGGAATATTTGCTTCCATCATCATTGTCTTGGATGCTTCCTAGATGGTTCGGTTCTTTCTCTCCACTACTCCATTCTGCTATGGAGTCCTAGGAGTAGACAACTATCTCTTTATTCCATGTTTCTCGCAGAACTCTAAGAACTCACCGGATGTGAATTCTCCACCTCTATCAGACCTTAGACATTTCAATTTTAATCCAATTTTATTCTCTACCATAGCCTTGAAAATTTTGAATTTCTCAAGAGCTTCTAACTTCTCTTTTAGAAAGGTTACCCACATCATCCGGGAATAGTCATCAATTAGTAACATGAAGTATCTATCACCTTGTACACTCCTGATTCTTACCGGACCACAAAGATCAGTATGAACTAAGTCCAATAATCTGATAGAAGATAGTTCCTTACTCTTGAATGTGACTCTGCTCAGCTTACCCAACTAACATTCTTTACACAAGCTATTTGTGGGTTTCACCAATTTTGGAAGATCTCTTACAGCTTGAATATTGCTTATCTTGATGATATTATCAAAATTCACATGACACAATCTCCTATTCCATAACCAACTCTGATCAACTTGAACAAATAGGCAACTTTTACCAGTACCAGGCAAGTGGAAGATATTACCTTTAGTTTGGGTACTGGATGCAATCTTTGTTCTGGAGCTTTCAAAGATCTTGCATTTTCCATTCTTGAATCGGAGATCATAGCCTTTGTCCACCAACTGTCCAACACTGAGAAGATTGTGCTTCAATCCTTCAACATATAGTACATTACCAGTTTTGTTCCTTCCATCAAAAGAAATAGTTCCTCTTCCTCTGATTCTACCGACAGAATTATCAACAACCTTTACCACTCCTCCTTCATACCTTTCCAAATCTATGAATTTGTTTTTGTCACCTATCATATGGTGACAGCATCCACTGTCAATGACTCAGTCATCCTTTTCTTCAACTTGGGCAGCCCGAGCTTTTTCTACAACTTTATGATTGACAGATACAGAGGATACTGGTTCTTCATCCTTGATGGCAATAAACACCCATTCACTTCCGGATTTGTTTCCTGTCTCTGATTCATCATCTATTACTCCTTAATTATCATCTTCTTCATGAACATAGTAACAATTCTTTTGGAACCTTGATATGTTAGGATTTGGCCTTGAAAATCTTTTCGGACACCTTGAGGCAAAATGACCAATCTTATTGTAGTTAAAACACTTAAAAGGCAATTTTCCTTCATACTTGTCAGATCCTCTTGGCAGTCTTTTTGCTATAAGGGCTTCAAGTTGAGCAGTTCAGCTTCTTCTTCTTGCAGGTCTTTTCTTGCTTTTTCATACCATGAAAGTTTCCTTGATGAGTTCTCTCCTGGATCAAACCTTTGTTTACCTTTTACAGAGGCACTGGATTTGAATGCAGATTCAGTCTTGGGGGGGTCATCTCCAAACTCGGTCATTTCAAATACAGCCAATTTGCCAGCTAATTGATCTCTTGTGACAGTTGTATGGGCTCTGAATTCTTCAATGGCAGCAACAATCTCATTTTCATCCAAGACTCCACCAACATTTCTAATTCCACAAACAATCTCATTTACTCTTGGCATAAAAGTAGTAATATTTTCATCATCTCTCATCTTCAGATTTTCAAATTTCCCTTTCAGACTCTGTAACCTTGCACATTTAACATACTTGTCTCCTTCATGCAAAAGTTCCAGTTTTTGCCAAATCTCAAAAGCAGTTGGCAGGTCAACAACATTTGAGAGCTCTGAATCAGATAATGCACTTAGAAGAGCTTCTATAGTCCATGGATTATTTTCAGCATCTATAATTTCATTTGGGGCTTTCGGACCACCCTGTGGAGGTGTATATTGTGTTGTAGCCATGGTCCAGTACGCCATTCTAATACATTGCAAGTGACATTTCATGCGACCTTTCCAAAGATTAAAATTGGCTCCATCAAACTTCAAACTATCCTTCTTGTAAGACGACATCTTGGATCTCCTCAAGCGGTTAAGCTCCTTTTAGAGGAACTTGGCTCTGATACCAATTGTTAGATTTAGGGAAGACAACTAAGAGGGGGGGGTGAATCAGTTGTCCATAACTTTCTTCTAATTTAAGCACTTAACTCCACATTGTTATTCAACAGCATAATAGTAAATCAATCATGGAAACACAATGCAACAAATCAAGAGTAGAAACATATTAACACATGAGACACCAAGATTTTGACGTGGAAAACCTGGTTAAGGGAAAAACCACGGGGTGATTAACCCAAGATTGTATTCTCTGTTAGAAGAATAGAAAGAACAATATGGCACATGCCAATTAGGGCTCACTACCCGAGCACACTGCTCACAAGAGGCTCACTGCCTACAAGAGACACATTGTCTACAAAGAAATAAGTATCACCTACTTGAACTGGAAAATAGCATCTTCACCATGCTTGAATCAGTTTCATTTAAGCCCAATACTTCTGCTCTGTCTTTCGCTCTCTTCCTCGCTACCACACACTCATCTCCACCAAGACATCTTTGAAATGACTTTGCAATCCCTTATTTATACAAGACACCAACTTAGGAATGATCATCTAAGTTGGCAAACATCAACAAGATCATCCGTAGGATGTGTAACTCATCCGGTCGGCTAATCTCAAGAAGAACACCATCATCCAGAAGTTATTCTTCAATTGCGAGCTCCAATTCCATTGTGGACCACCAAAATAAACTTGGACATGATCCAAATACCTCCACAAGCTTGCCTGAATCACCAAGAACATCCACACTTCATCTGCTTACTGAAATCCTTCTCTTCTTCATCCAGAACCTCAAGAACATAGTTTGTCATTACTGTCACAAAGGAATAGATTCTTGCAGACCTTCAAACCACAAATCAATCAATTTGATGCTTCACAAAGACTTCCTCAACACTCCCTCAAATCTGCAGAATAGGATAATGCATTTCCGGATCTCACCGGATCTATCTGTATCACTCTGTCACCATTGAACATCTGTCGGAACCAGTTTTACTTGAGCAGCCACAACTTCTTCAGATCTTCATGCGGACCTCTGAAATCTCTACTAAACCATCTTAAGACACATATCTACAAACCCTTTAAACTGTATCCTCTGATCCTCATCCTATCTTGGACTTTTGTCTTACTGTCATCACTATTCTTCACTCTTCCTGATTGAGACTAATTTTCTCAATATCCTCAGCACACAACTTATCCAATCCTTATCATTAATGCAACAGGAGTATGTTGACATCAATGAAAACATAGGTTAGGCCCATACTTGCAATAGATTCCTCCCATCAACTTCTCATAACAATGAGGGTACAACTGATTTCAACAACTACACAATAGGAAGTGTTGAAGGAGAGTTTCCTTTTACATCTTCATCAACACCCCCTACATCTCCATCAACTTCCTCTACTGCCACAGAGGGAACTTTCAAAACCATGGTAGATGCAGTAGAGGATCCTCCAAGACAAGCTACATTTGAATTCCCTATACCAGACCTAGCATAGATAGCTACTGTGAAAAATATACCACCATTTGCATTGCCTATTTTCTATGGTTTGGTGACTGAAGATCCTGACACTTTTCTATTTGAGTTTGATGTTCTGTGTAGGAGTTATGATTATACCACTATCCTTATAGACTCAAGTTGTTCCCTGCTACCCTAAAAGATGCTTCTCTAAGATGGTTTATGGGACTAGGGAAAGATGCCATTGCAGACTGGGATACCATGAAGACAAAATTCCTGGCAAAATACAAAGATTACTGCAGAGGAGATGATAGGAGGAAAGATGACATCTTTAGAATGTCACAGAAGGAGGAGGAGCCATTAGAGGACTATGTGGAGAGATTCTAATTTGCCTTAAAGAAAAACCCTTAGAATAGGTTGTCTGAAGAATCATTGAAGATGGTCTTTTTAAGAGGAGGCAATGGTGATTGCATGGATGCCCTAAATTTCATTGGAATAGGGGATATCTCCCAACTACCCTTTGAAGATATTTTTACAGCTTGCAAGAACTACTCTAGGACTTTTTTCTAGAAATCCCAGAGGAGAAAGTGTAACCATTGCATGCAAGATAGTTAATGGAGTTTCTCGAGTGGAAATTAGTAACCTGCTGACCAATATGAAAGAATATATTATTAGCCACATGGCTACATAGTTGGGCACTCTTTACATCAACAAGAAACAAGATGAGGCAGATGCAATGCTCACTGAATATTGCCCCAGTTGTAGACAAAGGAAAGCCAATTGTAAATGTAGGAGGGTGGCCAATATCCAGCAAGAAAGGATTGAGAGACCAGAGTTACAACAATTCAAAGAAGAGGACGGACAATTATTCTTCATTTCTCAAAGAAGGCCATAGAAAGAAAGACAAGGTATGCCTCCTGATCCACTTAATTTTAATCCTCCCTTTCCTTCTGCAAATCAGAAATTCTCTGCCTGGAATACTCAGCAATGGTCTGGTAACCCAAATGCATGGCAAAACCCATAATGGCCTTCTCCACCAGATGGTTGGAACCAACAACAACCCAACCCATGGCCACAACAGAATTTCCAAGGACCTAACTATAATCCCCAATGGCCTAATCAGCAGCAACAATGGCAACCTCAGTGGAACAAGGGTCGACAATGGTAGTAAAATGCACAATTTCAGCAACCTATGATTCCATCTTAGCCACAGCAGCCTGCCATCATGCCACCACCTTAAAACCCACCTCAAAATCTATCTCTTAGACCTACCCAAATCCTTGCCCAACCTGCACCTAACCCTAACAACAAACCTGTTCAGCAGGCTTATACTAATGAGGTGATGCAATATCCCACCTATGGAGTGGAAGTGAGTAATGTTCATCTTAGATTAGGGAAACAACTGGCAGGACCTTCATCTCCCCAAATCACTGAGCTTGAAGATGAAGAGCCCACTGGAGAGACCCCAGATAAACAACCCTTGGAACATGACTCAAAACAAGATGCCCAACCTACTTTGCACCAGAAGTCTCCTCCTTTCTGTAAACGTTTGACCATGCAAAAGCAACTAGCTCAAGCTAATACTGCCCTTCTTAGCCAGCTAAAGGATATCAGCATCAAGATTCCCCTAATCCAAGCTATCAAGGATATCCCCATCTATACCAAGACTATTAGGGATATTTGTATAAAGAAACCAGGAAGGAAGAGAATAGACCCCCAGACAGTGCATGTGTTAGGTAATCTTGCAGACATCATGTTGGGTAATATAACTGTCCCAAAATATATAGACCCAGGAAGTCCAGTGATGGATGTCAAGATCAACAGGACTCTGATTAAGAACACTCTGATAGATCTAGGTGTTGCTATTAATGTCATGACCAAGGAAACAATGCATATACTCCAACTGAACAATCTTAGGCCTACCTAAATAGTTCTTCAATTAGCTGATAGGTCCACAGTCAAACCTGAGGGAGTCATAGAGGATTTGGTCATTACGTTAGACTCTTGGGAGTATCCATCTGATTTCATAGTTTTGCAGCCCAAAGTTAATCTTGATGGTTATCCTCTTATACTAGGCAGACCATGGCTTTCCACTACTGATGCATTTATAGGTTGTAGGTTTGGTAACATGATAATATCCAATGGGACAGTTACCAAGAAACTGGTGTTGTATCCTCCAGCCCAGCCATACCATGAACTTGAGCAGACCATTTGGCCTTTCCGGGAAGAAGAAGACACTTACTCCTTGCAAACACTAATGACTATTGAGTGCAACCCCTTGTTAGATGCTCTAGATGAAGATGAACTAATTGTTCATGTCCTCCATAATGACTGTGGAAGGAACCCGTGGTAGCAAGATTGTCTATCTTGCTTACAAGACCCTTTGAGCATCACACTACCAAATAGTTCATCAGAAGAGGTGTCTCAAATATTTCATGCCTTATTACCTTAGCAATGCTTACCTGTGTTACCCAGCCTTAATTTGTCTTCTGTGCAAGAATTGTCCAAGCAACTAGAAGTCAGGCTAGGAAAGATGTTGAATATTAATAATGTCTTGACTGATGAACAACAACACTCCTTGCATAGAGTTTTACAGTCACACTAAGCATCATTTGCATGGGATTATAATGATATGAAGGCATTGATCCTGCCTTATGCATGCATAAGATATACATAGATGATGGATACAGGCCTTTCAAGCAATAGCAAAGGTGCATGAATCCAGCCCTTAGGGAAATTGTTAAAATTGAGCTACATAAACTTTTAGATGCCGGCTTCATATACCCCATTTCAGATAGTGAACGAGCATCACCATTGGTTATAGTTCTAAAGAAAGGAGGAAAGTGGAGGGTTTGTGTCGACTACAGAGAATTGAACACTACTACCAGGAAAGACCACTTTCCATTGCCCTTCATTGACCAAGTTCTTGATTCACTAGTAGGCAAGAAATATTTTTCCTTCCTTGATGGTTTTAGTGGTTATAATTAGATTAAAATTGCTCCAGAAGATCAAGACAAGACAACATTTACCTACCTTTGGGGGACATATGCATACTCTGTCTTGCCCTTTGGCTTGTGTAACACTCCAGCTACTTTTCAAAGAGCAGTTTTAAGCATTTTCTCTAATTTTGCACATGACAATATGGAGATTTATATGGATGAATTCACCACATATGGTGACACATATGATGAAGCCCTACACAACTTGGAGAAGGTATTGAAAAGATGTACATATCACAATCTCTCTTTGAGTAATGAAAAGTGTTTCCTTATGATGACACAAGGAATAGTTTTGGGGCACTTTATCTCAAGTACTGGAATACAAGCGGATCCAAAGAAAATTGAAGTTATTTCCACCCTACCTATTCCACAGAAGAAAAAAGATGTCAGGAGTTTCCTAGGACATGCAAGTTACTACAGAAGGTTCATTCAAGATTTAGCAGATTACTGCACCTCTATTTACTTTGTTAACAAAAGACAGTGAATTTGAGTGGACACCAGATTGTCAGACTTCTTTTAAAAAGCTGAAAACCTCCTTGACACAAGCTCTTGTACTTAGAGGACCAAATTGGACCTTACCTTTTCACATCCATACTAATGCATCAGATTTTACAATTGGTGCAGTTTTGGGAAAACAAGAAGGATACAAGGACTATTCCATTTATTATGTCAGTAAGAATTTGGAAGGAGTTGAATTGAATTATACAGTGACAGAGAAAGAAATGCTAGCAGTTGTTTATGCCATAAATAAGTTCAGACACTACATAACTAGTTACAAGGTCTTCATCCATACAGATCATGCAGCCATCAGATACTTGATGAATAAACCTATAGTAGGTGGTAGACTTGTAAGGCAGTTATTGTTGTTGCAAGAGTTTAACATTACAATTGTTGACAAACCAGGCAAAGCCAATGTTGTTGCTGATTTTCTGTCCAGACTACCTACACAGTCTTTAGATGGAGTGGTTGATGATTCCTTTCCTGATGAGCATTTATTTGCTCTCACTACATACACTCCATGGTATGCAAATAATGCCAATTATTTGGTTATAGGGCAAATTCTAGGATATTTCTCCCCAAGGGAGAAGAGGCAGCTGGTGCATAAGTGTTTCTCTTACTCTTGGATTTTTGGATTTCTATTCTACACTAGACTAGACAATATTATGTGAAGATGTATTAGGGAGGATGAAGTGTTCGATATAATGAAGGCTTCTCATGATGAGCCTTGTGGAGGACATTTTGCAGCAAAGAGGACAACCTTTAAAATCCTCACATGTTATTATTGGCCAATGCTTCACAAGGATCCTGTCAAGTACACTAGGAGCTGTGATAGATGCCAGAGAATGGGGAGACCTACTAGAAGTGATGATATACCTTTGCAGCCACAACTCTCACTAGCTCCTTTTGACAAGTGGGGTTTGGATTTTGTGGGGCCTATATCTCTTTCATCAAACAACAAAGATTATATCTTGGTATGTATAGATTACTTAACTAAATGGGTAGAAGTAAAAGAATTATAGTTTTCCAGAGATGGTAATGTGGCCAAATTCTTGTATGAAGACATCTTCACTAGGTATGATGTTCCAAGAGAAATAGTAATTGACCAAGGACCATAGTTTACATCTGATTTAATAACAAAATTGGTTGCAGAATATCAGATCAGGCATAAGAAATCCACTACCTACCATCAACAAGCTAATGGTTAGGTAGAAGTTACCAATAGAGAAATTGAAAACATCCCAACCAAGACAGTGCAACTTCATCGAAGAGATTGAGTTTCTAGGCTCCCTAAAGCTGTTTGGGCATATAGAACAACTTGGAAGACAACTACAGGGTTTACACCCTATGAGCTGGTCTATGGCAAGACTGTAGTTCTACCTATTGAATTTGAGTATAAAACCCTAAGGACAACAATGGACCTAGGAATGGAACTGACCACTGCACAATAGAAAAGGCTACAACATTTGAATGCCTTGGATGAAATGAGACTGGAATCTATTCATGATATAGAGGTCATACAGAAGCAAAGGGCAAAATAGCATGATAAATATATAAAAACAAAGGAATTCACTACATGAGACTGGGCACTACTTTATGATTCAAGGTATAAGGACTTCAAGGGAAACCTTCAGTCACGTTGGTTAGGTCCATATGAAATCCAACAAGTTTTTCCTAATGGTGTAGTTCAACTGCAAACTATTGATGAAGTTTAGTTTTCACTATTGGTCAATGGGCATAGGCTCAAATTGTACAAGAAGCCACTTCAGTGAGATGACTTTCTGGTATCTCTATCTGCTCAGTATGCTCCTCCTGATACTGCTAATTTTGATGTTGTGACACCAGATGATGCTGATGTAGATGCTGTGACACCAAACAATGCACATTCCAATGCTGATACAACATCAATGTCCAGTGATGTGGAGGTTGAGTTGCAATACTCAACCCCTATTGCTGACAATTAAATTTATTTGCTTTTCCCACATGCACACACTGCACAATTTCCATGGTTACAACTTCATATCTCTGTCGGGACCTATTTTTCACTTCTTCAAATGAGACCTAACTTAGCTGGGACCTATTCTATTATGTTACATTTACATAGTCGAGACCTGTGCTGCAGGTGCTCGTAGCAACACTAGTCTACTGTTTTGTTCCATTGCTTGGTGAACACTACCTTGATTCTCCCACCCATTCCATCAACCTGTATTCCTTTCAAATTGCTCCATTCACATTATTCCAAGTGTCACTTCAAATTATGAGTGGTACTTCCATCCGCCATCTTGTACTATTCCATTATCACTCTATAATCATACACCCAACTGCCCATTTGCCGCATGCATATTCTATCACCTCACTAGTGTTGTTCACAAGTTGTTCCCAACTTATGAGGTATGTTAATTATTTCATTTCGCTATATATGTACAATCAACACCTTTCTATTAATACGCTTAGATTTCTTTATTTATTTTCATGTTTATTCATAATTTATTTCATGCATGCGATGTATATTTCCACCATTTCTTTTTATCACTCCTCTATCTGTCACATCTTCCATATGAAATGTAGTCACTTCATCATTAAGTTGGGGGGAGGGGGTTTATTTTCAAATGATTGTCATTTAATCATTATTTCCTTCACATTTTTGCCTTTTAAAACCTTGTTTAAAACCCTGCCTTTGAGAAAACTAGACAAATACTTTGCGCTATGAACTCACCTCTGTCAAAACAATGAATTAATATCCTAAGAAGTTATGGAGTTATAGTGGAGAAGTAGGAAAGAGGCAAATTGAAAGACTAGTTTTTTAGGGTGGTGAGCTGAAACAGTAGAAATTGGTTAGTTGGCATTGTGTAGAGAATTGACATTGCAGAGTTCTAATTCACAGTCTTAATGGGAGGAGACTTAATCAGAAGGGAACCCTTGGCACACAAGGAAATATTGGAGGATGTGCTAGTTCTTCCACTTTTTACTAGAGTGGGTTGGCTTGATTACTTCTTCAAATTGACAGAATATGATGACGACATGGTCCAAGAATTTGCACTTACTCTGCAATATGATGAAGCAATGGTTAGAGGGTTGATAGTAGATGCTTTTGAGCTTGCAATTGCTCAAGTTTTAGGGTTGCCTAGAATAGGGTCTGAGTATCCAGTCAAGGCTGATGCAGCTGTAGCCAGGGAGGAGTTTTGTGAAAGAGGTGAACACCTAGATTCTACCACACAAGGTACCAAACGATTATCTCTTCCATATTTTTGGGGTAAATGTGCTTTCTATATTATCAAATATATCACTTGTGATGGTAGATATAATATGTTGTATATTACACATCTTAAACTGCTCAACCATTTCAGACATGAGAAACTTCCCAATGTTCCCAATTATTTGTATTGTATGTTGAGAATAATGTCTTCAGAGTTCAGAGGCAACAAGCAAACACAACTCTTTCTCACCATTGTTTAATAGCTTTGTTAGTAAAAAGGAGTTTAAGGATTCAGTACCCACAGATTGAGTGGGAAGCCTTGAAACAATGTGTAGACATCTCGACACTCTTAGAAGCACTAGAGCTAGAGGAAGATATTCCACATGAAACTGAACCCCCTATTGATACTGAGCAGGAAGAAACACAGCCTGAGAAGCCTCCAGAGTTTAGGCTTGTATCATTTGAAGAGCCTTCAACCTCTGTTCCTAAAACAAAAATAACCACTTCCTCAACATCTAGGAAGAAAACAAAGAGTCAGAGGGAGAACAACAAGAAGAGGAAAGGGAGAAAAACATGAGACTGTTACTCCTAGGAGATCAGGGAGGTTGAGGAAGCAAGGAGTTAAAGAGAAAGTTGTTGAGCACTCTGGAGAAGAAGAAAAAAATAAAGGCCTGCAAGATACTGATCCAGTCCCTCTGAATCTAGATTTAGATAGGGGAGAAAACCCTCTTAAGGATGCTTCTACTGATGCCTATGCAAATGATAATATGTCTGCTAGAAAAAGAAGGTACATTTCTTCTTCTAATTCTAAGCCAAAAGATCCATTTATTGCCAAAAAAATGGGAAAACCTGTGCCAAATGACTCTGCTAAGGAAATCTTTGATGCCCCTGAAAAAGGGAATGATGAAAATCTTGAAGGTGAAAAGGAATTGATAGAAGATAGAGATATTAGGAAGGAGTTACGGGAAGCCCTAGATAGAATAAGGCAACTTGAGGAACAAGTAAGGAGTTATGAAGAAAGAGATAGAGAAAAGGAAAAGAGGATTCAAGAGTTGGAGGAGAAGATCCAAACTTATGGCCACGACTCTAATTTGGATTTGTTAGCACAACTGGTTGAAAATAAAGCAAAGATTGAGGAAGAAGTAGTACTTACTCTTAAACCTCCTATGGTTAAAACCCCAACATACCATACTACATTGTCCTTGGGTTTTGAACTGATGAAATTGAGTGATGAAAATAGGCAAGAGAAAGAAAACTAGGAAAAAGAAAAGCATAACCTCAATGAATCTGTTGCAGAAAAGGATTTGAAGATTAATCAGTTAGAGCAAAAGTTGATAGAGGTTATTGAAAGGGCTAAGTAGATTATGGGATGTAGACCTCCATCAAGAGTGTATGCATTATTTTTGAAGGAAAAATTTCTCAGCTTTCAGTTTAACAGGTTTATCAATGATCAACCCGACTTGCATTCAAGGTTTATCTTTTGTAATTACTTCAAAGAGGTCAGCCTAGAAGAACAAGACCAGTTGTGCGAGTATTACCTACACAATTATATAATGGATGAAGATACACAATGGAATCCTTGCATTTATGTTGGAGACCTCCAGGTCAAGGTATTGATGCCATATTTTAAAAATGAATAACTCAGAGGGTTATTGATGGACTAATATGAAGAATAGGAAAAGAAAGTACCACTGCAACTGAGGAAGGAAGCCTTGGAGCCTGAAATCATCTTAACCCAATGGATGATATTATTGTCTTATAAAGGGCCAGGTAAGGTGATTATGGATTTAAGACTTAGGGGCTATAGAAGAATACAGAGGATGGCAGTGTCTATTATCCAAAATTGTCAAAAGTATGTGTAGAGCAGATGGGACAGCTTAACTCCAGAGTTACAAAGGAAGGAACCCCATTCTATCCACAATTTCATGAATATGCTTGAGAGATTGCACATATATATCCAGATATCTGAACAGAGGGGAGTATCATGGTTACCTCTTACTTATCAGCCTCCTATACTTCTTTATCCAGTGCCACATTGGACAGGAGGGAAAACTGAGCAATGTAGGCGTGCTGAGCAGATTAGGATGGAAAGACTTGCAAACTCTAATGGATTCCACCTCAAGCAAGGAAAATGAGTTATAGTGGATACAGACCTCAGAAGAATTACCATGCATTACAACCTTTTTCCATAGGTGTTTAGTTCTTTAATTTTGCTTAGGGACAAGAAAAAGTCTAAGTTGGGGGGAATGTTGGGATGAAATATTGTCCTCCTTTCATACTATTTCCATATGTTTTAAAGACCTTTTCTATATGGTTCTGCAAAGACTTCACATACATTATCTCTATTTTATGTTGTTTCATATATATACTTTCCAAAGACTTGGACCCTATGCTGATAAATGAGCTCAGGTGGTTATATTATCAAATGGATGATTTGAATTATTAATATGTATGAAATATAGATAGGATTTCATAAGTTTATTATGAGAGGTTGTTTTGTATATATGTTGGAATGATTAACCCTATGCAGTCAAATAAAGAATCCAAGGAGGAGTAATTACAATAGGATGTAGAATAGAGGAATTAATGAGAATGCGGTCCAAATGCCAGACATAGCGATCGGTGGAGACAAATGTGGTCATCATGGGAGAATAAACATAGAGGAGAAAGAAGACTCATTCTAGGAATCTCACCGAAGTTCATGAATCTTATTTATGAGTCGTTATGGTTAGAATTTCTATTTGGATATGACTCTGTTTCCTTTGTTCCAGTTAATAAGTTGATCTCAAAAACAATATCCTGATGTCCAGGAATGAATTGATGATTGCAGTTAGTTAGAAGGTTGCACAAGACTCTCCCATCTTTCTATAAGTTAGGGGATGAGTTCATGGATGTTGGTTGTTATATTTTACTTTCAAAATAGCTGCTACTTTGTTACAGTTATCAATTATTCTAGACATGTTATAATTTTGAATAAAATCTGAAGATCTTAGATATGATTTGAATTCAACTGTATGTTATGGTATGTGCGAAGATCTGAAATAGATTTAATCTCCAAGAAAAGTGAGATAGTTCCCTGAGCTGGCCACTCAAGGTACTAACTCTCACTTTGCATGTTTTCTTATTTATTTCTGCATTCTTAGTTAATCTGTTTCATTCCATCTTCTGTGTTATATTGTGAGAAAGTAAGAACTATTGATTGATATTTCTAGTAACTGTGATTCATGAGTAGAGTGCACGTTTTTAATCCTTTGGAGGTTAGTATTATCCTTTTCATCATTTTTAAGTTGTTATATTAAAACTGTGATTTTCTATTAAATACAGTTATCTTCAGCTTCTGCTGAAGGTACCCGTAGCAACTAGAAGTTTAGATTGTTTTTGCTGTTTTCCATTTCCGTTTACTGTTTTATATTTTAGTAAGTAGGACTAGATAAGATAAGAACTATGTAAGATTAATTTAGATTAGAAATGAGTCTTGAAGGCATAGATAGTGTAGGCATCATCACAAGCTTACACTCCTCGGTCGATAATTCAATGTAGGAATGCAATGATAGTGGATTGTTCAGTTAGGTTAAACCCTGAATTTTATTTAAGTCTACAACACATTAGTTTTTCCTCTACACCAATGGTCATATTTTCCCTATGATGATTAACAGATTCAGGCATCTTGAATGTGTGGATTTCCATGACTTTTCTTTATTTCTTAGTTATAAGTAACAATTAGTTATCTGAAAAGATGTGAGTTATGAAAAGTCACCTTGTTTTGGCCTAAATCTTGCTGCTTCTCGTATATAAGGGAAACCAAGGCCAAGTTAAAAAATGAATAATCACAATCATTATAATCATTATCATATATCCATATTCATAGAATAGAATACAGTCACAACTTTTGATATGAAATTTTGAAGAAATATAATGGAGGGGAAAGTTTAAATTGGTGGCCCATTTTCTGGTGTTCAACTATTCTGTTAATATTAATTCATATAAGTTGTCTTGTTGTCTCCAAAGTGATCTTTCTCTATTATTCAAGTTAAGTATATCAAGATATATTTGATTTGTCAAGACACACTTGCTACCTCCTTGTGATTTTTTTGATTGGTTTCTATGAGAAGTGGATTAAAATCCTCTTAAGAGATTTATTTTGATTGGTTTATGCCTAGAATTAAAATCCTTTTAAATTGATCATCTTAATTGGTTTCCTTCCAGCAATAATTAAAATCCTTTCAAATAATCATAGTAACTCGGGAAGATATCACTAGGATTTGTAAGAAGAGCATGATAACTAACTAACTTGCATGTTTATACAAAGTATAAACATCCAAAAGTGCCAAGTAGATATAGTTAAGCTAAGAAAAGGGTTCCACATATTATACACATCTTAACTCCATTTACCCAATAGGAATAGGCACTGATCTCATTCATTTTGAATTAATACTTTACTCACTTACACATCCAAAACTCCAAACATTAGTAGTAGGATTAATTGTTAGCCTTGCATCTATTTCACATTTGCATGCCATTAAGAAATAGACTTCCATATTCAAAAGTACACCCAACTCTTAAAGTTCATAATCTGCTTAATTATTAAGGTACACCCACCTAGGACTAGTAGAACCTGAAGTATAGGGAGTAATAAACCATATAGGGTCACTCTGTTTTGTTGGCCAAAACCTTGTTAGCCTGACCATAGGACCTGGCATACCCTTAGGATTAGCAAGATACAATTTTGGGAACCAATAGAATTGGCGGCTCTATTAGGGATAAACCTAATAAAACCTAGTAGAAGACCATCATAATAGAGTCAATAAATTAAAGAATCATAGCTCTGCTGGTGGAGAAAAACCCAAAAGATAAATCATTCCTCTCTAAGAGAGGTGGCGACTCATAATGAAGTATCATAGTCTCTCATAACATGGACGATAGAAGATCCAAGACAGATGGTAAGAAGTTGAACAATAAGTAATCCTCCCCACCTTCAAAGACCACTGCTAAGAAGAATGGAGGAACATCAAATCAGCCAGAACACACTCAAAACAATAGCCAGAGTGCTCAAGAAAATACATCAGAACTATTTCTCACAACACACAACAGTTTTGATCCTCTACATGGATCAGAATTTCATGAAGGATTTCCATCAGGGAGCTACCCTACCCAGTCTAAAAAAAACAACTTAAGTGACATTCTTCATCAATATAAACCTGACCCTCAAAAGCAGAGTGAATTTGAGGCATGACTTGAACAAGAAAGGATACAAATCCAAATAGATTATGATTATAGAATGGCATTTCAACAGAGTGAAGAAGATCAATATGAGTCCATAGATTAGATGGCATCCACAGAGACTCATGTTAGTACACTAGAAGACACATGGACTGCTGATGAGATACAATAAAACCTACAAAAAACTATAGGAAGAGCTCAGGTTAGCCAAACTAAGGGAAGAAGAAGAATGAATGAAACAAGAGTTACAACAAATAAAATCTTAGTAGACAACAAGTAGCTCAAAATATGTACCACCCCACAAGCAAGGTAGGCCTACCCATACAAGTAATTCACAAGGGTCACACGAGAATGTAAGTGGTCCAAAGGTTTCAAAAATACCTCACAATGCAATAGGAAATCCAAACAACATGAATATTGTACAATAGAATATTCCACCATGAATCCCAAATTCACAAAATGTTCATACAACTTCCCAACCCATGGCTAATACCTACCCACCTCCTTGTCAATAGTCTATCCCACCCCAGCATCATTATATACCTTAACAAAATATACGAGGTAGTGTACAACAACATGCACCTCACCATCAGTACCAATAAGGCCCTCAATATCAGCACTACCAGCATAATCAAAATATTTACCTGCAAGGACCTTTGAACATGAAAAGATATAGTCAACTAGATTTATCAAGATATCAGATCTGTCTAGATCTAATTAGTAATGATTTGAGAAATGCACTCCTAATTTTTTTTGGGAATAATGCTATTTCAGCAGAAGAACATATAAGAATTTTTGAGACAGTTATGGATAGCTTCGATGTGCAGTATGAAGATGTCCTCATGAAATTATTTATGTTGTCGTTGACCAAAGATGCTAGGGATTGGTATAAGAATTTGCTTGATGCCTCGATTAGTTCTTTGGCGGATTTTAAAGATTAGTTTAAAGAATAGTATGGAAATCAATGTGACCCAAATTTTGCTGTGTATGAATTAACATGCATCCAAAAGCACTACAATGAATTAGTGGTAAACTTCAATAAGAGGTTCTCAAAACTATACCATAAAAATTTGCTTGATTTGAAACCCCAAGATGGTATGGCCCTGGCTTTGTACCTAAAATCCTTTGATCTTAAATTGGGTATGAACTCTGAAATAGAGCACCCATTACCCTTATAGAAGCTCAGAAGGCTGCTGTGAACATTGAAAATAATAGAAGAGCTGTTGGGAAACATCACAAAAGGGATAATATCAAAATTCCACAAAATTCTAATAACCATCAAGCTAGGCAGACAAAATATTATAGGAATGAAAGGCATAGGCTACATGATATGCCCTACAATACTAATTGGAAGAATGGGAGATCTGTGGATAATAATCAAAAATAGAATTATAGTAAGGACACCCTTGATCCCTTGGAAAAACATGGGACACATATGGTAGAAAATAATCTATGGTGTTTAGCATGCAACTTAGCACATTCACTTGAATATTGTGTAGTGGCATAGTCCTTACAAGAAAATGGAATATCTTATGATCAGGAGAGGGACAATCATACTATAAACATGTTAGGGATGAGATCTCATGAAATTGATGAAGAATACTCATCCTCCCAAGAAGATGGTTTTGAATATGATGTGAGTAATCAAATATACAATATCAACATGGGTCAGCAACAAATCTTTTCTGATCAGGAAGATGATATTGAAGAAACTACTTATATATGTAATGCAACGCCACAATTCCAGTTAAGGAAACCAACTGAGGAAGAGAAAAGGGCTCTTACAATAACTGTTGTGGCACAGGCTAAAAGTAATTACAACTTGAGGAACATAACCATAAATACAGATCAGGGAACACCTAGAAGCTTATTCATAAAAGAGAAAAAGCATAAGAAGGATACCCTGGATAACTAGAAGAAAGGTGGAAGTGAAAAAGTTTAGAAAGATATACCCAAGGAAACAGAAAAGGTTAAGCAAAATAAGACAAAGGACAATGGTAAGTTACAAATTAATGAGAAAAGCTACACTAAGATAGAAAAAACAATTAGTCACCACTCCCTCATTTGACATAGCACAAGCATTGTCTCAGATAAAGATGTCAGTACCATTGCTGGAGATGATGAAAGTGGATGAGTATAGAGAGTGCTTTCAAATTGATCTCAAATATACCAAACAAACAACAAAATCAGAGAAAGAACAAAGAAAGATCAGAAACCAAAATAAATAATATTGGACAAGAGATTATAAAAACACTTGAAATTTATCTTGGTGATACCTTAACAAAGAATCCTTCTCAGGTGGACCCATTTTATACTACATTGTTGATTAACAACAAACTCCAATAAGAAATTAAGGATGGTTTCTCCTTAGGAGTTAGGCGGTCGGGGCGAATTGTTGGCAAACCTGCTCTAAAAGCAAAACTTATTGATTATTCTGAGAGTGCTTCTGATGAATCCACCCAGGGGGATGAGGCTAAGGATATGGATGTTCAGGAAATATCTAAGGATGTTGATGGTAAGCAGGAGACTGAAGAAATGGGGGCTACCACTGAGGATGCTGTTGATTCTGCTGAAAATGTTGGCAAAGCGGGAGAGATGTTTGTGGAAGAAGCCGATGATGAAATGGACACTGATGATGGCCTGGGAGTGGAAATTGCGGTTCTGAGGGCTCACATTGAGAAACTGGAACAAAATATTTCCACTGTGCTCAGGAATTCTATTTTCCTCAATATTTCTGTGCTGCAAAACTTGGGGGTTACTGTTACTGCTGACAATGATGATCTTTCTAGGAAATTGGATGACATTATTAAATCTATGGTTACGTAAGGAGAGAATCTACCTCCTTAGTTTTTTTCTTTTATATAGATGTTACTCTGCTACTCTGTATTTACTATCTTAGTTTATAGCGGCTGGTTTTGTTGTTTATGCTGGGAAAATTGTATTTGATGTATCTGGTTTAAGGCACTTTTGTGCTTGTTGCCTTTGTGGCCTCTCTGCTTTTTGTAAGGGTTTGGCCCCTTGTTTAGCCACCTTATATTATCAAAAACAATAAACATCATTCTAATAACTATTATGAAAGAATTAGGCTTGTGGGTGGACACAACATATGGTAAGTGCTATGCAATGGATAATAGATCTATCCCAGTTGTTGGAGTCATGTGGGATGTAGAATTGAAATTAGCCTTATATCTTGAAGCCACTTACAGAACTGACATAACTATAGTAGATACTCCACCATATTATGATATGTTGTTATCCAGACAGTGGACTGTTGCAGTAGGGGAAATGTCCAATTGAACTTATCATGTGCAACAATACCAATCAATAGAAAAGAAGTCAAGTTATATAGAGAACCAAGATATGAAAATATTATAGAGTGTCTTGACCCAAACCAAATGAATTGTTTTTGTGATGTGGATCTTGGAAGCTTCAGAATTGAAAAATTACAACCTGAATTGCAAAACACAGAACCAATCAATAGAGAAGCTCAGCTTGATGAACATGGTGTATGGCAAATGTATTTTGATGGTGAATGCAGCAGAGGAGGGAATGGAGCAAGGGTAATATTCATCTCACCGACTGGCAAAACATTCAAGTACTCATTTTTATTAACATTTGAATGCACTAACAATATAGCAGAATACGAGGCATTGTTGTTCGGTTTGAACATTACCATAAGGTATGGAATCAAATTACTAGCAGTATATGGAGACTCTGAACTAATTGTCTCACAAGTGAGGGAAAAGTATTCATCAAAAAACAAGAGGCTAAAATGATATAGAAATGTCGTTTGGGATACCATTAAACTTTTTGATGCATTCTCTATAGATTGGGTAGAGAGATCTAAAAACATAATGCCAGACTTCTTGGCAAATATATCTCTAAAAAGAAATGATATTACACTAGCAGGAAGAGCAGAGGTGGAGTTCAAGACTAGACCTACAATCCCTGATAACATCTATAATTGGCAAGTGTTCAACAATGATGAAGATTTGATTAAGTTTCTTCATTGTGTAGATTAGTATGAATCTCAAGAAATAGATTTCAATGCATTTGTGGAGGAAGTAGATGGTAAAGAAACTCTCTTTGGGCAAGAGGTTGTGCAACTCAAAACAAACAAAATACCAAAAGGCCTTGTAGCCCTAGAGAGAGTATTTGATGGGCACGACAGATTTAATCTAAAACCTGTACCAGTCAATCTCAAAGATGTTGAGGAAATCAATCTTGGGACAGAAATGGCTCCTAAAATGGTGTACATTGGAAAAAAGATTAGCCCTAAAGTTAGACAAATGCTTATAGCCTTACTTAGAAGATATAAACATGTGTTTTCTTGGTCCTATGATGATCTAAAAGCCTACAGAGAGGACCTATTCTAGCATGAAATACCATTAAAACCTAATGCTAAACCATTTAGATAGAAGCAAAGACCCATAAATCCTAAATTAGCACCTAAGATGTAAGAGAAGCTCATGAAACTTAGAGATGGTGGTATTATCAAGCCAATCAGACACTCTTCTTGGGTCTCAAATTTGGTACCTATAAGAAAGAAAAATGGAGACATAAGGTTATGTGTGGATTTTAGAAATTTGAATATCTCATCACTCAAAGACAATTATCCACTTCAAAACATGGAAGCAATGCTACAAGGAGTGACAGGATGTGAATTGTTGTCTATGATGGATGGCTTCTTAGGGAATAACCAAGTGAACGTCAAGGAATCAGAACAGTATAAAACTACTTTCACCACACCTTGGGGTACATATGTTTACGTGAGAATCCCTTTTGGCCTCACAAATGTTGGAGCAACATTTCAAAGGGCTATGGATGTAGCCTTTGTTGACCTGATCAATTCTATAATGGTGGTCTATCAAGCTGATCTGACAACTTATTCCAAAAAGGCTGAAGATCTCTGTGCACACCTAGAAAAGATCTTTATCAGGGCATTAGAGTATGGCATCTCCTTAAACCCAAAGAAATGTCATTTTTTTGTAATAGAGGGCAAATTACTAGGACATATAGTCTCAAAGGATGGAGTGAGGATTGATCCTGAACAAGTGGAAGCTATTGATAAAATTCCCATTCCAAAGATTGTAAAATTCATCCAGTCCTTCTTTGGACAAATTAACTTTGTCAGGAGATTCATTTAAAATTTTTTGCAGAGATTGTCAAGCCAATCTCAAAGATGTTAAAGAAAGGCTCAAAAGTTGATTGGACAAAAGTGGCTATTGAAACATTTATGTCAATTAAGAGAGAAATCAAGGAAGCACCTGTATTAAAGTCTCTGTACTTTGATAAACCATTTCAAATATTCTCTTTTGCATCATTTCATACAGTGGTAGCTGTAATGTTACAAAAGAATAATGAAGGATATGAACAACCTAGCTCATTCTTTAGTAAATCACTTCAAGGGTCAGAATTGAAATATGACATCACTGAAAAGCAAGCCTACACCCTGGTAAAAGTAGTCAAGGCATTCAGGCCTTACTTGGTAAGGGCGGAAGTGATTGCTTAGGTACCAAATACTACAGTGAATGATGTATTTTCACAAACAGAGGTGATAGGGAGAAGGTGGAGGTGGATAAATCATATCCAAGAGTTTAATATTAATATTCAGATTACCAAACTAGTGAGGGGGCAAAGATTAGCAAAATTGATGACCGAATCAAATTTAGAAGCAGCACAAGTTTGTAATATGGAGAGTGAAGAGAAGTTGATGTCAAGATTTGAGTGTATGCCCTAGTACACTAACATAACATATTATCTTAAACATATGAAGTTCCTTGAAGGACTTAATGGCAACCAAAAAAGAACCTTAAAACTCTAGGCATCAAAATATGTTTTTATGAATGGAGACCTATATTGGAAAAACAGAGACGGTATCTTATTGTTCTACCTAGATGAAACACAAGAAGAAAAATATTGCAAGAAATGCATAAAGGTGTGTGTGGAGGGCACTTCTTGGCAAAAACCACTACCCATAAGATATTGAGAGCAGGTTATTATTGGCCTAAAGTCTTTAGCGACGCCTACAAATATGTAAGAAAGTGTGAAGCATGTCATAAGTTTTTTGGCAAGTTGAATTATCAAGGAGCCCTACCATTGAGACCAATGCAAGTTGAAGCTCCATTTGGAATTGACTTTATAGGAGAGATTACAAACAAATCTAGTGGTGGACACAGATGGATCTTGGTGGTTACTGATTATTTTACAAAATAGATAGAGGCAGTCCCAACAAGGCAAGCTACTAGTAAGGTGGTAGTTAATTTTCTATTAGAAAACATAATCACTAGATTTGGGGTTCCTGTAAGGCTCATCACAGATAATGGCATGTGCTTTAGATTAGATGAATTTAAGACATTTTGTGATTCCTGTGGTATAACAATTTCATATGCTTCACCATACCATCCTCAAGCAAATGGACAGGCAGAATCGAGTAATAAAAGTATTATAAAAACAATCAAAAGGATGTTGGACAACAACAAGAAGGCATGGGATTCCAAACTGAAATTGGCCTTGTGGGCAGATAGAATTACTATAAAGAAGGCCACTGGAAAGTCTCCATTTGAACTAGTGTATGGAGCCTGAGCTAGGCTCCCAATACATAACCTTTTACCAATCTATAGGTTCATCCTTCAATAGGATATAGACATCTCTGATACAATGGAAGAGAGGATAGAACAATTAGCTGAGTTGGATGAAATCAGGACCCAAGCTCAAGAGCAAAATGAGAAAATGCAGTTACAAATGAAGTATCTATTTGACAAAAAGGCAAAGGACAGGAAATTTATAGTGGATGACATGGTCCTTATGTGGAATGCTAGAGGCCAGGATAAAGGGAAGCATGGGAAATTTGAAGCACTATGGTTAGGCCCATTTATCATTGCTGGTAAATGTGGTGAAGACTCATACTATCTACAAAATATGATCAGTGAAGAAAATAATTTGCCAGTGTATGGACAATTCCTGAAGTTCTTCTTCTCTTGAAATTTTAATTTCCATGCACAGTAGATTAGGATTTTTCCTTTTTCCACCACACCTACCCTTGGTCTACATCCGAGAGAATACTTCTGGATTCTTGTAATGACCTCATAGTCATTCATCCCCAACCAGAGCCACTGTTAGAACTAAAAATTAGCTTAAATTTTTCCATAAAAATTCATTTCTTTACCATAATCCTATCACCTAACATGTCATTTTTCCCACTCAAATACCTCATTTACCTGCCCCATAAGTCATTATCCTAATAAATTAATTCATTACCCTACCCGCAAATGAAAAAGGTCATGTCGAAGAGACCACACTATATTGGTGGAAGACATTTTAAGATCCCTTCGAAAAGCAGTATAGACAACATCTAGGAGAGAATGTCATATCGAAGGAACTCATTTTATTGTCCCTTTGACAATCTGACTGATGACTTATCAAAGATATTAGATACTATCAGTAGGACATCTTACATATTCCCTTCGATAAACTGAAAAGATGGAAATCACAAGGACAAATGAAATATTTAACTTCGAAGAGACTTTACCGTGTCAGAATGACTAGTTGATGAGTCTCTTCGATGGACCGATATGCACCGAGCATGTGATATATTTAAACATCATCAAAGGAAAAGTGTCATATTAGTAGGAGATTACAGAAGTCTCTCTGATATGCCAATAAGGTGGGTCCTGAAGATTTTTCTGATCCATATGCCACTTAGATCATAAGGTATTAAGGCATACAAAATAAATGTCGAAGGGAAATATAGACATTGATGGGACAAGGGAATTTGTCCCTTCGATAAAGCAATGGTACTTGATACAAAGGTAATGAAGAAGGTTTTTGAAAGGACTCTGGAATATCGGAGTAAGGTGATTTACAGTCCCTCCGAAAAGAAAATATACTAAGTAGATGTCAAGGGGATGGATCCATATTGAGGAAATCCAAATATTGGTCCCTTCGATAAATTTGTTGCCTTGGTGCGATGAACTTGTGAACACATCAGGGAGAAGAGGAAATGTCGGTGAGATCAAAAATTTGCAATCCCAATAAAATGAGAATGTTGACAAGATCGCGGCATGATGAAGAGACAAATTGGCAGTGACGATGAAAGCTCAAATGGCCTATATTCAAAATAATTAATTATTCTCTCGAATGACATGAAGTTTGCCATCAAATGCCATTAATGAACCAGAGCTAAATACATTAAAATCAAGTTCTGAGAAAATTGTGAAATCATTAAGCAACCAAAGAGAGCAGAAGTAGGGCATAGCTAAGGACAACAACTTTAGAATCAGAAAAGGCATCATCCAAGTAAGTACCCAAAGCCTAAGCTAAAAATTGTAGCGTACATAAGCTAATATGAATTTTTGAAACACAAAAGTAGAATTTTTCCACAAAAATTATATCATGGCAAGTTCAACTGAAAACCCTAAGAAAAGACAAAAACTAGAGGAGAGACATTTGAATCAAGACTTGATAGACCAGTCTCCTGGCTCTAGACAAAGATCTAGGAGAAATGCTCGGTTGAATCCTCGGGATGATAAATTAGAAGATAGAAATAGGCAAGTGGGTGATACTTGGACCCTGATAAGAGGATATGACTTATTTCTATACCACTACAGATAAATGCATAGGCACAAACCAGTTTCCAACCCATGGAGACTAAATCTAGTTAAATTGGTGGTACCTAATGTGTTTATCAATGAGGAATTGCTTAAAGCATTGGAGATAAATATAATCCCCAAACTCATATGGTTGAAATAAGAGATGGATCCGCCTTCATTCCTATTACCAAGGACTATATATCCATGGTGTTCCAATTAGACACCATCTTTGACATGAAATTCTGGATTAGGGATTTCCTACATGAATACCACAACCTGAGAAATAGTTATAAAATGTGGAGGCTACCATTATAAAGGCCCTGGGATGAGGGAAATCAGCGTAGAGTGTTTCCAGAGGGAGAAAACCATCCATATACTATGAATTTATTTGAGGAATACTACCAGTATACCTACTACTCTGTTTGTCAAGTACTTGGCTTGGACGCCCCTATACTCATGGAGGTAGCACCAATGGTCCTAACGACTGATGTACATATGTAGGATGCCCGACCCTTTGATTATGCTGAGTATCTAGCCAATGAAATTCACAATACTCTTTTTGCTATCAAAGGCAGATGTTTCAAATTTACGTATTATTCTTCATTCATGCATCTCATTTTATATGAAGGACAAAATGTGGGAATGTGGGATGAGTGTTTGAGGATAAAATATTTGGATGGTGAGGGAAATGTCAGGCCAGTACAAATGTGGATGGCCATTTGGGGAAGTAGGTGTGAGAGGTCACATTATTTGTATTTTAAAGAGTATTTTGTGAAGCCCTTAAAAAAATTGTTGGGTCACCCATGTGATTATAATTTGTCACTAGAAACACAAAGGTTCCTAAGACCCATGGACAAGGATGAAAGAAGGAAAGTCAATCACAATTGGGGTGATTGGTATGCATATGGTGACTGTACAAAATTTAGAGTGTATGGATATGAAGAAGCACCATTCCTACTACCAAAAACTTGTCCAAACATGATTCCTTACTTGGAGATTATGAGGCAATTGTCCTACTCAGATTTTATGCACCTTAAAAGTTACAACAAGCAATCATTGATGCCTAGGACATTGTGCTTTGGAGATTTTACTGTGGTTTCTAAAAAAGGATATGAATTGATTGATAAAAAACTAGAGCATTTTAAAAATGCCTAAAGGGAATGCAAGGGAAAATTTTGACCCAGAACATTTCATAAATGAGGTTAAAACAAGCAAAAAGCTGAAAGGATATCATCATACACTCTTTGTGGAAGATGATTTGATAAGAAATATTGATGAAAATTGTGCAGTTGAAAGGAGAAATGCATATCATAGATTGATGTTATCAGAGGCTTAGAGGATATCCAATAATCCCTTGTATACAGGAGCCTTTCTTGAAATCAAAGATCCAATAGAGAGGCTAGACGCATTAATTTCATATGAAGTAGAATTGACTAAGGATGTGCCTCCTGAGGTGTTTGCCAAGAGGAATGAGAATATTAGGGAAATGCAAGATGAGTATGAAACTCCACTTTGCCATCTCTCCCCTCAGCCTACACCAGATATTAGTTTCTTTGTGGGTACATCTATTTTAGAACAAGAAGATATGGAGATTGGAGTTGAAGGTATACACGTGTTCAAACATGTGATTGAAAAGTATGAACCCCCAATGGAAATAGATGTGGTTGTGATGGAGTCCCCAGATGAACTTTCTGATGATGTGAGACATAGTGCGAGAAAAAGATTTATTTTTTATGATGATTTTGTTAAAACCCTCAAGTTCAAAGCCTTTTTGTATGAATACAAAGGTAAACAAATCAGAGAAAAGATTAAATATGTCACCTCTGAATAGGAAGTTGAAGCTTTAAAGGAGCTACAGGTAGAGATTGATAGAGAAATGGAAGCCATGACTCTAGAGAAAGGAAGAGAATTTTTGGAAGAGGAATGTGTTATGTTGCTCTTAGGATGGGATATGAGCTCTGTCATTGTATTTGACTACTTTATAAAGAATCAAGATAAGAAATTGCAATTGATCATCGAAGGGGTAGACAAAATATGCACTAGATTAGGTTATGACCCAGATAATGCAACCTTGTTGATATGGACCTTGTACCCATCAAATAAAAGACCTTTAGTCATTAATGATCCAAATAAGGCATTTGGCCATCTTTTGGTACAATGAGTTGAGGACACTGATCCCATGGAAATGACATATTTGAATATTAATGTTGCAAGGTTCACAAAGGCTCAAATTGAAAGGATGGTAAAAACTAATAAAATGTATATGACAGAGAATGAAAGACTGAAACAATAGATTGCTAGCTACAAAGATAAACTGCCATCTTCTTCAAACAGTTACTCCCCATGGTTGGAAGTCGATAAAAAGATAGTAGAGGCCAAAGATGAGATTGCTTATTGGAGACACAAAGCTGAGAAGTTTCAAAAAAGGGGCAATCAGTTAGAAATAGAAATAAAATCCGTTAAATATAAAATGGTCTCAAAATTAATAGAGAAAAGATTTGAAAAGATGCTTGGAAATGCTAATAAGGTATGGGCAGTGTACAGTAGAACACATGCTACCTACCAAAAGCATAAAAGACTACATCTTAGGATGTTGGAAAAGAAGGGAGGAATTAATAGCCAAGGGAGATGTTGACAAACAATTATTTAAGAATTATGAAGAACTAATTGACATGCGTGAAAAGTTTAATACTGTGTTAACACAAGATCTTGGTGATTTTGACCAACCCTTGGAAATGGCTTTTCCCAGTTTCTTTGATAATTAAGGAAATATAAAAGAACAATGATTTGGGAGAATGAACTGGCTCAGTTATTACCAATGGCTCTTGACAAGGTCAATGATGAATCAAGGGTAATGGAAAATACACATGTGCAGTTAGAATGAATTTTCACTTTGAAATTTGTTATGAAGGAGATAATCAATACTACAAATACTTATGCTACTCAGGAATATATCGATCATCTTTCTAAAATCAACTTGTTCATCTCTCGAACAATATAAGGACTCAAAAGCTGTACATCAGCTCAATCTACACCCTCAGCTGATTAAAAAATGGAAGACAATGGTTAAGAAAGAGGCTAAAGAAGGTAGAAAATCTAGAGAATCCTTTGACCCTCATGATAAACTTGAAGTAAAATTTTTGCCAATGCTAATTCATGAATTTTTAGAAATATTAGATTCAAAGGTTATACATGCAATGAAGCGTAGTGAGGAAGAAGAAACAATAAACAATGCATATGAAAGCAATGAAATGTTAGTGGATGAAGCATATCAGATACTGCATCATGGAGAGAGGAACTTTGCTAGGCCAACAATCACGGGTTACCTACGATGATTAACAGATTCAGGCATCTTGAACGTGTAGATTTCCATGTCTTTTCTTTATTTCTTAGTTATAAGTAACAATTAGTTATCTAAAAAGATGTGAGTTATGAAAAGTCCCCTTGTTTTGGCCTAAAGCTTGTTGCTTCCCGTATGTAAGGGAAACCAAGGCCAAGTTAAAAAAGGAATCATCACAATCATTATAATCATTAGCATATAACCATATTCATAGAATAGAATACAGACACAACTTTTGATATCAAATTTTGAACCAATATAATGGAGGGGAAAGTTTAAATTGGTGGCCCATTTTCTAGTGTTCAACTGTTCTATTAATTTTAATTCATATCAGTTGTCTTACTGTCTCCAAAGTAATCTTTCTCTATTATTCAAGTTAAGTATATCAAGATATATTTGATTTGTGAAGACACACTTGTTGTCTCTGTGTGATTTTCTTGATTGGTTTCTATGAGAAGTGGATTAAAATCCTCTTAACAGATTTATTTTGATTGGTTTTGGCCCAAAATTAAAATCCTTTTAAATTGATCATCTTAATTGGTTTCCTTCTAGCAAGAATTAAAATCCTTTCAAATAATCACAGTAACTTGGGAAGATATTATTGGGAGCTGTAAGAAGAGCCTGATAACTGACTAAGTTGCACGTTTATACAAAGTATTTGTCATGCCCACATTTCCCATGCGGTCACGACACACAACACACATGTCATATCCACATTTACCATGTGGTCATGACATGAATTATGAAAAACTTTTCTACCTGTCCCTAGGAACCCCCTCGCACACATCTGCGTGCTCAGTGGCAATATGCATAAGGCGTAAACATGTCAACATAATTTGGGGAGGTGTGTTGTCCCATGTAGTCCCCTGCGTGATGATACCTATCTAGGGGGTATGCGACATGAAGTGTGTCACTTTTAGGGTTAGAACGATTTTAATCTGAACCCTAAGTTTCCTAGGTGTGAAGATGATTTCGTCATATTCGAAACCTAACCCTAACACAAATCAAAAATGAAATCAAAATAATGATTAAGAAATAATGGCAAGATGGATGCATGATAAAGTGGAATGGTAAAATAAAAGTTAATAAAATATCATAAAATTAAAACCCTAGAATCTAGGAAAAATTTGACAGCATAACGTGTTTTCAATAATCGAATTAAAAATTTTAAAAATAAAACACCAATGAGAAATTAAACAAAATTTAAGAATAAAATTTAAACTTAAGAACAATATAAGATTTAAATACTTCACCCAATCCAAATAACTCGACTTGGGATAAAATATATTAAAACTCGAATCTTAAATAATAAAATAACTAAGATATACCAAATTAAATCTCAAAATTGAGTCTGTTAATAAATATAATTTCAGCATTATATTTATTAACTAACTCAAAAATTAATAGAGGAGGGGGACAGATTAAAATGCTCTTTCCCATAAAATAATAATGAAATTGATAATCAATAAAATAATTAAAGCACACTAGGAACTAAAATAAATGCCCTAATAAAAATGAATTAAAAACGAGAGGAATACACTTCACAAAATAACAAAAATTAATCCCTCCCCTTAAAAATACCATTCCCAAGACAATAATTCAAAAATTCAATCTCCCAATTAAAAACTAAACCAAATTAAATGAGACACAAGAAATAAAAAGACAAGGCAAAAATAGAGAGTTTTAAAAAATAAGGAATAAAAGAATTTCCTCACAATCTTCTCTCATAAAATATTGGTTTTTAAAAATAGAAAAGCCCTAATTTTATTCTATTGTTTTCTCATTTGAAAAGAAACCCTAGCATTAGTTTATTGGTTTGCTTATGGAAACCCTACTTCCATTCTCTCTCTCATTTTGTTTGCCTCCTTTAGTTTTTTTTTCCTTGTTTTGTTTTGTAGGTTGAGAGATTTGTTCTCTCATGGCTGCCATTGAGATGCAACCAGAGAATAAATATTTCAGATAAATTTACTCAGAGTTCTGTTTGTTTAAACCCCCCCCTTTTTTGTAGAGCAATGTAACTATATTCATTTATATTTTTTTTTGTGTTTTGGATCTTAATCAATGGAACACTATGTAAAAATGTATTATAATTTTTTTGTTTAATGAAGATCTAGCAGGTAGAAGGTTGGAGGAGGAGGTGGAGGCTGTGAGTCCAAGGTAACAGCTGTCGGAAGGAATGTTGCCTACATTCTGGTGAAAGGAATGGCTAAGAGTTGAAGCGATGGCCGCAGAGCGAAGGGAACGGGGGGTGCAAGGCGTGAAGGGTGGTGGCGGGAAATACAACTTGTGGTGTTGTTTAGGGGTATGGAGAATGGTGGGGAGGGGGTTGAAACCCCAACCCACACCCAAGGGTGTGGGTGGGGGTTTCGACCCCCTCCCCACACCCTTACTGATAATGCGACGGTGGTGGGAGCTGTGGTGGGCGCCAACGCCCACCACAGCCCCACCTTACTCAAAAAAAACTTTTGCTTAACACATTTTCTGCAGATATTACAGTCTGCCTAACGTCTAAACTTTGTTTTTATTATATTTTTTTTTGTAATATCTAAACTCTATTCTAGCATATATAAAATGGGTATTGTTTGTATTTGCATATATATATGATGTCTCTTTCACAAAATCACAGTATAAAATACATTCTTACATTCTTCTTGTTGATAATTGAGAGGGGGGTGAATCAGTTATCTTAATTAATTCAACTTTCTGTTCTTCTTTAATAACTAGTGCAGCATCAAAACAAATAAGCATCCATAACCATGAAGGCAGAAACAAAATCAATACACATAACACAATGATTTTGACGTGGAAAACCCTGTTAGGGGAAAAACCACAGGGTGACTAACCCAAGATTGTATTCTCTGTTAAAAGAATAGAAGTACAAAAGGGCACTTGCTAATTAGGGCTCACTGCCCGAGCACACTGCTCACAAGAGGCTCATTGCCTACAAGAGACTCACTGTCTACAAGGTACAAAGAAGGTAACAAGATACTTGAACTGATGACAAGCATCCACATATGCTGAGGTTCAGTTCCAGTTAGGCTCAATACACTGATCTACTGCACTTCATTCTTCCTCTTCTTTGGTGTTGCTGTCCTGTCACATACCGGACCTGTTTTACTGCTTCCACACTGCTCTCTGCTTTTCTTTGCAACACACAACACACCGCACACACCTTCATACTGAAATCAATTTGGTATATATATCTGCATCAATGATTTCAATCATCTTTCTAGTCGGCATCCAGAAAACTCAAGATATTTCCAAACTCTAGTCTGTTGGCTGAATCCATGCTTACTAAGTGATGGGTATCAAAAATATAGTTATAGAAGTCATCAATCATGTCGGCCAATCATGAGTGATACCTTAAGAACCTAGATCACTATCAATATCTCATCCGGATTGAGGTCTGATGCTTTGCCGATCAGTTCTTCCTCAGTCTACTCTGCCAAACAGGAACCCAATACTTAGGTGCTCATACCTCTTCACTCTTTCATCACCGGAGGCTCAATCCCTGGAATCTATCAGTCAAGGTACTCCTCTTGAATTCCCCAAGTCCGTACTTTACAGAGATACTTCCTCTGAGAGATCCAGACCTGATTGTGGGACCTTGCTGCATGCTCTGTTCTTGGTCATCGGACCAAAATACTCTTCAATCTGACTTCCGGTATAGACACACCATGTCTTGTGGATGTGTGGGATGGTCTTTTTTGCCATCAATGACAACACCCATGAAGCCACACAGTGTCTCTTGCCAACAATCTCTCCCTTTGGCATTGATGGCAACACTTAGTGAAAAATGACTAAGTGTCACACTACACTCCCCTTGGTTGATGCTCTGTTCTAATGTATATTTTACCGGAGCTCCCCCTTAGCTAGATTCCACATTTTTCACTGCTACTCACTCCCCCTTTGACATCAATGGCAAAGGGTAGAATCCACACACCAAAATTCCCAAAAATCCAACTATACTTAGCTGCATAAGTATATATACATGTTATATTTACATATACTGAAGTATATCTACAAAAGTTGTCTTCAACTAGACAAATTCTGTTGCCCAACTCTGTTTCATCTTATCCAAAATTAAGATGTGACCACTCAATAGGAATGCAAAAACCTCTTCCGTCTTTAGATTTGTTGGATCACTGGTCCAGGTTGTGGTCTGAGCATCAGTTAGGGCCTCAAGCATGGCCTCTAATTTAGGGATAATTATCCCTCTAAGTTCACTTAACCTGCTTATTCTATTTTTCTTCTCCTTCTCAAGCTTCTTTATTTCATTTATGATTGCAATAGTCTGACACTCTTGATTTATTAAGGAAGAGGTGAGAGGATCAAAACTTTGAGACAAACTTGATAGTTTGCTCTCTTGTTCTTCCACCTTCTTGGTGATGTCTACTATTACGGTGGACCAAGATAGACAAAATTTCTATAGATCTCCACCATCTTTAAGAGCATTCTCTAGGCTCTTTATTCCAATATCTAGATTTCTCCTATCATTTGTTATTATCCCTTGAACTTCAGAGAATCTCTTATCCAAAAACTCCTTCCAGACCTTTTCTTCAGCTGACTTCTCTAAGGAATCAAAATGTGTATTAACATAATTTACAAGAGATTTTAGATTACCAGATGAGGAGGCCGAAAGATCCTTCTGAAAGGATGGCATGATCTTTTCCAACACACCAGATGCAATTTCTATTAACTCACAGTCTTCCATTTGAGACTTCAGAAGTTTTTCTTTTACCTTTGCTTGGGCAAAGGATGCTATCTTCATTGTTTGAACCGGGGAGAGGGAATCAAAATTGAACGATCCTTGAAGTAGTTCCGGTTCATCAATCTCTATCATTTCTTTGGTCAAGAAATCTTTAACAGTTTCTGTAGTGTCTCTTGCTAGAGACAGAGCCTTCTTTCCTTCTACAGTCTCAAAACTGTCTCCTGGGGTCTTTTATGTTTGAACTTCTTCTCTTCCCTTTACCTCTTCTTCTTGACTAATTTTCTCCTCTACCTTTTCTTCTCCTTTAGATCTGGAGTCTGCTGGGGAATCCAGATGAGAGATATTTACTTCTTCATGTACTTCCTCTTCTGGAATAGAGGAATCTAGGTCCATGGTCTTCTCCTCACTTATCTCTTTAGGATCTTCTACATTTTTCTCAGTAGGTTCATCATCTATGTCCTCTACAATTGGGAGATTGAATTTCATGAAGGCATTCCGGAGGATGTCTTCTGTTTCTTTTGCCACTTTCTCAGTCTCTCTGAGCATAAGCTAATTCATTCTAGCTTTTCTCTGGAACTCATCCTTGCAATCTTTGAAGATCATATTCATTTGTTTCTGAGTGATTGAAGGATAGATCTGAATAGCTATCTATTCCCAGATCTCAAGGTCCTTTGCCTTAGCTTTGTTCTTCCTTATTTCTAGTTCCTTCTCTAGGCTTTTGGGAATTAGAGATATGATTTCAATAAATGCCTTATTATAGATATTCAGATACCTGACTGTAGCTTCTTGCAAGATCTTCTGGTCAACTTCATTATATTCATCATAGAACTTAGTCATTGGTTTTAGGTTCCCATCCATAGTGACTGATTTGATGATATCATCGATGCGGAGAGTAGGTTTTTCAACAAATTCTTTTTCCTTTTCTTGCTTGCCTTGACCAGTAGAGGATTCACCGGATGTTTTCTTCTTCTTCATTTTCTTTACTTCCTCATCTGTCTCTGTCTCTTCATCATCCTTAAGGCTTGTGTATGATCTCGTAGCCTTTGTCTTTGTTCTCTTTTCTCCTTTACTGGATGGTTTTGCTTCCGGTTTTGATGCCTTTGAGCTCTTAGCAATGGCAGGTACAGAGCTCTTAGAGGATCTGGTCCGGGAGGGGGCTTCTACCAGAGCACTTTCTTTTTTTGCTTCTTCTTTTTCTTTCTCTGCCCTTTCCATCTTCTCTCTGTTGGCATCAATTTCCTCCTTTGATATTCCATGCCTCTTGGTGAATTCTTCTACTTCCCTTCTTACTTTTCTCTTGATCTCAGGTTGTCTTAGTTCAACATGAATTTTCACACTCAATTCTTGAAAGGTTCCAAACCTTTTTGCCTTAGGATCTTGAGTTGACTTAGCATGTGTTGAACATGTAGCTCTACAATTTTCTCATCTACTTCATACCCCATTAGCATGATCCAGATTGTCCTTGGCTCCACTACCTTCATTAGGCATTGATCAGTGTCTACCATAAAGCACATTGTATCCTTATATTTATCAAGCAATGATTGAGAGATTCTTTCTCTAGCCTGCATCAAGCGTTGGAAATTTTTGAAGTAACCCCATAGTGCTGTATTTTGTGCCTTGGCATCACCAAGCCCATACAAATAATCCCTGATTTGTATGGCAACAGGTCTGTCATTTTGCCATACCCAGCCACTAGTTTCAGGCAGCTCATTCATATTGTAGAAGAATAGGAAAAGTATCAAGCCACCATACTTGAATGAATTCTTTTTATCCTTCTTTATTTTCTGCAAATTCTCTAACAGTTGGTTCAAGAGAAGCTCACAAAGATCATAGTTAGCATTTTCTCTTAGCATCTGATAAGCAGTGTAAATTATAGTTCTGGGTACTGAATTTTTGCTGTTGGAGTGATATATCTTGTAACCAATTATCATGGAAGCAAACTTGATATCCGGATCAGTGATATCTTCTATTGTCATTGCTCTCTTGTCAAATTTTGATCTGGTAGCCTCACTCACAGTTTGGTTCTTCACTGATTTGAGAACAAGTAACCCTCTGGATGAGTGCAAACCAGTTACTACCCTAATAGCATCTTTTGTGATCTTAAATGGCCTTACTAACCACATTAAGTTGTCATGCACTCTGTTCAAAACATACTAGACCCACCCTTCTTCTGCAAAATAGGGGAAATGGATGCACTGACTAAAATGCTTATCCTGAATGGCTTTGTATTGGGGTTTAAGTTAAAATGATTCATCTATCAATTCCTTGTGGTAGATATCCATCAGCTTGGATTCCCCAAATTCTTCAATGTTTGTGTGTATGTAAACCCTGATATCTTCTACATGCAAAACTCCATGTGGAATGCTAGAAAATGTGCCTAGGGGATCAACTTCTAGGGATTTATAGGGATATTTTTTGAGTTTTGGGCACAACCTATCAGTGATCTTCACAACATTCAGAGCAGCCATCTTTCAAATATTCAGAGAGAGATTTCAAGAGCAGAAAATACCTCTTATGCTTCTAGGGTTCACGATATGAGTCAGATCAAATTGATTGGATGAATCGACTCTTGCGGTTGATCTTTGAGAGGTTTGAGATAACTTTGTTGTAGAGATACTTCTTTCTTCTTCTCAAATGTAAATATGCAAATGTTCAATAAGAGAACTCTTATATTTCTGCACAAGCCCTAATTCAATATTACAATAAATGCGTAGCTTAAGTCATTCTGGTTGCCTTGTTCTCCTTGTTCTGAGAAAGATCTTTTCCGGATCACTAAGATGCACTTAGAGTTATTCTTGGTGACTGTTGACAATCTATCTTCCTTTCTCCAATCATTTCATCTATCCACAGATCAAGATTCCTCAATTTTGAATCATACCGGATCTAACTGTGAAAATCCAGCTTCTTATCGGATGACTATTAAACTGGATCAATCTTGGGAGATTAACCTCTTCTAAACTTCTTGTGGATCTTCCATATCTTTACCTAGGCTTATTTAGATGTTTCTCTGAGAGCTCTTTAATCTGCAACTTTCCATGTGCCAATTTCAGGCACCAATTAACTGGTTGGGGGAATTTGTTTTCCTTTTTGACTCCCCCTAAGCTAGAGCTCATCTTATTTAGTTTCCAGAAGGAATATCAGCACCTGATTCTGGTGGGGATTGATCCCCAACATTTTTTGTACTTTTCTTTACCCAAATCTTGTTCATCTCCCTTTGAATTTCATCTGCATTCACTTTTCCTTTCCCTTTGTCTTGATTTTGATTATGATGCACCTGATTGCTTTTATCCTAATTCTTATTTCTACAGAATTTGGTAATATGACCAGATCTATTGAAATTGTAGCAAACAACATTTTCTTATAGATTTGATTGATATCCTCTTGATCTGCATTAATTATCCATATGTCCCATTCTATTGCATGCAAAGCATCTACCATTGAATGAATTGTTCATTTGCATATTTCTACATTCTTGAGATTTGTGACCATACCTTTTGTAGTTAAAACACTATTCGGAGAAGGATGAATTAGTCTGATTCATTCTTCTTCTACACTGATTTACTTTATGACCAAAGAAATTGCAATTGTGGCAGTATCCATTGAAGGATGGATATCTTTGAGCATTTGGTTGCCTTACTGGTGGTCTTCTAGGCCTGTTCCGTAGATTTCCAGATCCAGAGTTCTTCTGACTGGATCCTGAGCTTTCCCCTTTCTCATACCCCAAGCCTTGCTTGTCATCTACCCTTTTTTGGCTTTCAAGAAGAACTTCAAGTTGAGTAGAGCTTATCTTAAATTTATCTTTGTATTCATTTGCTATTTGAAGATCCCTTTTAAGAGTGTTTATCTAATTCTCAAGTTGTTCTTCATTGTCTCTAGCTTCTTCAAGATTAGATTCCAGGTGTCTGATTATTCTATCCATTTTGTGGTAGTCTTTTGACTTCTCCTTGATAGATTGTTTTAGATTATCTTCACTTTTTCTTTTCTCTTCAATTTCTTGGGTCAATTTCATAACTCCTAATTCCATTTCATGTCTTACCATAATGACCTCTTTTGATAACTTCTCACATAACTTTGTTTTCTCATTTAGATCTTCATTAGTGTCATTGGCTTCATTTTGACTTGCTAATTGTTGAAGAAGATCCTTTCTTTTCTTCATTGAGATACTTAGTTTTTCTTTGAGTTCATTTATGAAATCATCAGCTTGTTTGAGTCTTTCCCTCAGCTCATTGACTTCAGAGTGAGATTGATCAAGATCATCCAAAGTAGACTGAAGTTGTTCCCTCATACCATATATATCCATTGAGATTCCCAGATCTTCCTCAAGCTGTTAAGCTCTGTCTAGAGGAACTTGGCTCTGATACCAATTGTTGATAACTAAGAGGGGGGGGTGAATCAGTTATCTTAATTAATTCAACTTTCTGTTCTTCTTTAATAACTAGTGTAGCATCAAAACAAATAAGCATCCATAACCATGAAGGCAGAAACAAAATCAATACACATAACACAATGATTTTGACATGGAAAACCCTGTTAGGGGAAAAACCACAGGGTGACTAACCCAAATTTGTATTCTCTGTTAAAAGAATAGAAGTACAAAATGGCACTTGCCAATTAGGGCTCACTGCCTATAAGAGATTCACTATCTACAAGGTACAAAGAAGGTAACAAGATACTTGAACTGATGACAAGCATCCACATATGTTGAGGTTCAGTTCTGGTTAGGCTTAATACACTGATCTACTGCACTTCATTCTTCCTCTTCTTTGGTGTTGCTGTCCTGTCACATACCAGACCTGTTTTACTGCTTCCACACTACTCTCTTCTTTTCTTCACACCACACAACACACCACACACACCTTCATACTGAAATCAATTTGGTGTATATATCTGCATTAATGATTTCAATCATCTTTCTAGTCGGCATCCAGAAAACTCAAGATATTTCTAAACTCTGGTCTATCAGCTGAATCCATGCTTACTAAGTGATGCGTATAAAAAAGATAGTTATAGAAGTCATCAATCATGTCGGCCAATCATGAGTGATACCTTAAGAACCTTGATCACCATCAATATCTCATCCGGATTAAGGTCTGATGCTCTGTTGGTCAGTTCTTCCTCAGTCTACTCTGCCAAACAGTAACCCAATACTTAGGTGCTCATACCTCTTCACTCTTTCATCACCGGAGGCTCAATCCCTAGAATCTATCAGTCAAGGTACTCCTCTTGACTTCCCCAAGTCTGTACTTTACAGAGATACTTCCTCCGAGAGATCCGGACCTGATTGTCAAACCTTGCTGCATGCTCTGTTCTTGGTCACCAGACCAAAATACTCTTCAATCTGACTTCCGGTATAGACACACCATGTCCTGCGGATGTGTGGGATGGTCTTTATTGCCATCAATGACAACACCCATGAAGCCACATAGTGTCTCTTGCCAACACTTCTATGATTGTATATATATTTATATATATGCACATATATATATATAAATATATATATATACATATATATAAATATATATATATGTATATATATATATTTATATATATATAGAAGTTATACATGGTTTAGTTCCTCTTCTAATCTTTGTATACATAGTGATAAATAAATAAATAAAAACAACATAGACAAAAAGAAAATGAAAATGTATATATTATATATATATATATATATTTCCACATAAATAAATATATGTATATTTATATATATATACTCAATAAACTATCCTTCTCATCATCATGGTTTAAATAACAGAATAATAACTTTCAAATTTGCAAAATAAAATAAATCAGTAGCTTTTTTTTCTGAAATATACTATTCAGAATTTTTTTTGATAAGATCTACAAGATAGGAATGAAATAACACATAATTTTCTTTCAACAAATATACTTTTACTATAGTATACAAATAACATGAAAGTCCATTACAACATCACAGAAGCAATGTATATTATTTCTCTCTTCCTCTCTTCGGCATACACTCAAATTTACTCAGCAACACACACACACACACAAAGATATATATTGTAAGTAAACATGATAGCAAAAGATAATCTCTCATGCACTACTCAAAACCACAACTCCACAACATAGAGAATAAACAGCCATTTTAATTAAAACATAAAGAATGTTTATATTGCAATACTTATTACAGCCAACACCAAGGGTAAAATAACTTAACAAAATTTACAATAGGGCCACAAAGGCCATGGCTCAAATAGCCAACAACATAAGGCCAAGGCAACACAAAAATGGACTTCTCCAAAGCTCCATTTCCTCAATAAGAACTTGAAAATAAAACACAATAAGAAGGGAAACCCAGCCACTTCGAAATGCCCTCCTTCCTACCGTAGACCTGCAAGTGGGTTACCCCTGAGCTAGGGAGGTAGGGATTCACATGGTTGCAACACACCACAACAAGCATCAAAGCAACAACACAAAAATCAACCCCAAGGATAAACACATAACACAACTCATGAGAATTAGTTTGATGGGGGTAGAGAATGGACCCCTCTACTTTAAAGGCCACACCAAAAATACCAAATACCAAGTCTCATGGCCTCAAGCCAAAACCTCCAAAACCACAACTCTCCAAATATCTCAAAATAAACATCCATGGCACTCTTGCCATTCAAATAATCTCCACAACAAGTAAAAAGCCCTCAAGGCCATAAGTAATGCAAAATATGGGAGTGACTTCAAGCAGGTTCCTTTCCCCTACCCCAAACAAGTTGAGCCTTACCTCCAAATGGAGGTGCTCTCACCAAACTCCCATCCCACACAAAAATGAAACAACAAACAACAAATCTACAAACACATCATAATAAAAATATGCAAGGGTAAAGAACATAGTCATGAGGCTTACCTTCAAAAGCCCTATAATGGAAGCATGTTTGGTGATGAGCTTCAAGCTTCTCCAAACCTTCCAATCTCTAAAATCCCTCTAACTTCCACAAAAATTGTTCAAAATAGAAAGAAATCTCCAAAATGCAAGAACTCCACACTCCTCATTAAGAGGAGGTAATATAGGCTTTCTAAATTGGCCTTGAGGAATGAGAAGGTGACACTTGTCACCTTCTCTTTCCTCCTCCTATGCCACTTGCAAGGGAGAGGAAGTGTGAGGGTGACAAGTGTCATCCTCCAATTCCATCTCAATCCTCGCCTTATCCACTTGTGCTCTCACACATGTGTGAGAGAACAAGTGGTGAGGTGGCATTCCCCTTCAAGCCTCCATGAGGATAAGAGTTGCCATATGGCATCCTCTTATTCTCTAAGAGAGCCATCTCCCTCCAAGATGCTCTCACACGTGTGTGAGAGTCTTGGAGGAAGACCCACACACTTGGGAGTCTTGGAGACCTCCCAAGTCTTCCTAGGGAAGGGATTCCCAAACTTTGGGAAGGGAGATGAGTCTTTCCCAAAGCATGACTAATCTCCCACCCTTATCTAATTCAAATTTCGTCACTTTGACTAAACCTCAGTTTAGAGTGACCACAAGTGAGTTATCCCAAAGTTTAGTTAGTCAAAATTTACCCTAGACCCATGGGTAATCACCTAGGGTAAATTTTGGGACACTAAGGTTCACATAGGGAGTCATAAATCCACTTTAAATGGCCTCAAAAATAAAAACAATACCAAGTGGTATAAATCAATAAAAAATATACAACACATGATGTAATTAAATTAAACCAAGGGGTACTAGGCCAAAATGATAAAATTAAACAAGTACTTAAATCAACACTCAATTCAAACGTGATCCTTATCCCTCTTGGGAATGGATCAGTTTCATAGGGAATAACATATGTGTGAATTCTACCTCCAATTTCCCATGGTCTGGGAATGTAATCCTGCACATCTCGATCAAGTGTCAATCATATCATGAATAATCATAGCCGAAGCAACTGGAATTAAATTCGTACCATTGAATACAACAATAATCATCTATAACATAATTATGAATCAAACAACATTTTTCTATCAAATGTCACATAATCATCATCACATAAAGAACTAGAAGTCACATCACAAAACATCATCTAATATATCTTGCATGTCTAGTCTCAACATAGCATCAAAATATGATGAAATCGAATCACTATATGTCAAATCAATGTCATATCAAAATCAGGAGATATAATCAAATCTGCATAATGAAACTATAGTCTCTAAAAGTCTGATACTATCATCAAATGAAATGCAAAATGATCAAAATAAGGAAGGAAAAATAATCAGCCTCACATCCTCCCCCCCTAAGACTAAACTTCCTCCTAGAAGTCATCAAAAAGGTGAGGATAGAGTGCCCTCAAACTAGCTGCATCCTCCCAAGTCGCTGTAACCTCATCATAACGATCCCATTGGACCCTAACCTGGTCCAGCTCTTAACCTCGAAGGCCTAGCATCTTACGAGCCAATATGTGAATTGGCTCCAAAGCCAACTTCCCGTCTACCTCTACCTGTAGAGCACTCCAAGCCAGTACATGAGATAAATCAGAAATATATCGCCTCAATACAGAAATATGAAAAACATCATGGATACATGATGGGCTAGGTGGCAACGCTAGATGATAGGTAACATGTCCTATCCACTCCAAGATCTCAAAAGGTCCTACAAAATGTTGTGCGAACTTAGAGCCCTTTCCATAATGGATTGGACTCTTGTGTGGCCGCACTCTAAGGAATACCCTGTCACCCACAGAGAAGCTCCGATCAGTCCTCTTAGCATCGACATACTTCTTTTATCTATCATGTGCCTCCTGAAGTCTTTGCCTAATCAGTGTGACCTACTGCTCCATATCTTGAACTAACTCTGGACCAATGGCAACCCTATCCTCTATCTGATCCCAACTCAATGGTGTCCTGCATGGTCTATCATATAAAGCCTGAAAAGGAGGCATACCCAATGAGCTGTGATGCCCATTATTGTAGGTGAAGTCAACCAGATATAGATACTCCTCCCATCTAGACTGATGGTCCATAATATACATACGAAGCATGTCCTCCAACACCTGATTCACCTGCTCTATCTGTCCATCTGTCTCGGGATTATAAGCGGAGGTAAAGTTGAGTTGTGTGCCCAACACCTACTGCAAGGCTCTCCAAAATGCTGAAGTGAACACAGAATCCTTGTCAGAAATGATGCAGCAAGGTACTCCATGTAATCTCACAATATCATCTAAGAATGCTCTCGCCACTGCTGGTGCATTATACATTGTGCGTACAGGTGAGAAATGCACCACCTTGATTAACTTGTCGATTGTCACCATGATGGCATCATGGCGACACGAAGACATAGGCAGACCAACAATAAAGTCCATGGAAATGGTGTCCCATTTCCACTCAGGTATCTCGTGTGGGTATAAAAGACCCGCTGGATGCTGATGCTCGGCCTTGACCCTCTGGCACTCAAGGCATCGAGCAACAAACTCTGTAATATCCCGTCTCATACCCGCCTAATGATACAGCTATCGTAGGTCGGCATGCATCTTCTTCACCCCTGGATGTGCCACATATGGTGCTTTGTGAGCCTTTGATAACACTACAGTACGTAGGTCACTTGCGTGGGGTACATAGATGCGCTGTCGATGATAAAGTAACCCATTTGCCTCAAGTGAATACCCTGCAAACTTGCCCACAAGGGCCCTCTGTGAATTGATCTCCTGTTGTACCTCAAGAAACCACTCATCCTCTGGTAGATGCTGAATAATGCGTCCTCTCAAGTCCACACTCAGAGTCAAGGTCAAGAGCTTGTGGCACCTCTGACTCAATGCGTCAGCAACCACATTCTCCTTCCCTTTGATGTAGTGGACATCAAATTCATATTCGCAAAGAAACTCCATCCAACACTGCTGGCGGGTGTTCAGATTCGGCTATGTAAAGATATACTAAAGACTATGGTGATCTGAATGGAGCTCAAAGCAACGACCCAATAAGAAATGTCTCCAATGAACTAGAGCATGAACCACTACCACTAACTCCAAGTCATGCGTGGGGTAGTTTAGATCATGGGTTTTGAGCATTCGTGACCCATATGCGATCGCTCTACCACCCTGCATAAGTACGGCTCCCAAAGCCTCAAGTGATGCATCCATGCAAACCATAAAATCTGCTACAGGATCAGGAACCGCTAAAATGGGAGTGCTAGTGAGATGCTCCTTGAGGACCCCCAAAGGCCCTCTCACACTGCTCAGTCCATAGAAAGCTCTTCCCTTTCTGCTAAAGGGAAGTGATGGGGTGCGCTATCTGAGAAAAACCCTCAACAATGTGACGGTAATAACTAGCTAACCCCATAAAACTCTTGACCTCTGTCACACTGGTGGGTGTTGGCCAATCTTTGATAGCCCTGATCTTCAATGGATCTACTAAGATTCCATCACCAAATAGGATATGCCCCAGATACTATACCTCTATCCTGAAAAATGCACACTTCACCAAGTTCCCATAAAGATTCTGCTCCCTCAAACACTGTAGAACCTGACGTAGGTGTTCCTCATGCTCCTCCTTGGTCCATGAATAGATCAAAATGTCATCGAGGAAAATGATCACGAACTGATCCAAGTAGGTACAGAACACCCCATTCATGAGACTCATGAACACTGTAGGGGCGTTTGTTAAACCGAAGGGGACCACGGTGAACTCATAGTGGCCATATCGAGTCCGGAAGGCGGTCTTATGGATGTCCGTCTCTTTGATACATAACTGATGGTAACAAGACTTCAGGTCAATCTTGGAGAACACCCTGGCTCCCTACATCTGATCAAAGAGATTGTCAATCCTGGGCAGAAGATAATAGTTCTTCACCGTCACCTTAACAACTGCCTATAATCCATGCATAATCGAAGAGACCCATCTTTCTTCTTCACAAAGATGACAGGAGCACCCTAAGGTGAAACGCTTGGTCAGATGTACCCCTTCTCGAGCAAATCCTCAAGCTATAACTTGAGCTTTGTGAGCTCATGAGTGGTCATCCTGTAGGGTGCACGAGAGATTGGCTCGGCACCTGGCACTAAGTCAATGTGAAAGTCTACCTCACGACGGGGTCGCATCCCTGGTAACTCTATTGGAAACACATCAGCAAACTCTCTAAGGATGGGATGATCATCCAAAGATGCCTCAGGCTCGTCATCTGATCTGTCACTCACTATGATAGTGAACATCTGGCATCCCTACCGCATGCAGCGCTTAAGCTACTGAGCGGATATCATATGCACTGCTGTGGGCTTTTGCATGCCCACAATCTCAACTAATGTACTGTGATTGTCTAAGAAGCTAATCACCTTTTGGTGACAATCTAGCTTGGCTCGATGAGCCGCAAGCCAGTCCATACCCAAAACCACATCGTAGGATCCTAATGTCATAAATCTAAGGTCACATATTGTGGCAAAGGGTCCCAAATAAATCTCGCAGTCATGGACTAAGGCATCTACTGTCATCTTGGCCCCTGAGGCCAACTCAACCACCCACCTATCACCCTGCCTAGAGGCCACCAGCCTGCAATGTTCCACTAACGATGGAGATATGAAAGAGTTAGTGGCACCAGAGTCAAAGAGAATAGAAATGGGAATACCCCCTATCATACCTGACATCTCAATCACTGATGCCTGAAAATCAGCCTGGCGGTTATCAACCACTATGAACATATGGTGGGACCTACCCACATCTCCAACAGTCTGCTCTGATCCTCCTACATGAGGCTTCCCCCTACTGTAAAGCCCTATGGACACTCTCTAGATAGATGTCCTACTCCACCACACATATAACATGGGCCCCTAGCTTGTACCGGTCCAGTCTGAGTCCTATTCGACTGCTGCTATCCTAATCTACAAGTGGACCCCTGTGAACCCCTGTATGACTGTTGCGATCTCACAGGTCCTGCAGGTGGTCCCTACTACCTCTAATCTCTATGTGGGCCCTACTACTACCCACCTCTATTATGCCCCCCATGTACCCTCTGCTGTGTCCTGGCTCTCTACTGCTGTTGCTGCTGTGGGGGCCTAGGAGGTAAGGGTGCAGAACAAAATCCTCCCATATGAGGTGGTTGTGGTGGTCTGTGGTAACTCTGTTGATGCTGCTGCTACCCACGATCTTGAAACTAAGGGCGTGAACTCTGCCCTCGTCCCTGTATCTCCTTAGCGATGTATGCCTTCTCGGCAGCATCACTCAAAGTCTAGGGATCTGCCATGCGAATAGGCTTTGTTATGCTGTGGTTCAATCCTCTGATAAACTTATGAACATGAGTTTCTTGTCATGGAGATACTCCGCATATCAAGACAACTCGGTAAATCTACCCTCATACTGAGCAACCGTAAGTCCTCTCTATTGAAGGTCATGAAACTTGTCTATGCAATTCTGCTTGTAGTGATTTGATAAGTATCACGCATTGAAGTGCTTAATGAAGGTCTCCCATGTGAGTGTATCTAATGATAGGTGACGCTTGCACTCCTCAGTGCACCACTAGGTAGCTGTTGCATCTTGCAACAGGTGGACTACCACATGAGCCTTTTTGTTGCCCTTGTAAGGATGCAACGCGAAGCATTTATCCAAGCTAATGAGCCAGGCCTCTACCTCTGCTCCCTCTGTCGTCCCGATGAAAGTAGGAGGGTTCAGCCTCAACAAATTCCTGATGGGATCTCCTCTATCTCTATGCCCTCTGATAGGCTCATCTGCGTAATAATCATAAGGCATGTGAACAATATGCTCCACTCATACTGCCTCATCACGCCTAGCATGACTTGGAGGACTCCTGCTACGAGCCCTGTCAGCCAATCCAACCTCCTCTATCATTGTATTTGGCACCTCAACATATGGCTCCACACGTGGTGCCCCTCACAGCTCAACGCAGGGCTCCACATGTGGCTTGACACGGGACTCTTCTCGTGGCTCCACGCATGGCTCCTCTCGTAGATCCTCATAGGGTTCAACATGTGGCTCTATGCATGGCTCAACTACGGCCAGTGGAAGCCTATCTAATACTGTCTATAATGCCTGTAATATCTGTGGCCCAATATCTAGTAGGGTCGGTGGTGCCTGCGGTACCTGTGGGGCTGGTAGTGCCTATCCCTCAGCTGATGAATCATTGTGCACCTCGGTGGATGCAGTGTGGCGGGACTGCGCTCACCAAACTTGTCAGGGAGGCATCCTACAAAAATGAGGAAACCACCAATTAATTAAAGTTACAAAAATAATAATGTGCCCTAAACAAGCCCAGTGTTTAAACTTGGGATCTAATACCAAATGTCATGCCCACATTTCCCATGCGGTCACAACACACAACACACGTGTCATGTCCACATTTGCCATGTGGTCATGACATGAATTATGAAAAACTTTTCTACCTATCCCTAGGAACCCCCTCGCATGCATCTGCGTGCTCGGTGGCAATACACATAAGGCGTAAACATGTCAACATAATTCAGGGAGGTGCATTGTCCCACGCAGTCCCCTGCATGATGATAGCCATCTAGGGGGTATGCAACATGAAGTGTGTCACTTTTAGGGTTAGAACGATTTTAATCTGAACCCTAATTTTCCTAGGTGTGAAGATGATTTCGTCCAATTCGAAACCTAACCCTAACATAGATAAAAAATGAAATCAAAATAATGATTAAGAAATAATGGCAAGATGGACGCATGATAAAGTGGAATGGTGAAATAAAAGTTAATAAAATATCATAAAATTAAAACCCTAGAATCTAGGAAAAATTTGACAGCATAACGCATTTTAAATAATCGAATTAAAAATTTTTAAAGTAAAACACCAATGAGAAATTAAACAAAATTTAAGAATAAAATTTAAACTTCAGAACAATATAAGATATAAATACTTCACCCAATCCAAATAACTCGACTTGGGATAAAATATATTAAAACTCAAATCTTAAATAATAAAATAACTAAGATATACCAAATTAAATCTCAAAATTGAGTCCGTTAATAAATATAATTTCGGCATTATATTTATTAACTAACTCAAAAATTAATAGAGGAGGGGGAAAGATTAAAAAACTCTTTCCCGTAAAATAATAATGAAATTGATAAACAATAAAATAATTAAAGCACGCTAGGAACTAAAATAAATGCCCTAATTAAAATGAATTCAAAATGAGGGGAATACACCTCACAAAATAACAAAAATTAATCCCTCCCCTTAAAAATACCATTCCCAAGACAATAATTCAAAAATTCAACCTCCCAATTCAAAACTGAACCAAATTAAATGAGACACAAGAAATAAAAAGACAAGGCAAAAATAGAGAGTTTAAAAAAAATAAGGAATAAAAGAATTTCCTCACAATCTTCTCTCATAAAATATTGGTTTTCAAAAATAGAAAAGCCCTAATTTTATTCTATTGTTTTCTCATTTGACAAGAAACCCTAGCATTAGTTTATTGGTTTCCTTATGGAAACCCTACTTCCATTCTCTCTCTCATTTTGTTTGCCTCCTTTAGTTTTTTTTTCCTTGTTTTGTTTTGCAGGTTGAGAGATTTGTTCTCTTATGGCTGCCATGGAGATGCAACTAGAGAATATATATTTCAGATAAATTTACTCAGAGTTCTGTTTGTTTAAACCCCCCCCTTTTTTTTAGAACAATGTAACTATATTCATTTATATTTTTTTTTGTGTTTTAGATCTTAATCAATGGAACACTATGTAAAAATGTATTATATTTTTTTTTTGTTTAATGAAGATCTTGGAGGTAGAAGGTCGGAGGAGGAGGCGGAGGCTGTGAGTCCAAGGTAACTACCGCCGGAAGGAATGCTGCCTGCGTTCTGGGGAAAGGAATGGCCGAGAATTGAAGTGATGACCGCGGAACGAAGGGAATGGGGGGTGCAAGGTGCAAAGGGTGGCGGCGGGAAATACAGCTTGGGGTGTTGTTTAGGGGTAAGGAGAATGGTGGGGAGGGGGTCGAAACCCCCACCCACACCCTTGGGTGTGGGTGGGGGTTTTGACCCCCTCCCCACACCCTTACTGGTAATGCGGCAGTAGTGGGAGCTGTGGTGGGCGCCAACGCCCACCACAACCCCACCTTACTAAAAAAAAAACTTTTGCTTAACACATTTTCTGCAGATATTACAGTCCGCCTAACGTCTGAACTTTGTTTTTATTATATTTTTTTTTGTAATATCTAAACTCTATTCTAGCATATATAAAATGGGTATTGTCCGTATTTGCATATATGTATATATATATGCTGTCTCTTTCACAAAATCACAGTATAAAATACATTCTTACATTCTTCTATGATTGTATATATATTTATATATATGCACACACACACACACACATATATATATATAACTTATACATGGTTTAGTTCCTCTTCTAATCTCTGTGTAGACACAGTGATAAATAAATAAAAAAACAGCAAAATAGATAAAAAGAAAATGAAAATGTGTATGTGTATATATATATGTATGTATATATATATGTATATTTACATATATATACTCAATAAACTATCCTTCTCATCATCATGGTTTAAATAACAGAATAATAACTTTCAGATTTATAACATAAAATAAATCAGTAGCTTTTTTTTTTTTCTGAAATATATTATTCAGAATTTTTTTGATAAGATCTACAAGACAGGAATGAAATAACACATAATTTTCTGTCAACAAATATACTTTTACAACAGTATACAAATAACATGAAAGTCCATTACAACATCACAGAAGCAATGTATATTATTTCTCTCTTCCTCTCTTTGGCATACACTCAAATTTACTCAGCAACACACACACACACACACACATATATTGTAAGTAAACATGACAACAAAAGATAATCTCTCATGCACTACTCAAAACCGCAACTCCACAACATAGAGAATAAACAACCATTTTGAATAAAACATAAAGAATATTTATATTGCAATACTTATTACAGCCAACACCAAGGGTAAAATAACTTAACAAAATTTACAATAGGGCCACAAAGGCCATGGCTCAAATAGCCAACAACATAAGGCCAAGGCAACAAAAAAATGGACTTCTCCAAAGCTTCATTTCCTCAATAAGAACCTGCAAATAAAACACAACAAGAAGGCAAACCCAGCCACTTCAAAATGCCCTCCTCCCTATCGTAGACCCACAAGTGGATCACCCCTGAGCTAGGCAGGTAGGGATTCACACAGTTGCAACACACCACAACAAGCATCAAAGCAACAACAACACAAAAATCAACCCCAAGGATAAACACATAACACAACTCATGAGAATGAGTTTGATGGGGGTAGGGAATGGACCCCTCTACTTCAAAGGCCACACCAAAAATACCAAATACCAAGTCTCATGGCCTCAAGCCAAAACCTACAAAACCACAACTCTCCAAATATCTCAAAAATAAACTTCCATGGCACTCTTGCCATTCAAATAGTCTCCACAACAAGTAAAAAGCCCTCAAGGCCATAAGTAACATAAAATATGGGAGTGACCTCAAGGAAGTTCCTTTCCCCTACCCCAAACAAGTTGAGCCTTACCTCCAAATGGAGGTGCTCTCACCAAACTCCCATCCCACACAAAAATGAAGCAACAAACAACAAATCTACAAACACATCATAATAAAAATATGCAAGGGTAAAGAACATAGTCATGAGGCTTACCTTCAAAAGCCCTATAATGGAAGCACATTTGGTGATGAGCTCCAAGCTTCTCCAAACCTTCCAATCTCTAAAATCCCTCTAACTTCCCCAAAATTGCTCAAAATAGAAAGAAATCTCTAAAATGCAAGAACCCCACACTCCTCAACAAGAGGAGGTAATATAGGCCTTCTAAATTGGCCTTGAGGAATGAGAAGGTGACACTTGTCACCTTCTCCTTCCTCCTCCTATGCCACTTGCAAGGGAGAGGAAGTGTGAGGGTGACAAGTGTCATCCTCCAATTCCATCTCAATCCTCACCTTATCCACTTGTACTCTCACACATGTGTGAGAGAACAAGTGGTGAGGTGGCATTCCCCTTCAAGCCTCCATGAGGATAAGAGATGCCATATGGCATCCTCTTATTCTCTACGAGAGCCATCTCCCTCCAAGATGCTCTCACACATGTGTGAGAGTCTTGGAGACCTCCCAACTCTTCTTAGAAAAGGGATTCCCAAACTTTGGGAAGGGAGATGAGTCTTTCCCAAAGCATGACTCATCTCCCACCCTTATCTAATTCAAATTTCGTCACTTTGACTAAACCTTAGTTTAGAGTGACCACAAGTGAGTTATCCCAAGGTTTAGTTAGTCAAAATTGACCCTAGACCCATGGGTAACCACCTAGGGTAAATTTTGGGACACTAAGGTTCACATAGGGAGTCATAAATCCACTTTAAATGGCCTCAAAAATAAAAACAATACCAAGTGGTATAAATCAATAAAAATTATACAACACATGATATAATTAAATTAAACCAAGGGGTACTAGGCCAAAATGATAAAATTAAACAAGTACTTAAATCAACACTCAATTCAAACGGGATCCTCATCCCTCTTGGGAATGGATCGGTTCATAGGGAATAACATATGTGTGAATTCTACCTCTAATTTCCCGTGGTCTGGGAATGCAATCCTGCACATCTCGATCAAGTGTCAATCATATCATGAATAATCATAGCCGAAGCAACTGGAATTAAAATTCATGCCATTGAATACAACAATAATCATCTATAACATAAATTATGAATCAAACTACATTTTTATATCAAATGTCACATAATCATCATCACATAAAGAACTAGAAGTCACATCACAAAATATCATCTAATATATCTCGCATTTCTAGTCTCAACATAGCATCAAAATATGATCAAATCGAATCACCATATGCCAAATCAATGTCATATCAAAATCAAGAGATATAATCAAATCTACATAATGAAACCATAGTTTCTAAAAGTCTAATACTATCATCAAATGAAATGCAAAACGATCAAAATAAGGAAGGAAAAATAATTGGCCTCACAGTATAAACATCCAAAAGTGCCAAGCAATTAGAGTTAAGATAAGAAAAGGGTTCCACATATTACACACATCTTGACTCCATTTACCCAATATGAACAAACACTAATCTCATTCATTTTGAATTAATACTTTACTCACTTACACATCCAAAACTCCAAACATTAGTAGTAGGATTAATTGTTAGCCTTGCATCTATTTCAATTTGCATGCCATTAAGAAATAGACTTCCATAGTCAAAAGTACACACAACTCTTAAAGTTCATAATCTACTTAATTATTAAGGTACACCTGCTTAGGTCTAGCAAAACTTGAAGTGCAAGGAGTAATAAACCATATAGGGTCACTCCGTTTCCTTGGCCAAAACCTTGTTAGTCTGACCATAGGACCTGGCATACCCTTAGTATTAACAAGCTGTAATTTTGGGAACCAACATGGTCTAGGGTGTGATTCCCCTTCTTGAAGCCCTTGTTTAATCCTCACAGGTAGGGATTCCTATGATGCAATGTTTAGGGTGGTTCAGTCATGGTAGGAGGGTTCACAGAATGAACTATCTGAACTGTGCAACAAGAGTAAACACAAAGGAAACAACTCAAAGAAATGTAACAAATGTAGATTGAGTCATTCAATATATCATAGAATTTAGAATAGAGATTTGCCGGCAACATGTGGGCTTACAATTAGGGCTCACAAGCCTGATTACATAAATGCGCAAGATAAGGCTTTGAAGTTCCTTTGCACAAAACTAAACTATAGAATATGAATCAATTTATCACTTCTTAACTTTTTGCTTTCCTAAGGATCTATTACATCTTTATATATCATCTCCAGACCAATAGATTCCTCCGCATCAACCAAGGAAGGTCACAAACTCCAATGAAGAGTTGTAACGTGTTCACAGATAGGTCAGACCTAAATGCATAGAACACTTCCTCAAATGAATGGAACAATGTGCGGACCCTTGGGGAAGGTTGGCCATGAACCATAGAACATTGAATGATGTGTCAATGAGATTCACAAGTCAAGGAATGATCCGCAAGCCTTCTCCTTCAGCTGATTATTAGGAAATTTTAGAATGCTTTGTTATGAAAAAATAGTCAATTTCTGATAGCGATATCTTTCTGGAAATTAATCTAAATGCTTTGAATTCTTGATATGATGTAGATGAATGAATGTAGATGCTAAGTCCAAATCAGCAAGATGTGAAATGCCAAAACCGTACCATAAGTTGAGAACTGCTACTGACTAAACTACCTGAACTAAACTGGAAAAGGAAAGAACTGAAATGCAAACAAATTGAAATGCAAATGTTTTTGGTTGATGCAAGATTTCTCTTGAACTATGGATGCTCCTGCATTAGACATCTGGGGTTATTGAAAAAGAGAGTCCCTCACTTTGCTAGGGCTAGGGGAGAACCAAGACGGTCCACCTCAGCCTGGGAAATCCAAGATGAATCTTCTTCCGGTCTGCCTTTCCACTTCACAAGGTATTCTTTGTATTGTCTTCCTCTAGTGCTACGTCCAACTCTACTATCCAAAATGTCTTCTATCTACTCCAGTGCTTGTTGTGGTAACTACTTCTGCAAGTCTTCTTACATGCTATCACTGAACTCTACTTCATGATACTGATAAATATCTGCAATGTTGAAAATAGGCGATATACCCAATGTCTCCTGTAATTCCACTTCATATGCATTTCTTGAATCAAATTTCTTGAGTATCCTACAAGGTCCAAACTTCTTCATCTTCAACTTGTTATATGTCCCAATTGGAAATCTTTCTTTTCTCAGGTACACCATCACTTCATCTCCAACTTCAAATTCCTTATGTCTTCTCTTCTCATCTACTTTCTCTTTGTACTTACTGTTCATGTCCTCCAAATGTTTCTTCACCTAATTATGCACTGTCTTCATATGGTCTGCAAATTCTTCTACTTCTGCACTCCTCTTGTCTTCTATACTGATATCTCTTAATTCTACAACTCCTCTAGGATTCACTCTGGTGACAATCTCAAAAGGTGTTCTTTCGGTACTCCTATTTACTGAATTATTGTATGCAAACTTTGCTTGTGAAGGAATCAAGTCCCAACTTCCAGCTTTGTCTCCAACCAAACATCTCAACAAATTTCCCAAACTCCTATTCACTACCTCTGTCTATCCATCTGTCTATGGATGAAAAGTAGAACTGAACTTTAAATCTATCTTCATCTTCTTCCAAAGTGTCTTCCAAAAGTAACCAGCAAACTTTGTGTCTCTGTTTATAACTATACTCCTAGGTAATCCATGCAATCTCACAATCTCCTTGAAAAATAGGTCAGCTACATGCACTACATTAGTTGTCTTCTTACAAGGTATGAAATGAGCCATTTTAAAAGATTTGTCAACCACTACAAATATTGAATCATATCCTCTCTGTGTCTTAGGTAATCCCATTACAAAATCCATGCTTATGTCTTCCCAAGGTCTCTCCGGTACTATCAAAGGTCTATACAATCTAGTATTCTGACTACTCCCTTTTGCAACTTGACAAACTCTACAACTCTACACAAATCTCCTAACATCCTTGTGTATCTGAGACCAAAAGTAATTTTCACTTACCAAAGCCATTGTCTTGTCAATGCCAAAATATCTTGCCAATCCACTACTATGTTTCTCCTTGATCAAATTGTCCCTCATTGAACTTTTAGGTATGCACAACTGACTTCCTCTAAACAACATATCTTCTTGAATGAAATAGTCCAACCACTTACTTCTATCTATCACAACAGGTTCCTTACATGCTTTCTAAGGTTCTGCAAAATCAGTGTCTCCCTCATACATGTGCTTCAATTCATCAAAACCCAACACTTCAATCCTCATCGCTGTCAACAAGTTTCTTCTTCTACTCAAGGCATCAACAACTTTGTTTGATTTCCACTCCTATGCTTCAACACAAAAGTATAACTCTACATGAACTCTACCCATCTCATATGTCTCTGATTAAACTTTCCCTGACTATTCAATTACTGCAAAGCTTGATGATCTGTATACAACACAAACTCCTTAGGCAACAAGTAATGTCTCCACTTCTTCAAGGCTTGAGTTATGGCATAGAACTCTTGATCATAAACTGGATATCTTTTCTTTGCATCATTCAACTTTTCACTAAAATAAGCTACAGGTCTACTTTCTTGACTTAACATTACTCCAATTTCATTTCCACTTGCATCATAATCAACTTGAAATACCTTATTGAAATCTAGTAATGCCAAAACATGTTGCTCTGTCACTTTCTGCTTCAACAACTCAAAACTTTTATCTACTCCAGATGTCCACTTAAAATCTTTTCTATCACCTCTCATTGTCTCTATCATAGGGTTACAAACTGAACTGAAATTTTTTGATGAACTTCCAGTAGAAACTAGCCAATCCATGAAATGATCTAACCTCTCCAATGCTCTCCGGTGTAGGCCATTCAACAATTTCTCTCACTTTCTCAGGGTCCATCTTTAATCCTTCTGCAAAAATCAAAAATCCCAGATATGCCAATTCTTCCTTCATGAAGTTACACTTCTTGATGTTTATCAACAACTTCTCTTCTCTCAACCTCTGCAAAACTTGTCTAATATGCAACAAATGTTCTTCTTTTATCTTACTGAATATCAAAATATCATCCAAGTACACAATAACAAACTTACCCAAGAATTTCTTCAAGACCTCATTCATCAACCTCATGAAAGTACTCGGTGCATTTGTCAATCCAAAAGGCATCACTAACCACTCATACAGTCCTTCATTTATCTTAAAATCAGTCCTCCATTCATCTCCTTCTCTAATTCTGATTTGATGGTATCCACTCTTCAAATCTATCTTTGTGAAATATCTTGCTCCACTCAAACAATCCATAATATCATCCATCCTAGGTAAAGGAAATCTATACTTAATTGTGATCTTGTTTATTGCTTTGGAATCAGTACACATTCTCCATTCTCCATCTTTCTTAGGTTGTAGCACTGCAGGTACTGCACAAGGACTCAAACTTTCTCTGATCAAACCTTTCCACAACAAATCTTGTATCTATATATTCAGTTCTTCATTCTCTGCCGGTTTCATCTAGTGTGTTGCTTTGTTAGGAAAACTTGCTCCTGGTATAAGATCCATGTGATGACTGATACTCCTTATAGGTGGTAATCCATCAGGAACATTATCTGATATGATGTCTTCATATTCTATCAGCAACTCTCTTATCTCCTTCAGTTCAGTCTCTTTCTTCACTACTTCAGGCTTCTTAGGAATCAAAGCATAACACATACTTTCCTTTTTCAAACCATCCAAAAATTTCCTTCCATCTACCAAATAGATTCTAGCATTCCCACATACCACATCTTTAGGATCATCTTCTAAAGGAATCAAAGTAATTCTTTTCCCATTTGCTGTTATAGTATATGTATTCTTTCTTCCATCATGCATAGCTTTTCTATCATACTGCCAAGGTCTACCCAACAAGATATGACAAACATCCATAGGCATAATATCACACAAGACTTCATGATGATAAGATCAAATATGAAATTTCAGCAGACATTGTTCACTCACCAGTACCTTATGATCATCCTGAATCCATGCTATCTAATAGGGCTTAGGGTGTTTCAATCTTTCCAACTTTAGCTTAGTCACCATCTCCTCTGAAACTAGGTTATCTAAACTACCACTATTAATTACAACTTTACAACACTTACCTCCAGATTTGCATCTAGTTCTAAATAGACTCTTCCTCTATGATGGTTCCTCATTTGTTTCTACTTGAAATAATGCTCTCCTCATCACCAATGATTCTCCTTTCTCTGGATTGCCAACTAAACAAGGTGATCCAACAGGTTCTTCTTCAACATAGGCTGCTCTCCCACTATTCTCTGTCTTCTTGCTTGTATTACTCTGATTACATTCAAATGTTCTATGTCTTTCACCTCCACACTTGAAACAAGTACCTCTGAATGTCCTCTTATCAAATTCCCTTCCTTCTCTTTTGTATCCTTCATTTCGGTATGCACTAGGGTTTCCTCTCCAGTAAAAATTTCTATCATCTCTCCGGTAAGCATTGTTATCTTTGTCATCCTTTCTAACTGGTCTGTCAAATTTGTTCTGATCCACAAATGATCTATCATATCTGGAAAATGATCTCCCCTTCTGAAATTTACATCCTCTACCTCTCTGTCTCTGATCATGCCTCTTATTCAGCTTCTCTTCAGCTTTCAGGGCAAACTGATATGCTTCTTCCAAAGATGTCATCCTTACCAAAATTAGTTCTTCTTGAATGTTCAATCTCAGTCCATTGATATATCTAGCCACTTTCTCCTTGCTTGCTTCACAATGTCCTATCCTTATGATCATTTTATGAAATTCCTCAGTGTACTCCTTCATAGATTTCTCCTTTTGTCTTAGGTTTTGCAATCTTTTCAACAATTCCAATTCATAGTCAGCAGGTATGAATTGATTCTTCAACTTTGTCACCATCTGGTCCCACTTTGTAATCTTTTCTTTTCCTCTTCTATTTCTTTCCAACTGAACTTCTTTCCACAATATAGTAGCATGTCCTTTCAACTTTGTCTTTGCAAATTTCACCTTCTCTGGATCTTCAATCTCCTCATATTCAAAATATTCTTCCATGTCATATATCTAGTCAATCAACTCTATAGGATTCAATTTACCAGTATAGTTTGGAACATCAACTCTAGGTCTTTTCCTAATCTTTGAAATAGCTCGCAACATCTTTATCTGATCTAATTCTTCTTCTCCATCACCTCCTAGGGTTTTGCTAGTATGTTCCATAGATTGAAATTCTTCTTCATTATCACTTTCAATATTAGGTCTCGGTGTCAATCCTCTTCTCCTATCCTCTTCAATAGCATCCAATCACATTCACATTGTTCTCATCAATTCCATCATCTTATCCATTGTACCAATAGGAGGAACTCTTCGCAGCGGCATCTTCCTAGGATCAAGTGCAAACTACCTCAGGTTCAATGATTGGGCTACAAGGGACAACTGCCTCTCAATCGACGATCGGTTGTGCACAAATAACATGCCTTGAATTGGTGATCTGTTCACAACAAGATCTTACGGAATCCCCTTCACCAATTTGCTCCAAAGAATCAAACTTTCACTCTCCAAGATTTGAACTTTCTCTCTGATACCACTTGGTGCAATCATGGTAGGAGGGTTCACAGAATGAACTATCCAGACCATACAACAAGAGTAAACACAATAGAAACAACTCAAAGAAATGCAACAAATGCAGATTCAATCATTTATATATCATAGAATTTAGAATAGAGATCCGCTGGCAACATGCGGGCTTACAATTAGGGCTCACAGGTTTGATTACATACATGCGCAAGATAAGGCTTTGAAGCTCCTTTGCACAAAACTAAACTATAGAATATGAATCAATTTCTCCCTTCTTAACTTTCTACTTTCCTAAGGATCTATTAAATCTTTATATATCATCTCCGGACCAATAGATTCCTCTGCATCGGCTAAGGAAGGTCACAAACTCCAATGAAGAGTTGTAACGTGTTCACAGATAGGTCGGACCTAAATGCATAGAACACTTCCTCAAATGAATGGAACAATGTGTGGATCCTTGGGGAAGGTTGGCCATGAACCATAGAATATTGAATGATGTGTCAATGAGATCTGCAAGTCAAGGAACTATCTACAAGCCTTCTCCTTTAGCTGATTATGAGGAACTGTTAGAATGCTCTGTTTTGAGAAAACGTTCAATTTCTGATATCAATAACTTTCTGGTAACTAATCCAAATGCTTTGAATTCTTGATATGATGTAGATGCTAAGTCTAGATCCATAAGATGTGAAATGCCAAAACTGGACCATAAGCTAAGAATTGCTACTGACTGAACTATGTGAACTGAACTGGAAAAGGAAAGAATTGAAATGCAAACAAACTGAAATGTAAATGTTTTTGGTTGATGCAAGATTTCTCTTGAACTAGGGATGCTCCTGCATCATAGGGTTTATCGAAACTTGTTAACCATCAAAAAACCCTAGTCTTTGGTTGTTGGGTCTATGTGTTTTTTTCCTTTGTTGACCAGATGTGTTTGTTTCCCTGTCTGTCTAGTTGTGACTTATGCCTTTACATTCATGTCTTGACTAGCCCTTTGTGCCTAGGTTTTTCCATCTTGCCCCTTGTCAAAAATCATGATAAACTATTCAACTTATGAAATATTTGTTATATATCCTAAGTCCTAGTTGAATATGTTTTAAGGGGTCCCCCCTTTCTCATGTTACCTAGCGAGTCCACCTTTTAGAACATCTTTCAAGCATGTGCACATATGTTGTAACTTAAGTTCCCCATTGCACAATTCCTTTGCAGCACGTTTGTATTTTGGGCACTTCATGATAAAAATACAATGTGTGATGTGCTTTCCCTATAGGTGTCTAGTTTATGTTACATCGCGCGGGTTTCTCACATTGCTGTTTGATATGTTTGAGGATGAAGAAAGAAGCGATGTGTGTTGGTGTTCAAATCTTTGCCATGTGTCCTCATCTTGGTTCATCGTATGAAGTCTTTATATCACAAAAAGATTAAGGAGATCCTATTTAGAAACTGTGTTATGCGATGAACCTAGGACAGGTATTGTTAAGTCTATTTCCTACCAGGTCTCAGGAGGAGCAGGGCATTGCTACAGTCTTTTGCATCATTGTTTCTAATTTGCCAGTGTTACCATTAAGTGCAATGTACGATAACCGTCCATCTTGTTTTAGACCCATGGTATCAACGACTAAGTTTCAAACTGGGTATAAGGTATAGGGTGGTGGTGTGTAGTGATCAGCACGCCACCATAGTTGGTGGTTTTTTCAAACGTGTGATGATTTTTCCTCACTGCCACTGCATAAGGAAAATACTATGAGAAGATTGATGGGATGTAGGCTGGGCTTTGGGGGTCTACATCCATGCTTGGCAAAATCTTTTTCTCGCACCATATCAGGATGCGAATTGGATTGGTGGTTCAAATGGGTAGTTGTTATAATTGAGGGGCCAATCTTGATTGTCTCATTTTGGAAATTGACATTTCCAAGCTGTGAGGCATCAACATAATGCAGAGTGCTACCTCCATTCCCTTTTCTGGCAATGTTAGCAGGTTGTTGAAAGGTTTCCACTTAAGGCTAGCACGCCATGGCACTGATCAAAATAAGTTGATAAGGCAGATCGATAGATCATGGTTATCCAGAGTGTGGGAGATTTTTCAATTTCACTATAAGTAGACACTCCTATTATTACCTCTTGTGCCATTTCTTTCTGTACAGACAAATATGGAGGTTCATACAAGACAAAGTTAGTTTCTCCTATCTGCCTAAAGTAATGATTTGCTGCAGTGGATGTGCCTTAGTGGAATAAAGACAGTTACTCTGGCATTGAATGTCTTTTTCTGATTGTCAAATGAAAATGTGACATTTGTCATGTGCAAAATGGCTCGATGCTTGTTGCTCCCTTACATTATAAAAGGGATTTCAAGGCCATTTTGTAGGGGTGGTGGGTGTTTGTTTGGTCTCTTGGTAAAATATTGGTAGAGATGCAGTGAAGTAGAAGTCATGTTTATTTCTAATGTATAAGGTTTTAGCCATATGTTTTTTGTTAGCTATTAGACAATATCAACATCTTTATGAGATGTATATGATAAATTTTTGAAAATAGTTGTCTCTTAATGTATGGTTTATGCAAATTATGAACTGAACATATCAAAGATGGTTTAGTTTGTCTCCATAAAAGTTTCTTATGGATGTATTTTTCTGTGAATGGCCCTTGTTGAAAGAATGAGTTAAACACATTAATAGAAACATTGATTTGTGTGAATATGTGCGAGGATATTCTAAGTATGATTGATTTTAGAAGATATTTGATGTGATATTGTAAGGTAATATCATAAAGCTTAGAGATGCTCATGTTAAATACTAACTATAGTTTTCAGTTGCATTTGTTCTTAACTCTGTACCCTTAGGCTAAGGCATCGATTTTATTATTCTTGTATGTGGTCTTCAATGCCAAGGTCAGGCAGGCCCACCACCTAATATTTTTAATATCAGCCCTTCATGTGTTCAGTGTCAGTTCATCCTTGTTCTATGGTTTGGAGGAGTGTTAAAAGCTTGAATGATTTAAAGCCAAGTCTTCATATTTTATAATCCTCAAACATATTAGCATAGAACATATCTGCTATTTCATTATTTTTTATAAATTGATCTAAGAGATTATTAAATACTGTAAGAGACCACCCTCCCAGGTTTTGCAAAGCCTAAAGTGTAGAGGGAAAGTTTTTTTTCTAAACTTTTACCTATGTATTGGCCAAACCTTCATAGTAGCTGAACATTGATAGTGGCTAAGTCATAGGCTATTTTGTGAGATAAGGTTGGGATTTAAAAACAACCAACACCTTCCTAAGAAGTTTCAAATGGTTTGATGGTCCGCAATGCAATATTCTAAGTTGTGATGTGTTACAATAAGTTGGAATGCCCTGTTTTCATTAGTTCAATATGTTTCTTGTTTTGCAGATGCATAGAATGATAAGATACTTTAGGTGAATGATGTATGAATGTTGTTAAGAAGATACATTGTTGAAACACTAGTCCGCATGATGTTTTTGGCTTCTCCCTGGTGGTGTGAAGATGAACAGTTAGTAGTGTTTGTGTAGTTTGAGTCGATAGTTTGGTTTTTGTTATGTGCAATAGATCCTAATCAATTGGTTTGACATTAAAAGGTGTGTAATGATGTTCCTTGAATTCTATTATGAGATGATGTGGTTTGCAACATTTTTTTCTTGACATCTTGTATGAGTTGAAGCTGACCCTTGAAGAATTACACGTTACATCTAAAGGTTTTTATGATGCCGACCTAATCAATATTTTAAATTATTGTGGAGGGTATTTATACGAGATTAAAGTCATTTGTGAAAAGTGTGTGTGTGTGTGTGTGTGTGTGTGTGTGTGTGTGTGTGTGTGTGTGTGTGTGTGTGTGTGTGTGTGTGTGTGTGTGTGTGTGTGAAAGTAATAAAGCAGAATGAGAAGTATGAAGTGTGCAAAATTAGTATGATAGAGTAATTGTACAGAAAAGAGAACTACAATATTAGCATGAGTCAGATGCTTCTTTCATAACAGTTCATAGTTTTGTTTATCATTGTAATTCCTTGTAGCAGTGAGCTTTCTTTAGGGAGTAGTAGCTTCATTAGGTTGTAGCCCTAAAACAAAGTCAATAGGGAGTTTTAGCTTCCTTGGGTTGTATCCCTAAAACAATATTGTAAACTTTTATATAGTAGTGACCATTTTATTGTAAGTTAACACTCATGGTGGTTTTTCCCAATTTTGGGTTTTCCATGTAAAAATCTTGGTGTAATTGTGTTGATGAATGTGTTGAATGTTTGAATTTCTATTCTCTAAAGTAAATGGATCTAATTTGTAAATGAAGTAGTTAAGTTTTAGTATATGCTGATTCACCCCCCCTCTCAGCATCTCTGTGTGTTCAACAATTGGTATCAAAGCCAAGTACCTTTGAGAAGCCTAATAGTTGAGGTAGATCCTACACTTCAACACATGGAATCTGAAGCTATAGATAATGATTTATTTATTCCAGAATCAGATCTAGAAGCAATGGAACTTGAAGCTTGGGACCTCAACCTAGATGATGTTGACCTTGAAGGAGAACTCTGGTTTCCCCTAGAGGATCTAGATGAAGCAAGAGAACTAGATCAAGAATATGAGGACTTGCTTGAAAAAACAAAGGAGACAATTTTGAAATTGAAGACAAAGGCCAAATAATCAAAAGAAGAAATTGGCAAATTGAAAGATCAAATAAAATGAGATAAAGGAGGTGATATTAAACTCAAGGAGGTAGAAGATGTGATCTCTTATTTTAAAGTCATGGTTGAAGAAGGCAAGAGAATTGAAGAATGTTTAAACATCAAGCTCAATGAGAAAGTTGTTGAATGTTCAAAAATTGAGGAAGAAGTTGTCACTCTGAGAAAAGAATTGGAAAAGGAAAAACAATAGATTGACAAGGGATTAAAACTAAAAGGAGGATCTAAAATTCTTGATGTGATAATTAACTCTTAAAAGCTAGCAAAGGAAAAATCTGGCCTTGGTTTTGAAAAGGGGAAAAATCCTATAATTAGTGCGTCTACAAACTTATATGATAACTTCAAATCAGAAGGAAAGTATGAAACAAAGAAGGAAGAAGCCTGCACTAAAGTTCTTAAGAAAAATGCCCCCGAAGATGCAAAAGAAGATGAATTCACTCTTGTCTAGAGACAAAGGAAGAATAAGAAGAAGAATTTCAGAAATCCTACACCTAAACAAACTGCTCCTATTAGGTATCCTCAAGCTTTCAATGGTAATGGCTATGCTTGTAATAAGTTTGGTCACAAGGCTGTTGAATGTAGAATTAAGAAAAAATAGAATTCATTTAAGCCTCCAAGGTACAATGTTGTAAACTCTCATTCATCTCATAGTCAATGTTGTGATTGCAACAAAGTTTGTAATAGAGCTAATGATTACAAAAGTAAAGTAATAAGGAATGATTTCATGAGAAAGAACAATGTTAGAACTCCTCAATTCTCTTATGGCTACTACTACACATGCAAAAAGTATGGTCATAAGGATGCTAATTATAGATCTAAAGTGAAAAGAAGTGATTATGCTCTACAAACCAATATCACCTACTAGAATTGCAATAAACCATAACACATTGCAAGGTTATGCAGGGGAAACAGTGTAAGATCCTCTGCTTCTCAAAACAAGGTTGATGTTCCTCCACAAAAGAAGGAAATGAATAGGACATGGAGGAAGAAGGAAGAGAATGAAGCAAAGGAAGGATATGCACCTCTCCCTAGTCCAGACGGATCCTCTAAAAACTAAAAGGGAGGAAGTATTGGTGTAGACACCCAAAAATGACCATGTCTTCGAATCAAATGCAAACACAAAAACACGCCAACCTTCAAAAACAACAACACAAAGCACACAAAACACGAGCACTTCAACCATCTCCCCACAATGACAACACTTTTCCTACATCTTCACACAAACTGGAACTACATATTATCTCATCTTAATCTTAAGGTACCTTGATCCCATGGATATGGGTATGTAGGTAGTCTGGTATACGAAGGAAATACCCAATACTCAGGTACATAAGATATCATCATTTCACCTCTCCACACTTAATTACCTTGACCCACTCATCACCCTACCCAGAACTACATATTATCATCTTTCATCTTTCCCCGTAATGTGCCTTGATCCCGTTGATACAGGGTATATAGGCAGTCTGGAATATGAAGGAAGTTTCTAGTACTCAGGCACATACGATTCATCATTCTTCACCCATCTCAATCCATTGACATTCCCTCTTTCTAGTCTTGCATTTATCAAAATCCATCCTATTACCTCGACTTGACTAACTCAAGTAGAAAAACAACAAACACACGCATCCTTTCAAAGCAAAAGTCCTTAACAAACCTAAAGCACAGAAAAATACTTATAGAGCCATATACTATCCTACATATCGATTGCCAACATCAGCTAAATCAATCTCAAACCACACAACAGATCAACAAACTTGTCTTTTATAGGATGTTCCATGTTCGAAATCAGACCAACACATGTGTCTTATATGACATGTTGCATTCCCTAACAACAGAGATTATCTTTTCAACAGATAACACCCTTTAACAAACACATTGTTCCTATGATAAGGTTGTTATTTTTCCTATCCAATCTATCCTGAGAAACCTCTTTGGCAAGAGAATATGTCGACTGTATGTTTACTTTGTAAGTCAATCAATTTGCTTTTTGGTTTATCTTTTGTTCTGCTTTCCAATACCTATTCAAGACTATCTTGATTTATCTATAATCTTGGTATGTTACGATGCAGTACAGATTAGGGGAATAGTCATTGCTTTTGTGTGTCATGTTTGAGGAATTTGATCTTTAGCATCTTTCTTAGTAGCATATTTATCTTGTGTTTTACGACCTAGCATCTTACATATTAATATTCTTCTTGCATTTATGTATTGAAGTTTATTTTATGTTTAAGACTATGGCTCATTCACATATCCAACAAGGTTATATTATGTCTAAGGGATCTCTAAGTTCAAATTGCTTGCTTGCAGAGTCAACGTCCACGCACTCGGATATTGCAACACCTTGGTCATTTATACCTTTGTGGAAAACTATCCATGTGCTATATCAAAAAATAAAGATTGCTCTTTATCAACATTTGTGAAACTGTTGCAACAGGTTCATCTATTTACCCATCCATTTATCCAAAATCATCATATAGTTTTTTTTCAAGCAAAGATCGATCAACAATCTTTCTCTCATGTTCTATTTTGTCTCCACTTTCTTCTATCAAGCCTTGTCTTTCCCAACACAATCTTCTAGTCGAGTGTCAACCTAGTTCTTCTGTCACTTCCTTGTCTTTCCTCTCGAGGGGGCATCCTACGCCAGCTACACAGGGGTATCTAGCTCCATTGGGGCATCAAAATTATATCATGTTTTCAACAATCATTTTCTTTGATGCAACGTTGTAAACTGCATTGCATCAAAGAGGGACAAAATGTAGACACCTAAAAATGACCATGTCTTTGAATCACTAGCATTTCATCTAATCTGTCTAATCACCTACATTCAGTGTTAATTAAATAATCTAATTATTTAATTAATTTCATCAAATTCATCCAAATCACATATTTTCAACATTAATTAAATAAATCCTCTTTATTTAATTAATTTCATTAAATTCGTCCTTATTCTTCCAAAATTAAATAATTTTTATTATTTAATTAAATCATTATCCTCTTTCAAATTTCAAGTCTACATTAATTAAATAAATCCCATTATTTAATTAATTCATCACAAATCCTCTTATCTACAATTAAATAATTTACATTATTTAATTAAATCAATTATTCTTCTAAATTTAAATAAATCATGCAAATTTATTTTAATTATTTCAATCCTCTAAAAATAAATAAAATCAAGTATTTTATTTATAATCTTCATATTCCTCTAAATCTTGCACAAACAATTAAATAAATTTATTTATTTAATTTGCTTTTTCCTCTAAAAATAAATCTTCTAAGAATAAAATATAATCACATATTTTATTTATCCTTCATCATGCAAAATAAATTAAATCAATTTATTTGTTTAATTTATTTAAATCTTCACATTTTATCTATTCCTCTATCATGCACAAACAATTAATTAAATTTATTTATTTAATTAATTTCAATTATCTTTCCAATTCCTCTAAAAATATCATGGTAACTCATGTGCACAATCAGTCTTATTTTTAGAACTCTAAAAAACACAAATCTAAAGTTAAGTTAATTTGTTTTAATTTATCTTATTTTCATCAACTCAAGAATTAGAAGAAAAAGCATTCTAATTTATGATATCAAATCTATCTTTATCAAAAAAGCAATTATCTTAATAAAAATACCTTTTTGGAGTGACACATGTCATGTGCACATTTGGCGTGAGTTATTTGATTTATCTCAACCATTCATTCTATGGATTTATTTCATCCGTTGATCGATCATGTTTAAAACCTATATAGACCCCCCTCATCTCCTTCACAAATCCTCTTCGATCACTTATTCTTAGGCATCCTTTTACAACGTTTTGAGCATACATCGCATCGTTGAGCACCTTACGATCTTTTGACATAGATCTTTTGACCACAAATACACTTACATCCGTTTGTTGCAAACATGGTTTCGCAACATTATTGAGCAATCTACATATCTACAAAGAGAACAATACAATATAAGTGAAGTCTTTCTTGTTTTAAATTGGTTTATTCATTGATATTGGCTTTTTACTTAGATCAATCTCTTTATGTTATGGGTTATTGAGTTGTCATTATCATTGTTTTGATTTTATCATTCGAGCTCTTGATTTTCCTATACACAATTGGTTCAGGGGGAGTTGCAACTGCAAACATTTTCAAAACCCCTGAATGCATAAGATGCTGAAATCTTTAGCATAATGGATAAAAATGATATGGATATGTCTATCTAGTACTATCATGATGATTGATCAAAATTCTAGAGCAATTAGACTCTTTACAGAGGATTGTTGAATAATCATAGGTCTCTGCATAATAATAGGGGTAATTAGGTCAAGAACAAAGAATGCAATTAATGTGGAGTAGTCATGGTTGGTAGAAAGACTATTTAGTCAATTTCTGATCAAATTTGATTTTATTTGAATGAATTCAAGTGTGTGAAAGAGCAAAGGAGAGACAAATATCATCAATAGAGCATTGGTGCAAACCCTATCTACCACATTATTAGGTATTTCTCATTTTTGCTGGTTAAACCCTAGTTTCTAAAGGTATTACCATGGTGACACTTGTAATCATTGATGTTGTTGAGAGACCAAGGCCAAAATTCAAAAAGCACCCATACAAATCCACAGAAACAAACAAAGATGGTACATTTTCTCATGTTCTTGCAAATGTACTTCATACAAAGGATGTCCGAATTTACATCCATTCATAGATAGATGAATATGATCACCTAAAGCTAGAACAACTGAGAAATGACAATCAATTAGGATCGGTGATTTTCAATTAAAACCAAAGTTTGCTAATGTTGCTGCTAATATGTATGAAAAGTGGGAAGATGGTGGATAGTGTTAAAATCTATCAAATCAAACCCTCCTTTCACACTAACACTCAAGGACAACAACTGAGCCAAGTCACTACAGATGAAAGAGGACTCAACTATAGGTTGGTTTACTCAGGAATGATATGGAAAGACTAATTAGATTGAAAGATTTGTCAAACCCTAATTTGAATAAGCCTCAAACCCTAATTATAATGCAATTAGGTACAGACGAACATAATGCTACAGAAAACTAGACAGGAAGATATTTAGGAAGGATTAGAAACTTACCAGAAGTTAGATTTCTAGAATTAAAGACTTTGCGGACTACGGGGCAGGTGCCCAACTTTGATAGGGTAGTTTTTCTGTAGATCCAAAGCAGTGAGCAATGTCAGATGATGTTTAGCTCCTAAGTTTAGGATAAATCCTATTGGGAGGACTACAGGGTGGGTGCCCTAGTCCAGTAGGGTAGAATATCAACAACTTTTCTCTAGATTCTCAATTTTTATCCTCTGAATTGCTTCTCTACACCTACACTTCACCAAATCTTGCACCTATAACCTGCAATCACAAAGAGATGGGTTTAGGGGTTGTGGTGTTTAAGAGCTTAGCTTGGTCAAGCCCCAGAATGACATTCAAGTCTTCCAACACCATTGTTATATAGAGTGTCTACCCAAGGAGGGTAGAAGCAAAATCAAATGATGAATTGAAATGATTGAAGCACAAATAGATGTCACCTTATAGGTGAAGCCCTCATGGAGATGAAGATCCTTCAAATCATGAGGAGATGGATTGATGAAGCCAAATCTGCAACAAACAAACACAATAATAACACAATTCTTCTCTACAACACAATGAATGCCTTGAAATCCCCTAGCTCAATATCACAAGTTCACATTATCCATATAGGTGTAAAATGAAATCATAAACTCACTTATATTTTCTTTCTTTCTAACATTTGTAAATTCAAATTGAAAAGGCCGATACAGGGAAACATTTTTAAAGGTCTATGCTGACACATTTAAATTTTGATCCTAAAAAATTATGCTGGACTTGGGCATGGGTGCCTAAGTCCCAAGGCCCTAATTTGGTCTTGATTAAGATTTAGGGTGGACCCCTAAGTCCTATTTGACATGGGTTTCAGGGGAAATTACTCCAAGATAAGTATTAAGCTTGTAAAGTGTAAACACGGAGACCTAGGAGCTAAACTAGGAGGTAAAAAGGCATAGGGATACTTTTTACTCCATAACATTTAGCCCCCACTTTAATGTATCTATGATCTTACGATTCCATACATGCATTAAAGTATGATCGAAGCACATCAAACACATCAAACACGCTAAGCACATAAAGCTAAGGCATACCCAAAGGTTGGAGGACTATTTCTAGCCCCCAATCTCAGGTAAGCACTAGAAAACACATGAAAGTCATGCAAGACACAAAGAATATAGTAAGAAGCACACAAAACATGGATAATATAGTGAAGCATGCAATACACAAACAAGACATGAGAGTGGTCATGCAATACAAGAAGAAAACATTGATTTAACAACTAAAATAAATCCTAAACTAGGGGGCGGAGGGAGCTCATCGCTACATGCCTTTAGACCACTAAAAACATACAAAACAAAACCCAAAGTGTGGAGGGAGTTCATCACTACACGCCTTTAGACCAAACCAGGGAGAAGACATGCCAAACAAAAACCCAAATGTGGGGGGAGCTCATTGCTACGCGCCTTTAGACCACACTTAGGGGAAGACACAACAAACACATAGGGAAGACACACGTAATACATAAGTGCTGCATAGTATGCCATAGACACACTATACATCTTATACATGGCAAACATAGGTGATGGGAAGGAGCTTATTGCTAAGCCCCACCATCTAAAACATTCCAAACACACCTGACGGTTGAGCTATGCTACCACAACCGCCAAAGACATGCTTAAGGGTGGATGAATCAAGATCCAACCCCGCCTCTGCAGAGGATTTTGTATAAAAGGATGTGTACTAGCTCAAGAGATACACCATCATGCCTTCTTCTAGAAGGGATTTGTATAAAAGGATACGCACTAGCTCAAGAGATACGTCATCCCACCTCGCAATGAGGGCTTTCTTGCTTTCTTTTTAATAAGGATGTGCACTAGCTCAAGAGATACACCATCCCACCTCGTGGTGAGGGCTTTCAAACATGCTTTGTCAGTGTCAAAATAATCAGACAGATACCATTATATATGCCCCCACCTTAAGCTAGTTGATACCACTTGCTGGTATCAAGCACATTAAGGTAGAGCAAAAACACACAAGGGAACAAGAGCTCTCGCAAAGCCCATGCCCCAAAGGTGACATGTGCCACGATCTCCAAATGTTCCCACAAACACATTGATATTAAGATTGCTAAGATGATCAACAAGAGATAAGGTTAGAACATCTTACTCTAAGATAATAACCAAATCAAATCATGAAAGCTATGCATAAATCACATATTAGATCACATCAGAGACCAAGGCTACACTTGCGGGTTCAGAATTGAGTATAGCCATTGGGCTTATATTGTAGATATCCTAGACCTGAGTGTAACAACAAGGTGAGATACAAAACAATCCAAAGTGCACGAAGCAGATTGAGAGTATTGCAAAAGTTTGTTACAAAAGATATGACAATATGATATATCACATGGAGTGATTCTACTAGTCAAGCATCAGATATATATATATATATATATCAACCACATCTTCATATATGGACTGGTTCCATTTTTGCTTTGCTTCTTGAAGGGACACATGATCTTTATCAATATTTGTTTGTTTTCATCATCCGCCAACTAGGTAGAATCATTGAAGAATGTAAACAATGAAAATGAGAGGGGAGAACCAAGTGCCTTAGGAACACCATGTAGGAGGATGCCCCCAAGACATCTTCTGCAATGATATGCCCCCAAGGTACAACACACAACAATAAAATAAAGGATAAAAGAGTAGAAGAATGTGTTGGGTCTCAAAAATGCCGGTTGTAGATTCTAAGAGGATTCCAAGCTCTATGATCAAATCTACAACGTTTCTGAACCAACTGATGGAATTAACCCTAATAGATGATTACTCCCTGCACTGCAGGCTCCGTTAAACCTAGGTGGGTGAACCTTTAGTTAATAAAACATATTAAATGAATGTGCAACTTTGATTAATGCTAATTTGTCTATTCACAGTGGCATAAAATGTGAAATAGATGAGAAATTACTTACTACTTCTATAAAGCAAATAATTTGGTTTAAACTGTAATGTCAAAGGAAATTAAAGATTTACTAGTGAATAAATGAAATGAATAATTTATACTAGTGTCTCATTGGGTAACGAAGTCAAAAGAGATTCAGAAACAAATAACTTATGTTCAGCAATAACTCGAATTGTTTGGCACAGAGAAATGGTTTACAACTTGTGTAACCATGCAAGGAAATAATTATTAATCCATTCTTAATTATCCAAAGGACAGAATCAAATTAATTGCAAAATATTCAAAAGGATTTAATCCTTCCTTGAAGGAACCAATTAAAAATTACGTAGAAATAACAGATTGCATCAACTTTGGAGACAGAATAATAATTCTAGTTAAATGATTCTACTTATAAATCCAAACAACATTTCAAGATTGTTGTGATTAATCAAAAGGATTTAATTCTTTTCAAAGAAACTAGTTAATCTAATCACACAGATACAACAAATGTGTTCTGACAAAATGAATATATGCTTGATATATCAAATTGAATAACCAGAAAATACTGAAATGGAGACAATCAAATAACTGAAATAAATCAACAAACAACTGATACCATCATGAAGTCATCGAATCTGAAATCTTCCACTGACTGCTTCAGGATATTGCGTGCAACATAGTCATTCTGAAAATGAATATAGATATTCTATTCCCTTGTGTATAATGTTCTGATTCAAATCTAGAAGTATTTTCTCTAACCTAAAGTTGTCTCTAAAATTTATCCTCCATCCAATCCCTTATTTGGGTCGTGGTCATCTCTTATAAAGAGAGGCAAACAAGCTTCAGACCCATTACAAAATTTGTGACAGTTGATAACTGATTGTACCTAACTATGAGAAATGACCTTATTCATTACATAAATTAAATAATTTGATTTGAAACATTAACAATCATTTGAGGCTGGAATAAAATATTTGATCTTCTGATATGATGAAATCATTCAACCGCTGGTTGAGAACTGCTTCATTGCACTCAATGTAACCGTAATCCTGCAAAGAAAACAAATCAATCATCAGATAAATAATATATAAACATATATGCTTTGTATTGATGTGAACCTTGGGATCTATGTTGTGAGGTATTGTTTCCTTATTTCCATCGTATATTTTATCACTGACATGTATTTAGGGTTTTTTTATCACTGTGACAATGTATTTCATTTTATCATCAATTATCACTTTGTCATACCCAAATGCTTAATAATAATTTTCTTCGATATTCCTTTTAGGGCTCCAATAGTTTCAAAAAATCCTTTGGCATGACTTTTGGTTTAATTAATTGTTTTCAATATTGATCTTTTGCCGTCACAGAATAAAATATTCTTCAATGCTTTAATATCTCCCTTTTTCCCATTCTGGCCTCTTCATGTGACATTTCGGTTGCAACTTTTTGTTTAATTATTTCTCATGGATAAAATTAATTAACTTGATGAGAAATAAAGTACTTCTTAATAATTTAATCCATTTCTCAATTATGCTTCTCCATATGTTTTAACTTTGTTTGACAAGAAGAATTCGTTTGGGTAAAAACAATTCCCTTTTTAACCTGTTGGGTGAATATGTGTTCCCAAATTTTTATTTTCACACAATGAAAATATTCTTGAGGTAAAAGAAATTATTTATTTTTTGATCAACTCCTCTGCAAAATGTTTTACTTTGAGTAAAGATATTCTCAAATAAAATCTCTCTTAGCATATTTCTCATCTTATAATCCCTCCCTCATACTCGAGTGAATGTGCTTTGCAACTTTGTTTTATATTAAGAGGTCATTAAAGTAGATGTTTACTTCCTTATGATTTTATCTCTCGATTTCCATTATTTTATCTCATTGCCTATTTTATGCAATACTCAGGCTCGCAACATTGGGGTATCGGGGAAACTATGACATGACTTCCACCGATGATTGCATGTTATCCTGATAGGTTCATTTCATGATTTTAGGGTTTTCTATTCAACTTTATTTGCCATTTTCTTTGGCCATTCCTAGATTCTTACTACAAACTATCTTGTCCATAGTTGCACCATGCCGAATATGTTCTCGATTGTGGTGTGCAACATTAGTCCACCAATCTGCTTTACTTACAAATACATATCCAACAATGTCATGAAAATTACAAATTCTATCATAATGTACAAGTTCATGAGATATCAATTCAATGGCATTGCCACATTAATACCAAAACAAGGTGGGCAAAAATTAATGGTACAACTCACCCTATACTTTGCTCAAATGGCTAATATAACAAAAAATATCAATTGCAGCGATGGACAAAGGACAGACTCACTGAAAAATGCTTTCAATGAGAAAAAAAATGACTTCCGTCAATATAAAAGAGATTTATACAAACTGAAACAAGACTTAGCGTTAGGTTTAAGCTCTTTTAAGTCATTGGTTGGCCAAGACTTTTCTTTCTCTCTAATCTAGATTGTTACATGTATTCTTGTTTTTTGCAAGGAAACTCACAATGCTTTCTCAAAATCCAAGCGCTTCAACCTCTTGCAGGTTTTAAGTATGATTTCTTCCTCAGAATGACCGATTACCATATTACTACTATATCAAATTTTTAAAAGCCAATCCCCCACACAAGAAAGCAATATTTTGTCACTGAGCATTTCAATTTCCTGAAAACATTATAAGAATTGAACATCCAGGTTTGAATTTTTTCTCTTCTAACTCTGATGTTGAGCTTGTCGAGATATGAATCCAAGCATGGAATTTGGCCCTTAACATAGTTAGCAAAGAAGTTGTGGTTAAACAAATGCTCAGGAGTTGCTGTATCCATATGTAATTTGTGTAGGCTTCAAAATACAACTCTTCAAAGTAGGCTCCTCAAGTAGATTGCACAAATATATTTTTGAGTATTGAAACTAAGTTTTCTCATGAAAACCTGAGATTTTTTTGCAAAAAAACTATTGGAAATTTCCAGCTCCAACAGAATGGTCACAATAGAGGTGGTCTCCCGATATCCTTGACCTTACAAGAGTATCAAGGGTCATCCTAGGAGACCTAAACAACACATAAGACAACATAGGGGAACACAACTCAACACAATATTATAGCATATATATCTAAGAGGAGTTTGAACTTGTGAGAATCTTAGAAAGGTGCTCTATCAAGTGTGGTAAAAAGTGTGAGTAGTTCATACTTGGTTGATTCTTATTTCTAGAATAGTCATGCAGTGCTTGTTTCTCAAATCCTTGTATGTTTAAAATATTTTCTTGCTTACGAGGAGGGGAATCATTGCTATTTCCCACCAATGATAGTTGCCTTGTTCTTTTCCAATCCTTTGCTTTCTTGTTCTGATTTGCTTGATGAAGGAGTCTTTCACGATGAAATGGGATACTTTCCATCATGACAAGTTTTTATTTCTTAATGTTATCCTGTCAAGGTTGCTCAATTTGTGTATCTAGTGCATTCTAGTTGTCTCTCAATCCTTGAAGGGATAATAGTGGAGGAACCTCAGTATAAATACATTTCCCACGTGGATGAGGTGAGTTATCAGTTGTCTCCTTATCCACTTCTATCATGCCAATTATTTCATCATAGTCAAGGTAGTCATCTTCTTGCTCTATTGTATTTTGTTCTACCATATTGTTGTAATTATGCTTAGGAAAAGGATTTGTGAAGATCTGTAAATTTTGATTTGGAGGGGCAACCAATTTGTTTCCATTGTCATTTATACTAGTTACATGTATTATATTAGAATCTATGAGGTCTTGAATATCATGTTTAAGATGCATACATCATTCGGTGTCATGTCCTTGTGAGTGTTGTAAGTGACCGTAGGCATTAGAATCAAATGAGAGTCCTTGTATCAGATTGCTATCAAATGGTTTAATAGGAGGAATCTTCAAACGATTGTTGCTTACTGCTTGATTCATAATTGATTGGAGAGAATCAGATAATGGAGTAAACTGTCTTTGTTGTTGACTGAATTGAAATGGTACACTTTTAGGATTATTGATAGTGGACACTTGTGATTGAAAATTGTTTGAATGTTGTCCATTAATCTTGATGAAACTCTTGTTATATCTCTTAAAGTTGTTTCAATATGTTCCAGCTGTGGATTGACCAACTTGAGTCGATGAGGTTTGATTCTCATACTGACTAGATAAAAGATGGTAATCACGAAGAGTTGTGCATAGATGTTGAAAAGAGCTATACTTCATCAAAAGGATTTTATCACGGATGTTAGGTTGTAGATTCGTAATGAATATCTTTCGAACATCCTCATCTATAATCGGATATTGTATCTGTGCAAAAAGAGCTTGTTATCGATTGATAAACATAGTTAAATTTTCTTTTTGACCTTGTTTGAAATGAACTAAATACTTTGTTCATGTCCATTCATCACATTTTCTGCAAGCCAAGAGAATCCAAACTCCACCTTAGCTTCTCTAATATTACTAGTTTTATAAACATGTCTGCACAATTTTCTTGTGTATGAACTTTCTCAAGAGCTACTCCACCTCTGTCAATAACCTATCTTACAAAATGGTATTTAATTTCAATATGCTTGGTCCTACTATGATAAGATGGATTTTTAGCCAAATGAAGAGAACTTTGACTATCACATAATACAATTCACCTTATCTTGCATTTTTCCAAACTCACCCAAAAGGCCCTTTAACCAAATTACCTCTTTGCATGCATGTGAGATAGCCATATATTCTGCCTCAGTACTGGCCAAAGCAATTGTTTCTTGAGAATTTGACATCTAACAAATAAGTCCTCCTACAAGAGTAAAGAGATAACCTAAGGTAGTTCTCCTTTCGTCCCAATCGCCTACAAAATCTAAATTAACATATCCACAAAGCAAATCACTACAACCATTAAAGGTAATACAATAATCACTTGTGCCTCTGAGATAGCGAAGCACCCATTTCACTATTGCCCAATGCTTTACCTGGATTTGTCATGTATCTACTGACAACTCCAACTACATGTGAAATATTTGGTCTTGTACATACCATCACATACATTAAAATTCCTACTGCACTAGCATATGGTACTTGAGACATATATGTAGACACCTAAAATTTGCCATCGTATAATTCATGTCATCACACTACATTTACACAAATTCACATCAAAGTGAACCTAATTTTGACTATTTCACATTAATTCATTAATTCACTAAATATCATCATATTCCTCTATTTTAATTAAATAATCCAAAATATTTAATTAAATCATCATTCTTCCAATTTAAATAAATAAATCTAAATTGTTTATTTAAATAATTAAATTTCCCTCCACTTTAAATAAATTCAAATTATTTATTTAAATAATCTATTTCCTCTAAAATGACTTAAATTTAATATTTAATTCAATTATCACATGTGCTCATGAAATTAAATAATTATTTATTTAATTTCTCAATTATCCTCACCCACCATAAATTCCTCCAATCAAAATTAGTTAACAAATCAATCAAATGAGCTAACTCATCAATTAATTCAGTCATCTGATCAATCAAATCAATCCTCTGATCAATCAAGTCAATTAACAAATCAATCTAATTTGTTAATAGACCAATCAACCCAGACATTTGATCAATCTATTCAATCAACTCTCTAATCAAGTCTGTTAACTCCCTTGACTCATGAGAGGGCCAGGACACTTGTTCTTCTCTGATTCGTGCACATTCTCTCAACCATCCTCAACCATCGATCTTTCTGGTCTTCCTCAACCATTGATCTAATGTCTCACTGGTCTATAAATTGAACCTCACTCTCTATTCTTCAACATCTCTCATTTTAGTAAACTTATGCTGTCATTATCATTCCTTGGGAGATCACGTTATGCTTGTTGGTAGAGCAATCTACATTAGTAAAGAGCAAAGAGAAATCCACTTGAGGTTTGGGTGCAACCTTAGTACGCTTCATCATGTATGGTTTGTTTGATTTGTTTGAGGTAATTTGTATTGTTTTACTATTTCTTTTGAGTTCATTTGTGTTCATTATTGCATTCAAATTATTACCATTACATTTTGGCATGCCCAGTGGGACCCACGTCCCTAAAAACTAACATTTTTTGGAGTTTTATGTACATAATTTTATACAGGAACAAAAGTGCACCTGTGACCATCAACATGCACCTACATGTCATGTTAGCGTGCCTGTGCAATAGGTCAGCACACCTGTGCAATAGGTCGACGCACCCATGTTCCATATATGCGCGCCTATGTCTTTCACATATTGATGCTTTATTTTGTAGATCTGGGCTATTTCTAATTGGTTTTGCATTATTTTCTATTTCCTGCATCATCCTAACATCTAACCCTATCTGTTCATGTTGTTGGATTTATTCTTCGACAGGTTTAGATATCATTTTCATAGCTTTTAGTCATCATGTGTAAAAGTGTACCTTTGCTCAGCAAAAGCATGCCCTTGCTCAGTAAAAGTGTTCCTGTGTTAGGATAGGTAATGAATAGTGTTCACCACCTTAGATCTATCCTCCCAGGCCACTGGATCACTCAAAACTCAACAAACTCTACTTTCTATCTAGCTACATTCTTTGTTTTCTGATAGGTTCTATTTACTGTTCTAGAAGCACGCTTGTGATTTGTAGAAGTGTGCATGCGACAATGTTTTTGCCAAATTTTTGAAAGCACGTCATTACTGGATGTCGGCGCTCCCTTGCTACTGGTCAACGTGCCTATGTTCTCTATTGGCGCACCTATGCAAAAAGGTGAAAAATATTAAGTTTCTTTCTATTTTCTAATAGTTGTTGTGTTTGCTAGTCGATCATCAATCCTACTTTTGTTTGTTTCTTTGTTTCTACCATTAATATGCTATGTCAAATTAATCTTTCTTTGGGTATTAGAACTAACATTGTGTAGCTTTTACCTCGGCCAAAGAAGAAAATTGTGAAACTACTAATGTGTTTGTTACAGAATGTATGTCAAAGACAAATGTTTTTCTACTAAGTTTGAAAAAACATTTCATTTCTTAAAGGAATTTACAATTGTTTTGCATGGTTATTGCATCTTGTGTGATTATCTTAATTGCATTTAGTTTAATCTAGAAGGTAAATGAACAAGTGTTTTCTGTGCTTGTGAGGTGATAGGTGTATTCTCTCCCCTTGTACAAACTTGGGTGATAAAAAACTAGACTCATCTCATTTTATTTTTTTATCCCCACAAAATCCCTAGAACATATCCTTTCTTCACATTGTGAATTATGGATATGATCTTTTGGTTTTGTTCTTAGAAGGGCCTGCTTTTGGATTGCGTTTCATCCAAGAGGGACGACCCTAAGTGGATTTTTCCTTTGGACCGCTATAAAAATTGGTCAAGGCAAAAGCCAAGTCCTAACCAACGTTAGCCTTTGCCATATGGTGCCAATTTGAAAGGAGGTGTACCAACACTTTGTGAAAGAAATTTTGCATTTGTGTAAGGCATATGAGACTCCTAGTAATGTTGGTTAAAGCTTTTAGTAGCTTGTCGAATGCATGCAAGGCATTGGTCCCCCAAAGCAACTAGAAACCTCATAGTTAGTGGCTACCTGATCTACCTCTGAACATTGTGATAATTTTCAGTGCAAGGGCATAATAGGTTTTGCCCCCAAGATACTCACCATAAGGCTCCCTTGAGATGAGACGAAAATACCCAACTTAGTATAAGCTACTTGTAGCTTTTCAGGGAAAGGGTGATTGGGTTATCCTTCCAGTCCTAGAGGTCCCTATATGTCATCTCTTGCAAAGACAAAAAAATGTACACACCCACATTAGGTGTGATGACATTTGAGTCAACAGAGATTCCATATGTGGGATGATGTATCGCAATAAAGCTGTGTCCTTAGGCATAAAAAGTGCTTGATTTGTCTTCAATTGTGTTATACCTGTGAAAACTTGGGCTTTTTATGAGCCTTGAACATACACTCTTTTGTTGCAAAACAATCATTGTGTTTATTTCCTATTGTGTTTTTCTTATCAAAAAAGCAAACCAAAACAATCCAAAATCCAAAAAAACATAGTACTTTCCTTTTTAGCATCTTCATTTGTCAAAAATCCCAAAAATCCAAAAACATAGTCATAATCTCCCCCTTTTGCATTTTCCTTTTCAAAAATCCAAAGAATCCAAATAAAAAAAAATATAGTGTTAGACTTTCCCTTTTAGAATTTTTCCTTTTCCAAAAAAAAATCACAAAATCTAAAAATTTAGACTTCCCTATCCATTTCTACGTATGTTCATAGATCACCCTCATACACCTTTCTTTCATCTTGTCTTAGACTTTTACAATTTCATCATTTTGAGACATACAACAATCATTTTCCAAGGTTATCACAAGCCTCCCAACATCTTTCCATCCACTTGGTTATTAATCCCAAAATCTAGATCGTACAATCCCCTAATTTGTCTTCTAGACCAATTAGTATCAAACCAACTAGTGAACAAACCTACCTTCAAAAGGGGAGCTCCTTTTAAGATAGCCAAATTCACTATAGCCTTATCTTGTCTCACTTCAAAATCATTAGTCTATTTTGGGGTAGATAATCATAATCACACCCTCCAAAAATCTGTTGATCTAGATCTTTCAACTCTTAACTAAGCAATTCATCCATCAAAATCATCTTGTCTCAAAATTTTGGTCCTAGAACAAGTCTAATCACATCAATCCGACATCATTTTCTTCATCATCCATCCCCATATCCATCTCATATGCCTATAACTCGATCTCAACACAAAAAGGCTATGGAAAATACCCAAAATCCGCTGCAAGATAATCCTAAGGTACTAATTCTTGAAGTCCTTATTGATGCCTCCAAGTTTACCATAGGCATGGGCTCCACCATCTTTGTCCCAAAAAGGTATACAATAGGGACTTCCTCATCTCAAAGTCTAGATCAACAAACTCAAGAAGAATCCATAGACCTTGATGAACACATGCAAGATCCTAAGTTCGTAGATGCTCTAGATAAACTTTTGGACTCCAATCGAAATCACTTCTTCCATATAATTCCCAAAAGAGGAGCCCAATTGCATTGCGAGTTTGATACATCCCAAATATAGGAGCCAGACCCCTTTGCCACCATGGGTGGAGGGAATCCCCCTTCATTTCAAACTACATCCACTTTACCACCTAGTTTTCCAAATCCACCTATTCATGAGGATCTTTCCTTCCTCAAACAATTTAACAACCCACTCTATCAAAATTCAACACCACTTGAACCACTTCTAACACCGTCATACTTGTTGGGATTCCAAAACCAATCCTCTATTCCAAATACCTCAGAATCTATCCCTTCACAAACATCTCAACCCTCGTCTTCCATTCCAAATGCCTTAAAGGCTACATCTTCACAAACATCTCAACCCTCATCTTCTATTCCAAGTAATTCTCATACTAGCCCCCCACAAACATCTAAACCATCTTCCTCTACTCCAAGTACTTCACAAAATAACCCTCCACAAATATCCCACGTCCACACTTCCACTTCTCACATACCTACCAATCAAACTAACACAAACCCCTATAACATATCCCAACAACCACCAACCTACCAACATGGTTCATCATATCTCGGTCTTGCTCCACACACTCAATACCAACAACCACCCAACCAATATCAACAACCACCAATTCAATATCAAGAACCACCAATCAATTACCAGCAACCACCTAATCAATATCAACAGCCACCTTCATCATCCCTCCAACAAATCTTTACACACCAACAACCACCTTCCAACATTCAACAAAATTTTGCACCGCCACTGCCACCATCTGGAATTGAACTTACAATCCACAACATGAAAAAACAAATTTCTGATCGTTCACTCAGAAACACCAAAAAAACTTTCTCATTTGAGGAAGTTTGTTCGTATCCGTTTGATCGCTCTATTCCCATGCTCCCTTTTCTTAAAAACTTTGAAGTACCCAAATTTGACAAGTACAAAGGAAAAGGAGATCCTCAAGAACATTTATGGGAATTTTACATGGCTTGTTTAGAGGTTGCTTATGATGATACATATCTCTTGCACCTCTTTCCTTGAAGTCTCGAAGGGCAAGCCATGGAATGGTTTTCACACTTACCTCTAGGTATAAAATCCTTTAGTGAATTAGCTGAGAATTTTGTTACTCATTTCTCTTTTAACATTGAATACAAAGTCACCATGGTAGACTTGTGTAATACTAAACAAAGAAATGGTGAAACCTTCATCTCCTTCCTACAAAGGTGGAGAAATATGGCTAGAAAATACCCTTGGCCTCTACCTAAGAAACAATTAGTACATATATTTATCCAAAATTTAAATCAAGAACTTGGATTTCATCTACAAATACAATGTGCTAACTCCTTTGAGGAAATAATTTCAAAAGGAACCAACATAGGAAAAGCCCTTATCGCTAAGGGACATGTGAAAATATTTAAAGAAACAAAAGACAACAACCCTGCATCAAATGACAAGCCTCGCTTCTGGGCTAAAAAAATATGTTGTTGGAGATGGTGTTGTAGATTCCAAGCACGTCCAAATAGTCCAAACACCTCTTAAGCTCCAAACACCACAAAATAATAATACTCCCCCTCAAAGGGACCAACCTAAACAAGACTTTGCACCCAAATGTAGATTCACTACCTTGGGAGAACCCATTGAATCTATACTTAAGAAGCTTGTCCAAAATTGTTTAATCATATTGCCTGAAACCATAAAATATGATGAACCTACTTTTAAAACCACATGGTACAAAGAAAACGAATACTGCAAATTCCATAGGGTAAAAGGACATAAAACTCCAGGGTGCATGAAGTTGAAAAACCTCATACAAAACATCATTGATCGAGGAGATGTTGTCATCGATCCTTAACCCACAACAAATAAAGACCTTGGTATTTACATGGATCCATTCCCTCCTCATGGAAAAGGAAACAACAATAATAAAGGTAAAGGTGTCAATAACTTGTCAGAAGTATATGATTCCATTGTTGGTCATTTTAGCAAAAGTTTTCTATCCACTCTTACAATCAAGGGTAAAACTCCTGATTGTGTAGTAACTACTCGTCGAGGTCGTGTTACCCTCCATGGGTCAACATCAAACAATCAACCCCATTTTGAGTATAATCTACTAGATCATTTGGGAAAAACACCATCACTCATAACCATTCTTGACCTCCTTCGCACTTCACCTGAGCATAGGGACATCCTAGAAAAATCCCTCAAAGAGTCATCTATCCCCGACAACATTGACACTGTACAATTCAAATCCATGATGGGAATATAACTTCTCCACATCACTTGGTCTTTACAGAGTAAGATATCCCTTTCCAAAATTCATGTCATAATGAAGCCTTACACATTGAAGTGTACATCCACTAGTGTAAAGTCAAGCAAGTCCTTATAGATGGTGGTGTTGGTCTCAATATCTATTCTTTGAAGCTATTAAAACAGTTAGGATATTTTGATGATGCTATTGACTCTTCCAACACAATGACAATCAAGGCTTGTGATGATGATGAAAGGAAATCTAAAGGGGTCATTCATTTACCTATCAGAGTGGGGCCTACCTTAGTGGAAACACGATGTTGGTACTAGATCTTGACCTCCCATAAAACATTATCCTTGGTTGCCCATGGATTCATACCATGTAGGCTGTACCCTCCACCTATCACCAATGTTTGAAATTCCCCTACAATGGTATGGAAATTACCATTCCCAGAGATACGAATCCTTTTAGATTCTATTGCACCATGCAAGGCAGATACCTGAATTCAAACCAAGTACCTAAAAATGAGGCAACTCATCCTTCATCCGCATATGTTGATCCAACCACATTATCTACAAAATCTCCTAAGAAAGACATTCCCGAGGTCAAGGTTCAATACAAGAATGTAGGGTTCAGAGAATATGACTTGCAGAACTCTTGTGTAGGGAACTTGCCCTTGTCGCCGAAGTCTTATGGCAAACCTCCTGTGGTGAAAGAAAGTAAAAAGGTCATCAAACCTATACCCCCAATAGTATTTATACATGAGTGCAATCTAGAAGATGAACACATTGAATACAGATCCTCTTGGCTTTTCCAAGATGAGAAAGAACCAGTCATACTACCTGTGGACAAGTACAACAATGGTCACCGCATTATAAAAAATATGGGATATAAAGGACAAGGTGGACTTGTACTCCATGAGCAAGGAACTATAGAACCCATATTTGTCACCAGAAAACTTAATAAATATAGTTTGGGCTTCAATAAGGAGTTACCTCGCTCCTTCAATATACAGTTTATCCTTGACGAAGTGGCAAAGGCGTTTCCCGCAGTTGAAACTTCTATGGAGGATACCATTGATGATTCTCACCTTCACCTCACCGATTTATTTTAGGAATCATCTATCTTTATGATCTCGTCCATTTCCCTTACCTCAAAGATCAAATCACAAATCATTTCCCTTGTATATCTAGAACGAATCGATTGGGATGAACAAGGGCCTCTTGTCCTGGATACTTTTCAGCACGATGAAGCTCTAACAAAATTTCTGGGACTTAGAGAGGGTATAACTCAAGGAGACCATAAGGAAGGTTTTGTCATGGATCTCTCCCCTATTGCATATTTTGGGGAGAATGTCAAATCTTTCAGTCGTAAAAATATGAATAAAATAAATCAATCGCTAGGTGAAAACCACACTGTGGCACCTTCTGATCTCAAAAAAGTAAAAAGAAAGGATGTATCCAACAGTGAAAACCTCTTTGAGGCACCCGAGGATGAAATATTTGACCTTTCTCCACCATCAAAATATTAGGAGAAGTCTTCTTTATTGGTGGAAAAATCACAAGAAATGAACCTTGGCAGAGTCCAAAATCCCATGGTTACATTCTTAGTAGCTTCTTTGTCTCAATAGGAAAACAAGGACTTCACAACATTCTTTCAGAAAAGGGTAGTTAACTTTGCCTGGACTTATTCCGACATGCCAGGATTGGATCCTACATTAGTAGTCCATCATCTATTTGTTTCACTAGGACCTAAACTAATCAAGCAAAAATTGTGAAAGATGCACCCACAAATTGTTTTATTGGTCATGATAGCACCCAAGGAACAAGATAAAATGGATTTCACATGTCCTTGGGGAAACAACTATTGGTAGGTCATGCCTTTTGGCCTCAAAAATGTTGGCGCTACTTACCAACAAGTGATGATGGTAATCTTCGAATTTTTGTTTCATACCATTATAGAAGATTATGTCAATGACCTCCTTGGTAAATCTACAAGAGCAGATCACTTGAACATGTTGGGGTGGATATTTGATAGACTCAAGTAGTATCAACTAAGGCCTAATCCAAAGAAGTGTGTCTTTAGTGTAACATCTGGTAAACTACTAGGATATATTGTATCTCAATGAGGCATTGAGGTTGACCCTGCATTTAGGTCAAAGCTATTGTTGACATGTCTCCTCCTAGCAACCTTAAATAGTTAAGAAGTCTTCAAGGAAAGCTACAGTCCATCCGGTAGTTCATCTCACAACTGGCTAATAAGTGTCAACCCTTCTCACACTTACTCCGTAAGGATGTCACATTCAAATGGGATAGTAAGTGCCAAGATGTCTTTGAACAGCTCAAGCTTCTCTTGCTTCACCACCTATGTTGATGCCTCCAGTAGCTGGGAAACCTCTTCTGCTTTACATATCCACTACATCAGCAACCTTGGGGGCACTCCTTGCATAAAATGATGACTCAGGTAAGGAACAAGCATTTTACTACATTAGTCGCACCTTAGTGGGATATGAGCTCAACTATACCCCTATGGAAAGAGCATGTTTAGCAGTAGTGTTCACTTCCCAAAAGTTGTGGCACTATATGTTGAACCAACACACAAAGCTTATATCCAAGGTTGATCCTTTGTAGTACCTACTTTCCAAAGTGACTCTTACAGGATGCCTAGCGAAATGGGTAATGATTTTAACTGAGTTTGACATCGAATATGTGGATTGCAAAGCTATAAAAGGGCAAGTAATTGTAGATCAACTAGTAGAGGTGCCATTAATAGATAAACACCCCATGCTATCAGAGTTTCTAGATGAAGGGATCTTCAACCTCTCTACATCAGTCAAGTGGAAATTATACTTTCACGGATCATACACTTAGCATGGTTCGAGAGCAGGGATTCTCTTCATCACCCCACAAGGTGATTGTATCCCTAAATCATATCGGCTTGCTTTCCCATGTACCAACAATATAGCCGAGTATGAAACATTACTAACAGGTATTCGAATAGCTATCCAGTGGAACATCAAGTAGCTTTAGGTATATGGAGATTCTCAACTTGTCATTCACCAAGTCACAGACGAATATCAACTAAGGATGATAACTTGATGCCCTACAAGAAGATGGTGGACAATTATAAACAACACTTTTGCAGTCTCTCCTTTGATCAAATCCCAAGAGTTAACAACAAGGCTACTGATGCAATAGCGACTATTGGGTCTCTTTTAGACATGTCGACCAATATACAAAACTATGAGTTCTTGATAAAACAATTGCTGATACCATTTGCTGATATTCTGCAAACCAAAATTATCTATGAGCTTGTTGGTCCCAACTCAACATGGTATTAGGATATATACAACTACCTTCATAAAAACACCCTCCCATCCGATCTGACATCAACACAAAAGAAAACCTTCATTCACCGAGCCTTCCATTTCACCATCCTAGGAGATACACTATACTGATAGAGTCTTGATGGTATCCTCTGAAGATGTTTAAACTCAGAAGAAGATGAAACTAATTTAAGAGATATACACGAGGGTATCTGTGGAGCACATTCCCCTAGTCCCTGTATATAGGAAAAATCAAGAGGTTGAATGATAAGATCACAAAGTAATGATAATAACAACTCAATTACCCATAACATCAAAAGATCTATCTAAGCAATAACCAAATCAATGAATAAATCAAATTACGAACAAAGAAGTTATCACCTAAATTGTTTGGATCTCTTGGTCAAATGTAGATTTCTCTTCAAATTATGAAACCATGTTTGCAGCAAGCAGATGTAGATTGTGTTTGTGCTCAAAGTGTTGAAGGGTGCTCAATGATGTGATGAATGCTCAATGCATTGTAAAGGATGCCTAAGAATAAATAATCGAAGAAGATTCGTTATGGAGATGAGGAGGGTTTATATAGATTTCAATGAAGATCGATTAACGGTCTAGATAATTCAATGGAATCAATGAATGAGATAAATCTAGGATTCATGATGAATGTGCACCTGACATGTGTCACACAAAAAAAGGTATTTTTGTTTGAGTTAATTGCTTGATTTGACATAAAAAGACATGGAACAGACATATTTTTAGATTTCATAAAAAAAGAAAATGTTTTTTTTCTAATTTATGAGTTATTGATAAAAACAATATTGATTAAGTCAATTAACTCAACTTATGATTTGCTTTTTGCATGATTTGAGATAAATTAAACAATAAATTATTTAATTTTGTGTGCATGATGAACACGATTTATTTTTAGAGGAATTGGAAGATAAAAAAGTAAATTAAATAAATAAATTTATTTAATTGTTTGTGCATGATAGAAGAATAAATAAAATATTTGATTATATTTTATTTTTAGAGATTGAGATTCAATTTAAATAAATTTGAATGATTTAAATAAATTAAACAAATAAATTGATTTAATTTATTTTGCATGATGAAGGATAAATAAAATATTTGATTTAATTAAATAATGAGAATTATTTAATTATAGATATGAGGAAATTGATGAATTAATTAAATAATTGGATTTATTTTATTAATGTAGACTTGAAATTTGAAAAGGATAATGATTTAATTAAATAATAAAAATTATTTAATTTTGGAAGAATATAAAGGAAGTTAATGAAATTAATTAAATAAAGAGGATTTATTTAATTAATGTTGAAAATATGTGATTTAGAGGAAATTGATGATTTTGATGAAATTAATTAACTAATTCAATTATTTAATTAATGTTGAAATGTAGGTGATTTGATGAAATGCAAGTGTTGCGATGACATGGTCATTTTTGGGTGTCTACATTTTTCCCCTCTTTGATGCAATGCAGTTTATATCGTTGCTTCAAAGAAAATGATTGTTAAAGACATGATACAATTTTGATGCCCCAGTGTAGCTAGCTGCCCCTATGTAGCTGGCGTAGGATGCCCCCTCGAGAGGAAAGACTGGGAAGCGACAGAAGAATTGGGTTGATGCTCGACTAGAAGATTGTGTTTGAAACAGACGAGGCAGGATAGATGGAGGCTAACATATAGTGATGCAGGTATGTGGAAGACTTGGATGATAGATAGAAGAAAGTGGAGATAGAAGAGAACATGATGGAGATGACTGTTGATCGATCTTTCCTTGAAAATCTATATGATGGCATGGATAAATGGATGGTTAAATGGATGAGCTTGTTGCAACAGTTTCACAAATGTTTATAAAGAGCAATCCTTATTTTTGATATAGAAAATGGATAGTTTGCCACCAAGGTATAAAAGACCAAGGTGCTGTGATATCCGAGTGTGTGGACGTTGACTCTACAACAAGCAATTTGAACTTAGATCTCTTAGACATAATATAACTTTGTTGATTATGTGAATGAGCCATAGTCTTGAACATAAAATAAACTTCAATACATAAATGCAAGAAGTATATTAACATGTAAGATGCTAGGTTGTAACACTCACACAAGATAAATATGCTGCTAAGAAAGATACTAAAGATCATTCCTCAAACACGGCACACAAAAGCAATGACTATGCCCCTAATCCATACTACATCGCAACATACCAAGATATAGATAAATCAAGGTAGTCTTGAATAGGTAATGGAAAAGGAACAAAAGATAAACCAAAAAGAAAATTGATTGACTTACAAAGTAAACATACAACCAACATATTCTCTTGCTAAAAGATGTTGCTCAGGATAGATTGGATTGGTTGGGTAGATAATAGCCTTGTTGTAGGAATGATTTGTCTATTAAAGGGTGTTGATCTGTTGAAAGGATAATGTCTAGTTTCAATAAATGAAACATGTCATATAAGATGCCTGGTTTGCTTTCGATCATGGAACATTCTATATAAGACAAGTGTGTTGATCTGTTGTTTGGTTGAGATTGATTTAGCTAATGTTGGCAATCGATATGTAGGACATCATATGGCTCTATAAGTAAGTTTCTATGCTTCAGGTTTGTGTAAGGACTTTTTCTTTGAAAGGATGCATTTGTTTGTTTGTTTGTTTGCTGCTTGAGTTAGTCAAGTCAAGGTGAATGGATTGTGATAAATGGAAGACTAGAAAGATGACATGTCAATGGATTGAAATGGGTGAAGAATGATGGATCGTATGTGCCTGAGTACTGGATACATCCTTCATATTCTAGACTGCATACATACCCTGTATCCATGGGATCAAGGCACATTACGATGAAAGATGAAAAATGATAAATATGTAGTTCTAGGTAGAGTGATGAATGGGTCAAGGTGTTTGAGTGTAGAGAGGTGAAATGATGATATCTTATGTAGCTAAGTACTAGAAACTTCCTTCATATTCCAAACTACCTGCATACCCATATCCATGGGATCAAGGTACATTAAGACTGAGAAGAGACAATATGTAGTTCTGGTTTGTGTTTGATGATTGAGGATTGTGATCTCATTGTGGGGAACGATATATCCCTAGATCAACACAAGGATGAAGGTGTCTAGTTTCATAAATGAAACACCTCATATAAGATGCTTGGTTTGGTTTTGAGCATGTGACAATCTGTATAAGATAGTTGATATGGTTGATTGGTTTGGTTTGGTGTGTTTGTGTTGTCGTGTGTTTGTTTTTATTTTTGTTTTGAAGTGTTTTCATTCTTGTTTGTTCTTTGCTTTGAAGGATGAAGTGTTTGAAGTGTTTGTGTTTTTTTGAACCACAAACAAGGATCCATTCCTAGACCTAGGATAAGGAAAGAGTTGCCCCCATTCTCGTAGAGGTATTTGTATGGATGACTGACATAGGATAGCTAACGATGGAGAACTTGATAACTGACATGGGATGAACAATGATGAACATTGACAAAATTTCAAGCTATTGTAGATAGGGAGATGGAAATGCAAAAAAGGTCAATGGTTTTATTATGGATGGATGGATGAAGTTTATTATGAAAGAGACATGGAATGAACAAAAAATTGATAGGTGATGGATGTTGACTCTACACATAGTTCCTATTTGCCAGATTTTCACTATGGTACTTATCCAAGGCGCCTGTTTACTAGGTTTTCACTAGAGGATGGATTATTTGTGTTTTTTTTTTTTGGATACTCTAAGGATTAGGCATAAAACTTCTTGAGATGAACACTGTTGAGTGGCTCATCTAGAGGAATGCCTTCAAGTGCTGCTAAAGTATAAGCTCTTGATCCATAAGCTGTTGTGATAACAAAGGGTCCTAACCAATTAGGCTCAAACTTGCCCTTCATTTCTTGATCTACTTGATTTCTCTGATTTTCTTTTAAGACAAGATCACCCACTTGAAACCATCTTTCTTTGATCTTTTTGTTATAGTTACGGCAGAGATGGTTTTGATAGACATGGAGATAATTAAGTGCGGCAAAGCGCCTCTCATCTAGTGGTTCTAGCTTAGCTAATCTGGAAGTGTGACACTCCTCTCCATCAATCGGGTGTTACATGGATACTCTGAGGGATGGGATCTCAACCTCTATAGGTAGAATGGCTTCAGAGCCATAGACCAAGGCATAGGGTGTGGCACTAGTTGGTGTTCTAATACTAGTGTGGTAGGCCCATAGGGAGGGATTGAGTTGTAGGTGCAAATCACGACCAACTTCATTGATCATTTTCTTGAGGATTTTGAGAATGGTTTTGTTGGAAGCCTTAGCATGGCCATTACTCTACGGATAGTAGGGAGTGGAAAAGCAATACTGGATATTGTATTGGGTGTACAAGGCATGGACATCTTGATTCTTGAATGGTCTCCCATTATCAGTGGCAATGAATGAGGTAGTTAAGGATAAACTTAGCTATTTTCTTGTCAGTGATATAGATCATGGGAATGGCTTCGACCCACTTCGTGAAGTACTCAGTGGTGGTAATGATGAATTTATGGCCACTGGATGAGGATGGGTGGACTTGTCCTACAAGGATGAGACCCCATTATGAAAAAGGCCATGGAGTTGTCACAGGTTATAGTTCATGAGCTGGTGCATGAATCAAATATCCATGCTGCTGGCATTGTAGACACTTCTTAGCAAACTGTAAAGCATCTTGTTCTATTGTAGGCCAGTAATAACTTGTTCTGATTATCTTCTTAGTGAGGTTAGCATTGGTATAATGTGTGCCACAGACACCTTCGTGTATGTCTCGTAAGGTAGCATTGGCTTCTTCCGTGTTAAGACATCATAAGAGGATACCATCGAGACTCCAGCGATATAGTGTATCACCCAGAATGGTGTAACAAGAGGATCGACAGATAAAGGTTTTGTGTTGGGTTGTAGATAGCTCAAAGGGAAAGGTACCGTTTTTAAGGTATTCATAGATATCTTCATACCATGGGGAATTGGGACCAACAAGTTCATAGATGATTTCAGTAGTTGGAACATCGATGTCTAGTATCAACAATTGCTCGATCAAGAACTCACATATCTGTGTGTTTGTAGGCATGTCTATAAGTGACCCCATAGAAGCCATATAATCTATAGCTTTGTTATGCTCTCTTGGAATCTGCTCAAAAGTGATGCATGAAAAGTGTGGTTTGTAGGCATTCACTAGTTTTTTGTAGGGGACCAACTTTTCATCTTTTGTTTGGTACTCATCTGTGACTTGTCAAATGACTAGTTGTGAGTCTCCATAGACCTGTAGTTCTTTGATTTCCCATTGGATTGTTGTATTGAGACCTATGAGGAGTGCTTCATACTCGGCCATGTTGTTAGTGCAAGGAAATGCAAGCCAATATGACTTTGGGATATAGTCATTTTGAGGCATGATAAAAAGGATTCCAGCCCCTGATCCATGCTATGTGTAGGAACCATCAAAATACAATTTCCACATTACTGAGGTAGAAGGAGTGAAGAGATTTTCATCCAGAAAGTCAGATACCATAGGATGTACATTTTTCATCAGTGCTTCTACTAGTTGATCTACTAGGGCTTGCCCCTTAATTACTTTATGGTCCACATACTCAATGTCAAACTCACTAAGGATCATGACCCATTTAGCTAGTCTACCTATGAGGGCTGCTTTTGCTAGGAGATACTTTAATGGATCAATTTTGGCTATTAGATTTGTGTGTTGGTTTAGCATGTAATGCCATAACTTTTGGGAAGTGAACACTAAGGCTAAACAAGCTCTTTCCATAGGTGAATAATTGAGTTCATAAACCACCAAGGTTCGACTGATATAATAGATTTCATGCTCTTTTCCTGACTCATCATGTTGTGCTAGAAGAGGCCCTAGGGCTACAGTTGTAGTTGAGATGTACAAAATCAAAGGCCTATCAGTGACTGGTGGTACCAAGACTAGAGATGTAGCTAGATACTCTTTGATCTGATCAAATGTTGCTTGACACTTATCATCCCATCAAAATGAGACATCCTTTCAAAGCAAGTGTTGAAATGGTTTGACATTTATCCGCTAGCTATGAGATAAATCACCTAATGGATTGTAACCTTCTTTGAAGGATCCTTAATGCTTTCAGATTCTTTGGTGGAGGCATTTCTACTATAGCCTTGACTTTTGTTGGATCTACTTCAATACCTCTGTGAGATACAATGTATCCCAACAGTTTTCCTGAGGTTACCCCTAAGCCACACTTCTTTGGATTGAGTCTTACTTGATATTTTTTGAGTCTGCCAAAGATTTGTCCTAAAACCTGTATGTGATCTGCCCTAGAAGATTTTTCTAGTATATCATCAACATAGTCTTCCATGATGTGATGAAAGATATCGTGGAATATCACTATCATTGCTCTTTGATAGGTTACACCAACATTTTTAAGACCAAATGGCATGATCCACCAACAATAGGTACCCCAAGGACAAGTGAAAGCTATTTTATATTGATCTTCTTCCGCTATCATTATCTAATTGTAGCCAAAGAATCCATCCATGAGAGAAAGCATTTCATCACCAGCAGTCAAGTCTACTATGAGATCAATGTTTGGTAATGGAAAGTCATCTTTGGGACATGCTTTGTTGAGATCTTTAAAGTCAGAAAACATGTGAATGCCCCCATTGGGTTTAGCCACATGTACAATGTTTGAGACCCATTATAGATAATCAATAGGCTTGATAAACTTTGCATCTAACAGTTTCTATATTTCAACTTTCACCAAGAGAGCGATCTGTGGATGCATTTTTCTTAGTTTTTGCTTGACTGGTTTAGCTTTTGGATCAACTGTGAGATAGTGAACTACTAGTGAAGGGTCCAACCCTGGCATATTAGCATAGCTCCACGCAAAGTTGATGGGTCACTGTAAGAAGAAATTGGTAAGATTTTTGTGCTCTTATTCTGATAGTGATGCTGCAAGGAATGTGGTCTTATGATTTTTCTGTGTGCCAAGATTTATCTCTGTAGAATCTTCCACTAGGAGAGCTAATTTCTCTCGATACTTAAATGGTAAGGGAAGGTCAAATCCTCTATCCTTAGGTGCCATAGTTGGGTTTTCACCTTTGGATACATCCTTTGTTTTACTATTTTGTGATAAGGAGGTGCTACAGTGTGGTTTTCACCTAGAGATCTTTCTTTATTTTTACTTTTACGACTGGAGGATTTGGCATTCTCACCAACATAAGCAGTTTGCTCTAGTTCCATTACAAAACTAGCTTTGTGATCGCCAAGAGGGATACCATCCTAGAGTCCCATGAACTCAGCAATAGCTTCATCATTTTGAAATACATCTAGAATGAGGGCCCCTTGTTGGTCCCAATTGATAAGTTTAGGGTAGACAAGTGTTACAATCTGGGTGTTGGTGGTGGATGTTAAGTATATAGATGATAGCATAAATATGGAGGATTTAGTGAATAGGCCAGTCATATGGAGGTAAGAGTCATCAATGATATCCTCTTTAGACATCAAATTCATGAGAGAAGTTTCTGCCACCTTGTCAAGAATACCCTCGATGTCCAAGGCATGTGGTACCTTCCTACCAAATCCTAACCCCTTCTTGTCTAGTTTCTTCTTCACAATAATGGGTTCCATTTCACCTTGATTATTTTTCCCAAGGCCCCCTTTGTCTTTTTAGCCCATATTCTTCACAATTCTTAGGCAATTGCCATATTGTTTGACTAGAATGGTGACTGGTTCTTTCTCCTTGTAGAGCCAAGATGAGATGTCTTCAATAGTTTCCTCTGCCAATAATTTTCCCTCTTGGAATTGAGTTAGGGATGTTGGGGGAGGAATAGCTCCTTTCTTAGTTTCATTGGCTATGGGCAGTTGGCTGTAAGATTTAGGGGATAAGGGCATCCACCCTACACAACAAGATTTTGAAATATCATATTCTCCAAAGCCTATGTCACGGATGTGAGCTTTAATTTTAGGAATAGGATGAGGATTAGGTTTAGCTGCAAAGGCTTTTTTTAGTTTTTTAGAGTCGACATACAATGGGGATTCATGGGCTTTGTCATTATTTGGCACTTGGTTGGAATTCTTATAACTGCCTTGCAAGATATGATAGAATTCAAAAGGATTAGGGTCTTCTGGGATAGTGATCTCTGTACCATTAAATGGGAACTTGAGAGACTGATGGTACATTGAGGGAACAACTTTCATGGCATGGATTCATGGGCATCATAGGAAAATGTTGTAAGGCAGCTCAATGTTAAGGACTTGGCATCTAGTTTCAAGCATGACGGGGCCTACTTTTATAGGCAAGTGGATAACACCTTCTAAATGACGCTCAGCATCATCATACCCCTTGATTGTAATACTTTGATCAATGTTGACATGATCCTTAGAGTATCCCAATTGTTTAAGTAACTTGAGAGAATAGATATTGAGACCAACACCACCATCTATGAGTATGTGTTTGATCTTGCGCTTATGGATGAGAACCTCAATGTGAAGGGCATCATTGTGACATGGATCGTGGGATGGGATGTCCTTTTTAGAAAAGACCACATTGTAAGGTGATGCAATGTTACCTATTATAGCTTGGAAATCTGTGACTGCTATGTTGTTAGGAACTGAAGACTCTTGTAAGGCTTTTTCGAGCATAGCTTTATGTGCGGTTGATGACCGTAGAAGGTCCAAGATAGAGATCTGTGCAAGGGTTTGCCCTAGATGTTTGACAAGATTGTAATCAGATTGAGTTGGGAGACTTGGTGTAGGACCTGAAGGGTGACATGACCACGACGAGTTGTAACTATACAATCTGTAGATTTACCTTTGATAGTGAGGGTAGACACACAACTTTCTTCAAAATGACCCACAATAGAGTCATAGGAAGTTGAAACTTTGTTAACACCTTTACCTTTGTTGGGATTTTTTCCTTGACCATGGTTAGGGAATGACTCCTTGTACATGTTGAAATCCTTATTGGTGTTTTGAGTTGGTGGTTCATCATCAAAAGTGATTTGTTTTCTATTGATAAGGTTTTGGATCAGGTGTTTGAGTTTCATGCATGATATGGTTCTATGTCCTTTGCTCCTATGGTACTCACAATATTCATTTTCTTTGTACCGTGCATTTTTGTAAATAGGTTCGCCATATGGGGGAGCATCTGGTAAGGTGACAAGGCCATTGTGTATAAGTTTCTATAGAATAGACTCTATAGGCTCTCCCAAGGGAGTGAATTGATGTCGTGGAGGGTAATCTTGTTGTCATTGTTGTTGGTTTTGGTTTGGTTGTCTTTGTTGTTGTTGGTTTTGTTAAGGTGGAGGTTGACTTGGTTTTGACAAAAGATGAAGGGGTGTTTGCAGTGTTTGGACATGTTTGGAATCTACCACAGCATCATTGACCACATTTTTATTTTTGTTCCAAAATTTTGGTTTGTCGTTTGATTGTTGTTGGGGAGCATTGTCTTTGTTGTCTTTGAAGATTTTGACCACGCCTTTAGCAATGAGAGCCTTTTCAATGTGATGCCCTTGTAGGTATATTCATCGAAGGTTGTAGCACTAAGGATTTGCAAATGAAAACCCAATTCTTGGTTAAGGTTCTGCACAAATATGCTAACAAGCTACTTTTTAGGTATCTTGAATGGGAATTTGCTAGCCATTTGTCTCCATCTTTGAAGGAAGGAGATAAGAGTTTCCCCATTTTTCTGTTTGTTGTTACATAGGTCAGTCATAGAGACCTCATGTTCTGTGTTGTAGGTGAAATGGGCGGCAAATTTCTCCGCAAGCTTGTTAAAAGATTTGATACCCATGGGTAGGTGCGAGAACCATTCTATAGCTTGACCTCCAAGACTACAAGGAAAGAGGTGCATAAGATATGTGTTGTTATGTGAGACCTTGAAGCATGTGAGATAGAATTCTCTAAGATGGTCTTTTGGGTCTCCTTTTCCTTTGTATTTATCAAATTTGGGAATAGTGAAGTTATGAGGAAAAGGGATCATGGGTAATGACCGATCAAATGGATAAGGACAAACTTCTTCCAAAGAGAAGGTTTTCTTGGTGTGGCCAAATGTAAGATCAAATAATTGTTGTTGAATCTCCGCAAGTTTTAGCTCCATAGTTGTGGGAGGGTTTGGAAACATCTCCTGTTGTCCTAGAGGTGGTTATTGTTGCCCATATGGAAGATTATAGTGGAAGCCATGGGCATTGGTGTTATAAGGGTCGTATGATTGGTTAGGGTCGTATGTGTTGTATGTTGGGTTTGGATTGGGTTGGATTTGGGTGTTTTGATTTTGGGGAGGTGGGGGTGGTGCTAGGTAAGAATGTAGGCTTTGTGATGGTTGTAGATGAGAGTTTGGTTGTTGGTATTGTGGAGTGTTGCAAGTATGGGCCTAATCAGTGTTGTCATTGATGTCAACATACTCATGTTGCATTGATGTCAAGGATTGGATGAGTTGTGTGCTGAGGATATTGAAAAAATTAGTCCTATCAAAAATAAAGAAGATCAATGAAGACAGTGAAGCTCTATGAAGTAAAGATCCCAGCTAGATGAAAATTAAAGAATGTGCATCAAAGGGTTTGTAGATATGTGTCTGAAGATGATCTAGTTAAGATTTGAGAGGCCACATGAAAATATGGAGGAGTTATGGCCATGAAAATAAAACTGGTTCTGGCAACTGTTTAGAGGTGACAGAGTGACACAAATAGGTCCGGTGAGATCCAAAAATACAATGTCATGTTCTGCGGATTTGGTGGCATGTTTGAGAGGGTAATGTGAATTGACAACTCAATTGGTTCATGGTTTGGAGGTCCACAAGCAATCCTTCTAACGTGACAGTGATGGGCAACTATGTTCTTGAGGTTCCGGATGAAGATGTGAATGATTACAGTAAGTAGAAGTGGTGCAGATGTTCTTGGTGATTCAAGCAAGCTTGTGGGGGTCTCTAGATTGTGTCCAGTTCATGTTGGTGGTCCGCATTGAAGATTTAGCTCGTAATTGAAGACTTACCTTTGGGTGATGGTTTTCTTCCTAGTCTTGGCCAACCGGATGATTTGTGTATGTTGCGGATGATCTTGAAGATGTTTTTGCGAAGCATGGAGTGTTCCTCAAAGAAGATTGAAGTCCCAGCTATGTGTAGCCGACAGTGTAGTTATGCGTATGAAGTTTTTGTAATAAGTCAAGTTGTATTTTTGTAATTTCTCTATAATAAAATAAGTGTATGTTGTGCCAACTTTGATGATCATTCCAAAGTCGATGTCATGTATAAATAAGAATTGTGAAGTCATTCAAATGCATCTTGGTAGTGATGAGAAGGTGATAGTGAAGAGGAGCGAAAGGCAGAGTAGAGGTGTTGAGCTTAAATGGAACTAACTCAAGCATAGTGAAGATGCTAATCTCTAGTTCAAGTATGTAATACTTATATTCTTTTGTTGACAGTGTGTCTCTTGTAGGCAGTGGGCCTTTTATGAGCAGTGTGCTCGGGTAGTGAGCCCTAACTGGCAAGTGCCATTTTATTCATCTTATTCTTTTAATAGAGAATACAATCTTGGGTTAGTCACCCCATGGTTTTTCCCTTAACCAGGTTTTCCATGTTAAAATCTTGGTGTTATATGTGTTGAATTTGTTTCTTCTCTTGAACTCTTGCATTATGCTTTAGGATTGAATCTTTGATATGCTATTGAAATATAAGAAGGTTTAAAGTGCATAAGAAACAGTAGTTTGGTATCAACTAATTCACCCCCCCTCTTAGTTTCTCTATCCTAAATCCAACAATTGGTGTGAGAGCTAAGTTCCTCTAGAAGAATCTTAACCGCTTGAGGAGATATAGGATATCGACCTACAAGAAGTACATTCCAAGATTTGATGGAACAAACTTCACTACCTGGAAGAGTCGCATGGAATGTCACTTACAATGCATGGGAGATCAGTATTGGAACATAACCTCAACTAAATATGTTCCCCCAAAGAATGGTCCAACAACTATAAATAAAGTTAGAGATGCAGACAATAATCTTCGAGCTAAAGAAGCCCTACTGAGTGCTTTGTCTGATTCAAAGCTGACAAATGTTATGGGATTGAAGACTGCTTATGAGATTTGGACAAATATGGAAAATCTTTATGAAGGAGACAAATATGTTAAGTGTGCCAAGCTGCAAAGTTTGAAAGGAAAGTTTGAAAACTTGAAGATGAGCAAAGATGAGAATATCACTTTATATATGTCAAAAGTAAATGAGCTTGTATGTGGCATTAGATGTGTTGGTGGAGTATTGGATGAAGATGAGATTGTTGCCAAAGTTCTCAGATCTTTACCTCCTGCTTACAAACACAAAGTTGCTGCCATTGAGGAAATCAGATCTTTAACAACTATTACAAGGGATCAACTGGTTGGTAAGATATTTGCATTTGAGTTGGCTGAGTTTGGTGATGCACTTCCCAAGACTAAATCTGCATTCAAAGCTAGTGCCTCTACAAAAGGCAAATAGAGATATGATCTAGGAGAAAGTTCCTCAAGGAAATCAACTTGGTATGATAAAGCAAGAAAAGATTTGGAAGAGGATGAATTAAAAGCTGAACAACTTGAAGCCCTCATTGCAAACAGACTGCCAAGGGGATCCGGTAAGTATGAAGGAAAATTACCTTTTAAATGCTTTGCCTGCAATAAGATTGGTCATTTTGCCTCAAGATGTCCGAAAAGGTTTTCAAGGCCAAACTCTAATAGATCAAGGTTTCATAAGAAGTGTTACTATGTATTGTGATGCTCACAGCATGCCCCATTTTACTTCTTAGCAAAATGAGGACCCCTGTTGTGGCTGTTGCTTTTTCCTTGTGTGTGGGTTTGCTTGGTGGTAAAAGGGAAAAAGGAGGTGAATGTTACAAACCTTGTTGAAAATAAAGGAAAAAGAGCATTAAGTACCAAAGCTAAGTATAGGTGAATTCCTTGTCAAAAATGAGTAAGGGTTGCTTTTTGAACCATCTTAAAATTCCCAATATTTTGCAAGATATGTGTGTTTTAGGTAAATGCACTATAGGAGGGTTTGTATGTTGCATATACAAAGTCTTTTGTATGTCGAGACGTTGTATGAGTCACATAGGAAAGTTATTGGGTTTATTGCACCATTATACTTGTATGCATTTTGTAACACTTTATCTTTACATGCAAGTCAGACCCAATAGAGTTCATAGTTAGAATCAATAATCAGTTAAGTCCGCTGGATGTATATCAGGGTTTGTATGTTTGAGTAAAAAGGAAATATACAAGATAATATACAACATGATATACATGCCGTGTATTCAAAAAAGTATTAAAATGAGGTTTTATTATTGTATGTATCGGGCTTTGTATATGTATGTGTTGGGGTACATACATTCAGGTATACATACAATGCGGAACTTAGGGAAATTAAAATCTGATATAAAGGATGCATCGTACCTTAACGTATATCTAAAAGATGCATTTCACTTTATGTACAAGGCTGAGCCGAAAAGTTAACAAACTGTGGTTTATAAAAATGAGAAGTCTGAAAAGGAGATACTAAATGTTTGTATGTATTTAGACTTGTATTAGATGGTTTGATACAAGTGTTGTTGTGTTGCGGGTATACGAGTGAAAGGTGAAGTGGGTCCCACCATTTTGTCTATTGGGCTTGTATAATAACAATGTATATCTTCAATATACAAGACGATGTACAAGAAAAGATACAAACAAGAGATACAAGCCGGATGTGAAAAGAAGTTAAATATAGAAAGACCTTTGTATGTTTGGATGTTTGTATGTTTATGATATACAAGCCAATATACAAAGGAATAAAAGCATCGCGAGAGATAAAAGGTAAAAAGAGGGTTTGTATAGGTTGTTGTATATGCGCTTGTATATAAAGAGACGTACAAAGAGCGATATACAAAGTGAAAAGTACAAGTATGGAAAAAAAGGAAAAGGGGAAAGAACGTTAGTCATGGTTGTTTGCATAGGCGTTTGTATGTTAAGAAAACATACAAAAGAAACATACAAAGAAAACATGCAAAGAAAACATACAAAGGGAGATAATACAAAGAAAATACGATGTATGTTGAAATTTAACTAACGGTAAAAAGTTCAAAACTCAAATATAGAAGGCCGAAGTTTTGGCGCATTAATTGCTATAATTAATGCTGATCTAACACTCACAAAAGAGTAAAATTTAATGAGAGTTACGGTAAATTTAACATATTTTGCTTTCAGATATACATTGTTGAGAGTTAAAATTGCAGAAGAGGGAGTTGTTACAGTGATTTGAATGGAACTCATCAGAGCAAAAGAATTATGGTAGTTGAACAAAAGCAAAATGGTAAAAGTAAGTCAATGACTGAAGTCAAGTAGTCAAAGAAATACAGGTATTTATCTTGAAGCACCATTACATTTCAAATGGTAAAATGCGTGTTAATTTTAGTAATTTCATTGTAAAACGTAGGCATTTGTCAAATTACTATTCTAACTATTAATTAATGGGGTAGAGTTTAATAAATTTAAAAGTTAAAAAATAGAAAGGACAAACTGGGCGGGGTTAAAATGGTAAAAAATAGAAATTCATAGTAAAACCCTAGGTAGGAAAGTAAAACAAGAGTTAAAAGTTGCATTTTCTACAGGATGGCCCCTAAATAGAAAAAGATAGATACAGAGGGTGAGGTAAAAAAAGAGAGGAAACCATGAAAGGAGATAGAAAAAGAAGAGTTTCCCTTGCACAGAGGATATTAGACATTGATCAGTTACAGTGGAGTGGGAACAGATACGAATATTAGAAATTATGATGCAGACGATGTTTTACAAAAGATTACAGCTGCAGATGCTTCACCGGATATGAAATGTACATGGGAAAGTGGACTGTACAAGGCTGCAAGATTTCCACTGGCTATGGAGGCTAGAGATTTGTGTCTGGATTGTGTAACTTTAGATGATGTATCAACTAGGAAGATAATGCTTTATGATAGATTGATTGCTGATTTGTCCACATAAGGTATTGCTAGGACATTTGGTTTGGAAATCAATGAGAAAATGACAGACATTGACATTGATCAATACAATGAGGATTTCCAAATCAATGAAAGGGAGTGCAAAAGTAAAATATTCCACAGTTGGTATAGCCCAGAGAATAAACCCAAGGTTGTAGCCAGGGTACACAACAATCTGATGAGGATATACTTTAAGGAGGAAATAAATTTGATGATCACAATGCTAAGCAGGTTGGTAGGATTGAGGGAGGGCACCAAATGTGAGCCTTGGATGTTTACTATTATTGAGTTCATCAAAAAAGCAGGAAAGGAACAAGGGCAAATTCACTGGGCCAAAATAATAAGTACAGCCATATGGAAACAGGCCATGCTAAGGAAGCAGAAATTACTTCCTTTTTGTTTGTCTTCCTATGTATTATATTCATGTGCAACAGAAATCAGACCTTTCATACATGAGATAGAAAGGGTTGGGACCTTAGGAAGTGGTCGAGGACAGATATTGGTGTATGAACATTACCTTGTTCTGTAAGAAGACAATGCATTGAAGAAATTTGCTTTGGTTAATGAAGTGTTTTATACTTACATGGTTAGAATTCTGAGGGAGGAACCTGATAAGAGATTATCTAAGGATGCTGAAGATACAATTGGGTTGCACAGTTTGTGGTATATTAAATTTCCACATTTTACTTGTATTAGGACTGATGGATTTGAAGGAAAACCTTTTATGCTACCCTAGTATCCTTCTGACAAATTGATTATGTTGGAGTTTTCAAGGCAAAATCTGAATGCCTTCAGAATGTATAAAAGGAAGTTTAGCAAAGGAAACCTAAGGTTGCCTTAGGCTATTGGAAGACACTCCTATTACAGTGAAGAAGTTGCTGGCTATTCAGAACAAGAATTAAGATACTATGGTTTTGAAGAATTTGATTTAGCTAGAAAATTTGATCCTTTCCATAGGATCCAAAATACAGTTGACTAGAAGAATAAGCATCAGATACATATTGAAGATTTCTAGTCTGATTGCAAGAATGATAAAGAAGTGAGGAAAAGGGCCCATAAGAGATTAACAATTGAGCAAATTAAAACCATGGGTGACATATATGTTCCTCCAGAGGTTCAAGAAGATGGTAAACTACTACATCATAGTTATGCAGAGGCAAGGCTGGCTCCTATTACAGAGCTTGATTGGTCACAACCTTGGAATAAATCTTTGGACAAATTGTCCAAACTAGTTATATTGTTTTCAAAGACAGAATTGAAGAGCTCAAAGCTGAGGGGAAGGAGATCACATATCCTAAAAAGGGAAGGAAGAGGAAACAAGAGCCTAGTGAGGATCTCCAATGCTTTTATGAGAAGAAGAGAAAATTGTAGAAGCTAAGATTGTGGAGAAAGATAAGAACGCTACTCTAATGGATCCTTATGCATTAGGAATAACAGTAGTAGTATCATTAAGTACCTTTGTGAATGCAAAGTCACTAAGTCATGAAGTAAGTGCAGAGGAAGCACAGACTTCCAATAAGGTAGCAGGACAAGAAGTCAGAAAGGCAATCCCAATAAGCTTATCAAAGAGTGAGACTTCTAAAACAAGTGAGGTAGTTGGAGCACAACAAGTAGGTGAAAAGCTGAGTAATATGCAAGTACCTCTACTTCATCAGAAAAAAGACAAGCATATATTCAAGTAAAGACAGAATTGGCTGGAGAGAGGCTGCAAGGGTCACAATTACATGAAGCCAAGCAAGCCACTGAGACTGTGCACATTGTAAGTGACAGTAGTGAAGATGAAGAAAAGAGAATGTATGTAGGAAGAACAATTGAAATAGAAGAAGAGTCTAGTGATTTCCTAAGTGAAGAGGAAGAACAAGATACTCAGGCCGAAATGGAAATAGAGCAAGGCCCAGAACATGAAGAAGAAAGGGTACAGGAGGAACCAGGGATAGTAGACCCATTTGATACCTTGGTGTCCCCTGAAATCATCAAAGATGTGCAAGAGGAGGCACACAAACTTGAAGAGGCCGAAAAGGAAGTTGCAGCCGAGGAGATAATCACAAAAAATCATGCTCAAGCAAAAGAAGAAACAAAAGATGGCACTTTAGGTATAGATGCCTTGAATATGCTTAATATGTATGATGAGCAAAGCGAAGAGGAGAAGAACATAGAAAACAGATAACAAGAAGAAAAGGAAGCAAAAGAAGAAGATACAGTGGTAGGATCCTTTACACCTACAGAACAAGTTAATATGTCTGAGAAAGAACAAAAGGAAGAAGAGGTTACAAATGTAGGGTCACCTATATATACAGAATAGGTATAGACAGAGGATACAAATAATATAAAAGATGAAGTCAAGAAACTTGAAGAGGAAGTACAAACAGAAAATGTTGAAAGGATAGATGAAATTAAAACTAATGAACAGACAGAAGACATAAACATACCAAATGTAGAATACATACATATAGAGGAAGATCAGGAGGAAGAAACATCAAAAGGACAAGATCTTGAAGAAGAGGATGAGGCTGGAGGAGACACAGAAATGGAAGGAGAAGATTGGGGTGAATCCAAACAACAGGATAATCCCATGGTCCAAGAGGAAGCACCTCAACAACAGCCTCCACCTCAACAACAAATTCATCATCAACAAATTCCATAGCAACAACAACAAGGGGAAGTTGAAACAGAGAGACCTCATGAAGAGGTAATTGATGAAGTTAAAGCTGCAGAAGGCACCAAGGAGATTTCTGCATGGCTAGGAACAGAGATAGGAAAGGAAAAGAAAGAGGTACAATTGGTACCAACTGACATTAAGAGCTTGTTAGGGAATACAACACTAGGGAAAGAAAGAAGAAAAGATAGAACAATGTTAGCTATCCAAAGAGGTCCAGATGTAGCCAGGATACTGAATTTAGCTATATCTCAGAAGGAGAAGCCAAAAGGTGAAATAACCCTAGAAGAGTATAAAATATTAAATTTGGACCTTGGGCATACCACATGAGAGCAGCACATCTCTGAATGGGAAGATATGCACCAAGTGACAGTAGAGATGTTAAGAAAGGACAAAGATAAGAAAGAATATTTGAAGGGACACATTGTCCAACTACAACAATTTATCAAAGGGATATTTGATCCCAATATAATAGTCCTAGAACTGCCTAGTGACATAGAAATTATATCCAAAGAAGAAATAAGGGACATGGAAAATAAAAAGCTCAAGGCTAATGTTTTTGATGAATGGTTCAAGAATTTTATGTAAGAGGGTGAGCAAATAATAAAATAGGCTGTGCAAAGTTGGGAAGTGGTTGCAGGAGAGAAGAATAAATGTAATATACTTGTGCATAATTGTCAATCTAGAAGGGAAGAATGCAGGTCTGAACTGGTACAGTTGACAAAGGTTGAAGAAAGGGCAGAGGGATTGATCAATGAAGAAGTAATTACTATTGCACTGGCAAACCAAGTACCATAGGTGAGATTGGAGCTCAAATTTGAGGCAGACAATATGAGAAAATGTATGACAAATGCTCAAGATTTAGGAGAAAAAGTAGATGAAATGATTAAAATACACAAGAAAATAATAGAAAGACTCTTAGAACATGAATGCATGGACATACCAGCATATGGAATAGAAAGAGCTTTAACAAAATTTAATGCCATTTTTGCACCATACATGGAAAATCCTGATGCATACTTAACAAAACAAATGATGGATTAATTAATGGAAGACAATGCTAAAATGAGGAAGTATAAGAAAAGAAGCAAAGACTCAGAAAGTAGAGAAAAGAAATTAAAGGAGGGAGTTGCTCTACAAGAATATATATGGACAAAGAGTCCATGAGGGGACCGTACCTTTGTAGAAGGTGTAATAAATAACTTCAAATCATACTTAAAAGAATGAAAAAGGTAAAGGAAGCAACAGTTTGGGGAAAAGACAAGTAAAGAATATCAGCGAGCATAAGTCAAAGAAAGGGGAATCTTATTTTTTGAAAAGATTCCAACAGCATCCTTTGAGAAGGAAAAGATGCCATTTAGATATTTTGGCAGACGGTTAGGAATGAATGAGCACCCTTGATCAATAATGGAGGAATCCCAACCGTAGATAAAGTTTGTAGTCGTAGCAATGAGAAGTTTCAAAATCTATATAAGGAACTTTGCTACTTGTATATTAATTACACAGGGATTTTGAGAGAATAGCTGGCAATTGTAGTGGTTTGAATATTTTGATTAGAAAATAACATTTTAGTTTAGAGGAGGTCGCCTGTGTCTGCAATAAGGAATTCATGGAGCATCTAGCTTCCTTACTATATCCGTAAGACATTTTGTAAGTTTTCTGTAAGTTGATTAATGAAGCAAAGAGTCATTCATACATTGTAAATCATATGTGACTGTATATTTTGGAATACAAATACATCTGGAATTCTATGTCTACTTTAGAGTGTTTTCTAGCTCTTGTTTGTATTTGAAATATTATCTCTTCAAAAATCTTGCAATCTTGAATGTATGTTCATGAAAATACTCAGGGCTTACATTTAAAGGTTTAGTCTATGGATTTAATCAAATTTGATGTATTGCTTACAACGTGAATAACAGAGCATTTAGATCCTGTAGTAGAAGGAAGTTCAATTTAATTTTCTCTAACTTTTCTAAAACATTTGAAATACTTAGCTTAAACGTAGAAATTTAAAGGAGATTGTCTGATATTTGAAGGAAACATGAACAATTGAGTTAATAATTGACAATTTTCATAGTATTTGAAAATAAAAGCTTGTGTTAATATAAATCATATAAAGCTTTGTGATACAGTAACAAATTTATGCAAAGGAATGAATAAAATGTTGATATTTGTGATATTTTGCATAATTAGACTCCATTAAGTCATCAATCACCTTGAATCAAGTAAGGCCCCTTGAATATTACAGTTTCACATTAACCTACTAAATTGTCCATAAGGTCAAGACCTGACCATACAGAAACTTAGGATTAAGTAATCTTAATTGATTTCTTCATATCTTTCAAGATAGTTAGGTTCATTTTGTAAATTTTAACTTTTGTTATGAATGTGTAAAAACAATCATCAATAGTTTTTGGCGCTAGAAGGAGGGCTTGATTGGAGTTAAGGTTGGAGTTTTGTAAAGCTGGCTCATAACAGTGGTAGAGTGACTAGGTCTGGATCTAGTTCAGAGGATATATTTGTGCAAATGCTTGATAGGAGGCAAAGTAAAGGTCCTTTGATTTGGAATCCTATAATATCAAGTGTAGGAGGTTCATCTGGAACGCCTCCTGGATCGCCTTTTAACATTCACAACATTGTGAGTCCTGATAGTTCTTCATTTAGATCTTTGAATCTCGGTTCAAGTTCTCCTGGAGGTCCTAGTCCTCCTAGAAATCTATGTCCACTTAGAAATTCAGGTATTCCCATAGGTCCAGGTCAGGCACAGGTACCTGCAATGGCTTATTTTAATGTCAATTCCCCTATAGCATTCCCTGATTATCATGAGATGCCAAAGAATCCTAAAAAGATATGTCCTAAATATCAATTGCATCAAGATCCAGAAGATCACATTAGGATATTCAAGGAAGCATGCTTTAGAGCCAGGTTAGAGTATGAAGATGTTGTGTGTAGGTTGTTTCCTTACACCTTCAATGAGCAGGCTTCTAACTGTTATGTTAACTTGCCTAATGGATACATTTCTTCTTGGGCACTTATGGAGGAAGCATTTTTGTCTAGGTTTAGGGGACCAATTGATCCTTCTACCTTATATCATAAATTGGCTGCAATTAAAAGAGGTGAAGGAGAGTAGATTGATAATTTTAATGATAGGTTTCAAAAGGCTTATTCTAGGTTAGTGGCTCCTTATACAGTAAATGCAAATACATTACTAGCCATGTATTATGTCGCTCTTGATCCATTAACTGCTATGTTTGTCAAAAGAAAGGTTGACATAGATACAATATCCAAATCTTATAAGGAGGCAGCCTCAGTACACCAAGAAATGAGACAAACAACTTATAATCCATTCCTTAATGGAGGAAACCCTAGAATACAAAGCCAAACACAATCATGGAATGGGGTTCCTACACATAACACTCCATTGTTGAATCTAATCCCTACATACACACCTGTGTATAATCCTACCCCAATCCAGGCTATAGTCCCTTATACTGGTAACACTACCAATAACAATCAGAGAAATGGCCAGTCTTTCTTCCAGCCTCCTTAGGATGCATTTGTGGCAAAGGCACAAGAGGATAGGGAAGAAATCAAGGATATTACTACACATTTAAGAAGGTTGACCTCTAAAATGACACAACTGAGAAATAATCAAGGATATAACCAGAATCATAACCAGAATCATAATCAGGGTCAGAGTTCTAATCAAGGTTAGAATTATAGTCAGAGTCAAAATCATAATCAAGGACAAGTAATGCAAAATAGAGGGCCTGCTGTAGATAACAAAGCCTGGGGTAATAAAAATAGGAATTAGAATCAGCTAAGGCCACCCAAGACATGGAACACAGGGCCAAACAATGGCACTCTAGCTTCTCCATTTGAGAATTTGGATAATTAGGAGACAAAACAACTAGTGGGAATTCAAATGGCTAGCATAGCATTAAAGAATTGGTGTAGAATTCATAATACTAGTGCCCATGCTGAATTAGACTGCCCTCAGTTTCATCTAGCAGTAAGTATTTTCAATGTAGATGTACAGGCTCCCACTTCTGAGTTTCTCATTCCCAAAGGTAATGAAATAGTGCCCTCAGGATATGAGACTGCCTTAGTCTTAGAAAATTTTACCTTTGCAACTAGAGAGGAAGAGAATTAGGTGTTAGAAGATGAACCTTACTTTTGTGAAAACCTATATCCTAAATTAGCCTTAGTATTGAACACTTTTATGTTTCCCTTTGAAACTGAAAATGAGGTGTTATATGAAACAGAAGAGGTACAGGCTTTTCAACAGTCAAACAAAAACCATACCTATAATTTGAGAAATAACACTAGGCTAGGAGGTCCTTTCACTACTTCCACTCCTCCTAACAATTTAAATACTCCTCCAAATCTAAATGCTAGCAATAATCCTACTATACTGAAGGCTAATCATCATGTGAATAATGGAATAGTAGCACAAAAAGTTCAAACAGGTAAAACAAAGACAATAGAAACAATGAGGTTAATAAGTTACTTGTCAGAAGAAATAAAGAAAATCAAGGTCAGTATACCTTTGTGTGAATTATTGAAAAGTCCAAGGGTCAGAAATGCTTTCATAAAATCCTTGGATACATCTATGACAGGTGAAGTCTCTGCTGATGTGAATGTTCATAGTAGGGATTCACAGCCTAAGGAAAAGAATAAGAAAATTGAACAACCTTCCACTACTAATGTGGTCATGTATGCTGATAAGAGGGAAGCTCCTCCTTTCTTGTTGACTATTAGGATGTGTGGAAAGAACATACATAATTGCATGGTAGATTCTGGTGCATCAGCTAATGTAATTCCTTTAGGGATATGCAAAACTTTAGGGCTGACTCCCACTAAATCTGCTAAAGTTGTTACACAATTGGATAAAACTGAGGTCAAAGTGATAGGAGAACTGATGCATATTCAGATGCAGTTAGCCTCAGATCCTAGGGTAAGTCAATTTATTGACATTCAAGTAGTGGATATACCTGAGAATTATGGGATGTTGTTGAGTAGAGACTGGTCCAAAACATTGAATGGATATATGGCCACTAATTTTTCACACATGTGGTTACCTTGGAGAGGTGTTCCAAATCATATCAGGATAGAAGCTGAACCTAGGATGAAACACGTGATTATAGAATACAACAGGACTAATGAGATATTGTATGTCTTAGTTGAACCTGGTGTTTATAGAGTCACTAATAGGGGAGTACAAATTGAAGAAATCCTGATGCTCAATTTTAAAGAAAAACATGTCAATAAAGAAATAGTACTGTTCATTGAGTCTAATGAAGAAGATAATGCCATAAATAGGTTTGGTCAGATCATGAGATAGGAAATGGAAAGGTGCATTGAACAAAAGGTTCTTGTTCAGTGCAAGTTGTACAAACGTATGTGCAGAGTCCATAATAAGCCACACTCTGAAGAGAATTGTGGAATGTGCAGGGATATTATTGAATATCAATATATAAAGTGCATAAAGAAGATGGAATTGCAAGAAGGAGAGGTTAACCTCGATCAACATAAGAAATACTTTCAGGATAGTGTGGAGGTACTAATTCCAGATTTAGAGAAAGAAACAAAAGACAAAAGTGTTTGTCATTCTGATTTACAAACTGAAAGTGTAAATATGCAAATAGGTGAAAATGAAGTGCACATGAAGAAACCAGATAGAACCTCACATGTAATAGAAAGAGCAAAACATGCCAAAATAAAAGGTCAAAATAATAAAGAAGGCATGTGGACACTGAAATGTGATGGGTCTAAATCTAAACAAGGTGTAGGTGCAGGCATGGAACTCATAGATCCTAAGGGTAAGTCATTTTTAGCAGCATATAGGCTACAATTTCCTTGCACTAATAATGTAGCAGAATATGAAACTTTGATCTATGGACTTGTTATGGCTATCAAGAAAAAGGTGAAAGTGATTAGAGTGTTTTCAGATTATGAGTTAGTGGTCAGATAGGTTAGAAAGTTGTATGCATGCAATTATAAGAAGATGGTTTGTTACAGGCATAGGGTGTGGGATTTAATTGATTCATTTGATGCCTTTAACATAGAACATATTCCTAGGGAGTTGAACCATAGGCCAGATGCATTAGCAGTTGCTCCTAGCACTTTGGAACCCTTAACATTGTCAAGTTTGAAGCGATTCGCTATTGAACTAGTAAATGTTCCTAGTATACCAGATAATGTTACTCAATTTCAGGTATTTGAAGGAGATCAACAAATTATGGATTTTCTAACTTGTAATGAGGTGTTTGAAACTCAAATCATTGATGAGTAGGAAAGGCCTGATGTATCTTGGGATGAAGAGGACATAATCAACTTGAAAAGCAATTTCTTACCTAAAGGAGTAATTGAGTTAGAACAGATTTTTGACTTTGATGGGGTAGTAAGACAGAAGGATTTACCCAAAACTGAAGGGGGTAAATGTGATCCACACAATTTAGGAACAGAACAAAGTCCACAGAATGTATTGATTGGAAAAGCTTGCTCTGAGGAATTAAGGAAAGAAATTGTGGGTGTTCTAAAAGAATACAAACATGTCATAGCATGGATGTATGAAGATTTGAAAACATATGATACGGCCATCATAACTCATGTAATACCCTTGAAACCAGATGTTAAACCATTTAGGTAGAAATAAAGGCCTGTGAATGCTATTCTAGAGCCTTTAATCTTTGAAGAAGTTAAAAAATTGTTATCTGCCAGGATAATCTTCCCAGTCAGACATTTAACCTGGGTAGCTAATTTAGTGCCTGTGAGAAAGAAAAGTGGAGACATTAGGTTATGTGTAGACTTTAGAAATTTGAATAAGGCTTTTGAAAAAGATAATTATCCCTTGCCTCCAATAGATGAAGTACTGCAAGCAGTAAATGGGGCTAAGATGATGTCTTTTCTAGATGGATTTTCAGGGTATAACCAAGTCTTAGTTGATAAAGAGGATAGGTTGAAGACTACTTTTACTTGCAAATGGGGAAATTATGCATATAGAAGAATGCCTTTTGGTCTAATCAATGCAGGTGCCACTTTTCAGAGAGCCATGTACATTGCATTTCATGGACTATTAGGTAAATGCATTGTTATTTATATGGATGATTTAACTGTTTATTCTAAGGATGCATCCACTCATGCTGAACATTTGAGGAGAGTACTTAAAAGATGTGAAAGGTATGGAATTTCTCTCAACCCAAAGAAATGTTTATTTGGTGTAACTGAAGGAAAATTATTAGGACATGTCATTTCTAAGAATGGGATATCCATTGATCCTGATAGAGTAGAAGGAATAAAGAAATTGTAATTACCAAATAGTAAGAAAGAATTAAAGTCCTTTTTGGTAAGATTAACTTTGTCAGGAAGTTTATTATAGGATTTGCAAAAATTGTGCAGCCATTGAACGCCATGCTTAAGAAGGATGCAAAGATAGAATGGACACCAGTAGCCAAAGCTGCATTTGAAGATATTAAGGAAGCCATTTCGGATGCTCCTGTATTGGCAAGTCTAGATTACACAAAGCCATTTTACATATATTCTTTTGCATCTTCACATTCAATTGCAGTTGCTCTGACGCAAAAGGGAGAAGATAATGAAGAAAAATCTATAGGTTTTATGAGTGCACCTCTGAAAAATGCACAACTAAAATATCTGGATACAGAAAGATAGGCATTTGCACTGGTAAGAGCAGTAAAAAGGTTCATACATTACATCTTACGAAGTCAAGTTAAGGACATAGTACTAGATGTAACAGTGAAGATGCTGCTGATACAGAATGAGCCTGGAGAGAAAAGAGCCAAATGAATTACCACATTGCAAGAGTTTGATATGGAAATTATTCCAATGAAGTTGGTCAGAGGACAAGCATTAGTGTAGACCACAGCAGACACAGATCCAAATTTGGAAAAGCAGCAGTATGTGTTGGATACTAATGATGTATCAAATTGGTATGATGATTTAAATACTTTTCTGATATCAGGAAGATATCCAAGTAAGATGAAATCTTCTCAGAGGAGAGATTTAAAGATTAAGGCACAGAGGTACATGGTACAAGGTCTTCTATTCAAGAAGAACCATGAAGGCATACATTTAAGATGTTTAAACAGAGCTAAAGTAGGTAAGGTATTGTCAGAATTACATGATAAGTATGGAACTGCTCATGGTTCTTGTTTAGCTACCATGCATAAGATATTGAGAGCAGGATATTATTGGCCTACAATGTTTAAAGATACAGAGAGTCATATTAGAAGTTGTCACACCTGTCAAACTACATCAGGCAAAGGAAGGAATCAGGCTAATCCATTACAGCCAGTGATTAAGTCTAGACCATTTACACAGTGGGGTTTAGATTTCATTGGAGTTATAAATCCTCCATCATCTGCAGGACATAAGTTCATATTGACAGTGACTGATTATTGTACAAGGTGGACTGAAGCCACATGTTGCAAGTTCTCTACTACTGAGGTAGTTATTAAATTCCATGAAGAAAACATTATAACAAGGTTTGGAGCTCCATATTCACTGGTATGTGATAATGGCCCTGCATTTTCTTCTTTGAAATTTTCTAAATGGGCTTTTGAATATGGGATAGTTCTAAAGTTTTCTTCAAATTATTATCCTCAAGGGAATGGATTAGATGAGTCTACAAATAAGATTTTATTGGATATAATCAAGAAGCTAATTGAGAAGAATCCTAGAGAATGGAACACATTGCTAAAATATGCGCTGTGGGTAGATAGGACTAAGGTTAAATCAACCTTAGGCAATGCACCTTATCACCTAGTTTATGGGATTGATCCCATACGTCCAGTGAATTTAAGAATACCTGTCTGGAAGTTTGCTAATGAGTATCTAGGCTTTGATGACCATAGAGAGGCCAGGATAATCCAAATGTTGCAATTAGATGAGAAAAGAGATCAAGCCATTGAGAAATTTTCTAAACATCAAGCAGTGGTTAAAAGATGGTTTGATAAAAGAGCTAGAGTCAAAACATTTAGAATATCAGATTTAGTGATGTGCTGGGACAAAGCACATGAAAAGAAAGGAAATCATGGAAATTTTGACAAATTATGGTTAGGTCCATTACAAGTCTCAGAAATAATAGGAGACAATACTTTCAGGCTCAAGACCTTGACTGGAGAAGATGTGCCATTACCTGTTAATGGTCAACATTTGAAACATTACTTTCAGGCTTGAGGTGAGAGTAGGTTATATGTTTTGTATCATAATGTAAATAGTGTGTGGTTTTGTTTTGTTTGTTGTTGTCTTGTTTTGTTTTTTTTTCATTGTTTGGTTTTGTTGTGTTGGTTTGTATGTTGTGTGTCCTCGGTAAGGATGTTTGTTTTGTTTTGAGGTATACAAGAGTAGATTAACAACCACTAAAAACAATAGAAAATTTAGAACATTTAGGTTAATTATTTGAAATTTATGCATAACTTGTTGTGACTGTCATGAATGTAGAAAGTTGTTCGGCTTGTGAAGTTTTGTATTTAATAACTGTGAGTTGAGTATTTAAGGGAGGTTTCTCACAATGACACACCTAAAATCCTTGGATTTGTTGAACATACCAGTGTACATATTAGGTGAAAAATCAGAGGTCACCCTTGCTACCATTACAATTCTTAGCTTAATTTCAGCAAGTGACCACTCCTTGCATCATGAAGTTACAAATGTGATATCTAATGAAGTCTCTATCTTACACAAAATATAAAATAAATAAATGAATAAAATGAATTTTACTGAAAATCTAGATTAAACCATCTAAGTAACTCTACCAGGGCTATAGATGCTTGCTAGCAGTAGGGCTCTACTTAGGAGAATTGTAACGATAACCTTGTTGGGGCTATAGACACCTGCTGGCAGCAAGGCTCTAGTTGGTTGGCTATAAGGGAATGACATCAACTATGTAGGTTAATATCAGTCACTAGTTTGTTCAACTGATTTTCAAGATGAGGATTATTGATCACGTGCACCCACTTTAAACTGAAGAGAAAATTCATGCACCTTATTGAATACATTTAGAGAAAAGATAGTTGGAAGTTATGAATTTATTTCATTTAGTTTTCTTTAATGGTTTTTCTTTAATTGTTTTGTTTGGTTGCTAGTTGTTGTGATGCTCACAACACGCCCCATTTTACTTCTTAGCAAAATGACGACCCCTGCCGTGGTTGTTGCTTTTTGCTTGTGTGTGGGTTTGCTTGGTGGTAAAAGGGAAAAAGGAGGCAAATGTTACAAACCTTGTTGAAAATAAAGGAAAAAGAGCATTAAGCACCAGAGCTAAGTACAGGTGAATTCCTTGTCAAAAATGAGTAAGGGTTACTTTTTGAACCATCTTAAAATTCCCAATATTTTGCAAGATATGTGTGTTTTGGGTAAATGCACTATAGGAGGGTTTGTATGTTGCATTTAAAAAGTCATTTGTATGTCGAGAAGTTGTATGAGTCACATAGGAGAGTTATCGGGTTTATTGCACCATTATACTTGTATGCATTTTGTAACTCTTTATCTTTACATGCAAGTCGGACTCGACAGAGTTCAGAGTTAGAATTAATAATCAGTTAAGTCCGCCGGATGTATATTGGGGTTTGTATGTTTGAGTAAAAAGGAAATATACAAGGTAATATACAACATGATATACATGTCATGTATTCAAAAAAGTATTAAAATGAGGTTTTATTGTTGTATGTATCAGGCTTTGTATATGTATGCGTTGGGGTACATACATTCAGGTATACATACAATGCGGAACTCAGGGAAATTAAAGTCTGATATAAAGGATGCATCGTACCTTAACGTATATCTAAAAGATGCATTTCACTTTATGTACATGGCGGAGCCGAAAAGTTAGCAAACTGTGGTTTATAAAAATGAGAAGTCTGAAAAGGAGATACTAAAAGTTTGTTTGTATTTAGACTTGTATTAGATGGTTTGATACAAGTGTTGTTGTGTCATGGGTATACGAGTGAAAGGTAAAGTGGGTCCCACCATTTTGTATATCGGGCTTGTATAATAACAATGTATATCTTCGATATACAAGCCGATGTAGAAGAAAAGATACAAACAAGAGATGCAAACCGGATGTGAAAAGAAGTTAAATATAGAAAGACCTTTGTATGTTTATGATATACAAGCTGATATACAAAGGAATAAAAGCATCATGAGAGATAAAAGGTAAAAAGAGGGTTTGTATAGGTTGTTGTATATGCGCTTGTATATAAAAAGATGTGCAAAGAGCGATATACAAAGTGAAAAGTACAGGTATGGAAAAAAAGGAAAAGGGGAAAGAACGTTAGTCGTGGCTGTATGCATAGGCGTTTGTATGTTAAGAAAACATACAAAATAAACATACAAAGAAAACATGCAAAGAAAACATACAAATGGAGAAAATACAAAGAAAATACGATGTATGTTGAAATTTAACTAACGGTAAAAAGTTTAAAACTCAAACATAGAAGGCCGAAGTTTTGGCGCATTAATTGCTATAATTAATGCTGATCTAACACTCACAAAAGAGTAAAATTTAATGAGAGTTAGGGTAAATTTAACATATTTTTCTTTCAGATATACATTGTTGAGAGCTAAAATTGCAGAAGAGGGAGTTGTTACAGCGATTTGAATGGAACTCATTAGAGCAAAAGAATTACGGTAGTTGAGCAAAAGCAAAATGGTAAAAGTAAGTCAACGACTAAAGTCAAGTAGTCAAAGAAATACAGGTACTTATCTTGAAGCACCGTTACATTTCAAATGGTAAAATGCATGTTAATTTTAGTAATTTCATTGTAAAACGTAGGCATTTGTCAAATTATTGTTTTAACTGTTAATTAATGGAATAGAGTTTACTAAATTTAAAAGTCAAAAATAGAAAGGACAAACTGGGCAGGGTTAAAATGGTAAAAAATAGAAATTCATAGTAAAACCCTAGGTAGGAAAGTAAAACAAGAGTTAAAAGTTGGATTTTCTATAGGATGGCCCCTAAACAGAAAAAGATAGATACAGAGGGTGAGGTAAAAAAAGAGAGGAAATGACGAAAGGAGATAGAAAAAGAAGAGTTACCCTTGCACAGAGGATATCAGACGTTGATCAGTTACAGTGGAGTGGGAACAAATACGAATATTGGAAATTATGATGCAGACAATGTTTTACAAAAGATTATAGCTATAGATGCTTCACCGGATATGAAATGTATATGGGAAAGTGGACTGTACAAGGCTGCAAGATTTCCACTAGCTATGGAGGCTAGAGATTTGTGTCTGGATTGTGTAACTTTATATGATGTATCAACCAGGAAGATAATGCTTTATGATAGACTGATTGCTGATTTGTCCACAGAAGGTATTACTAGGACATTTGGTTTGGAAATCAATGAGAAAATGACAGACATTGACATTGATCAATACAATGAGGATTTCCAAATCAATGAAAGGGAGTGCAAAAGTAAAATATTCCACAATTGGTATAGCCCAGAGAATAAACCCAAGGCTATAGCTAGGATACACAAGAATCTGATGAGGATATACTTTAAGGAAGAAATAAATTTGATGATCACAATGCTGAGCAGGTTGGTAGGATTGAGGGAGGGCACCAAATGTGAGCCCTAGATGTTTACTATTATTGAGTTCATCAGAAAAGCAGAAAAGGAACAAGGGAAAATTTACTGGGCCAAAATAATAAGTACAGCCATATGGAAACAGGCCATGCTAAGGAAACAGAAATTACTTCCTTTTTATTTGTCTTCCTATGTATTATATTCATCTGCAGCAGAAATTAGACCTTTCATACATGAGATAGAAAGGGTTGGGACCTTAGGAAGTGGTCTAGGATAGAAATTGGTGTATGAATATTACCCTGATCTGCAAGAAGACAATGCATTGAAGAAATTTTCTTTGGTTAATGATGTGTTTTATACTTACATGGTTAGAATTATGAGGGAGGAACCTGATAAGAGATTATCTAAGGATGTAGAAGATACAATTGGGTTGCACAGTTCGTGGGATGTTCAATTTCCACATTTTACTTGTATCAGGACTGAGGGATTTGAAGGAAAACCTTTTATGCTACCCCGGTATCCTTCTGACAAATTGATTGTGTTGGAGTTTTCAAGGCAAAATCTGAATGCCTTCAGAATGTATAAAAGGAAGTTTAGCAGAGGAAACCTAAAGTTGCCTTGGGCTATTGGAAGACACTCCTGTTATAGTGAAGAAGCTGCTGGCTATTTAGAACAAGAATTAAGATACTATGGTTTTGAAGAATTTGATTTAGCTAGAAAATTTGATCCTTTCCATAGGATCCAAAATACAATTGACAAGAAGTATAAGCATCAGATACATATTGAAGATTTCTAGTCTAATTGCAAGAATGATAAAGAAGTGGGGAAAAGGGCCCATAAGAGATTAACAATTGAGCAAATGAAAACCATGGGTGACATATATGTTCCTCCAGAGGTTCAAGAAGATGGTAAACTACTACATCATAGTTATGTAGAGGGAAGGCTAGCTCCTATTACCGAGCTTGATTGGTCACAACCTTGGAATAAATCTTTGGACAAATTGTCCAAACTAGTTATATTATTTTCAAAGACATGGTTAAAAGACAGAATTGAAGAGCTCAAAGCTGAGGGGAAGGAGATCACATATCCTAAAAAGGGAAGGAAGAGGAAACAAGATCCTAGTGAGGATCTCCAATGCTTTTATGAGAAGAAGAGAAAAATTGTAGAAACTAAGATTGTGGAGAAAGGTAAGAATGCTACTCGAATGGATCCTTATGCATTAGGAATAAAAGTAGTAGTATCATCAAGTACCTTTTTGAATTCAAAGTCACTAAGTCATGAAGTAAGTGCAGAGGAAGCATAGACTTCCAAAAAGGTAGTAGGACAAGAAGTCAGAAAGGAAATCCCAATAAGCTTATCAAAGGGTGAGACTTCTAAAACGAGTGAGGTAGTTGGAGCACAACAAGTAGGCGAAAAGATGAGTAATATACCTAGTGCCTCTACTTCATCAGAAAAAAGATAAGCATATATTCAAGTAAAGACAGAATTCGCTGGAGAGAGGCTGCAAGGGTCACAATTACATGAAGCCAAGCAAGCCACTGAGACTGTGCACATTGTAAGTGACAGTAGTGAAGATGAAGAAAAGAGAATGTATGTAGGAAGAACAATTGAAATAGAAGAAGAGTCTAGTGATTTCCTAAGTGAAGAGGAAGAACAGGATACTCAGGATGAAATGGAAATAGAACAAGGCCCAGAACATGAAGAAGAAAGGGTACAGGAGGAACCAGGGATGGTAGACCTGTTTGATACCTTGATGTCCCCTGAAATCATCAAAGATGTGCAAGAGGAGGCACACAAAGTTGAAGAGACTGAAAAGGAAGTTGCAGCTAAGGAGATAATCACAGAAAAACATGCTCAAGTAGAAGAAGAAATAAAAGATGGCACTTCAGGTATAGATGCCTTGAATATGCTTAATATGTATGATGAGGAAATGGAAGAGAAGAAGACAGAAAATAGACAAGAAGAAGAAAAGGAAGCAAAAGAAGAAGATACAGTGGTAGGATCCTTTACACCTATAGAACAAGTTAATATGTCTAAGAAAGAACAAAAGGAAGAAGAGGATAGAAAGGTAGGGTCACCTGTACATATAGAATAGGTACAGACAAAGGATACAGATAAAATAAAAGATGAAGTCAAGAAAATTGAAGAGGAAGTACAAACAGAAAATGTTGAAAGGAGAGATGAAATTAAAACTGATGAACAGACAAGACATAAACATACCAAATGTAGAATACATACATAGAGAGGAATATCTGGAGGAAGAAACATCGAAAGGAGAAGATCTTGAAGAAGAGGATGAAGCTAGAGGAGACACAGAAATGGAAGGAGAAGATGAGGGTGAATCCAAATAGCAGGCTAATCCCATGGTCCAAGAGGAAGCACCTCAACAACAACCTCCACCTCAACAACAAATTCCTCAACAGCAAATTCCACAGCAACAACAACAACAACAAGAGCAACAGCAACAAGGGGAAGTTGAAATAGAGAGACCTCATGAAGAGGTAATTGATGAAGTTAAAGCTGCAGAAGGCACCAAGGAGATTCCTGCATGGCTAGGAACAGAGATAGGAAAGGAAAAGAAAGAGGTACAATTGGTACCAATTGACATTAAGAGCTTGTTAGAGAATACAACACCAGGGAAAGAAAGAAGAAAAGCTAGAACAATGTCAGCTATCCAAAGAGGTCCAAATGGAGCCAGGATACTGAATTTAGCTATACCTCAGAAGGAGAACACAAAAGGTGAAATAACCCTAGAAGAGTATAAAATATTAAATTTGGACCTTGGGCATACCACACGAGAGCAGCACATCTCTAAATGGGAAGATATGCACCAAGTGACAGCAGAGATGTTAAGAAAGGACAAAGATAAGAAAGAATATTTGAAGGGAGACATTGTCCAACTACAGCAATTTATCAAAGGGATATTTGATCCCAATATAATAGTCCCAGAACTGCCTAGTGACATAGCAATTATATCCAAAGCAGAAATAAGGGACATGGAAAATAAAAATCTCAAGGCTAATGTTTTTGATGAATGGTTCAAGAATTTTATGCAAGAGGGTGAGCAAATAATAAAATAGGCTGTGCAAAGTTGGGAAGTGGTTGTAGGAGAGAAGAATAAATGTAATATACTTGTGCATAATTGTCAATCTAGAAGGGAAGAATGCAGGTCTGAACTGGTACAGTTGATAGAGGTTGAAGAAAGGGTAGAGGAATTTATCAATGAAGAAGTAATTACTGTTGCAGTGGCAAACCAGGTGCCACAGGTGAGATTGGAGCTCAAATTTGAGGAAGACAATCTCAGAAAATGTATGACAAATGCTCAAGATTTAGGAGAAAAAGCAAATGAAATGATTAAAATACACAAGAAAATAATAGAAAGACTCTTAGAACATGAATGCATGGACATGCCAGCATATGGATTAGAAAGAGCTTTAACAGAATTTAATGCCATTTTTTAACCATGCATGGAAAATCCTGATGCATACCTAACCAAACAAATGATGGATTCATTAATGGAAGACAGTGCTAAAATGAGGAAGTATAAGAAAAGAAGCAAAGACTTAGAAAGTAGAGAAAAGAAATTAAAAGAGGGAGTTACTCTGCAAGAATATATATGGACAAAGAGTCCAGGAGGGGACCGTACCTTTGTAGAAGGTGTAATAAATAACTTCAAATCATACTTAAAAGAATGAAAAAGGTAAAGGAAGGAACAGTTTTGGGAAAAGACAAAGTAAAGAATATTAGCGAGCATAAGTCAAAGAAAGGGGAATCTTATTTTTTGAAAAGATTCCAACAGCATCCTTTGAGAAGGAAAAGATGCCATTTAGAAATTTTGGTAGACGGTTAGGAATGAATGAGCACCCTTGATCAATAATGGAGGAATCCCAACCGTAGATAAAGTTTGTAGCCATAGCATTGAGAAGTTTCAAAATCTATATAAGGAACTTTGCTACTTGTATATTAATTACAGAGGGATTTTGAGAGAATAGCTGGCAATTGTAGTGGTTTGAATATTTTGATTAGAAAATAACATTTTAGTTTAGAGGAGGTCACCTGTGTCTATAATAAGGAATGCATGGAGCATCTAGCTTCCTTACTGTATCTGTAAGATGTTTTGTAAGTTTTCTGTAAGTTGATTAATGAAGCAAAGAGTCATTCATACATTGTAAATCATATGTGATTGTATATTTTGGAATACAAATACATCTGGAATTCTATGTCTACTTTAGAGTGTTTTTTGGCTCTTGTTTGTATTTGAAATATTATCTCTTCAAAAAGCTTGCAATCTTGAATGTATGTTCACAAAAATACTCAGGGCTTACATTTAAAGGTTTAGTCTATGGATTTAATCAAGTTTGTTGTATTGCTTACAACATGAATAACAGAGCATTTAGATCCTGTAGTAGAAGGAAGTTCAATTTAAATTTCTCTAACTTTTCCAAAACATTTGAAATACTTAGCTTAAACGCAGAAATTTAAAGGAGATTGTCTGATATTTGAAGGAAACATGAACAATTGAGTTAATAATTGACAATTTTCATAGTATTTGAAAATAAAAGCTTGTGTTAATATAAATCATATAAAACTTTGTGATACAGTAACAAATTTATGCAAAGGAATGAATAAAATGTTGATATTTGTGATATTTTGCATAATTAGAGTCTAGTAAGTCACCAATCACCTTGAATCAAGTAAGGCCCCTTGCATATTACAGTTTCACATTAACCTACTAGATTGTCCATAAGGTCAAGACCTGACCATACAGAAACTTGGGATTAAGTAATCTTAATTGATTTCTTCATATCTTTCAAGATAGTTAGGTTCATTTTGTGAATTTTAACTTTTGTTATGAATGTGTAAAAACAATCATCAACACTATGTTCAAGAAGATGATGATGGAGTAACAGATGATGAATCCGAGATAGGAAACAAACTTGGAAGTGACTGGGTGTTTATTTCCATCAAGGAAGTAGATCCAATGCCTATTGAATCTACCAATCATAAGATGATAGAAAGTGCTTTGGCTGCTCTGGTTGAAGAAAATGATGAATGGGTTATTGACATTGGATTCTCTCACCATATGACTGGTGACAAGAGTAAGTTCTTAAGCTTGGAAAGATATGAAGGTGGAGTTGTAAAGTTTGGAGATAATTTTGCTGGTAGAATTAGAGGCAGAGGAACTATTTCTTTCGATGGAAAGAACAAAACTAGTGATGTTTTTCATGTTGAAGGTTTGAAGCATAATCTTCTCAGTGTTGGACAGTTGGTGGATAAAGGCTATGATCTCTTATTAAAAAATGGAAAATGCAAGATCTTTGAAAGCTCTAGAACTGAGATTGCATCTGATACACAAACAAAAGATAACATCTTCCAATTGGTTGGTATTGACAAAAGTTGCTTATTTGTTCAAACTGATCAGAGTTGGTTGTGGCATAGGAGAATGTGTCATGTGAATTTTGATAATATCATCAAGATAAGCAACACTCAGGCTATAAGAGATCTTCCAAGACTGGTGAAACCCACTAATAGTTTGTGCAAAGAATGTTAGTTGGGTAAACAAAATAGAGTCACATTCAAAAGTAAGGAGCAATCTTCAATCGGCCTGTTAGACTTGGTGCACACTGATCTCTGTGGTCTAGCAAGAATCAGGAGCCTACAAGGAGACATGTATTTCATGCTGCTGATTGATGACCACTCCTGGATGATGTGGGTAACTTTCTTAAAGGAGAAATCTAAAGCACTTGAGAAGTTCAAAATATTCAAGGCTATGGTGGAAAATGAAACTGGCATAAACATAAAATGCCTCAGGTCTAATAGAGCTGGAGAATTCACATCCAGTGAGTTCATAACATTCTGTGAGAAACATGGGATAAAGAGACAGTTATCTACTCCAAGGACTCCATAGTAGAATGGAGTAGTGGAGAGAAAGAACCGGACCATCTAGGAAGCATCTAAGACCATGATGATGGAAGAAAATGTTCCTCAGATCAATTGGAGAGAAGTTGTAAGCACTACTATCTATACTCTTAATCGGGTACAAATAAGAAGCAATACTGGTAAGACTCCTTATGAACTTTGGTTTGGCATCACTCCTACTGTGAAGTATTTCAGAGTCTTTGGTAGTAAATGCTATATCAAAAGAGATGAAGAACTTGGCAAGTTTGATGCCATAAGTGATGAAGGAATATTCTTGGGATATTCTACTCAAAGCAAAGCATACCGGTGTTATAACAAGATATTGAGGAAGATTGTAGAAAGTACAAATGTGAAGGTTGATGAAGGCATGGAAAGTCCCTCAAGGTATTATGAGTATGAAGAAGATGATCAAAATGATGTCTTAGACCAAGGAGAACAAGTCCCAACTCCAGTTCAGATTCAGACTGATCCAGAGAATCCTGAAATACAAGAAGAAGAGACAAGTTTGGATGAACCTATCCAAGAATTAGAAGTGCAAGAGAATCCCAAAACTCCCAAGTATGTAAGACTGAATCATTCTGAAGATCAAATCATAGGAGATAAAAGCAAAGGTGTTCAAACAAGAAGAAAAATTGCTCAAGATTCAGTGAAGTATTGTTTGATTTCAAAAGTTGAACCAAAAATAGTAAGAGAAGCATGCAATGATGAAAGTTGGGCTAAAGCAATGGAGGAAGAATTGATGTAGATTGAAAAGAAACACACTTGGGATCTTGTTCCTAGACCTAAGGACAAAAATGTGATTGAGACTAAGTGGGTCTTCTGGAATGAACTGAATGAAGATGGTGAAGTAGTTAGAAACAAAGCCAGATTGGTCTGTAAGGGTTATTCTCAAGTAGAAGGAGTTGACTTTGAAGAAACTTTTGCTTTGGTGGCAAGAATTGAAGCAGTCAGATTATTTCTTTCTTTTGCTGCCTTTAGAGATTTCAAGGTGTATCAGATGGATGTCAAGTTTGCTTTCCTAAATGGTGATTTAGAAGAAGAGGCATACATTAAGCAAATGGATGGATTTCAATTATCTAATCATGGAGACATGGTCTGCAAGCTAAAGAAGGCATTGCATGGACTCAAACAAGCCCCAAGAGCCTGGTATGAAAGATTGGACAAACATCTTTTGAAGATTGGTTTCAACAAAGGTACTGCTGACAGTAATCTACATTTTAAGATTGATCATGAAAATATCTTGATTGTTGAAGTATTTGTTGATGATATCATTTTTGGAGGGAAAGATAGTATGTGCAAGACTTTTACAAATCAAATGCAAAGTGAATTTGAGATGTCTATGTTTGGGGAAATGAATTTCTTCTTGGGTCTGCAAATCACTCAAACAAAGAAATGAATCTTCATATCACAGACCAAGTATATGAAAGAATTGTTGAAAAAATTTGGGATGGAAGATTCAAAGGCAATGAATACTCCTATGGCAATTGGATGTAAGCTTAGTAAAGATGATGAATCTCCTAAGGATGATAAGAAAAAGTACAAGTCAATGATTGGAGGACTGCTCTACCTTACTCAAACTAGACTTGATATTATGAATGTTGTCGGTCTTGTTGCTAGATTCCAAGATGATCCTAGAGAGTCTCATGTCATGGAAATCAAGAGAATTCTCAGATATCTGAAGGGAACAAATGAGTATGGATTATGGTATCCTAAGGATCATGATTTCTCTCTTCATGCATAGACAAATGCTGATTGGGCAGGAGATGTGGATGACTAGAGGAGTACCAGTGGTGGTGCATTCTTTTTGGGAAAAAGATTGGTTTCTTGACTAAGCAAGAAATAAGAGGCAATATCTCTGTCCACTGCAGAAGTAGAGTATATTGCAGTAGTAGGCAGTTGCACTCAAGTATTGTGGATGAAGCAAATGCTAAGAGATATCATAGTAGAGTATGATGAACCTATCACAATCTTCTGTGATAATTCAAGTGCAATAAACATATCAAAAAATCTGGTGTTGCATTCAAAGACAAAACATATATCCATCAAGTTCCACTTTTTGAGAGAGCAGGTGAACAAGAATGAAGTCAGATTGGAGTTTGTGCCCTCAAAGGATCAGATTGCAGACATTTTTACTAAACCTTTACCTAAGGACTCTTTTGCGTATCTCAAGGAGAAGTTAGGGGTTATTACCCCTCCGGTTCTAAATTAAGGTGCACTAATGTACATCAATCTGGTGGATCCCACAATCATATCTTGTGATCCGGATTGATGTTAGGAGGCTGCTACTCAGGGGGAGCATTCTGTATGTTTCTAAAGTATGAGAAGTGGTTGCAAGTATATGCCCTTTGCCATTGACGTTCAAAGGGGGAGAGAAGACATGTGAAAAATAAAAGTGGTTGTTGATCAAAGGGGGAGCAGTAAAGGAAGAGAAGACATGCGAATGGTTGTTGTTGATAGGGGGAGTTATGTCAGTCAGTTAGGAGAAGTTCTTGTCTTGATGGTTAAAATAGTTTTTCACATTATATGTTGCTGGAGGAGTTATGACCATGAGAGTAAAACTGGTTCTGGCAACTGTTTAGAGGTGACAGAGTGACACAAATAGGTCTGGTGAGATTTGGAAATATAATATCATGTTCTGCAGATCTGGTGGTATGTTTGGGAGGCTAATGTGAATTGACAACTCAATTGGTTCGTGGTTTGGAGGTCCACAAGCAATCCTTCTAATGTGATAGTGATGGATGATTATGTTTTTGAGGTTCCAGATGAAGATGCGAATGATTACAGTAAGCAGAAGTGGTGTGGATGTTCTTGGTGATTCAAGCAAGCTTGTGGGGGTCTCTAGATTGTGTCCAGTTCATGTTGGCGGTCCACATTAAAGATTTAGCTTGTAATTGAAGACTTACCTTTAGGTGATGGTGTTCTTCCTAGTCTTGGCCGACCAGAGGATTTGTGCATGTTGCAGATGATCTTGAAGATGTTTTTGCGAAGCATGGAGTGTTCCTCAAAGAGGATTGAAGTCCCATCTATGTGTGGCTGACAGTGTAGTTATGTGCATGAATTTTTTGTAATAAGTCAAGTTATATTTTTGTAATTGCTCTATAATAAAACAAGTGTATGTTGTGTTGACTTTGATGATCATTCCAAAGTTTATATCATGTATAAATAAGAAATGTGAAGTCATTCAAATACATCCTGGTAGTGATGAGAAGGTGGTAGTGAAGAGGAGCAAAAGACAGAGTAGAGGTGTTGAGCTTAAATGGAAATGACTCAAGCATAGTGAAGATGCTAATCTCCAGTTCAAGTATGTAATACTTATATTCTTCTATAGACAGTGTGTCTCCTATAGGCAGTGGGCCTTTTGTGAGTAGTGTGCTCGGGCAGTGAGCCCTAACTGGCAAGTGCCATTTTATTCATCTTATTCTTTTAACAGAGAATATAATCTTGGGTTAGTCACCTTGTGTTTTTTCCCTTAACCAGGTTTTCCACGTTAAAATCTTGGTGTTATATGTGTTGAATTTGTTTCTGCTCTTGAACTCTTGCATTATGCTTCATGATTGAATCTTTGATATACTATTGAAATATAAGAAGGTTTAAAGTGTATAAGGAACAGTAGTTTGGTATCAACTGATTCACTCCGCCCTCTCAGTTGTCTATCCTAAATCCAACATGGAGGTGGTGTGAAGAAATAATTTTGTGGAGGAAAGCTAAAGTTTGTTGGGTTTGGTTGCGATGGTGGAGTATAGCCATAGGAAGTTTGGTTTTGAGAGTTTTGAGGGTTGAGATAGGTGTGGGTTAGGTTGAGAGTGGAAGATCGTTGTGGTGGAGGGACATAGGTAGATGGGCTTTGTGATGGTTGTGGTTGATTGAGATATGTGTTGAAAAAGTTTAGTGTAGATGATCATTTTGGCGGAGGGACATAGGTAGATGGGTTTTGTGATGGTTGGGGTTGACTAAGATGGGGATAGGTATGATTGAGTGTAGAAGAATGTTGTGGCGGAGGGACATAGGTTGTGTTGACGTTTTGTGATGGTTGGGGTTGCATGACATTGTTTGGGTTAATGATACGTAGGATTGATGATGTTGGGGGTGGTGTTTGTTGAGACCCTTGATGCATGGCTACATAAGTGTTTCCCAGATTGTAATTTGGTGGGAAACCTTCTCGTAATGGGGTAGTCGTATTCCACTTGTGATTGGTATGGACATTTTAGGAGGTTGTTGTGTGTTTGATTAAGCTAGAGCAGCTTGTTTGGGTAGTTCTACTTGACGATGTAGAGTCTCTTGTTGGTGTTTGTAGATCTCCATAGGAGTCATAAGAGGAGATATGGGTCTTTTTGTGATTGGATTTTGATAAAGAGGATTCTTATATTGTGCGTCAAAAGGATTAGTTGTTCTCCCTTGTGAGCTTTGTTGGGGTATGGGAGTGGTAACAGTTGACATAGTTTGGACTGCAGTTATAACGTCATGGGTTTTGTTTGGCTTTTTAAGATTGGATAAATCAAAATCTTGAGGTAATTGTGCTCCTTGTTCTGCTAGTAAGTGAAAGAAATGATCTTGGTTCTCACTAAGGATTTTGTCAAACGTAGCTATGGCTCTAGGATCTTGCATAATTTCATCAAGGTCTTGTCTATCTTCTTGAGAGGATTGACCTTCTTCAAAGTGTCTCTCTTCTTGAGATGGGACTTGAACTGTGGTATAACCGGGTGTAGAAAAATCATGAGGCATGCTGGTAGTGAATTGAGTTACATCTACCAAAGGGACATTACCTTCTTGAGGATTGGTTAGTTGATCATGTTGCGGCTTTTTTTGAGAGTTGGTTGGTCTTTCCATTGGTGTTTTTGGAGTACCCTTTGGAGTCATGTTGGATTGGCTTGGTTGAGGTGTATGAGGAGGTGATTTGTACTTCCTTGGGGCAACTTGCTTAGCCTTCATAGATTGCTAGAGCCTAGTGGTTACCATGGGATACACTAGGACAATTTGTTTGAGATTTTGCTATGTTTTGGAAAAGACAATTTTAATGAATATTTTACTGGACCACAGGCATTGTATTTTACCAAAGGGGCTGGACTGTGCTACCAAAGGCAAGCTACTGTGTTACCAAAGGTGCTGGACTATGATGCTAGAGGCATTGAACTATTATGCCAAAGGCATTGGATTACGCTACCAAAGGCGAGCTACTATTATACCAAAAGCGTTGAAGTAGTGTCAGTGATGTTTATAAGGAAAATTTTGATAGATTTGGGTTTGATTTTGATTGGATTTTCTTTGGCAAGAGAAAACACATCAAACAAAGTACTAAAGAGGACTGACACAATAGATAGTGTATGTTCGAGGCTCACAAAAAATCCCAATGTTTCCATGGGTATAAAACAATTGCAAAACAATTCAAGCACTTTTTATCCCTAGATACATGGTTTCATTGTGGTAGATCAGCTCACAACTTAATTCTCCATCGACCAAATGTCATTCCATATAGGTGTCATACATTTGTATCTTTGCGAGAGACGATAGGTAGGGATATATCACCCTCCCCTCGGAAAGATCAAGTAGGTCACAAGAGCTTTATGGCCGAGGGAATACTATCTCTTCTCAAGGGAGGCAATGGTGAGTATCTTAGGGGCTTGAATCAATTCCCCTTGCACTGATGATTATCGCAACGTTCGGTGAAATGGGTAGTCACTATCTAAATTGGTTCTTAGTAGCTTTGAGGGACCAATGCCTTACGAGCAATGTGACAAGCTACTAAAAGCTTTGACCAATCCTACTAAGAGTATCAAAAACTTCACACAATGTGAAAATTGTTTCCACAAAGTGCTAGAACACCTCTTTTCGATTTGGCACCACAAGGTAAGGCTAACGTCGGTTAGGACTTGGCTTTCACCTTATCCCTCTTATATAGTGGTTCAAAGGAAAACTTCACTTAGGGTCATCCCTTTTGGATGAAGTGCAATCCAAAAGAAGACCCTTCTAAAGGAATAACTGAAAAGTATGATCAAGCACATCAAACAAAGGTTCAATTGTCCCTTTATAAGAAAAATAAGGTGCAACTACATTAGGCACACACATGATTTGTAGTTGTTAATTGTCCCTTATGAAATTGAAGTGTTTGGCATTTATGTCCATTGTCCCTTAGAAAATTGAAGTGTTTTTGCATTCATGTCCATTGTTCCTTAAGAAAGTAATATGTTCCTAAGTCATAGATTGCAAAAAAGATGTTTTGTCCCTTAAGAAAACAATATGTTCCTAAGATTGAAAAAGATGATTGGTTCAATTGTCCCTTAAGAAAGAAATATGTTTCTAAGACTTAGTGTGATAGATTGAGATTCTTCAACACTCGTCCTGCAAGAAGATATTTAGAGAAACCCATTTGCTTTGTTTGAGTGATAAGAAGTTGGAACAATTTGATTAGTTCCACACAAACTCGAGAGTTAGCAAAAAATAACTTAATTGACCAAAAGCACTTTACTGTGTTACTAAAGGCGACTTACTGTATTTTTGAAAGTGCTGGACTGTGCTACCGGAAGCGTGGTACTACAAAACCAAAAGTGATACATTATGCTACCAAAAGCATGGTACTGTGCTACCAAAAGCGTGCTACTGTACTACCAAAAGTGCTTTGCTACACCAGATCTAAAAAAAGCCATATTTCATCAAAAAACCTAGATCAAAAGATGATTTCATGGTTGAATGGATGATTTGGGATGTTAATAGATGATAAGATCTGTAACTTGGAATCAAGAACAACCCACAAGATGCCATGAAGGAAAGGTTAACTCAAAAAATGATAATACTCCTAAATACATCAGCTTAGGTAGTATAAATGACAATTGAAAGACAAATAAATCAGCTTGTCAGTTAATGAATGATATGTATGATGAGTTAGAAACCCTGCAAATCAGAAAACAAGATCAGAAACCTCAATAGACCATAAGCACTTTACTATTATGCCAAGTGTGCTGCATTGTGTTACCAAAAGCACAGTACTATGCTACCAGAGGTGCTACATTATCGCTTGAAGGCGTTGTACTTTTATACCAGTGGGGCAGCACTGTACTGCCAAAGGCAATTTTCTATGTTGATGTGCACTGTTCCGTACTATACTTGAAAAAAATCAATTTCTTAAAGAAAGAGAGCGATTAGTGGGTCCCACCAGGCGTACCAGAATGTGTATAGGAAAAATCGAGAGGTTGAATGATAAGATCACAAAGTAATGATAATAACAACTCAATTACCCATAACATCGAAAGATCTATCTAAGCAATAACCAAATCAATGAATTTAAATCAAATTACGAACAAAGAAGCTATCACTTAGATTGTTTGGATCTCTTGGTTGAATGTAGATTGCTCTTCAAATTGCAAAACCATGTTTGCAACAAGCGGATGTAGATTGTGTTTGTGCTCAAAGTGCTCAAGGGTGCTCAACGATGCGATGAATGCTCAATGCACTGTAAAGGATGTCTGAGAATAAATGTTCGAAGAGGATTTGTTATGGAGATGAGGAGGGTTTATATAGATTTCAATGAAGATCGATCAATGGTCCAAATAATTCAATGGAATCAATGAATGAGATAAATCTAGGATTCATGATGAATGTGTACCTGACATGTGTCACACAAAAAAGGTATTTTTGTTTGAGTTAATTGCTTGATTTGACATAAAAAAAACATGGAACAGACATATTTTTAGATTTCATAAAAATAGAAAATATTTTTTTCTAATTTATGAGTTGTTGATAAAAACAATATTGATTAAGTCAATTAACTCAACTTATGATTTGCTTTTTGCATGATTTGAGATAAATTAAACAATAAATTATTTAATTTTGTGTGCATGATGAACAAGATTTATTTTTAGAGGAATTAGAAGATAAATAAGCAAATTAAATAAATAAATTTATTTAATTGTTTGTGCATGATAGAAGAATAAATAAAATATTTGATTATATTTTATTTTTAGAGATTGAGATTCAATTTAAACAAATTTGAATGATTTAAATAAATTAAACAAATAAATTAATTTATTTTATTTTACATGATGAAGGATAAATAAAATATTTAATTTAATTAAATAATGAGAATTATTTAATTATAGATATGAGAAAATTGATGAATTAATTAAATAGTTAGATTTATTTAATTAATGTATACTTGAAATTTGAAAAGGATAATGATTTAATAAAATAATAAAAATTATTTAATTTTGGAAGAATATAGAGGAATTTAATAAAATTAATTAAATAAAGAGGATTTATTTAATTAATGTTGAAAATATGTGATTTAGAGGAAATTGATGATTTTGATGAAATTAATTAAATAATTTAATTATTTAATTAACGTTGAAATGTAGGTGATTTGATGAAATAAAAGTGTTGCGATGACATGGTCATTTTTGGGTGTCTACAGTCCCAACCTAGCAAAGAAGTTGCTTCGAACTAGATATTTTTGGCCCACAATGGAACAAGATGCCAACCAGTTTGCCAAAAAATGTCTTCAGTGTCAACAGCATGGAGATTTGATTCATGTGCCTACTCATCAACTGCAACCAGTGACCACTCCGTGGCCATTTTCACAATGGGGACTCGACCTTGTAGGCAAAATACATCCTTCCTCTTCAAACAACCACAAATTTATAATTACCGCCACTGAGTATTTTACAAAGTGGGTGGAAGCTATTCCCATGACTTACATAACCGCAAAGCAAATTGCTAAATTTATCCTAAACAATATCATTTGTTGGTATGGAATCCCTATGGCTATAATAACTGATAATGGTAAACCATTCAAAAACCAAGATGTCCGTACTTTATCATTTTTTTTGTTTGCTTTTTGATTTATCTTTTGTCCCTTTTAAAATACACATTCAAAACTACCTTGATCTTTCTATATCTTGGTATGTCGCGATATTGTATACATTGGGGCATAGTCATTACTTTCTTATGTTGTGTTTGAGGGATGAATTTATTCACCTATTAGGTCTAATATCTATCTTGTGTGTGATAGGATTAGCATCTTGCATATCAATATCTTTTACATCTAAGGCTCTGCAAATACCTTCTTTGTATTAAAACTTTTCTACGCTAAGACTATTTTCCATTCACTTATCCAACAAGGTTCTATTATACCTAGTAGTAATAAAATCAAACCATTTTCTTGCAGAATCAATTGTCTTATGCATGGGATACATAGCCACCCTGGTTCTCATACCTTGGTACATAATATCTGTATGCTATATCAAATAAAGGATTGCTCTATTTTTTACATGTCAAGCATAACTTCTCCCAAATGATTCCATCATTCATTCATCTATTATAAAATGTTCTTTTTACACCAATTCATATCTTTGTTAATCATTTGTTTATCATTTTCTTTCATCTCCATTTGATTATCATATCTTTGTTAATCATTTTGGTTCATCATTTTATTTCTTACCATTTGATTATTCATATCTTTGTTAATCATTTGTTTATCATTTTCTTTCATCGCCATTTGATTATCATCTCTTAATCATTTTGGTTCATCATTTTCTTTCTTATCATATCAAAGTTAATCATTTGTTTTATCATCATTTGATTATCATATCATCGTTAATCATTTGTTTTCTTTCATTATCTTTTTGTTAATCATTTGTTCGTATTATCATTTGTGTCATCAATTATCATCATTTGTTATTTCATCTAAACTTGCTCATTTCATCATTCATGTTAAATTATCATATTTACTCATCATACTTCATATAAATTATCACATAAACATCTATGCTACATCCATATGACATATGCATACATCCATCATATCATCATAATCACTAGAATCTCATAAATATATAAACATATAAATATCTAAGAGATCAAGGAATCACATGTATATATCATCAAAATGTCCATCACAATAAAGAGTCCATGATACAAAATGTCCATTACAATAATGAGTCCATGATACAAAATATCCATATACATATAAGTACATCATCAGCCCGCAGACATCAAAATATAAACATATACATCAAAATCGGGTGTCTACATCAAAATAAAATATCAAGTCAAGCTACCCCCCTCTGAAGGTGTTGGTTGTTGGGCTGGCCCTAGTGGTGGCTGAGGTGGTCTTTCTGATCTTGATGGCTACCCTTGGCCCTATGACCCCTATCTTGTACTCACCCTGGGTGACCCCATCACTGATGGTCCTGAGCGAGCTGATCTGGACACCCCTTCCTGACTTCTCCTGCTATAGTTGGGTGCTTTCTATGCTGCAGGGACTGCACTCTTGTATAACCCCTAATAATACTCTACCCTTTGGCCAGCCTGGGCCAGCCTATCCTAGACTACCATCATGTCAGTCCACATATGTGCCATACTCTCACTTGCTATAATGCTCTGGAGCCCATCATCTAACTATTGCTGCAACTGTGATGTAGTAGCCCTCGTTGTGTCTCTCTCTACGGTCAGTTGTTGTACCTGACCATCCACACCACCTGCCTACACCTGCACCTACTATATATGTGCCTGCAATACATGTATCTACCCCTGCAGAATCTGTATTTGTAGGAGAGTGCTATCTCTCTTTGCTATAACAGTCTATACCTATCCCTGCAGCCTCTCTACCTCTAACTGTAGGCTATCCCGAGAGGCTCATATGGTGTCAAAATCCTCTCCATCTCCTAGGACTATTGCCTATGGCCCATGTCCTTTGCCACCTCCTCCTACTACCACTTGTGGCCCCTGTGGCCCCTGTCCTCCATCTCCTCCTCTCCCTGCATCTGGCAGGATAGCAACGTGTCCCCCTACACTACCCTCTCTCTCAATCACTGTTGTTTGACAGTGGGATTTGCAACCTACTCTACCTGTCACTGTCTGATAGGAGGGTCTGCTATCTATCCTTGGTGGTGTCAACTTGATGGGCCTATGTGTCACCCACCATGCATTGTAGTCAGGGTTGGTCCCTGCATCCTCTATCACTGCTGTAGTAGTGCCCATGGCATCAACTGTATAGCTCTAATCTCTGCCTCCACTACCTGTCTATCCATAGGTACTCCCCATGCCCCTGTGTCTCATACCACCCTAGGAAAGATGGCCTCGTGAATGGGAGACGTCTGCCTCTCCCCAAACTATCTCATCACTCTATCAGGCATGTATCACTCGATAGTGATCACCATCCTCCCCATGAGATATCAAGTATGTCGAACATATGACAGCTCTTTGAAGTCATCCCACCACACCTCGCAGGCCCTCCATGGTCTCCAGATCACCTCATCCATCTCATCAATAATGCGCCTACAGTTTGACATGTCTCCCATCCTCCTATAGTGAAGGACACCTACATATAACAAAAAATAAGGGTGCCCTACTACCCTCACCCCATCGCACATCGGTCGCAAAACTGGTATATGCTCCCATGCCTAGATATGTAATAATGCTACACCGCACCCTATATACTAGCTCCAACTATAGACAGAACTATGCAAATCTCTGTATAGGTGGGCTAGTACGTAGGGCCCCCAAGCAAATTTCTCTCCCTCCATCATGCACTCTAGCACATCTCCACAACTAATGGTAAACTACTGCAACCATCTCCCAGGCACCAACACGTAACTAATCAATCCCGCAATAAATAGTGGTAGTGGGGCATCATCGATCACCTACATTAAGTCTAACTGCATCCCCTCTATGGGGAGGTCATCATCCATAAAAACCCTCTCTAATGCCTCTGTCCCGGTATGTAGGTCATACCGTACAAGGGATCCATGAATCAGAATCTGTAGTATCCTCGAAACGTCCTCTAGGGTCACTATCATCTCCCCTATCGGGAGAAGGAAGGCACTCCTCTCGCTGTGCCACCACTCTATCAGTGCGGTCATCAAGGTTGTATGTGCTTGGATCTCTAGAAATCGAGGTATATGTAGCATCCCTACTCCATCTAGGAACTCTTTGTCAATATCTATGAAGTCTGTCTCCAACCTCATCATCTGTGGTCATTGCATGCATGATCGAAATGGTGGCGGTCACTCATGTCCATCATCACAGTCAGTTAGTTAGCCATAATCTAGTAAATTATTCTCATTATCATCTCTAATTCATCTAAGTCTATCATAAGTCATCTAATTTTGTCCTTTTCATCAAGTTTCCTAGGTCTTATTGGCTGCCTGTTGTCTTCTGATACAGGCGCACCTTTTTTGTACCTTAGTGCACTTTTGGGTGCTGGCATACTTTTTTCTTGCATAGGCATGTTTTTAGGCAAAAGCACATCGTTTCTCCTTGTAGGCGCACACTTTCTCAACATGGGCGCAAAATTTTCTACCCCAACCTGTTTTGCATCGACGCGCAGTTTCTCTGCGCGAGTGCACCCTTTTCTCATGCAGGTGTGCCTATGTCACACAGGCACATTTTTAATGTAGGCACACCATTTTCATACATAGCCACTTCATTTTATGATATAAGTGTTGTTACCAGAAATATTGTCAAAGTATTAAACTCAATCAATAAGCCAATAATCTCAATAGAAATTGCAAGTAACAAAGATTAAATAACAAAGAACAAACTGTGCAAACCTTGTTACTTTGCTGCTTCCATTGTTCGCCTAGTCTCAATTGATCTTTTGTATGAATGAAGCCCTCAGAAAGCATACTTCCTTGCTTTGTTTTTCAAGATGACGATGGAGAGATGGCTATAATACTTTTTGTAATGAAGAGGAGCTTCAATACAATAAAAAGGGTGATCGCAAGCAATGGAGGAAATTGGGTGCCAAAGGTGCGCTATAATTCCTTTAGAGTAAGGTACTAAAATCCTGGATGAATGAAATGGAGAAATAGGTTCAATTTATAGACTTGAGAGAGTGAAGATCAACGGTATAGAAAGAATGAGAAGATCAACGGTAGAGGATACTTGAGAGAATGTGCACGAATATAAAGAAGACAAGTGTCACACAAAAGTTGTTTTGTTTGAGTTAACTACTTTCTTTTATAAAGATAAGATTTGATTTCATAAATTAGAAATCTTTTTTCTAATTTAAGAGTTGTTGATAAAAACAAGATTGATTAAATCAATTAACTCAACTTGTGATTTGCTTTTGCATGATTTGAGAGAAATTAAATAATAAATTATTTAATTTTGTGTGCATGAAGAAGAAGACTTATTTTTAGAAGATTTGGAAGATATTTAGAAGATAAGAAAGCAAATTAAATAAATAAATTTATTAAATTGTTTGTGTATGCTTTGGAAGAACAAATAAAATGTTTGGTTATATTTTATTTTTAGAGATTGAGAGAATTTAAATAAATTTGATTGATTTATTCAAATTTGGAAAAAGAATTGACTTAATTAAATAATTAAGAATTATTTAATTGTTTGGACGAATTAAACTAAATACAGGATTTTATTTAATTTTGACTTTAGAAGAGATAATTAAATATTTCAATATTTAATTAATTTAGAAGAATATGAATCAAATAAATAAATTTGTTTATTTATTTATTGATAGATGAATTAGAATGAAATAAATATTAAGAATATTTATTTAGACCAAGTCGTGTCATTTTTAGGCGTATACATTTTGCCCCTCTTTGATGCAATGTGTTTTATCACATTGTTTCAAAGAATAAATTTTCTAATAATGATACATGCCCCAATTTTCCCCTGGTACAAGTTTAACGATGGTAGGATGCCCCCTCAGGAGATTGGATGGGAAGAAGGGCAGAAGGACATGAGACGGACAATCTCATGATGAAGAAGGTGAAAAATAGGTGAGAATGAAGAAAAACAGGTCACGGTTTAGAGAAACGGGAAGAAATGGGCTTGGGAAGTAGTCACGGTCGCCACACAACTAGTTAGGGTTCACTTGCTATATATAGGAGCTGGGTCCACAATCCTAGTCATTTGTACACTTGGCTTTTGTTGATAGGTCCTTGAGAGCTTAGGAGAGCACAGGAGCATAGAGCAGTCGGCATAGAGATGGATATTCCACGCGAGGAGCATCACTTTGAGCGAGTCTGACAGTTCGATCAGCAACTGAGGTAGGACCATCGATATAGAGTTCAAAAAAACTTGCCTAGGGTCATTTATTAGTGTAATAAATGCTAGGGAAAAGTAGTTAGGATAGATGTGCCAATTTACATTTTGACGCATATGTGACCCGAAACCATGCATATATAAAGATTCGGTGCATATATGATATGAATCGGTGCATGCATAAGTTCTGCGCATATACATTAAGGGTCGACGCATCTGTCAAGAACTTGTGCATATGTTATAGGAAGCGGTGCATATGCAAAAACTATGCATGTGACATCTGTTGTGGTGCGTTCATACTGAAGTTGCGCTTATGATATGAAAACACGCATTTATGAAATGATACGGTGCATCTATCAGAAGTGGTGCATATAATGTGAAATGGTGCATGAATCTTCTGGTTCGGTACATTTGTTATAGATAGTTAGTTTACTTAACGAAATTGACTCGATTGGCATCTTTCTCGATGCGTCAATCGATAAGTGATCTCTGAGATTGCAGGTATCTAGTCAAGAGATGTTGTATGTTGTTTTGATCAATTTGATATGTTAAGTAATTGATATGATAGTTTGATACTTTGAGTAGTTTTGTAGATTTGGTTGACGCGTTGCTTTGGTTGATTGCAGGAGGACATTCGTGATGTACTTATGTCGCGGGAGCAATTTCCCTTGCTGTTGTTGCAGCAGTACATGCTCACAGAGATGGATCAAGAGGCTCTTGGTGCTATGGGACTTGACTATGTTCGCTTCATGCCCGAGGTTCGTACGAACCTCATTTTGTTGACTGCAGTAGTGGAGCGATTCCACAGCGAGGATGAGACCTTTCACTTGCCTACTGGTGAGATGGCGATTACCTTGGAGGACGTCTACAGGATTATGCATCTACCGATCCAGGGAAAGCTTGTAGAGTATGAGGTGCAGCATGCTACTGGATTGGCAGAGTGCAAGCGAGTTTTTGATGACCCGGAGTTAGAGGGTCAGGTTATCTCTTGGCAGGATATTCATGATTATTATGACTACTTCCCAGGGATAGTGGATGGATTGATTGGGGGTGTTATATGCCCTGATAGGAGGTCATATGGGTTCCCCATTGGTTGGGGTAGGACCATGGAGAGGATGGTTATAGAGGGCACTCATTTTGCATGGGGTGTCTGTGTCTTGGTGCACCTATACCACGATATGCATTAGGTGGTATACCACAGGGGTGCCAGTTTGTCGGTAGGCGTTTCACTACTTCAATTTTGGCTATGGGAGCACATCGCTATTACATGGCTCTGTATGTTTTCCAAGCAGAGGGGTGAGTCGTATAGCTATGGATATGCAGGTGTTATTTCCCATCACAAGCTGGGAAAGCTTGAGTATTGGAGACATGTGTTGGATAATGTAGATAGAGTTGTCTGGCATCCCTATCTAGACTGTGAGCCATGGGATGATGAGGTTGATGAGCTTCCATACTATTTTCAGACTCGGTGGTTGATTGTGTAATGCCCCGTCATGCAACCCTAGAGAGTTAGACATACAAGAGCAAAATTCCAGAAATAATTTTTTTTTAAACAAGTAAATGTGATCACAGTAACCAAGATATCATAATACAAAACATAAAGAAAAGTGCACATTCAACTCCTCTAGGGAAACATAACTGCATCAGTGAATACAAAGTCAAAACCACACAAGTGATATATGTTATACTGCTGCTACAGATAAGATCAACTTCCACCTTTGCAAGATAGTTAATATAAAAAATTACAATACAAGATTACAAGACTGATCACATTGGTTTACAAAAGAATGCATAAGAAAGTATACAACACCACCGAAGGTAGGAAGAAAACTAGAACTGGAACACCTCTGTGCAGAACTCGAACTGCATCTCCAAAAAAGACCAATGGATAGCTCTGCCACCCAACCATGTGGAACCCTAAGGCCCACCCCTCTGAGCTAGGAGATAACGACGAGGATTCCACTAAGCCAAGAAACAACATCCAAAAATAAAAGAACGACAACTGACTTGACACAACTGACCATATCATCAAAGCTGCACAAGACAAGACATCACTCCAGAGGCACTACTAAGGAACAATAGAACTACGTAAGGAGAGTGTCATCGCATGGTCCTAACATGGGTTACCCAGGCTATCTATCACCAGAAGCTGGCCCCCATCTATGGTTACCCTAACAGCCTCTCTCTAGGCACTGGCCCCATAGGGTGACACATAACAGGTCCTCTCATGGAGACAAGGAGGTCGGCCTTGCCAACCAGGCCTTCTCATCCCATCCTTAGCCTGTGAGAGCACTCAAGGCATGGGTGAGGTCTCTTACTTATCTTGTTAAGTGTTTTAATACCCAAACCCTCTTGATTAAGTTATTAAGTTTTTTCCACATGCTTACAACTTCCATGGGGTTACCCAGGTGACCTCTCACTAGGCACTAGCCCCACCATGAAAGCCACTCCCTTAGCGTTCTCTGAACAACAAACATACCACAACATACAGATATAAAAGTCACAACTCAGTTTTGACCCATAACTTACGCCATTCACTAGGCCACAACAAAAGGGTCCTTAGAATTCCATCAAAATTTGAAGCAATACCATTTAGAAACCAAGTACCATATCCAAGGGCCATTCCCCATTCATTACAGGGCACGAAAATCTAAATATCCCATTACATTGCCATGCCACTATCTGGCCCAAAGATCAAGACACCTCACCTCTGGAGTTAGGTACAACCAAAGATAGAGAAACCATAATTAGACAAGGTCAACACTTCCACATTGTCAACAAGTGGCCATAACATCACACAAGATTCCTACTTCACAACAAACCAACATAGACCAAACTCCACCCCAAGGTAATATAATACTCCAATACAAACATAAAGGTACAACCAGAAGGATAATCAGACAAAAGATATTCAATGAACTTCTAATTCAATCATGAGAACAATTTATGAGATTTAAGAAAATTCAAGTTCACGGCATTAACAACAATAAATGGTTTAACCTGACAATCGGCTCCAAGTCACTAAAAGAAAGTAAAATAACATAAACAATGGTATCCACCATTTACAAAGCACAAGGAATATCACAAGCGTGACTAGCAAATTAAAATTCAACCAGGAGATCAATACACTATTATTACCCATGAACTAGAAATAGTAATTCAAATCCTTCTATAATTTCCCTCACAATAGTTACCTACTACAATAATATATCATGGAAATCTCTACCCAAAGACATCATTACTTCCAGCAACAAAATTTCCCGCAAATCATATTTGAAAACGACTTGACATAACCCTTAATGGATGATACAAATTGGCTATCATACAAGACTTTTACTTTCAACGTAATGAAATGATTTAACATATGCTATATCATTAACATGGACATAACTACAGAAATCTAGTATTATAACTCGAAAAACACAAAAGCTCTAACTAATACAATTTCTAATGACATCTGTAAATTTCACAAGGATATTTCTTATGATCAAATATTATCATCAAGCATTTAAAATTTCAATTCAACGCTAAGACATATATATAATTTCCTAGGAGCTAGCATCTTACCAACTTACAAATCCAATTGTGACAGCCATGAGAATCTATAAGCGCATTTTCCTAACATATGCTTCTTATAATTTCAACTAAAGAAATTACATTTCCTAAAACCATTTACCAATCGCAAAAACAACCTTGAAACCTTTAAATTCCCATACAAGCTTAAAAGACATGCTACAACATCATTCATAAATGGATCTTCTAAAATTACATTTATGTTTCACAAGACCGATCACATGCCAATACCATTATACGAATTACAACTTCAAATACAAACATTATAAAACAACCATTATAAACCTATACAATTTCCTATAGGCATAGATGCCCAACTAACCTTTTTACCAAATATCATTTCAAATCAAAAACACTATAAACGTATCTATTTTCCTAACATTTAACCACTTATAAAAAAAAGCAAATCAAACTTATGTGTTTTCGTATGAGCATGGATTACCGTCTATTATTTTACCACTTAAAATTTCTAATATAAACAACTACCATGAAATCCATATCTTGACTAACCATTTTAAACATAGCTAAAGATAATAATAATAATTCATGATGAAGTTAAAAGTGTTTTCATTTAACAAAAGAAATAACTTGAGACTATGGAATAAGTATAAATTCAAGACATCTTATCCTAATTAAGTTAGTAGCTTATTTCCTTATAAGATTGACAATATATACATCTCTGATTTTTCCAATATAAACATTAAAAAAAAAAAAAAACATACTCTTACTACAAGATCATAATTTAATTTTAAAAAAAAGTTATTGATAAAATTATCCTTCCTATCTAAATTAAATTCTTTTTAAAGATATCATAGTAATTTCACATGCTAATTACATAGGATCTTTCTAATTTAACAAAATATGATAAATTCTATATAAACTCATAAATATCTTGTCATACTTAGGAGATAAAACTATATATAATAACAATTTATTAAATAAATTCTATCTAATAAATAACATTCCATTATAATATTAATTTCATTAATAATTAAAATATACTCCTCTTTCCATTTATTAATCAATAAAATACTCCTCTTCCAAATAAGAAATTTAGAATGTAAATAGAAGATTCTAAAAGAATAAAAGAAAACTACTTTTCTTTAAAAAGAAACTACTTTTCATTCTAAGGAAAGCTACATATCATTATTATAGTCATTATAATTATAATAACTTACTTAAACCACTAAAACTTACATTAAATACATGTTAAACACTAATGCAGAATTCTTATTTCTAACTCCACACATACTAATTTATATCCTAACATATAAAATAACAATTTTAATATCTTACTTTCTATTCCAAAGACAATTCAATTTTAATTTCACTACCAATATTATTACTATTTCAATTTGTACAAAACTTTGGCTTTTTCCCTCATATATCTTATAAGAATTAAACACTTATATGCATTTACATTATAAATTTGCAATTATTTTCTTTCATTTTGGTAACAAACTATAACTTAATTCATTATCCTTTTAGAATACTTTCTAACTTCTAATGATAGTAACTAATTCTATAAGGGAAAGAAAATGATTTAAATATACTATCTTAATGCTTAGCAAGTTTAAAACAATATTTTAAGTTTTTAACTAATGCATCCTCATTTTTCCTTAGTTGCAATCTCAGATTTCTTTCAGGATACCATAAGAGAGCTTTGTAAGGGGTGTGTGATCTCTTCAACCTTACTAAGAGTAAGTAAGCATTTAAGCATTAATTTTATTTTGCTCAGTGTGGATTGAATTGTTTATCTCAATTTGATTTGTTGGGCTTATTCAATTTTGTATTTTATTGCAAACAGGTTAGCATCAAAACATGCTTGATGGATGACCTGAATAAGACACTTCAAGATTCTCAAATTTAGATGGACCAAGATGTGAGCTTTTATTGTGAGCTTAATCATATGCAACTGGGAAGGCACGTAATATCTTAACAGAAGGATGTGCACAAAATGGATTGATCAGCAAGTGACACGAGTAGGTGTTCAATATAAGACCAAGTTGATGCTACAGGAGGGTCAGCTTGCATGCCAGGACACTATGATAATAACCAACTTGTTTATGAATGATTGCAGAGAGAAGGAAATTAGATCTCCACCCCATAGAATCGCTTTCCAGCTACTACGATTTCAGATTGAAAGAAATGGATGAAGAAGGCTTAGAGTATAAACATGGTATTGCTGCCCTCTCTTGAAATTTGAAACCTATAAATTATACTACTACTGTTTGCCAGGGCTGATTTGGTGAGGATTTAATCTGTTTAGAAGAATGCCATGGATAAAGAACTATAGGAAGACATCGGATGCAGTAGGCGACAGGACAACTACCAGGCATAAAATGATAGATTTGAGGAACAATGCCCAAACTAACAAGCATGCAAAGATGATTAAAACAACAGAAGAGAAAGAGAGAGATATTCCCACTTAGAGACACAACAATCACAAATAACATTGATTCAATTATTCAAAAGGCATACCTGGAATCTTATTCTTGAGCTTCAAAATTTCCTTCCCATTGATTTCCTTTCTTTCCCCATTCTTCTTCTGCAAAAACTCTCCCCCTAAAATTTTCCATGAACCCCCTTCAAATATTCCTACTATCATAAAAATAGCCAAAACCATAATTTCCATCCCATAACTCTCCCCTTACTAGAATCCACTTCCTCAAAAATTAAATATATTAAATTTTCCACCACCAAAAAGATTCTTCCAATCTTATAATTTATAACCACTCATACAACAACTCACTATTAATAAAATTAAACTTATAAATACAATATAAAATAGTATCTAACAAAGAATATTTACTCATTTAATATGATATTAAATATTTATAATTTATCTATTATTACTATTAAAATTATTAATTAAATTTCTATCAAATATTTAATATTTCACAAAATTAATATTATTTATTTACAAAATAGATTAATAATCTCTATTAAATGAAACAATTAAACCAACAACAAGAAACTCAAAATTACATACCAAACATTTCCAACGACAACACTCTACAGAACAACGGAGACTCACAACCATGCTCCACACCGACCAAACTGACAGAACCTAAGACTGAGAACTCATCGTTATTGAGAATGATAACAACTGGGGAACCTCATGTTATCTCCATTCCACAACTCAGAGAATTCATATTCGACAACTCAAGGCATTTATTTCCCATATCAAAATTATTCTGAGCCAATATAAATTGATAATCCATAATTCCAAATTAATGACATAAATACTCTTGAACAACAGATAATCAACTCGAGTCTATTTTAAAATCTAACCAAGGAATCAATCCAAGTTCTAAACCAACCAAATATTATGTAATAATCATAATAGAAGCATTATTAGTTAATAATAGATCATAAAAGTATTTTTCCAACCACAAATAAACATTATTAACACGACTCGACTATACATCACAACACGAGATACCCAACATAACAAGGCAAGACCACGACTCGAGACAACAATAGAAGACAAGGACCGACCTAGTGGAATAGACCTTGCATTATCTCCCATCATTAATACCCATTGGTGTAAGAAGCCACTCGAACCTGCTATATCAGGTGGAGTTGAGGTTCAGTACCTGCAGCCTGCATCCAAGCAATTGGTTGTATAAAATCAAACACATATATGCCAACACACACAGAGAGTCAAAGAATCGTGGCATAGTAGGGTACTCGAAGTGAGTAGTACTACACCGTCTCTGCTCTTGAAACAATATCATAACAACTTTTATCTAAATTCAACCACCACAATTCAAATAACACACTATAATATTAATTCGCATCATAACTGAAATAACAGTAGTGCCATCATAAACTCATAATACCTGTCTAATTATATCAGTCAAACATAGTTCATCAAAATAAACATAAATCATGACCTACTAATCAATTGTCTTAGACTGAATCAATGCAATGAACGACTAACAACTGTCGCCAATTTGACAGAGAGCAATGCAGAACCACCGCTATCACAAGCCAATGACGAGGGGGCACTACAGATTGGGAGGACATGATTCATACTAGAGATGTAGATTGTTAGCCGAGTTTAGAGGCAGTTTGGGAGGATACAGGGTCAACTGCAGGAGCAGGCAATGTTCACCCAAACACACGTTGAGCGGTTCAGATGGGGCCCAGTTGCTTCCTATGAGGAGGTAGTAGCAGAGTTTCAACAGACTCCCTACGTGGCCTGGCTGATGAGGAGGGAGGTGATAGATGCAGGGATGACTCCTGATTACGAGGAGTGGTTTGTAGCTCATCCATTCCTGAGATATTCAGGACCTGGTGAGTTGGTTCCTCACCTTGATGAGGAGGATTCAGATTATGAGGATGGTAGAGGTAGGACGAGGAGGAGGAAATGGAGGAGGGGTAGAGGAGGACGAGGAGATGGAGATGATGGAGGGGATGGAGGAGGAGGAGGGGGAGGGGGAGGTGATGGAGGAGGGGGAGGGGGAGGTGGAGGTGACGGAGGAGGGGGAGGGGGAGGTGGAGGTAGAGGGAGGTAGAGATAGAGGAAGAGAGTGGGAGAGGGACCCTCCCAGCAGCAGCAGGTAATGCAGCCACAGGTTACACCATAGGTGGGTCAGTAGATACAGATGCCAGCACTGCAGCAGGTAGCTCAGCAGCAGGTGCCCCAGCAACAGGTTCCTCAGCCAGATTTATAGCAGCAGGCGATTATTATGCTGCAGGGTCACGTGAGACAGCTCAAGGCACATCTCCGAGCACTAGAGTCCTAGAGATAGTCTGATGCACATGTTTTATCTAGGCTCACTATAGAGTGGGATGCAACATTGGCGAGGGTATGGGCCCTAAGACTGGAGAGAGACGTGGCCCTAGCTACTTTGGGTACCAATGGAGCTACCAATTTCCTAGTCACACAGGTGCAACAGGCTCAGGCGTAGCTTGCATAGATTTAGACAGAGCTTTCTAGGGCACATGCCCAGACTCAGTATTATAGGGGTCTATACCACGGGGCTGTGCTAGCAGATCAGAGGGCACCTAGCTTCAGGAGCTAGTCAGTAGCCGGTACATCTCAGAGGGCAGGGGGTTCATGGTCTGCAGTGTCAGTGATGGGTCCACAGCAGTCTAGGTCAGGCCGCGGTGGAGGAGGAGCGGGCTGTGGTGGGAGCAGTGCCCCATGGCAGTAGGGCTAGTCGTTTCACTTGTACTAATTTTTGACTATTGTATACACATTTTTGATGGCTCATAGATAGCCTGATATGTATATATTTGTATCATTTTGTACCGAGACATGTATCATTATTGTTGTGATGTATACACTTTATATGATTCTGACTCAAAGATGGACTTTGATATGTTGTACATTTGGACATGATTTATGTTTATTTATATGATGATGTAGCTATATGATCTCTATATGCAGTTTGTTTATGCTATATGTCATGGATGCATTCTATCTTATGATGTTTCACATGTGATGTACACTTTTATTTTGTCTATATGATGCTATGTGATGTCGCTATGGATGCACTGTATTATTCTATACTATGATGCTTACTTATGATTCTAGGACTCTGATATGATGATGATGTAATGCAGACTTGGATGATTTCTGATGATCTAATATGCAAATGTGGATATTATCTATATGATTATGTAGTGTTATGTGATGATCTACATGTATTTGTCTATGTTTTTGATTTTTTCTATTGACACTATGTTTATGATGCAAATGTATATGGATGACCTAATGCACTTATTATGTATGCAAAATGATTTAATCATGTTAATGACTATCTCATGTGATATGATATGCAATTTAATGTTATGTTTTTGTTATGTCCAAATGTACTCAATCGACATAGAAATGACACAATGATAGATAGAAGACTAACTGATAGAAGAAATGTGAATGAGAGGATCACAAGTTTTATTTGTCAACATTGATACTCTACATAGGAATTTTTAGTGCATGGGATATGGATGTAAATGGATACGATATGGATGTGAAATGGTTTTTCTATCTTGATACTGCAAGTATTTTGAAGTGCTTATTTCATCATTGGGCTATTTTTTGGTACTTTTTCCAAATGTTGTAAGAAAATACAAGCATCTAGGTATAATTGAACTAAGATGACCTGAGTATCGCTTACATGGATTTTGATTTTGCAAGTTAATACAAGCATCTAGGTATAATTGAACCGAGATGACCTGAGTATTTCTTGCATATCAACAGACAAGGATTGCCCCCTTTCATGTTAGACCTCTGAAGTCCTCGATGATCTTTTGCCGATCATGTCATTAGACAAGGATTTCACATTACTAAAGATTAATCCACAAACAATAGACAAAGAAAATGATTATGCCCCCATCATAGAATCTCTAGTTTTTTACATCCTCAAGTTAGAGGGTCAGGTTATCTCTTGGTAGGATATTCATGATTATTATGACTACTTCCCAGGGATAGTGGCTGGATTTATTGGGGGTTTTCTATGCCCTGATAGGAGGTCACATGGGTTCCCCATTAGTTGGGGTAGGACCATGGAGAGGACGGTTACGGAGGGCACTCATTTTTCATGGGGTGTCTATGTCTTGGCACACCTATACCATGATATGCATCAGGTGGTATACCACAAGGGTGCTAGTTTGTCAGCAGGCGTTTCACTACTTCAGTTTTGGCTATGGGAGCACATTGCTATTAAATAGCTGATCTGTATGTTTTCCAGGCAGAGGGGTGAGCCATATAGATATGGATATGCAGGTGTTATTTCCTAGCACAAGATGGGAAAGATTGAGTATTGGAGACACACGCTAGATAATGTAGATAGAGTTGTCTGGCGTTCCTATCTAGACTGTGAGCCATGGGATGATGAGGCCGATGAGCTTCCATACTACTTTCAGACTCAGTGGTTGATTGGAAGGAGGCAATTCATACTAGAGAGGTAGATTGTTAGCTGGGTTTAGAGGCAGTTTGGGAGGATACAGGGTCGACCGCAGGGGCAGGTACTATTTGCCTGAACACATGCTGAGTGGTTCAAATGGGGCCCGGTTGCTTCCTATGAGGAGGTACTAGCAGAGTTTCAGCAAAATCCCTACGTGGCATGATTGATGAGGAGGGAGGTGATAGATGTAGGGATGACTCCTGATTACGAGGAGTGGTTTGCAGCTCATCCGTTCCTGAGATATTCAAGACCCAGAGAGTTGGTTCCTTGCCTTGATGAAGAGGATTTAGATTATGTGGATGGTGGAGGCAGGAGGATGAGGAGGAGATGGAGGAGGGGTAGAGGAGGATGAGGAGATGGAGATGATGGAGGGGATGGAGGAGGAGGAGGGGGACATGGGGGTGACGGAGGAGGAGGAGGGGGAGGTGGAGGTGATGGAGGAGGAGGAGGTGGAGGTGACGAAGGATGGGGAGGGGGAGATGGAGGTAGAGGGAGGCAAAGACAGAGGAAGAGAGTGGGAGACGGACCCTCCTAGAAGCAGTAGGTAGTGCAGCCATAGGTTGCACCATAGGTGGGTCAACAGATATAGATGTTGCCACTACAGCAGGTGCCCCAACAATAGGTTCCTCAGCCATATTTACAGTAGCAGGTGATTATTACGCTGCAAGGTTAGGTGAGACAGCTCAGGGTACATCTCTGAGTGGCAGAGTCCCAGAGAGAGTCTGACACACAAGTTTTATTTGGGCTCACTGTATTGCAGGATGTAGCATTGGCGAGGGTATGGGCCTTAAGACTAGAGAGAGATGTAGCCCTAGCCACTTTGGGTACCGATGGAGCTATCGGTTTCCTAGTCACACAAGTGCAGCAAGCTCAGGCATAGCTTGCACAGATTCAGATGGAGCTTTCTAGGGCGCATGCCCAGACTCAGTATTATAGGGGTCTATACCACGGGGCTGTGCCAGCAGATCAAAGGGCACCCAGCTTCAGAAGCCAGTCAGTAGCTGGTACATCTCAAAGGGCAGGGGGTTCATGGTCTGCAGTGTCGGTGATGGGTCCACAGTAGTCTAGGTCAGGCTGCGGTAGAGGAGGAGCGAGCAGTGGTGGGAGTAGTGCCCCATGGCAGCAGGGCTAGTCGTTTCACTTGTACCAATTTTTGACTATTGTATACACATTTTTGATGTCTCATAGATAGCCTGATATGTATATATTTGTATCATTTTGTATCGAGATATGTATCATTATTGTTGTGATGTATACACTTTATATGATTCTGACTCAAAGATGGACTTTGATATGTTGTACATTTAGACATGATTTATGTTTATTTATATGATGATGCAGCTATATGATCTCTATATGCAGTTTGTTTATGCTATATGTCATATATGCATTCTATCTTATGATGTCTCACATGTGATGTACACTTTTATTTTGTCTATATGATGTTATGTGATGTTGCTATGGATGCACTGTATGATTCTATACTATGATGCTTACTTATGATTCTAGGACTCTGATATGATGATGATGATGTAATGCAGACTTAGATGATTTCTGATGATCTAATATACAAATGTGGATATTATCTATATGATTATGTAGTGTTATACAATGATCTACATGTATTTGTCTATGTTTTTTATTTTTTTTGTTGACACTATGTTTATGATGCAAATGTATATGGATGACCTAATGCACTTATTATGTATGTAAAATGATTTAATCATGTTAATGACTATCTCATGTGATATGATATGCAATTTAATGTTATGTTTTTGTTATGTCCAAATGTACTCAATCAACACAGAAATGACACAATGATAGATAGAAGACTGACTGATAGAAGAAATATGAATGAAAGGATCACAAGCTTTTATTTGTAAACATTGATACTTTGCATAGGAATTTTTAGTGCATGGGATATGGATGTAAATGGATACGATATGGATGCAAAATGGTTTTTCTATGTTGATACTGCAAGTATTTTGAAGTGCTTATTTCATCATTGGGTAGTTTTTTTGGTACTTTTTCCAAATGTTGTAAGAAAATACAAGCATCTAGGTATAATTGAACCGAGATGACCTAAGTATCACTTACATTGATTTTGATTTAGCAAGTTAATACAAGCATCTAGGTATAATTGAACCGAGATGACTTGAGTATTTCTTACATATCAATAGACAAGGATTGACCCCTTTCATGTTAGACCTCTGAAGTCCTCGATGATCTTTTGCCGATCATGTCATTAGACAAGGATTTCACATTACTAAAGATTAATCCACAAACAACAGACAAAGAAAATGATTATGCCCCCATCATAGCATCTCTAGTTTTTGACATCCTCTAGTAGCATAGAAAGACATAATAACAAAAATCAAGACTCTGTAAGTTAACTTGATCACAAACACAAAACATTCTTTCATTAGATGTGTTTTCTTGCCATAATTTAGATAGAATCATTTAGGGTATTTAGGTACTTGTTTTCTTTGCTTTGGATAGGTTGTTGTCTTGCATCAAAATTTCTATTTTGATAGTGGGCTTTGCTTGTGCTTGCATGCATGCCTAGTGAAACGAACCCTAAGGGACTGACCTAGTGCCTCAGGGGTGCATTGCTAAATGGCCTTGCCTATGTGACGACGTAGAGGCAACATAGTTCGGGACTTGGACCACGCGGATGGACTAGAGGATAGACGACAAGGTATAGAACGAATGGGAAGCCTCGAGGGCGCATTGATAATGGCCTTGCCTACATGACAACGTAGAGGCAACGTAGTTTAGGGACTTAGACCCTATGATACTAACGACATACACTATGCTAGGCTGACACTGTGGATAGGATACTGGATAAGACCTTAGTTGATAAGGCGACAAAAGAGATAGAGTATCAAGCCATGATAGGTTATCTCTAGGTTTTTATTATGAAATAGATATGGATTGGACGAGAAAAAATGGAAGGAGGAATGGACACACAATGATTGGTTTCCCAAAGATGGAGGAGGCAGTTTATCACAAGTAGCGCCTGTTTACCAAGTTTTCACCACTTGTCTTTATTTACACAGAAGCTAAAAGTACACATGATTCCTATTTGCCAAGTTTTCATCATGGTACCTATCCAAGGCACCTGTTTGCCAGGTTTTCACTAGAGGATGATTTTTTTATTATTTTTTCACTTTTTTCTGATTTTTTTATTTTATTTTATTTTTTTGAATTTTTGCCCCCGTTACATTGGGGTTCTCTTAGGTATAGAATCGGCGAAGATGCATAATGTTGATTGGGTCATCGAACAACTCACCCTCTGATGTTGCTAACTGATATGCTCCTGATCCATAAGCAGCAATGATTACGTAAGGACCAAGCCAGTTGGGCTCAAACTTACCTTTCTTTTCCTGATCTTGTTGATTGTGGGGATTTTCCTTAAGCACTAGATCACCAACATTTAATATCCTAGGATGGACCCTGTGATTGTAGCTTCGTGACATTCTCTGTTGATATGCTTTGAGATGGTTGAAGGTGATCTATCTCTTCTCCTCTAACAACTCTAACTCTTGCAGTCTGGAAACTCTGTAGTCTTCATCAGTGATAAGACCTTTTAACGACACCCTTAGAGATGGTAACTCGACCTTGATGGGCAAAATGACTTTAGATCTATAGACAAGGGCATAAGGGGTAGCACCTATGGGAGTGCATATACTAGTTTGATAGGCCCACAAAGCGGGATTCAGTTGTTGTGCCAATCACAGCCAACATCATTGACTGTCTTCTTGAGGATTTTCAGGATTGTTTTGTTGGATGCCTCTGCTTGGTCATTGCCTTGTGGATAGTAGGGGGTGGAGAAATGGTGTTGGATTTTGAATTTCTCACAAAGCTCTTGGACATCCTGGTTCTTGAAAGGTCTTCCATTATTCATGATGATGGATGAGGGAATTCTATATCTACAGATAAGGTAATTGAGGATGAATGAGGCAATCTATTTGCATGTGACATTGGTGAGTGGAACGGCTTCAATCCACTTGTAAAATATTCAGTGGCAGTTATTATGAACTTGTGGCCATTGGATGATGGAGGATGAAATTTGCCCACAAGGTCGAGTCCCCATTGACAGAATGGCCAAGGTGTCGTTAAAGGTCGTAACTCTTGAGCTGGTGCATGGATGAGTTTTCCATGTATCTGGCACTACTTGCATTTCTTCACAAATTGATATGAATTAGTTTCCATGTTTGGCCAATAGTATCCCAAACGCATGAGTTTCTTAGCTAAAAAAGGACCGCTAGAGTGTGTCCCGCAAATTCCTTCATGTACGTCTCGCAAGGCAATTTGAGATTCTTCACGTTCTAAACATCAGAGTAAAGTACCATCCAGACCTCGGCAATATAGGGTATCAGCGATAATGGTGTAATAGGAGGTTTGGCGAATGAAGGTTCAGTGTTGGTTAGAAGACAAGTCAGTTGGTAGGGTGTTATCCTTGAGATAAGTGTAAATATTACCATACCAAGGTGAATCAGATCCGATTAGTAGGCATATGGAGTGTGTTTCAAGGATATCATAAGCTAGTTGCATAACTGACTCCACCAAGAACTCATACCATGATTCATTCTTTGGGATCTCGAGGAGCGAGGCAATTGTCGCCATGGCATCTACTGCTTTGTTTTCAATGCGAGGTATCTGCTCAAAGGAGATGATCACAAAGTACTCTTTAAAGTCATCTACCATACACTTGTATGGTATTAACTTGTCATCTTTGGTCTGATAGTCATCGTTGACTTAATTGATTACCAGTTGGGAGTTGCTAAAGACATGTAGCTCCTTTATTTTCCATTTTGTTGCCATTTTGAGACTAATGACCAAGGCCTCATACTCTACTATATTGTTTGTGCATAGGAATAGCAAACGATAAGACTTAGGTATGGTGTCGCCATGAGGAGTGACCAACAAGATTCCTGCCCTGGATCTTTGGTTTGTATAGGATCCATCAAAGTAGAGTTTCCATGAATGTGTTGTGATATTGAATATGGATTCATTTGGAAACTTGAATGTCATTGGTGTGGTATCCTGTAGTGGTGCTTCTACTAACTAATCGATAATGATTTGACCTTTGATAGCCTTCTGTTCTACATACTCAATGTCATATTCGCTTAGGAGCATCACCCATTTAGCTAGGCGACCTGTGAGAGCTACTTTGCTTAATAGGTATTTTAATGGATCTATCTTTGCAATAATCTTGACTAAATGTGCTAGCATGTAATGTCGTAGTTTTTGGGAAGTAAAAACCACAGCAAGACATGATCTTTCTATTTGGGAATATTACAGTTCATAGCCCACCAATGTGTGACTGATATAGTAGATAGCTCTTTCTTTGCCTTCATAATCCTGTTGTGCTAATAGGGCTCCGAGAGCTGTTGGCGTAGTAGATATATATAGATACAGTGGCTTACTTGGATAGGTGGCATTAGAATAGGTGGATTCATGAGGTATTTCTTTAGCTTGCGAAATCCTTCCTCACACTTTTCATCCCATTTGAATGGTATGCTTTTTTGCAATAGGTGAGTAAAAGTTTGACACTTGTCTGCCAGTTGTGAGATGAACTGACGAATTGCCTATAACTTGCCCTGTAGAGACTGTAGTTGAGTGATGTTCTTTGGTGGTGGCATTTCCATGATAGCTTTGACTTTGGTAGGGTCTACTTCGATCCCATTTGCTGATACAATGAAGCATAAGAGCTTGCCGGAGGTGACTCCAAACACACATTTCTTCGAGTTCAACCTGACCTTGAAGTGTTCTAGTCTCTGAAAGACCTTCTTGAGTACATCTAGGTGGGATTCTCTTGTTGTGACTTTGCAAGAATGTCGTCTACATAGTCCTCCATTGTGACGTGCATCATATCATGGAAGATAGTGGTCATAGCACATTGATATGTTGCTCCTACATTCTTTAACCCAAATGGCATGACGTTCCAGTGGAAGGTGACCCATGGACAAGTGAAATCTATTTAATGCTAGTCTTCTAGTGCTATCCTAATTTGATTGTATCCGAAGAAGCCATCCATAAGAGAAAGCATGCTATGTCCTGCTGTCAAGTTGACTATGATATCAATGTTAGGCAATGAAAAGTCATCCTTGCGGCAAGCCTTGTTTAGATCTCAGAAATCATTTCATAGTCTGACTCTGCCATTAGGTTTGGATACTGGCACTATGTTGGATACCCACTCTAGATAGTCAATCGCTTTGATGAACCCTACATCCAGTAGTTTCTTGAGTTCCTCTTTTACTAGTAATGCAATGTGTGGATGCATCTTCCTAAGCTTCTACTTGACTAGTTTAACCCCTAGATCTAGTGGAAGATGATGGAGAATCAAATCTAGATCTAAACTGGGCATATCTGTATATGACCAAGCAAAGTTGACTTGCTTTTTCTTAAAGAATGGTACAAATTTTGTCTTTTTCGATGGAGAGAGAGACTTTACAAAGTGAATGATCTTAGGATTATCTTCTATTCCAATGTTGAAAGGTTATGTAGGTTCCACAACAATCTGAGACTTCTCTTGGTACATGTCAATGGGGAGAGTGTCAAGCCTTCCATTGTTTGGCACCTCAGAGAGGTTTTTGCCATTCGATGCGTCCTTTCTTTTTACTATTTTGGGATTTGATACTACTGCAGAGCAGTTTTCACCATCAGATCTATTTTTTATTTTAATGTTTTTGCGACTGGAAGGCTTGGCACCCTCTCTGAAATAAGCCACAGTGTTGAGTTCAATGGCAAAGCTAGCTTTATGATCTCCTATAGGTAGGTGGTCCCTAAATTCCATGAAGTCAATATAGGCATCATCATTTTGGAACATGTCTAGTTGCAGGGTTCCTTGCAAATCCCAGTCGATAAGTTCAGGATACATAAGGGGAAGGGGGTCAGAAGATAGATCTAATTTGTTGGGTGTGATAGTTTGAATGGATATATGGTTAGGATTCATATTGGTAGGGATAAGATCCGAGATGGTACTTTCTTCCAGATTGTTTATTACAATGGAACTCTGACCTTCCTCAAAAGTCGTACTCTCAGGGGTTGGTGAATCACGCTCTAATGGTCTATGTGTTAGCGTTTGTCCCTCATGGTAGGGGCTATAGGTTTGAATGGTATCAATTCCTTTGTCCTCGTAGGAGTGCTCATTGAGTTCATCCCACTCATACTCATTAGAGTCTGTGTCACTGTCTTCTTGTAGGTTATGGATCTATTCCACAAAACAAGCATTTGCCTTAGCTTTGTCCTTGTATCCTAGCCCTTTTGTATTTCTCGCCAATGAGGATGAGGAAGGTTGGATGGGCTCTGTAATTCCTTCTTTTCTTAGGCCAATGGGGCCTTGTCCTTCATAACCCATTCTGTGTAGGATAGGCTCACCACGCCCATAGATTTCTGTTGGGAGCTTAGGTGGTTCTTGTTGTGTGTTATCTTCCTCCATGTATAGCCATTGCAAGATATCTCTTTCTTCACTCTCATCTGATAGGGTCCCCCATTTTACAAAGGGAGCTGTGGGAGCTTTGGGAGGAGCAAAAGGTTTTGGAATGTACTTAGGTGTAGGTTTCCCAAAGGATTTTGGAGATAGAGGCATTTTGGCTAAGTTGAGGATGTGCTCGATGGAGTATTCCCCTACCCCTGTTTCTTTGATTGTAATTTTCTACTCCTTGGGCTTGGATGAGGAAGCTTTGGAGGTAGAATCATGGTGTGAGATGGGGGATGTGGAAGCTCTACTGTTGGGAATGATGCAATCAGGCTTTGAGCAGATAGAGTTGCAATGTTGAAAAGGGTCAGGATCACCTTGGATGGTGATCTGTTTGCTGTCATGAGGAAATTTGATGCATTAGTGGTAGGTAGAAGGTACAACCTTCATGGCATGAATCTAGGGTCTACCTAGGAGGATGTTATAGGCTAGCTCCCTGTCGAGGACTTGACAAACAACGTCCTTTACCACTAGTCCAACTTGTATCGGTAACACCACTGTTCCTTTAGTAGTTCTTTCTTCTTCATCATAGGCCTTAATAGTGATCTTTTTCCTAGGATCCACTGCAGTTTCAGAGAACCCCAATGTAAGGACTAGCTTGAGCATGCAAATATTTAAACCGGCTCCTCCATCAATAAGAACTCTTTTGATACGGTGTTTATGAATGAAGGCGACGATATGCAAGGGTGTGTTATGGGGATGAGACACTGAAAGGTCATCCTGTTTGGTGAACGATATGGTGCTTGAGGAGGTTAGATTTCCTACCATGGCTTGAAACTTCTCTTGGGCTAGGTTCATGGGCATAGTTGTTTCCACTAGGGCTTTATCAAGAATTTCTTTGTGGGAGGGAGATAGATGCAACAACACTAAGATAGATATGTGGGCAGGAGTTTTTCAAAGTTGGTCTATGACACAGTACATATGGGAGTTAGACGAAGAAGGTGATGTCCTTGGAGGAAGCGTGTTTAATGTGACCTTATCACTGCGGGTGATGATGCTACAATCAGTTTTGTTGGGTCCTGATTGTTGGTTTAATGTGACCACATTGACTTGTGGGATGTGTTCCGATATGCGGTTGATGGTATAATCAAACGGCACGCTCACATAGTTAGCATTGTTGTGTCCGTTGTTTTAATTCTGCCTATTACGGTGGTTGTTGTTGTTGTTGTTATTGTATTATGGCCTATCGTGGTTGAGGAGTGGATCCTTGTATGCCACATGCGTCTCATTAGAGGTATGTTCTTTAGTGCCTACCTGATTTTGGTCAAGTATGTCTTGAATGATGTGTTTGAGATGGATACAATCATTGGTCTTATGGCCTCTTCCTCTATGATATTCACAGAAATTAGTATCTTTCCAATAATGAGGTTTTATTTGAGGTTCATAGTCGCTAGTGGGAGGAAGAGTGATCTCATTGTTGGCTAGTAGGTTTCTTAATGCAGACTCCTGGGACTCCCCTAGTGGTGTGAATTTTTGTCTAGGGTTGGAGGTGAACCATGGCTTTGGCTCATGAGAGAAAGTTTTGTTTGGTGTAGCATTGCTTTCTTCTCCTTTGAGAGTGAAGATTGGTTGCTGTTTGGGAGCCGCTACTTTGGCATCAACTACTCCATCATTGATGACATTTTTGTTCTTTGTCCAAAACTTTGACTTGTCCATGGTGTAGTTAGAGTTAGGGGCGTCCTACAACTTTATTTGCCCCTTGGCGATCATAGCTTTCTAGATAAATAATCCTATCTCAATGACTTTCGTAAATGAGGTAGGGCATTGAATTTGGATTTGGTAACTTAGATCGGAGTTAAGGTTGTGGATAAACATCTCTATCAATTGGTTCTCAGGCACATCATATGAGCATTTTCTCGCGAGTTGTCTCCACCTTTGTAAGAAAGAGGTGAAGGATTCGCCACCCTTTTGCTTTGTATTGCATAGGTCAAGCATGGAGACTTCGTGTTCAATGTTATATGAGAAGTGTGTGACGAACTTGTTTACTAACTCATCAAAAGTTTTGATACCCGGGGGGAGTTGTGAGAACCATTCCATGGCTTGTCCACCTAGAGATCTAAGGAATAGTCTCATTAGGAATGTTTCATTGTGAGCTACTTCTAGACAAGTAGCGCTAAATTCCCTAATGTGATCTCTTGGGTTTCCTTTCCCTTTGTATTTGTCAAACTTAGGAACTTCAAATCGAAAGGGGAAGGGTACCATGTTCAAGCTTTTGTCAAAGGGATATGGTGCTATATCTTCCAAGGAATAATGTTTAGTGGGCATCCCTGTTTTGAGTTCCTCTAATTGTTGTGTTAGGCCTTCAACGTGTTTCTGCAATGTTTCCATAGGTGTGTTTGGGTCTATGACTTTCTTTCCTTTGTCTTTGTCAAGGGAGTTTTCCTCATTTGTGCTCTTTTCGTGAGTTCTTTCCTCTCCTAGTTCTTTTAATGCCTCAACGTCAAAGTCAGCGGGGAGTTTAAGTCCTTGATTTGCAAGATGAAGAAAGTACTTGTGAGGGTCCTCATTGAGCACTTTGGCTAGCATGTGTTGAAATTTTTAATCTTGGAGGGGTCCTTGGTATTGCTCATGGGAGATTTCCTCATCACTGTCATGAGGGGATATAATGCGGTAAGATGTTCTGGCCATTTCAAGTTGTTTTTGGTGTTGGGATCTAGTTAAAACCATACAAGGCAATGTGGGAAGAAGTGGGGTGAAACTAGAGACTTTGGTAAGGTGTTGGGGTAGGTTGGTGAGAAGAGGATACTTGCGGTGACAAGATTTGAACAAGGTACTCTTTTGATCAATGATTCCAAGTAAGTTGGTCGATGCAAGACAATAGCCATAAGTAAGGATAGTCGATACCCGTTTATTATGTAGAGACTAGTCTTGCACCAAGACCACTAGTGAAGTTCTATGACCTACTAGGGTTACTTGAATCTGTAATGATCTGAAAAAGGTCTTGCACTAATCTGATATAGGAACTTTGACTTGTTTGCGGGAAGACCTGGTAGAAGGTGAACGAGATGACCGACAAAAGAGAGGGTATGCTATGGAAATGAATGGAAGAGATGACTACATGGTAAATCTGATCCTAGAAACTAGAACAAGGATGAAATGGGTACCCAGAAATGCTGAAAATTTTCTCTCAAAAGATGTGGAAAAGCTCACTGTTATGGATGCGTAGCAATAAATGCGCTGAAACAGAGGATAAATGCGCCATAAGTCAGGACAAATGCACAGCTCTGGTGAAGGACAAAAGCACAATAATAGATGACAAATGCATAGGAAGTCACAGTAGGTCAAAATGGATGCGCAGCTTCAGAGGGTACATGTGCAACTCTAGCTTTCTGATTGTTTTTACAATTTTCTCAGCACATTTTCAGTGTTTTTTGGTTTCTTGGTTGCATGTTGGTCTTTTTGATCTGATTTCCTCAATTATGGCAAGTAAAACGTAGCAAACACAAAGAAGTTTTCATGATTTTTGATCTTTTTTTACAATTTTTGGACTCTTTTTTACTCAAAAGCAAGTACAAATCCTAGGCTGGTTGCGACAATATAAATCAAATTCTCACTATTTCTAAATGAGGCATGTTCGGGAGGTGATAATCGCCCTTCCTTGCACCGACTTATAGGGGTTTTTGGCTACTAAAAACAAAGGATGATTAATAAGTGCAACCGTTCGAGTTGTTATACATGTGGCATCACTACTCTCTATTATGGAGTCTCGCAGCCTACAAGGGTTGCGCCTTGGAGGGTTTTGGGAGAGGTTGGTTGTCAATATAACACAACTTCACTCGTTGTTTGAAGCTTTCGCTCCAAACACAATTTATTTATAGTGGCTTGGCAGAGCTTAGCTTTAGCTTGTTACCACTTAAGGTCATTCCCACTTGGACGGAATGATATCCAAGGGCAGGCCTCTCTAAAGGTTTAACACATGCGAAAATGATATGTCTGGCATTTTGGTCACCCAAGATAGGGGAGAGCATAGGCCTAGTATCATTCCCAAAAACACAAAAGACAGTGGTTCTTTTCCCCTAATTAAAATGAAAAAGACTAAATGTGTTAAGCTACTTGGGCACACACGCGAGTTGTTAACTTTGAAAGCAAGATAGCAATGGTTCAATTTTATCCTCCTAGCATTAGGACTATATTCAATTTGTTGATGCAATAATATCAAATTACAATCCTTCCTAGTTAGATTTACATGTGATTTTGCATGAACATCTGATTACTATCCTTTAGATCAAGAGGTGAGTTAACAAATGCAGCTATATGACTAAACTAGCCCCTAACCTGCAAGTAGATCAGAGAATTTTCCTACGAAAAGTGTCAACGTTAGCAAAATCACAAGAAAACCCAAAAAGTCACTGTCAAAATCATATGCACAGATATAGAGATTAGATGCGCAGAGATAGAGGTCATATGCGTAGCTATTACAAAAGCACTGAGACAGAGGTCAAAAATGCAGAAACAGAGAGCATATGCATAGTTTCAGTAAATGTGCCATAACAGAACATAGATGCACAACTTTAGGAGGTAAATGTGTATAAATATCAGATGCGCTGAAATAGAGATCAGATGCGTGTTAGAATTGATCAGATGAGTCGAATCCTCCTGTGTACGAAACCTTAGCACAAAAAAACTTAGTTTTTGGGTCAAATCGGGGCAAGGCCCCATGGTGGGCCCAAAAATGTTACCAGAAATATTGTCAAAGTATTAAACTCGATCAATAAACCAATAATCTCAATAGAAATTGCAAGTAACAAAGATCAAATAACAAAGAACAACCCATGCAAACCTTGTTACTTTGTTGCTTCCATTGTTCACCTAGTCTTAATCGATCTTTTGTATGAATGAAGCCCTTAGAAAGCATACTTCCTTGCTTTGTTTTTCAAGATGACGATGGAGAGATGGCTATGATACTTTTTGTAATGAAGAGGAGCTTCAATACAATAAAAAGGGTGATCGCAAGCAATGGAGGAACTTGGGTGCCAAAGGCACGCTGTAATTCCTATAGAGTAAGGGTACTAAAAGCTTGGATATATGAAATGGAGGAATAGGGTTCAATTTATAGACTTGAGAGAGAGAAGATCAACGGTATAGAAAGAATGAGAAGATCAACGGTAGAGGATACTTAAGAGAATGTGCACGAATAGAAAGAAGACAAGTATCACACAAAAATTGTTTTGTTTGAGTTAATTGCTTTCTTTTATAAAGATAAGATTTGATTTCATAAATTAGAATTTTTTTTTCTAATTTAAGAGTTGTTGATAAAAACAAGATTGATTAAATCAATTAACTCAACTTGTGATTTGCTTTTGCATGATTTGAGAGAAATTAAATAATAAATTATTTAATTTTGTGTGCATGAAGAAGAAGACTTATTTTTAGAAGATTTGGAAGATATTTAGAAGATAAGAAAGCAAATTAAATAAATAAATTTATTTAATTGTTTATGCATGCTTTGGAAGAACAAATAAAATATTTGGTTATATTTTATTTTTAGAGACTGAGAGAATTTAAATAAATTTGATTGATTTATTCAAATTTAGAAGAAGAATTGACTTAATTAAATAATTAAGAATTATTTAATTGTTTAGACAAATTAAATTAAATAAAGGATTTTATTTAATTTTGACTTTAGAAGAGGTAATTAAATATTTTGATATTTAGGGTGGGGGCCCTGGCTCGATTGGCTAAGTAATTCCATTGCGGTAAAGATGGTCACGAGGTCTAGTCTCCCCCCATCCTCGTGGTACCGGAGGGCGTGTCGTGCCAGCGTCACCGGTCACATGAAAAAAGTTTACCAGGCACAATTTTTTATATATTTAATTAATTTAGAATAATATGAATCGAATAAATAAATTTGTTTATTTATTTATTGATAGAGGAATTAGAATGAATAAAATATTAAGATTATTTATTTAGACCAAGTTATGTCATTTTTAGGCATATACAGGTGCACTTTTACAAAAGTGTGCTTGCATCTTTTAGCCATGAATAGCCCTATTTATAACCCCTAAGCTACCCCAAGGCCTAGGATAGGTAACTCACCGGTAGTCCTGCGTTGTCTAGCCTCTAGTACTGCCTCACGTTCTCACCTCTGTGTCTGTGTCATAGAATTGTGATGTGGATCACCATCTCTTCTTCTCTCTGCTAGGTTTTTCTAAGCTTAGGTGTCAAAATGACTTGGAATGGTCCCCCCTACCACTATTTATAGGCCCCCCAACTTTGATTTTCCCCGTCACATGCATACCCCACCTACCCCTATCCTCTAATTGTCAACTTTTTCTCCATTTTTCTTCTCTTTGTTCACTTTTTCTGCTATCCTATGCTCATTCACACCTATTGAGAATTTTTCCCAAAATTGTTTTATTTTTTCCAATAAATTTTTCGAGGGGGCACCCAACATACCTTCTTGCATCCATTATTCTTCTCCATTTTGTCCACCGACTGGGGCATCTTTTTTCAGTATCTTTGACCTAGCACCACCTAACGGGACGCCGCATCAAAGAGGGGCAAAATGTAGACACTTGAAATTCACCATTGGATAATTCATGTCATCACACTGCATTTACACAAGTTCACATCAAATCACCTAATTTTGACTGTTTCACATTAATTCATTAATTCACTAAATATCATCATATTCCTCTATTTTAATTAAATAATCCAAATTATTTAATTAAATCATCATTCTTCCAATTTAAATAAATAAATCTAAATTGTTTATTTAAATAATCAAATTTCCCTCCACTTTAAATAAATTGAAATTATTTATTTAAATAATCTATTTCCTCTAAAATGAATTAAATTTAATATTTAATTCAATTATCACATGTGCTCATGAAATTAAATAATTATTTATTTAATTTCTCAATTATCCTCACCCACCATAAATTCCTCCAATCAAAATTAGTTAACAGATCAATCAAATGAGCTCACTCATCAATCAATTCAGTCATTTAATTAATCAAACTAGTCCTTTGATCAATCAAGTTAATTAACAAATCAATCTAATTTGTTAACAGACTAATCAACCTAGTCATTTGATCAATCTATTCATTCAACTCTCCAATCAAGTCTATTAACTCTATTGACTCATGAGAGGTCTAGGACACTTGTACTTCTCTGATTCACGCACATTCTCTCAACCATCCTCAACCATTGATCTTTCTGGTCTTCCTCAACTGTTGATCTGATGTCTCATTGGCCTATAAATTGAACCTCACTCTCCCTTCAACATCTCTCATTTTAGTAAACTTGTGTTGTCATTATCATTCCTCAGAAGATCATGTTATGTTTGTTGGTAGATCAATCCACATTAGCAAAGAGAAGAGAGAAATCTACTTGAGGTTCAGGTGCAACCTTAGTACTCTTCATCAAGTATGGTTTGTTTGATTGCTTTGAGGTAATTTGTATTGTTTTACTATTTCTTTTGAGTTCATTTGTGTTCATTATTGAATTCAAATTATTACCATTACAATATAATCCTTTTCTTCTTTATCACTAGGACATAAAATTGAAGAAAGCTTAAAATGCGAAGACAAAGGGATATTTACTAGTTTCACATTCTTCATACGGAATCTCATGAGGACCTTCTCCACATACTTATGTTGTGATAACCAAAGTTTGTCATTTTTCCTATCTCTATGTATCTCCATGCTCAAAACTTTTTTTGTTGCTCTTAGATCCTTCATATCAAATATCCTAGCCAACTGAGCCTTTAATGTATTGATCTCTACCATGCTTTTGATTTCTACAAGCATATTGTCAACATATAACACCAAGATAATGAATAAACTATTTTCCAAACTTTTGAAGTAAACACAATGGTCATACTCACTTCTTGTGAAATTCTGGCTCACCATGAAGGAATCAAACTTCTTGTACCATTTCCTGGGTGATTGCTTCAGGCCATATAATGACTTCCTAAGTTTGCAAATAAATTTTCTTTTGTGATCCTGAACAAACCCTTATGGTTGTTCCGCCTAGGTGATTGCTTCAGGCCATATAATGACTTCCTAAGTTTGCAAATAAATTTTCTTTTGCGATCCTGAACAAACCCTTATGGTTGTTTCGTGTGTATATATATATATATATATCTTCTTCCAAATATCCATGTAAAAAAGGTGTTTTAACATGTAACTGCTCTAACTCTAGATCAAGTAAAGCAACTACTTCTAATACTACTCAAATAGAAACAAGCTTAACAGCTAGTGAAAATTTTTCATGGAAATCAATACCTTCCTTTTGAGCATACCCTTTTGCTACTAGTCTTTCTTTGTACCTTTCAAATTTATCATCAACACCTTTCTTCAGCTTGTAGACCCATTTGCAACCAATAATTTTTCTACCCTTTGGGAGTTCTACCAAGTCCCATGTTTTATTCTTCTCTAAGGCATCCATTTTTTCTTTCATTGCTACTTTCCATTTAGCACTTTCGATATCATTCATCACTTCCTAATAATAACTAGGTTCCCCATCATTAGAAATCAAAGCAATAGATAAACTATAATCATTATACCTTTTAGGAGGATTTTTGACACGTGTAGATCTCCTTAGAGTTAATTGTGGCATTTCCACATTGTCTTGTATATTTTATGCATTCTCATCTTCATCTTCAAAAGCTTCTTCTTATCCCATTTATCCATCCCGTTATTATGTGTCTTACATCCCGTTATTGTGTGTCTTACATCCTATTATCGTGTGTCTTCCATCCCATATCATGTGTCTTCTATCCCATGTTAAATTATTTATTCTTGTTTTTACTATTGCCTACCCTTTTATCCATCCCATTATCATGTGTCTTCCATCCCATTTATTATCACCCATCCTTTTGTCCACTTATCTAATCTCATCTTCATCCTTGCATCTAAATTTGGTTTTCCCTTGTCATTGGTATCTACGACAAGGCTATCCAAACTCTAATAAAATCTCATCCCATAAAACAAAAATATCCAAAAACAATAAAAAAATAAAAAATATCCAAAAAAAAATCAAACAAATCTCAAAAATATCCAAAAAACAATCAAGAAAATATCTAAAAAATACAAAAAATCAAATATTCAAAAATCCAAGCGATAAACCAAATGCAAGTCTATTAGTGTAGGTGTTTTTATTTTCCTTATGTTAAGCAATATTTATTTTTCCTACACATATTATTAAGCTTGCTTAGGTTATATAAGACACGGTTAATATGAGGACATGTGGCATAATCCATCAGTTACATGTGTCACTCTTACCCACCTTTGGGTAGTTGAGCCTCACACCCTCTTTTGGACTTATTTGCCACCTCTCCAAACTATTTTTTGTCTTTACTTGAGTAGGTATAACCATGTAATCTGGCATTATCCAAGTAGGTATAACTCCCATCTATTTTGGGTAGTTGGGAGTTATTACCTCTCTTGGCTTTATTTGCCCTTATTTTTCTATATAAACAACACTCACCTCTCCCTTTGCTAAGGAACTATTGAAGAAGTTCAGTGCAAGGGAGTGTTGATTTCATTCATCTTTGGGTTTCTTTCTTTCTCTCCTTCAGTCATTTTGATCTTGGGTGGCTTCACAGCCAAATCTAACAAAGTCATCCTTAATCCATACCAATCTAGTCAATCAATCTTGCCAAATCATCCAATTGCATCCATGGTTTTGATCCTAATCTTGTCATAACCAAATCAATCAATCAATCAATTAATCATCATCATCATCAATGAGATATATCATTCCCACATCCTTGTGTTGATCTAGGGATATATCATTCCCACAATGACAACACTATCATCAAAGTCATTAATCAATTAGTCGATGATTGGTTTATAACTTGACAGGGACAATATCTTGTTTATTTTTTTGAATCATTTGTGCATGCTTGCTTGTGTCTGTTATCATTTTATCTTGAATTTGTATTGAATCCTTATCATTATAGCTAATATTCATATCTTGTGTATGTTGGAATAGCTTTTTGCATTCCCCTTTGCATCTAAGGTCATATCATACCTTTTGTACATTAGGACTTTAATGCTCTAAGTATCCTTCCTCATAATTCTAGACAAGATTGTATTATGCTGGGTGCACAAGGCACATCGTCACCCTAGTCCTTATACCTTGGTGCATAATTTCTAGCGCTATATCAAACTATAGGATTTCTCTACTCAAGTCAACATAACTACTCCCCATAATGAATCTATCATTCTATCATCCATATTTTTATCTTCTTCATTTTTCTCTATTTTTCTTCTTCTACCAGTGTTTTATCTTTTCTCTAACATTTTCTTCACATCCATTCATTTCGCGAGCACACCCGTATTCTTCCAATTCATCTATCCTCTTGAGGGGGCATCATTCAACCTATTAAGTAATTTACTAAGTACTTCTACCCAAGTGGGGCATCATCATTTCTAATCCAATCATATTCTTCCAAACTAAAATCTTCCTCTATCCAACACAATGCTATGTTTTAAATTTCTTTGAAATGATGTTACTTCACAACACCATCTCAAAGAGGGGCAAAATGTAGACACCTAAAATTGTCCCATTCCCAGATCAGATATTCATTGGCCATACTTCACATTAATTAAATAATTCTTAATTATTTGATTAATTTCATCCATTGTTATGAAAATCAATCACGACATTATTCTTCCACATTAATTAAATAATTATTAATTATTTAAGTAATCCATTTCCTAACATTAATTAAATAATTATTAATTATTTAATTAATCAATTTTCCTAGAATTAATTAAATAATTATTAATTATTTAATTAATCTATTTCCTAGCATTAATTAAATAATTATCAATTATTTAATTAATCCATTTCCTAGCATTAATTAAATAATTTTACAATTATTTAATTAATCCTTCATTTCTTCTAAAATTATTTAATTAATCCTTCATTTCTTCTAAAATTAATTAATTAAACAAATTAATTTCTATTTTCCTCCACACATTAATTAAATAAATTTAAATCATTTATTTAATTAAAGCTAATATTCCATTTCCTTCAAAATAAATAAAATTCAATATTTTGTTTATTTATCCATGTGCATGAAATTAAATAATTTATTTATTTAATTTCCTATTATACCATCTCTTCCATAATTCACTCTCAATCAATTTAGTTAACTAATCAATCAAATTAGTTAACTAAATCAATCAAATCAGTTAGTTACAAGTCAATCAATTTAGTTGATTAGTCAATCAATTGAGTTAACTAAGCAATCAACTCATCAATCAATTCTGTTAGCTCGCCTAATTTATGAGAGGACAAGGACACTTTGCACTCTCTCATTTTCTCACATCCTCTCAACCAAGACTAGCCATTGATCTCTTTGATAATTCGCAACCGTTGATCTTCACTTCTGGAAATCTATAAATTGAACATCCTTCTCAACCTCTAGGCGTGCCTCTCATCTTCATACAACATCATGCTGCTGAAATCATTCTAGATCATATTATCCTCATACAAGGTTATGATGTTTAATCGAGCAATCCACATACTTAATAAAGCAAGGAGAAATCCATTGGAGTTTGGGTGCAACTTCCAGTACGCTTAATCTGTGAGGCTATTTTTGTGAATGCAAAGGGAGGTAAATGGTATTTGATTTTGATTTCTTTCATTTATGTTTGCATCTCAGATTTTACTTATCACAACAATCTTTCAAATTTTTAAATATGAAAAAAAAAGAAGAAATAAGCCCCCAATTCCATCACGAGGAATTCGACAAATGTTCAACAAAAATGTCAGACAAATAAAACATCACAACTCCAACAAAGCAAGCAAACAAATTGAAATCACTCTCTTTTGGAGTCTCCTATCTCTCACTTGGCATTTCATGCCAAATGTGTCTAGGGATCAAGGGAGACTGGATTGAAGCAATTTTGGATGAAATTTAAGAGAACATGCCCATTCTTAGGGGTAGACCCACAATAGTGTGCCCCACTTGTGGGACATTAGAATTTGGCATACGGTGAGAGAAAAAAATTGATAGACACCTTCATTCAAAGGTATTTCTTTGAATGAAGGTGCCTTCATTCAAATGTGAGTCAAAAATCACCTTCGAATGAAGGTGAACCTTCATTCAAAGGTTTTCATGCAAAGGACCTTCATTCGAAGGTTTTCATGCAAAGGACCTTCGAACAAAGGTCATTTTCATAAAAGGAATAAAAAGGGAAGTTCAATAAAAGGTGACTTTTATTCCTTTTATGGAAATGACCTTTGTTTGAAGGTTTTTTTTAATTTTTTTTTTGTGGACCTTCATTTGAAGGTCCTAGAAATGACCTTTCCACCTTAGTACTTAGATTTTCCTCAAAATTTTCTATTTCAAACCTTGGGTTGGACTAGCAAATGGAATCAACATGAAAGCATAATTTGCAAGATCATAGCCCTTAAGTAAGATTTCCAAAAAGTATAATTTTTAATACATTTAATTTGTTATTATATTTATTTTCTATTTTCTACTGAACATAGGTTTTTCACTTAACATCAAGGTCTCTATTCTACACATGTGAAAATTTGTAAAATAGATTAAAAATAAATAAAAAATATTTGTGCACTAGGTATTAATGTCCTTGCTTCAACAAAAACAAAGTTGATTTGGATATATATAGAAAAAGTTATGTGATATGTAATATAATTAATCTCACTTCAAAAATTAATAAAAATAAAATATGCAACAAAGAATTATGAAAAAAACATTTGTGCACTAGATATTGGTGTTACAAATATATGTTTAAAAATTTATAATTTTATCCTTTCTATAAAAAAAATGTTATGCGATATGGAATAAACGTTACTTTTTTAAAATATTATTAACTATAAGAAACAAGTTATTAAAAGTTATGTAAACATTTTCATAAAATTATTTTTTAATTTTTTTAAAAATAAGTATTTATAATCTACACACAAAAATTCAAAAATCACTAGCTCACATCATCTTTAAATTCTTAATAGTTTAGCTGCTATAGGTGAAAAAAAGTGAAAATTTGGTTTAAAATGTTGATTTCAATGTCCCACTTTGGCCACAAACTAGGACACATTATTGTGGGATCACCCTTAGGCTAATCTAAGAATATAACAAACAAAGAAAAATAAGAGAAGAGTCCCAAATAAGAGAACTCATTCTCTCAGACAAGCTCATCCAACTTGTTAATGCTAGAATCATAGTGAGAACACTACAACAAGAACATTTAAACACATCAGAAGTTCAAACACTAACCATTCCACATTGAATTCCTCAAATCAACAACATAGTTCATCTTGGAAAAGTAAGTGAGCTCATTGGCATGACTAGCATTCCATACAATCATATCGCTACCATTCATGAGATTCTCCTTCCATGTGAAGAGAATAATCAATTGGATTCTCCTTTGCTTAGCTAGTTTTTTCTAAAAGAGCAGGAGCAATTCAATCCACACCACCAATAAGGGTGCAACACATGTGTCATTTTAAGTCTACCTCATCTACTTTTGTGGTTATTAGATTTAGAATATCACAATTTTACATTATGGCTTATACATAATTTACAAAGTACACACATGTTTCACTTAAAATCTACCATTTGGCCAATTTTTTGTCCCTAATGTCTTGGTACATTTACCTAATTGCATAGTGAAATCCCATCTTTATGTCATTTTAAATCTATATATTGGTGACTAGTTTATGGATCATCCAAGGTAGACATATGGTTGAGGTAAAACTAAATTATGGTAATTTAGTGTTGAGGGGAGTGAAATGTGTTATTGGGAGTGAATTGATTTTAAAAATAGTTATAGATGGCCAAATTTGGTGTTCTCCTAAAACAATGGGTAAAATGGGTTTAAAACAAAATAGTGAAAAATGAAACATGCACTTTTCATCTCTACACTTAAAAAACCCTTTATGTCTTATATTAAGTTCATTGATCTTTACTAAGCTTGATGGTGGTGGTGTTTGATATATTTGTTTAAAACATATTTCCAAAGATATGCCACCTTTTCACTTCTCTTTCTTCAAGCCACAACCACATTTGAATTATTATACATACTTAAATATTAGCACTTGTACCATTAGGAGGTGCAATGGGTGCATCCATAGGAAAATTTTATAATATTTTTGAAATAGAGTTGCGGGAGAGGGGTAAATTGTAACATTAACTTAACAAATTTAGTAAAACTCATTTGCACCATTCAAAATTAATCCTCTCCACTGAACAAAATCATTAAGACGATAGCTAGATTGGGTGGTCATTAAATGAAGGTTCAAATCTTAGTTTAGGCATGTTTACTAGATGAAGGAAAGAATTTAACCCTAGTTGGTTTAGACAACATTAAGATTGCCTTTAAATTAGGTTTTATTTTGTTATTTGACATGATCAACATCTAATCTACTCATTGTACATGTCACATCCTCCACAAATGTTTGTCAAGTTTTTTCTAATGTGATGGAAAAACTTTACAAACCTAAACATTATATTTTTCAACTTTATATAGTTTCAAAGTTATAACTCCAAAGTTCATATCAAAATAGATTATGCTATACAATTTGTCAAATTTTAGAGTGATGATAGGAAGTGAATGAAATGAAAATATCCTCTAGCCAACAATAAGTTGAAAATTTATTAAAATAGGTACCAAAAAAAATTAAGTATTGCATGGAATATCTATTAACAATAAAACTAAATTGTTTTATTTACACACTTTCTTTGTATCAATGCAAGATGTGTGCCAAGTTGAAAGTAGGCATATCCCATTTATGTTTTTAGGCAATTGAACATTATCTACAAAGGACTCTTCTAGCCTTCTTAACCTTACTAAAATTAAAATAAGCTCAACCTATAGCTATATGTGTGAAGAACCCCTCTAGCCCTCGCTAAAATTAAAATAAACTCAACTTGTATCTATATGTGTGATAAGGACTCTCTAGCTAGTTGTAGAGTACTTGTATGGGATAAGAGGTTATTAGAGAGAAAAGCATTTATTCAACATTATTGAAAAGCACTCATAATGTTTGATTAAAAGAATCCTTATAAACTATACATAATTTTTTAGTATAAAAAATTCCTTCCATATGTAATTAGGAACAATGGTGCCAAACATTTTTTTAGGGTTATTAAAAAGTGCTCATAATACTTGATTAGAAGGATCCTTGTAAACCATGGATAAGTTTTTAGTATTAAAAATTCCTTCCATATAATCAAGAGCAATGATACTAATATTTATTTAGGATTGTTAAAAGGTGTTCATAATGTTCGATTAGAAGGATGGACCTACAGACCATAAATAATTTATTAGTGTTAAAAATTCTTCCTATAATGAAGAACAATGGTGCCATAAATAGCACAACCATAAATTTCAAAAGAATTTATAATATCTAAGTAATTGCAAAATTTCTAATATCAAGTAATTGTAAATTAAAAAAAACAATTTTAATAATGTAAATATAATCTTTTCTCTTTCAAAGGTGCCCTTGGTTTTCTAAATGACTAACTATATTATGTGATTGAAAACCCTATTTAAAATTTACTTAAGAATCATTCTTTATATATTATATCTAACCTTTTAACTTGATACTCGTTTATTGTAATATAAGTGTGCAAATTTTCTTTAACAAAGGTTGATTACTACAAATAAATTGCATTGTAATTCATTGAAGTCAAACTTGCAACTTGTATTACAACATCTTACAACTCAATGATAGTCCACTCTATTAGTGCAAAACTAGTGTTAGTGCAACACTTTAATATATATTATTTATCTTAAGTAATATATTTGCACATGACTTTAAGCCACCTTAGGTGGTTAGGTGTCGACTTGGAGAGTTCGACATGACTCCCCAGATATGTGTCGACACTCCTTTTCCACTTGGTGGAAACCTTCTTGCCACCACTCCTTGAGTCTTGGGATCGATTTCTGATTCGATCCAATGACTCTTCTCCTATATGTACAACGCTTTGATGATAATCTATTCACTCCAAATTTTGTGATCAACAATTACTTAGAGATTCTGCATTCTTTCACACTCTATATACAAAACTATATTCTTATAACATATAGATCATTTCGACTATAATTTAATATATACATCTATAATTAAAAAAATAACAATTAATATAACAATATTTATATTTGATGAATAAGAAAAATATCTTAAAATCATATATATATATATATATATATATATATATATATATATATATATATATATATATATATATATATATATATATATACTCCAATGCACAGACTATTTACATATAAAAATATAAAGAACCAGTACATTAACTCCAATGTACCTCCTATTTAAAGAGGACATGTACATACACAATTAAATTGGTGAAGTTCCTCCCCTAAAACATGGATGGTCCCGAAGTCGAAGGTATTTAATTTGTATTAACCTTACAATTAAAATTTAATTAGAATTATTGCATTGTTAAATTCTTTTCTACATATTTGCAATCAAAAATAATTACAGCAAATTGATGTTTTTCAACTAATTAGCTTTATTTAACCCAAATTCGTAACTTTTACAGGGAAATGATTTTATTTTATTTTGCCTTTCCTGTACTTACTCCATATATACGGAAAAGCTGAATATTATATCATCGAATCTATTAACGTATAAGCTGGAATTACCAGTAGAAATTATTGCCTTGATAAGGACTTTCAATCCACTTAGAGGCCATGACCAGTTATCATACAACGACAACCATGAACTTATTATAAACTTATTTGTTGAACTGTGCTGATTATAATTCTGTAATATCTTGAATTAAGCAGACATTTATCAGGCCAAATCATTCTCCCAGTAGATCTTGTCAGAGCAAGGCAATAATGAAATAAATGAATCTGAAAATAATAATGTGGGGCTAATACTTTGCTTAAACCAAGTAATCGGTAGAAATATGTTCTCTTCCACGTCGATCTCAATAACCCACAGTGCTATAGGTAATTGTAAAACTGTCCGCTGGTCGAAATCTTAACGTCTGGTCATTTACTGTTGACTGTATGAATTTTTAAACGTGATTGAACAGGTCGATCAAAGTGGACTTAACAGATCGATGTTGAAAGTCACAGTTAGACAGGGTCTAAAATTTGGTAAACAGTCGACACAACAACGGCTATTTACAGTAGGCAGTGCTATATTTCCTGTACTGTTAAAGAATTGATCTTATGCTCTGTCAAATTTATACCCATCCTCTAAAATAGCTGAATCTAGTATCTCAGTCCCACTATATTTCATAGTGGGTAGTCTTGCTTAAACTGTACAGATAAACCTGTCGAATCTGTCAGATAAACAGAGCAGGAAGCAAAACTGAGATTATCAGTGACAATGGTGCTATTTTAGGCCTCGACCTAAAAGTGTAATCCTTAAAGAATAGTAATCATGGGAAGTATATTTAATAGAAAAAGACTGTTAAAAGCGGAGGCAGGAGAAAGATTTGGCAAACGGACATGAGATTGGCGCATGCAACAATTACAGAAAGGACACTGGCAAAAGCAATGACAGAGGAGGACAAACGGTGAGAGGCAGTCACGCACCAAAAATAAAATCAACTTTATAATCTTCTGTTTTCGACCAAAACATTCTTAGGGACACAAGATTTTGACCACTTTTATTTCAACTAACGTGCCCGCTGATTAAGATTTACCCACCAAAAATGGGTCTCCAAGTGGGCGTACTGCCACGTTGTGTTATTCTACAACAATTTTGAGGTGTAGACCAACGGTTAAGTCGTTGAAAGATACAGGTGATAGTCATAGGTTCAAAATCTGATTTGTCAATTGTATACATTAGGGACAGTGTCTACAGCTCAAAAGTTACGTGATGTTCACTACTATTTTACTTAAATATCATCCACTTGAATGGTCAAACAATCAATAGCAATTTTACACTTCATTCACAAGAAAAAGTGGTAAATATTTGTCCTATTTTTATTGGCCAATATTGACTTTTGACTATTGAAGTGGATTATATTTAAGAATAGTTGTTTAGAACATAGTCACAGGATTGAAATATGATTTGTCAATTGTATACATTAGGGGCAGCGTGTACAACTCAAAGATTATAAGGGGTTCACCCAATGATGTTTAGAACATAGTCACAGGGTCCAAATCTGATTTATCAATTGTATACATTAGCAACAACGTGTACAGTTCAAAAGCTATAAGGGGTTTGTCCTGTGATGTTTAAAACATAGTCACAGGTTTGAAATTTGATTTGTCAATTGTATACATTAGGGGCAGCATGTACAGTTCAAAGGTTATAAGTAGAACATAGTCACAGGGTCCAAAATCTGATTTGTCAATTGTATACATTAGTGACAGCGTGTACAACAGAAAGGTTATAAAGGGCTCGCCCTGTGATGTTTAGAACATAGTCACAGGTTCCAAATCTGATTTATCAATTGTATACATTAGCGACAACGTGTACAGCTCAAGAGTTATAAGGGGTTCGCCTTGTGATGTTTAGAACATAGTCACAGCTTCCAAATCTGTTTTATCAATTGTATACATTAGCGACTACGTGTACAGTTCAAAGGTTATAAGGGGCTATTCTTAAATATCATCCACTTCAATAGTCAAAGGCCAATTTTGGCCAATAAAAATAGGACAAATATTTAGCACTTTTTATTGTAAATGAGGTGTAAACTTGCTATTGATTGTTTGACCATTGAAGTAGATGATATTTAAGTAGAGTGGTTATAAGGGGTTTGTCCTATAATGTTTAGAACATAGTCATGGGTTCCAAATCTGATTTGTCAATTGTATACATTAGCGACAACATGTACAATTCAAAGCTCATAAGGGGTTTGTCCTATGATATTTAGAACATAGTCACCGATTCCAAATCTTATTTATCAATTGTATACATTAGCAACAACGTGTAAAGTTCAAAGGTTTTAAGGGATTTGTCCTGTGATGTTTAGAACATAGTCACAAGGTCCAAATCTAATTTATCAATTGTATACGTTAGCCACAACAAGGTTATAAGAGATTTGTCCTATGAGATGTTTAAAATATAGTCACAGATTCCAAATCTAATTTGTAGGGACAGCCTGTACAGCTCAAAGGTTATAATAGTTTGCCTGTGATATTTAGACCATAATCACATGTTCGAAATCTGATTTGTCTAGTACAAATTATGGACAATATGTACAGCTTAAAGATTATAATAGATTTGTCCTCTGATATTTAGAACGGCCTCTCAGACTGAGTACAGATTCCTATGTGGTTTTAAGGAAAAAAAAAAACATTTCCGGCGTCTTACCCAGACAAATTTTCACGGCGTCTTATTACAGTCCCGGGACTGACGAATATTCTACATCAATTCGCCGACTTATCGGCTGATTAGATCTTAAAATCCCGCCACTAGTTTTATATTATTTGTATGTTATGCCTCACAGCGAATTTATATAAAATACGAGGTCTTCCATTTCTGTGGGCGATTCAAACGACAAAATGGGCATATGATGATTATTAGTAATATAAAAGATTAAAGTAAAATAAATAAGGGCATGTTCGTTAAAGAAAGCACAAGTGAAAATGAAAATGGAATTACAGAAAGCGAATAAGAGGGCAGAAAAGGAGACCGAAAAGTGAAAGCGCACTCGAGCAATTGTGGTCTCCAACAAAACATAAAGAAAAATGTCACAACATTACCTACAACCACATGTGCTAACAAAAGAAAAAGGCTTTTGAGATCCTCGACCTTTATCAGGACACCTTTTTATCTACGAACACACAATGCTTAGGGACGCCTTCTCATCTAATCCTAACTTTTCCTCTGTCAAATTCCAAGGCTTGAAAAGATGCAAGGGAAAATGACATTATAAAATAAGTCTATATAGTTCTAAATCTGATATCGATTTTGTTTGTGTTAGGTGGTGTAAATTGACTTTCTACTGTATCATAGGGCTTGTCAAACAAGTATTGTAGAAGTGAAAAATTGGTTGTACAATTGTCTGGTCACTTTCACAAGTGTAGAAGTGAATTTCGTAAGTTTGAAATAGAACTTATGCATGATACTTAACCTAGGATTATAGACCCGAGCTTCTTTGATTTGAGCCTCTATAAACATGTTTGTCTTTGTGTTCATGACCTATAATAGTTGACTTGTAGTGTTTAGGAACACTATTGAGAAAATTTCTAGGTAGGGGGATTCTCCCCTAGTCAAACCCCTAGGTGGGCTGATTTAATGATGATGAACAAAGATCAAAGACAATAGGAAGTCATGGAATATGCTCCTAGGATGCTAACATAACATTTTTTTGTCTTTTGCAATTGGTTTCTAGATGTGCTCAATAGATCCCTAGATCAATCATATATTCCTTCTAAATGATTCAAATGAATTAGGGGTTTTCCTTAAATACACCACCCTAGCATGCAAATTTGAAATAATTCATGCTTTAGTTAACTTATCACGGCTAGTAAGAGGGGAGGAAATGGGCCTAATTGGAGAAATTTGGATTCAAAAGTTCAAGGTTAAAATATGAGCACACAAAAGTGACTTAGGTTAATTCCACACCTACAAATATGAACTAGGGTGGGGAACAATAGATTTAGCTCGAGTTTGGGCTCTTAGTGGGATGTGTGGAGATGGAATGAGGCTAAGATAAGGTTATTTGCCAACTTCCATAGAAAATTTGCCAACTTGCACACTAGTCAATGTATACAGACTAACCTAATCAATGTGGGTCCTAAACACAAGGAGAATTATGTGGCTATACATTTTTTATCATTACATTTGAAAAATCTTAGCTAACATGTGATCATTGAAATAATGATTAATACATATAGTTGTAAAGGATCAGATATGGGTATTAGGGTCACCTATCCCACTATAGATTTTGAAGCTAGGTGCCACAAATTATGGTGCGAGAGGGTGTCTAGGATGGCTAAAGAGATAGGAGTATGGAGGAGATCAAGGCTCGTTTTCACCTAGGTAGAAGAGGATAGAAGCAACTAATTAACATTACATCGCCCCTATGTCTTGGACTGACTAACAAAGAATAGGGTTGACCTAAGGGATTGGAAGAGCAAGGGTGGAGGTGTTGATGTCATCAAGGTATAATGAGGATGACTCAAAGTGTAATGTCCCTTTCCTAAGTAGTTTGGATATTAGGGTTAGTCTATCAGCGGGTTCCCGTAGACTAACATGGAGGGTTAGGGGACCCATGTTGGGATTGCTCTTTCTGGTGCAGTTTTGGACCCCGTGGTCGAACTTACTCTTTTTAGTAAGGGTTTGGGACTCAGAGCGAGTTAGTGCAAATCAGTTGGACTTCATTTGTTTTCATTTTATCATTATGGCGGTGCTACGAAATCCATTTTCAGAGGTCAAATGAATTTAATTTTTAATGGTACATCTATGTCCTAAGTTAAATTAAAATATTTAACTTAGTGGAATAAAGTGTAATGTGACTTTATAATATAAGTGGACATGTAATATAAAATATAAAGTCATACTTTATGAAGTGAGGGGAATAAAGTGAAATAACAAAAATATTATTATAATCCCAAAACTGGCGTTGGGTTTAGGAGAGAAGAAACAAAAAGAAAAATGAACTCTCATTTTCATTCATTCACTACATTTTGTTTATTTTCACTAAGTCTGAGCTTGGTTCTTGGAGAACAACGGTTTGTACTAGCAGCTTTGGAGATGGAAACCTCCATGGCTGAGAGTATCTGCAGGGTTGAAAGACACTCCCATGATGTTGTTTGAGTTGCTTCATTTCAGGGGTCACCATTGAGCTTCATTGCACAAAGTTGGATTGTTGCGGAAGGTTTTTATAAGGAGACATCTTCAGTTTATTGGCACCATAATTCTGGAGGATGAACAAGGAAAATATTTCAGGTTATAGTATTAGATTTGATGATGTTTTGAAGTGATTATATCCTCCTAGTCTGGCCGTACCTTTCAGCTAGCAGGCTGCACTATATGAAGGAGTTTGTGACTCTTTTGTAAGTGTTTTCATTGCTTCTTCTTACCATTTTGGTCACAACCATACGAGCATTAGTTATTTCACAGTTTGGACATAGTTTTGGGGAGTATTAGTGTTGGAAGAGTAGATTTGTGCTATTGTGTGGTTCATACCAGTCCAGCTGAGGACGTGAGGCTTCCAGGGGCCTTCATTTGATCAATTTTGTGCCTTGTATCACTCACATTCTGGGCACCATTACTTACTGAGGCTGTTGTTCGTATGTTTCATGATTAAATCTTGTATTGTATGAGCATTTCCTGGTGTTTAATGTAACCCAGTTGTTGTAGCAGTCATCCTAGCATTGTAATTTTATATTAGCCAAGTGGGTATGCAAGTTTCTTCGATATCTCTTACTTTCTCCATATGGGTATTTGATAGTATTGTTATTTGACATATTTTCTGCATAAATAAGCATCTGGGTATCTCTATATCGCGTTATTTTCATATATATATATATATATATATATATATATATATGCATGTGTTTCTATGTCAAAATGCAAAAAACACAATGCACCAGGTATCAGCTAAACCAAAAAAACCAAAAAAAATGATCTCAGATAGGGGTGGGACATTACACAAAGGTTGAGAGGGTAAGGGTAGGTAAGGAGAAGGGGTAGCTACAATGAAATAAGGGGAGCTGTCGAGATAAGAGAAAGGTAGGGGTTGAGTTGATGGAACGTAAGATATAGGAGGAAAATGGGTTGGTTGAGGGGAAGAGATTCTAACTAAGTGATGAAATGGAGGGACAGGAAGAAATGCTTGGGATATGGGTAAGGTGAGAAAGGATAGGCACAATTTTTTTGGTGAAGTTGGGTTGGGAAATAGGGAAAGGAATAAAAATATGCTAGGAAGGGGGAATGAGGGTAGGGGAGCTAGGTTGTAGAAGGGCATGGGCATGGACAATGTGCCTAATCCCTTGCAAGATATCTAACCCCTTGGGATAAGTGATGAATATATTTCATAGGGAATCTTGGAGGGAAGAGGTCAAAGCATAGGTGGTATCATTATGTATAGATGGCTTTAGAGGAGGGACAATTGGTGGTTAGTGTTCTAGTAGGTAGCAAGCTCAACCTTAGCTAATGTGGCCTCCTATTCAAAGTGGTCATCATTAGGAGGAATGTAGGGTGAGACGTCTTTTGGGTTGGATGACAAAGGAGGAAGACAAAAGGATACATCAAAGAAGGAGGAGGTAGGTGAAGACATGGTTGGGTTTAGGTGAGGGATTTGACAAGGGATAATAAAAGAGGAAGGGACATTTGAAGAGGTAAAGGTCATGGATTATGATAGGATACATCAATAAAAAAAATGATAGTAGAAAAGAAATAGAAATTAGGTACAGAGAAGGCAACAAATTCATGTAGTTTTAGGTAGAAACAAGATGTAGACTCTAGTGCAACTATACTATAGTCCCTCCTCTATAGATGCATCCATTTCTATCCAAATGGTAAAGTTTGCTAACTAAAGGTGATCAAGTTATTGAGATTAAAATTAAAGAAAAAAAATTACTAAGATTAAAAATAGAAACAACTAGAAAGTAAATCGATGACTTGTTGATCAAGAGAAGTGATGAAAATTTTATTAAATTCTAAAGGTATTATCATTATATTCTTGAGCCAATGAATATTACATTATAGAATGACTTATTATATAATCCAAAAACTTAGACAACCAAAACCCTAGTATTTAGGAACAAACTCCCAACAACCAGTGAAACAACTTACAACAATATACTAATGATAGCACAATAATAACACAAATAAAACTAACATATATCTCATAATGCTAACATATATACTATTATGCTAACATTAATCTATATTAATCTAATACCCGCAATTAATTACTAAACTATATACAATTCCAAGTTGGATTTTTGAACTTGACAAATTTATCTTTACCAAGTGGTTTAGTCATTATATCTCCAATCTACTCCTCTATAGAACAATAATAAAGAAAAATGTCTTTATTACCAACCAACTGGTGAATGTAATGGTGATGAACTTCAATATGCTTGGTTATAGCATGATAGAGTAGATTCTTATCATCTTGAGAACACATTGGTTGTCACCAAAAAGTGAGGTTGGTGCAATTTGATCCAATTGAATACATACTAATAGCCTTCATAACCATGTTGCTTCACAACCTATAATAATTGTTGCCTTATATTTTTCTTTAGTGGAAGATAAGGAAACTACGTTTTGTAGCTTTCTCTACCAAGAAATTACTCCTAAAATAAGAGTGAAAATATAACCTATTGTAGACTTTCTTGTATCAATTGATCTAACCCAGTTAGAGTGTCATGAGCCTCAATGGATATTTGAAACTAATATAATATGGATTTTATTATGATACATGTGTTGTTGCCAACTATCTTTCATAGCATTCTATGTATGTAGGAAAGTGAACAACAAAGGGACTCTGAAAAAATAAAGAAATCCAATGATCTTGTAGAAGGAATTGTGAAAATGTAGAATGTTGGAGATTCTTGAGAGAATATGGTGTGAGGAAAAAAACAATTACAAGATTGAGAACATGATAATTTTGGAGCGTAATTGTATGAGAGAGCTTAGTGTGCAATCCAATAAAGAAAACTTAGTATCTTGTTGTGTGTTATTGTTGTGTTGTATTGTTACCAAAAAAAAAAAGATGAGTTTAAAAGGGCAAGAAAAGAAGTTTGGAAATAGAGGAATGTGATTGATGGAGGTTTGATGTTGAGGAAACATCTAATGGGAATGTGCATTGGGAAGTCATGAGATTAAATCATGCCAAGATATTAATTTGAGAGTTGTTAGATTTGATCTTGTGACTCTTTTCTAGTCTTTTTTTTTTGTCTTTTTGGGGGACACTAACATGGGGATGTTGATGTCAGTGTGGGTGTGCTAGAGTTTGAGAGAAAATAGGTGAAAGGGTAATTGAATCATAAGGTGGTGAAATGGAGTGATTAAAAAGTTCTAAGATTTGACAAAATCATCAATATTGATATAGTTTGATACTATAGATTAGAGAAAAGGTTGGGGTAAATGGCTAGATGTAACCTAACACATGCTATAAGAGTGGACACTAAAGTGAGTATAATTTATAGTGGGAAAATATAAAGGATGTGCAACTTCTAACACTACACAAGGTGGTGTTAAAGAACATATTTAGGTGTATGCAATGAAAATGCTAAATTTTAATACCTCCCCATGCCTTATTCAAATCCCTTGTCATTTTCTATAATTGTATTTAAATATTTGAATATATGCGATATGTTGTATGCTTAATGTATAACTCATTAGTGCTAGTGTAGAATACTTTAATTTTATGTTCTAACTACTCTCTATAATGATGATCATATGCTTTAAATTCTTTTGATGATATAGGATGATGATAAGTGCCCTAAGATTTTCCTTTAAATACCACATCCTAGGTGCAAAATTTTAATGACATCTTTGAAAAAAAATGATACATGGGATCTTGTACCATTGCCTAAAGGATGAAAATCTGTTGGTTGCAAATGGGTGTTCAAGAAAAAGATTGGTTCAGATGGAGGTATTGAGAAGTACAAAGCAAGGTTGGTTGTGAAAGGTTACTCTCAAATGTTAGAAATGAAAGCAACACTACTTCAATGGAAATTTGATTCAAGATAAATTTTAGTAATCTTAAGTGTGCATTAACAATGGAGATTGTAACAAAACATAAAACCCACTACAGAAAAGATGTCAAACATGAAGAACTCAACACAATGACACAGTGTTTACGTGGAGAAAACCCTTGCGGGTAAAAAACTCCACTAGGAAAGAGGCACAAGTTTGTATTAATCTCAACAAGATTGTACAATACATCAACTACACAACTCTCTCCACAAATCTTCAATCTGACAGCATTCCGACAGCTCCTGAGTACCTAAAATCTATATTGCAGCAACAAATACATGGAAAATACTTATAGAAATATTTTCCAACTCCTCCTAGGCATTCACCTTCTCTCTCCTAAGATTCTCCAACCTATAAACATTAATTACCTCTTACAAGCATCTTACACTTTTCCAAAAATAGCCATGCAAAGGTTGGGCACCCAAGACTAAATCTGGCATCTTACAACATCTTATGATGTGTCATAACTATCATAGATTCCACAAAAGAGCATCTTTCTAAGATAGGAACCTTGGGCTAAATATAGCAAATATACTTGACTAACATATCCGTCATATGCGCCATAGAATCTAAAAATCTTATGACAATTTGCAGCTATCATAGATTCACTTACCAAACATTATGGCAGTTATCATGCATGCCAAATATAGTAGATTCCTCAAGGGAGCACACCTACCCTCATTTACTTTGAGTTTTTACATTTTCCAATAGTAAAAGTCACTCCGTAATTACCTTTGGTTACTCCGAAATTACCCCTGCCAGTGAAACTAGTACATCTCCTCATGGATAATTACAAAATTACATATAATAAATGGAATAAATACAATATTGGGATTTACAAGGTTAATGGCACCTTATCGCAATATTTTCCCACTTGACATTATACATTGTAAATTAACCCATGGGAAATCAAATGAAAATAATCATACACTAGAAACAAGGCCCATGGCCTCTCTGCACCATACGAACTTCTCTGTGTTAGGCTTAGCCGGCAGAAAATATCAATTAAATGCGAATAAAGATTAAATAGAGGAATGGAAATACATAGAAATAATAACAACAAGAGACAAGTTTTAACGTGGTTCACCCAAACTCGGGCTACATCCACCAACAGAGAGTCCAATATTATTATCCGGTAAATCAAACTGATTACGACCAACAATCCCTGCAACTCAATACTGCTACAAATGCTATAATACAATCAATGGAAAACCTAACCCTTAGCCATTTTTATCAAGCTTTTTGTCGGTTACAAAAATAGGGTTTTCTTATGTCGGCCAATGAAAAATAACTCTCGGTGCCTTTATAAAATAATAAAAACTGTGTGAGCTTTCAGGGGCGTTGCCCCCGAGCCCTCATGGGGGTGCTGCCCCTTGACCTGACCCTATATCGTGACAGGGAACGTGCCAGGGGCACTGCCCATGGACCCCGCGAGGGGCGCTACCCCTTGACCCTATTTTAGGGGCGCTGTCCCCAAACCCCTGCAAGGGGTGCTGCCCCTTGACCCCGTAGGAATTTGGGGGAAACCGCACCGATAAAAGTGGGGAAAATTTAACCTCCAAGTTTGATTAGGCTCCATATAACAATAATCTCCTACTTGGAGACTGATCAGACTCCACACCATATCATATCTCACTTGGAGACTGGTCATAACACCGCTGACCCTATAGCTCCCACTCGAAATAAGCACCCTGGACTCTACTATTCTGTTGTTGTTTTCAGTCTATAAGACCAACTGAAGCTAAAGAGGAGCTCAACTTCTCCCTTGTCACTACCTTTGTAAACATATCTGTCAAATTTTCATCTGTATGTATATTTTACAGCCTTAACTATCCATCATCCAACACCGACCAAATAAAGTGATACCTCAACTGTATGTGTTTGGTCTTTGAATGCAAGGCAAAATTCTTTGCAAGATGTATGACACTCTGACTGTCTGTAAACAAATAACTGTTAGCCTGTTGTTTGCCCAATTCTTCCATGAAAGATTGCAACCATATCATCTCCTTGCTTGCCTCTGTTGCAGCTACATATTATGCATCTGTGGTGGATAAAGCAACCACCTTTTGCAACCGGGAGATCCAACTCACCGCTGTCCCACCTACAGTAAAGACATAACTTGTAGTACTCCGCCTGATATCAATATCCCCTACCAAATTTGAGTCTACATAGCTTGCTAAATCAGTATTAGAGCCCCCAAAACATAAGTGTTTATTGGATGTACCTCTCAAATATTTAAGAATCCATTTTACCGCAGTCCAATGCTCCAATCTGGGATGACTCGTATACCTGCTAACGACTCCTACAACATGTGCAATATCCGGTCTCGTGCATACCATGGCATACATTAAACTTCCTACAGATGAAGCATATGGTACCTTGGACATTTTCTCTTCCTCCTCTTGTGTCTTAGGACACATCTCCTTAGTCAATTTCAAATGACTAGGCAAAGGTGTGCTAACAACTTTTGCATTCTCCATATGGAATCTCTGCAACACCTTTTCAACATAATTAGCCTGAGATAGAGTCAATTTTCTATTTTTCCTATCTCTGTAAATTTTCATACCAAGGATTTGTTTTGCTGCCCCCAAATCCTTCATAGCAAATGACTGTGCTAATTGTTGTTTTAACTCTCTTATGTGATCCATGTTAGACCCAGCTACAAGCATGTCATCAACATATAAACATAAAATAATGTAGCTGTCATTATCCAACATCTTAAAATAAACACAATGGTCAGAATTACACCAGTTGTAGCCTTGCTCAGCCATAAAACTATCAAATTTCAAATGCCATTGCCGAGGTGCTTGTTTCAGGCCATACAAACTCTTCTTCAATCTGCACACCAATTTCTCCTTACCTTTGACCTCAAATCCCTGTGGTTGTTCCATATATATCTTCTCCTCCAAATCACCATGGAGAAAGGTAGTTTTCACATCTAGCTGTTCCAAATGCAAATCTTCAGTAGCCACAATACTTAAAATAGTATGAATAGAAGTCATCTTAACAACTGGAGAAAATATCTCATCAAAATCAATGCCCTTTTTCTATGCAAATACTTTTACACCTAACCTAGCTTTAAATCTTTTTTTACCTCCATTTTCCTCTTTCAGCCTATAAACCCATTTGTTTGGTAAAGCCTTTTTACCTACAGGCAACTTACATAATTCCCAAGTCTGATTTTTCAGCAAGGAGTCCATTTCTTCTTTAATTTCAAGCTCCCACTGAACCTGTGTATCCACCTGCATAGCTTCATCATACCCTTTTGGTTCACCAGCATCTGTTAACAAAATAGAATACAAAGAGGGAGAAAACCTTTCAAGAGGTCTACTTAGCCTTGTTGACCGTCTAATATTCACTAGAGTTTGTGGTATTTCTGGTTGCTGTTACGGAGCATGAGGAACCACTGGAACATCACTATTTGGAGTATCATCCAGCACCACATAATATTTTTCTTTCTTCTCATGCTACTACAACTGATCTTTGTACAACACCTTCTCATTGAATATAGCATCCCTTCTTCTCACAATTATCTAATTTTCAAAATCCCAAAGCCTATAACCAAATTCATCAATGCCATATCCAATGAAGGTACACTTTTTTGATTTTGCATCTAGCTTGGTTCTATTTTCAGAATCTATATGTGCAAATGCTTCACATCTGAAGGTTTTGAGAAAATAATAACTCACCTTCGTACCTGTCCATGCTTCCTCTGGAATACCACAGCCCAAAGGAACTGAAGGACCTCTATTAATTAAATATACAGTAGTGTTGACAGCCTCTGCCCACATGTTTAAAGGCATCCCAACATGCAATCTTGGTCTTGCACACTCCATTATTGTCCTATTCATGCGTTCAGCCACTCCATTCTCCTGTGGAGTCCCTGGAACTATTTTCTACCTATGAATTCCATTAAAGGAGCAATAATCCTCAAATTCTTTGCTGCAATACTCACCACCATTATCAGATCTGAGACATTTTAATCTTTTACCCATCTCATTCTCAACCAAGCTTCTCCATTTCTTAAATGTTTCAAATACATTAGATTTCTGCCTAAGGAAATAAATCCATACCTTCCTAGTTGCATCATCTATGAATGTAACATAATACTGAGAGCCACCAAGAGAAGATACTTGAGCTAGTCCCCATACATCTGTATGCACAAGTTCCAACTTTTCATCTTTCTTTTGCTTCCCATCTCTATGAAAACTGACTCTCTTTTGTTTACCATACACATGACTTTCACAGAAATTCATATTAATACATTTCAGACCTGGTAAAACTTTCTTAGAATGAAGTACCTTCATACCTTTGTCACTGATATGCCCAAGTCTGTTATGCCACAACATTGTCTCAGAACCTACAGCAACTGTTTCAGTCTCTTCCTGCAAACTTGCAACAATTGTTCCTGAACCTATTTATTTTTTCTCTGCAACAGCTAAAGTAGAAGGAACAGTATGACATGTACAAAGATATAAGGTGCCTACTTTCACACCTTTTGCTACAATTAAGGCACCTTTTGAAACCTTCTAATTTTTATCAGTAAATGTAACAATGCAACCTTCTTCAGCTAGCTCTCCTGCTGAAATTAAATTCCTACTAAGCCTTGGAACATGCCTTACCTCTTGTAGTAGCCAATGATTCCCATTCTGCAACTTAATCTTAATTCTTCCCTTTCCAACAATCTGACAGGGTTCGTTATCTCCCAAATAAACCAGCCCAAAATCCCCTTGGACATAATCAAGAAAATAACTTTTATGGGGGGTGGCATGAAATGAGGCCCTTGAATCTAAAACACATGAATCATCAGCATTATCTAGGGAAAGAATCAAAGCATCATCTTCAGACTTATTACTTACTACATTTGCCTCCTTATTGCCTTCTTGTTTGTCTCCTTCTTTATTCTTTCGAGACCAGTAATATTTCTTCAGATGACCTAGTTTCTCACAATACCAGCAATCCTTCTATCCTCTAGATTGGGATCTCTTGTCCTTTGATTTTCCTTGTGACTTCCCATGACCTCCAGAACCTTTTCCTCTCTCCTTTGATCTGCCCCTACTTTCTGCATTCAAAACACTGTCTGATGTGGATCCACATGAGCTTTTCCTATGAATTTCCTCACTCAGAATAACACCAACAACATCATCAAATTTCAAGGTATTTGAACCAAAAATAGAGTTACTAACCGCCATTACCAAACTATTCCAGTTTTCAGGCAATAAACATAATATCAAGAGAGCTCTAACTTCTTCATCAAATTTTACATTTACAGAAGTCAATTGACTGACATTCATATTAAATTCATTTAAATGATCTGTCACAGATCCACCTTTAACCATTTTCAGATTAAACAAACGCTTCATGAGAAATACCTTATTTGAGGCTGAGGGTTTTTCATACAATTTAGCCAAAGATTTCATCAGAGCATCTGTTGTCTTCGCTTCCGTTATATTGAATGCCACTGATGGTGCCAGGCACAATCGAATGGTTCCCAGTGCCTTTCTGTCAAGAAGCTTTCAATCCTCATCAGTCATTATTGTCAGTTTCTTGGCTACTCCTTCCAATGGCATCCATAAATCCTTTTGATAAAGGTAATCCTCCATCTGCATCTTCCATAACTGATAGTTCTACCCATTGAATTTATTGACCTTCAATTGACCCTCATCCACCATTGCTCCCACTCAACCGTGAGACCTTCCTATAGACGATAATCGAACACAACCCGCTCTGATACCACTTGTTAGGGTTAACCAACAGAAAATATCAATTAAATGCAAATAAAGATTAAACAGAGGAATGGAAATACACATAAATAATAACAACGAGAAACAAGTTTAATTACAACCAGCAATCCCTGCAACTCAATACTGCTGCAAATGCTATAATACAATCAATGGAAAACCTAACCCTTCGCCATTTTTATCAAGCTTTTTGTTGGTTACAAAAATAGGGTTTTCTTATGTCGACCAATGAAAAATAACTCTCAGACCCTAGACCCCGCAAGGGGCACTGCCCCTTGACCCCATAGGAATTTGGGAGGAAACTGCACCGATAAAAATGGGAAAAATTTAACCTCCGAGTCTAATTAGGCTCCATATAAAAACACTTTGTGCTCACATGCTTGGTTAATGAATCTGCAACATTCTCCTGATTGTCTATCTTCTTTAGCTTAATCTCTCCATTTGCAACCAACTCTCGAACAAAGTGATACTAAACATCAACATGCTTAGTCCGAGCATGATACATGGGATTCTTAGCCAAACAAATATGAATCTGGCTATCACAACCAATCTAAATGTTCCTGCAATCAAAACCAATACCTGTACACTATCTCCTCAACCAAACTGCCTCCTTAGAGACATGAATAGCAGCCATATACTCTTGTTTTGTGGTGGACAAAACAATTATGGGCTGCCTCTTACTCATCCAGCTCACGGCACCTCCAAATAGAGTAAACACATAGCCACTAGTGGACCTTTGACTATCCAAGTCACCTGCCCAATCTGCATCAACAAAACTCTGTATGTTCAAAGATTTATCAGTATTATCAGTACCAAAATAAACCAAACAATGATTAGGAGTACCTGCAAGATATTTAAATACCCTCTTCACATAGTTCCAATACTGTCTACCAGAGTTAGACATAAATCTACTCAAAACTCCCACTGCTTGGGCAATATCTAGTCTAGTGCAAACCATTGCATACATCAAACTCCCTACAACACTAGCATATGGCACATTAGACATATCCTCAAAATAATCTTCAGTCTTTGGACACATATCTAATGAAAGCTTAGTACCAATGGGTAAAGGAACTCTAACTGGCTAATAGTCCTACAAACTAAACCTCTGCAAAATAGTATTCACATACTTACTTTGTGACAACCAAAGCTTTCTGTTAACTCTGTCCCTCCTAATCTCCATTCCCAAAATATACCTTGCAGCACCAAGATCCTTCATCTCAAATGCATCTGAAAGTTGGTCTTTAAGCTCACTGATCATACCCTTAGTATTGCTGAAAAACATGTCATCAACATACAAAGCAATAACTAGTATAGAATCATCAACACAATAAATGTAAACATAGTGATTCTCCTCGTTTCTAACAAAACCCAATTTCAAAACAAATGAGTCAAACTTTTGATACCACATTCTGGGGGACTATTTTAAACCATAAAGAGACCTCTTTAACCTACAAACCCAATGTTCTTTTCCTTTTACCTCAAAACCTGTAGGCTATTGCATATAAATTTCTTCTTCAAGATCTCCATGTAAGAACACAGTCTTAACATCTATTTCCTCAATCTCCCAATCATAAGATGCAACAATGGATAAGACAAATCTAATAGAAGTCAATTTAGCAACAAGAGAAAATATCTCACCAAAATTAACTCCCTCTCTCTAGGAGTAGCCCTTGGCTACCAGTCTAGCCTTGTACTTCTCCAATGACCCGCCTGCTCCAAACTTCTTCTTGAAGACCCACTTACATCCTATGGCCTTTCTTCCTTTGGGAAAATGAACAAGATCCCAAGTGTTACAAGAGTCTAAAGCCATCATCTCCTCATGCATGGCTAATTGCCAAGACTCACTATCATCTACAGAAATAGCTCCCTTGTAGGATCTAGTTTCATCATTGGTACTTAATAAAACATATACACAACAAAAATCTGGTGGGCTATACCTATCAAATGGATTCCATTGTCTTGTGGATCTCCTCAAGGGTGGAGTAAGAGACTTTACTCATTCTTCTACATGATCATCTGCACTAACTTCTTGTGTAACAATAGACTCATCTTCATCAAAACCACTTGAATCTTCTTCTTCTTCTTCACCCCCCAATCCATCATTCTATTCTTCCTGAGGTGCATCTTGCTGCTCTAACTCAAAGTGCACTCTCTTTACCTTTTCATCTTTTTCTTTTGGCTGCTCAGGTTCAGAAATAGCTCTAAGTTCCCTGAAAATAACATCTCTAGAAAAGATAATCTTACGGGTTAGTGGATTCCAAAGCTTATAACCTTTGACATTATCACCATATCCAATGAATGTACACTTTTCGGCCTTTAGATCCAACTTAGATAGCTTTTTCCTTAAGCACATGAACAAAAGACTCAAGCCAAAAACCCTTAAATGTGAAACAAAAGGTTTCTTACCTGTCCACACTTCATAAGGTGTCGAATCAAGAACCCTACAAGGAGATCTATTTATCAAGTAGCAAGTAGTACACACAGCCTCTGCCCAAAAACATTTATCCAACTGTGCATCACTAAGCATACTTCTGGCTCTTTCCATAATTGTTCAATTCATTCTTTCTACAACACCATTCTATTGTGGTGTATACGAAGTTGTCTTTTGTTTGATTATACCTACATGCTTGCAAAACTCATCAAATTCCTTAGAGCAATATTCCCCTCCATTGTCAGATCTTAATATTTTTATCTTTAAACCTGATTGGTTCTCTACTAGGACTTTGAATTCCTTAAACTTAGTGAAAACTTCAGATTTATGCTTCATAAAATAAATCCATGTAAATTTGGATACATCATCAATGAAGGTTACAAAATAATGAGATTTTCTAATAGATTCATTATCCACAGGTTCAAACACATCTGTATGAATAATTTCTAATTTCTCTTTTGCTCTATTGCTTTTTGAAGGAAATGATTTTCTATTTTGTTTACCAAACACAATGCTCACAGAAATCAAAGTGCTCATCAGAATAAGAGAAACCATCCAACAATTCTTTATTCTTAATAGTTTTTAATACATTATTGCTTGTGTGGCCCAATCTGCGGCGCCACAACATACAAGTGTTTTTAGAAGCCTCATAAACATAAGAGGCATTACAAATTATAGTGGCTTCAAGCTTAAACAAGTTCTCGAATCTCTTCCCTTTCACTACCACCAGGTTCCCTCTCACCAATCTGCAACCATGCTTGTCAAATGCAACATGCATTCCCAAATCATTTAACTTCGAAACTGAAATCATATTTTTAGCTAATCTAAGAACATGTAAAACACCAGGGAGGGTTTTAATCCTCCCATCACTAAAACACAACAATACCTTTCCTTTCCTGACAATCAAATATGAAGAGTTGTCACCAATGTAGATATTACCTCCATCGTATTCTTCATATGTGGAGAACCATTCCTTACGTGGGGTCATATGAAACGAGCATCTCGAGTCAACCAACCAATGATCATTAGAAACAACATTACATGCAGAAAGTAAAACAACTTCACCTGCATTCGAGGACCTATCCGAAGCACTCTCCCACTATTTCTTGGGGGTTTCTGCACTCCTTCACATGTCCCCTTTTACCGCAATTCCAACACTTAACTCTATTCTTTTTACTGGGAGTCTTAGACCGGCCCTTGGACTTGTCCTTAGCCCCTTTCTGATCCCCCTTTGGTCCCCTTTCCTTAGACCTTCCCCTGACACTGAGAGCATCCCCTAAACTATCTAAACTCTTCTTCCTCAATTCCTATGACAGTAGTACTGAAACAAGAGCATCCAACTTCAGATCCACAAGGTTAGCAGTGATAGCAAAGATAACATTCTCCCAAGACTCAAGTAAAGAATAAAGAAGTAAGATACATTTATCTTCCTCACTAACCTCAACATCTACTAAATCAAGCTGACTCAATAACAAATTAAAAGAATTTAAATGCTCTACAACTAATTCACCTTCTCACATTTTCATGGAAAACAACTTCATTTTTAAATGAAGTTTATTTACCATACCCTTAGCTTGGTAGATCTCACCCAACTGATTCCACAACTTGTGTGCGGTCTCCTCCTTTGCGACATTCAACAGGACAAAGTCTGAAAGACACAACCAGATGGTTCCCCGTGCCTTCTCATCCAGTCTATTCCACTCATCTTGAGAGACATCGTCAGGTTTCTTCTCTTTTTGAACAGCTAACCATTGGTTTCTTTCTTCCAACAAATCTTCCATTTTTATCTTCTACAACTCATACCTTGTTCCGTTGAACTTCTCAATGTCCAATCAAGAGGTTGATGCAATGGTGGATGTAGCAATAATAACAACACAAGATTTGCAAAACAAACACAACCAAATATCCCACTACAGCTATAGCTTTCACACTACCACCCAAGAGTCAAAGTTGGCTAGGCTTTGATACCAAATGTTAGAAATGAAAGCAAAACACTACTTCAATGGAAATCTGATTTAAGATAAATTTCAGCAATCTTAAGTGTGCATTAACAATGGAGATTGTAACAAAACATAAAACCCACTACAAAAAAGAAGTCAAACATGAAGAACTCAACATGATGACATAGTGTTTACATGGAGAAAACCATTGCGGGTAAAAAACTCCACTAGGAAAGAGGCACAAGTTTGTATTAATCGCAACAAGATTGTACAATACATCAACTACACAACTTTCTCCACAAGTTTTCAATCCAATAGCACCTGAGTACCTAAAATCTATATTATAGCAACAAATACATGGAAAATACTTATAGAAATATTTTCCAACTCCTCCTAGGCGTTCACCTTCGCTCTCCTAAGATTCTCCAACCTATAAACATTAATTACCATCTTACAAGCATCATACACTTGTCCAAAAATAGCCATGCAAAGGTTAGACACCCAAGACTAAATCTAGCCTCTTACAGCATCTTATGATGCGCCATAATCGTCATAGATTCCACAAAAGAGTATCTTTCCAAGATAGAAACCTTGGGCTAAATATAACAAATATACAACTAACATATCCGTCATATGTGTCATAGAATCTCATAATCTTATGACAACTTGCAGCTATCATAGATTCACTTACCAAACATTATGGTAGTTGTCATACATGCCAAATATAGTAGATTCCTCAAGGGAGCATGCCTACCCTTATTTACTTTGAGTTTTTACATTTGCCAATAGTAAAAGTCACTCTGTAATTACCTCTGGTTACTCCAAAATTACCCCTGCTAGCGAAACTAGTACATCTCCTCATGGATAATTACAAAATTACATATAATAAATGGAATAAATACAATATTGGGATTTATAAAGTTAATGGCACCTTATCCCAACATCAAAGTGAGGGTGTTGATTATGGTGAGATATTTTCTCCTATTGCAAAAATGACATCCATTAGATTATTTTCTTTCTATTGCTGTTGCTTATGACTTAGAGGTTGAGCAAATGGATGTGAAAACTACTTTCCTTCGTGGTGACTTGGAGCAGGATACTTATATGACAACTAGAGCACTACGTAGTGAAAGGTAAAGGTAATTTGGTTTACAAATTGAAGAAATCTTTGTATGGCCTAAAATAGAGTCATAAATTTGATACATATGTGTTGAGTTTGGGATTTGAGCATTCTAAATCAGGTCATTGTGTTTATTATAAAATTAATGGTGATCTTTTCCTATTTATTACATTATATGTTGATGATATGTTATTTATTGGTAAAGGCAAAGGTATGATTTCAGAATTGAAATCTCAACTTGATGCTAAATTTGAAATGAAAGACTTTGGTGCAGCTAGACACATTCTTGGGATGGAAATTAGAAGAGTTAGAGTGAACAGAAAGCTATAGCTTGGCCAAATTAAGTATGTTAATTCAATTTTACAGAGGTTTAACATGTAGGACTGTAGACCATTATGTGTTCGCTTTTCAGTTGGAACAAAGTTATCTATTTCAGATTGTCCAACATCTCCATCAGAGATGGAAGAGATGAGTAGAGTGTAGTTTAAATTTTGATGTATGCTATGGTTCGTACTAGACCAAACATTGACCAAGCAATGGGAGTTCTTTTCAGATATATGTCTAATCCTGGTAGAGTTCATTGGGATGTAGTTAAAAGAATCTTCAGATATTTGCACGATACCTCAGAGTATTCCTTGTGTTATCATAGCAATTTGACTAAAGATAATATTTCCCTTGATATTCATGGTTATGTGGTTTCAGACTGGGTAGGTGATATTGATAGTAGACGACCCACTAGTGCTTATGTGTTTACTTTATTTGGTGGTGCAAATAGTTGGAAGAGTAAGCAACAGGTTGTGGTTGCTTTGTCTACTAATCAAGCTGAGTATATGGCATCTACTCATGCTTGCAAAGAAGCCATTTGGCTTAAGAGACTGTGTTCAGATATTGGAATAAAATAAGGTGCAGTGATAATTTATTGCGATAGTCAAAGTGCGATCTGTCTAGCTAAGAACCCGACATTTCATGCCAGGATCAAGCACATTGATGTACAATATCATTTTGTTAGAGATATGGTTGAAGATGGTAGGGTGAAGCTAGTTAAGGTAGAGACTTTGATGAATGTTGCCGATTCTTTAACTAAGCATGTTAGCACAAAAAAGTTTAGATGGTGTTTAGAGACTATGGGTCTTTTGGCCCCTAGTAATTAAGAGACGATGTTTACTCCCTCCCGTTTCTCTTGCAAGGTGTTCGACAAGTGGGAGATTTGTTGGGAAAATGTGTCTCAACCTTGCAATTATATAAGTCTTATTGTTGATAGGATATATATATTTATATATATTTCCTAGTTACACCGATAGGTGTAATATACAATGGGAGCATGGGTGGAGTGGGATGAGTGTTAACATTTTTTTTGCTAACAAAAACTATTAAATGACTGACATACATTAAATTAATGATATATTATAAATCTGGATAGCTCATTATTAGGTTTTAGATCTGATGGTAGATATTTTGTTGGCTTGTCTTTCCCTAGAAGGTAACCCTATTTTATGAGGGCGTTGTATTACAACTGTGGTATCATGATGTATTCTGAGAGTCTAGTAATGGTCATGTTGACTCTAGATCTCTAGTGGTGATACTCCTATGAGAAGCTTTCTCTACAAGTATATTGTAATCTTTTTGATTCTTGAATAATATATTGGGTAGCTTTTGGAGTGTGGGGTTTTTCTCCTGAAAGGGTTTTCCCCATGTAAATCACTATTTTTTTATTATATTGGTAAAACAAGTTTTGAAGGGGCCCCGAAACCCTTTACAAAAAGTAGCAAACTGAGAATAGAAAGCCAACCAAATGCCAACTGAAAGCTAACGGACTAAAAAAGCATAGAAAACCATAACACAAAAAGAACATCCAAGACTATATCATCTTCTTTAAAATTTCTACTGCTTCAAGTTCCTGCTCATAAAATTTCTCATGTAATTTAGAAAAATTCACCACGTCTTTCTTCTCTTCTTTAAATTGTTTCTTTCTGCTACCTCTTGTACAAGTTGAAGGGCCACCTATATCCTCTAGCATCACCTATTTCCCTTTATATTTGTTACCTTCACCTTTATCCCGAACAACAGTTTCATCCACCTTCATAATGTCTTCAGCACTGCTTCATCTAATATTTTTTGAGTTCCTTAAGCTTCTCAGTGAGCATCTTTATACCCTTTAAGCTATTCTGAATAGTTATCTTACTAATCTGCATCATTTTCTCCAAATTTTTATTGATACCCATTAATTTCTCTTCCAAGTATTGGATTCGTGTACCAAACTCTTCTCTCATCCTCTACATCTCACACTCCATCTCTTCCATCTTCAGGATAGCTTCCCAATTCTAGAAGATCAATTTATCCTACTCCATCATGGTTCACCACCTCTTTCCAGACTCTCCTACATCAGCTTCAACTTGATATTAATTCTGTTGATTTCCACAAAAAACTATTTGGTCATTTTGTGTTGAGAATTGATAGCAATTTTGATCAACCCAATCGCCTCCTCCAGGTCATCTCTGTTTCCTACCTTAACAACTAAAATCTCAAAATTGTCTAGGATATTTTGAGATGGGTTCAGAATCTTTGGGAAGCGAGAGCTGATGTTGGGTTCAGAAACATGCATGCCAGCTTGACCACGTTTCTCTTGAATGTTCATACCTCTTTCCACACCTTGATCAACTACTTCACCATGATTCCCCTACTTTTGACTACTCTTATCAAAACCTTTCTCAGTGACCAAATCCTCATCCCCCCTACCAGGACTCTACTTACCTTTCTTCATAGTCGATGGGCTTTTCCTTTTGATAGGTAAACTCTTTCTACCTTCACACCCTTTGTTAGAATCATCACCCATCTCCGATCCCTCCAACCAGGAAATGTTGACCTCTCTCTTTTTGGTCCTTCTCCTCTTCTTACTAGTCTCTTCTTCACTTTCCTCCCAGTCTTCTTCCATCACCCAATCCTCATCATCAGATTGGGTCTCCGAGTCACTAGAGACCATACAAACCTTCTTGGCACAGTGCTTATCCTTCACTCCACCCTTAGGAGTATTAATTTTCATATAATCCATTAACAAAAGAATAAGACCTTCATGAAGGATAGGAAACTTAGGGTTTCTAGAATTTTCCTTTAGACCATACTCCATAGAAGAAAGAAAATAGAAGGGAAAAGAAACATGCATACCATGGCAAAAATGATTTAACAGATTAAAGTGATAGCTATACATAGCAATGTACCTTCCATCCAAGGTAATATACCACATAATGACCTCCGCCACCTTGGCCCAAATCAGCTTGATGGATAGGCGATTATAACCCCCCAACTGCAACTTAGCCATCTTGCTTTGCTTATTGCCCTTGAAGAAATGATTCAAGACTTCCTCGCTGTATTTCCTCTCACTGAAGAATTTCTTCCCGTTGGCTGACAACCCAATAATAGAAGCTATCATGTCTTTAGTGATAGTTAGCTCCTAGCCAAAAGCCATAATCTTCTTGTTTCTCCAATTCTTTGCAAACATCGTCATGACATTGGGGTCAGCCCCATGTAATCTTTCCATAAAAGGGGTTAAACCCCTAGCTTCCAGAATCTTCCAAACCTTCTGCTTGTGGTAGACCCCTTCACAAGAAGATGACTCCACTATATTCCTCTCACCACCCAGGTTAAGCTTCAAACCATTGTATCCCTCGCAAACAAAACAAAGTGAAAGGAAGATAAACTGATACCTTTTGGGAATGCTCGGGCCATTAACCATACCCAAAATCTATGTGTTCTAGCTCTTCATAATAGAAATACCTTTCAAACCTTTTGATTTCATAATGACCTTATTATTAATCCTCGAGCCTTGTTCCATGTTTACAATCACTTAAAATCAAAGTTTTAATTTTCCTCAGGATTAAGTCCGCGTCATCCCAGATAGTTCTAGACTGGTTAGTGACCCTTAGGTTGGCAAAAAAATTTGCAACTCTATTCCCTTCGCAGAATATGTGAGAAATAAAAATTTGATCAAAGGACTTAGGGATTTCCTTAAGCAATTGATAATATTATTGGAGTCCCCTTCAACCCAAACCTTTTTATACCCCTTGGAATGAGCAAGAGCAATAGTGTGATAGGTTGCCACAACTTCAGCATAGTGGTTTATTTGGGTACCCAGAGGGAGTGCCACCACTGCCAAGAACATACCAAAGTCATCTCTCATCACTCCCCCACTAACTGCAGCTCCAGGATTACATAAATCACTATGTTGTGGTATGCATGATATCTATGCTTATTTCTATTTAAGTTTCTATAACTGTTAAAGATCTGTAAAATTTTGCATTATCCTCCTCTCAAGATTAGTGTAGGAAGTTGTTTTGCTACCTTAGCATCCTTACATAGAATTCTAACTATAAAAGACATGGCATGGGGGGGGCTCATTGCCACACATCTTTAGACCACACCACAAGCATGCAAGACACACAAGGAAGACACATAAATCACACAGAATACATGAGCGTCGTATAGTATGTCATCGACACACTATATGTCTTATATACGACAAACATTGGCAATAGGGAGGAGCTCATCACTACTCCACTATCTAAAACATGCCAAACACACCGAACAATTGAACTACGCTACCACAACCACCAAAGACACGCTTAAGGGTGAATGACTAAAGATCTAACCCTACCTCACGATGAGGAATTTGTTTAAAAGGATGTGCAGTAGCTCAAGAGATACACCATCCCACCTTCCATAGAAGGAATTTCAAAATGCAACCCCATCTACATCACAGAGATGCCTTACAGTGAAAAGGAAGCATGTGCTCAAAATATACAACCCCACTTGCATCATGGAAATGCCTTACAGTGAAAAGAAGGTATATGTAACAAGATGAAGTACACAACCCTGCTTGCTTCATGGAGATGCCTTGTGGTGAAAAGGAAGTGTACACAAACACGCTTTGTCCATGTAAAAAGTAATCAAGCAGTTACCATGATATATGCCCCCACCTTAAAGTGGTTGATCCCGCTTGCTGATATCAAGCACATTTAAGGTAAAGTGAAAACACACAAGGGAACAAGAGATTTCACAAAATCCATGCCCCAAAAGTGACATGTGCCACGATCACTGAATATTCCCACAAAAACATTGATATCATTTGCTAACATAATCAACAACATATAAGTTTTAGTTAGAAAATCTTACTCTATGATAACAACGAAATCAATTCATGAAAGTTGTATAGAAATATAACACATAATAGACCAAGGCTACACTTAAGGGTTCAAAACCGAGTATAGTAGTAAGGTTATACTGTAGGTATCTTAGAACCAAGTGTAGCGACTGTAGACACCTAAAATTGACTCTAAATTCACCATCACTTACTATACCTTATTCTTCCGCATTAATTAAATAATTAACAATTATTTAATTAAGTTAATTTTCTCACTTCCTAGCATTAATTAAATAACTTACAATTATTTAATTAATTCAAATCACAATCCAATATTGATTAAATAAATCAAATATTTATTTAATTAATATCACATCTTCTTCTCGATTCCTTTCCTTTTTTAACTCATGTGTATCTAATTAGTTTATTTAATTAGATAATCCTCTCAATTATCCTCTCATCTTCTTTTGATTTATTTCCTTTTAAATCAAATAAAAATCAAATCCTTTTCCTCTTTCAAATCTTATCTTCTACTTGTTTATTTCCTATTTTGTGAAATAAAGCAAAAAATCAAATCCCTTCTTTCTTCTAATATTAATTAAATAATTTATATTATTTAATTAATTAAATCATAAATCCAACATTAATTAAATAAATCAAATATTTATTTAGTTAATAAAATTATCTTAATAATATCTTCTTGATTTCTTTCCAAAATTGAACTCATGTGTATCTAATTAATTAATTTAATTAGATAATCCTCTCAATTATCCTCTCATCTTCCTTTGATTTATTTCCTTTCAAATCAAATAAAAATCAAATCCTTTCCCTCTTTCAAATCTTATCTTCTACTTGTTTTATTTCCTCTTTTGTGAAATAAAGCGAAAAATCAAATCCCTTTTTTCTTCTAATGTTAATTAAATAATTTATATTGTTTAATTAATTAAATCATAAATCCAAAATTAATTAAATAAATCAAATATTTATTTAATTAATAAGATTCTAATAACATCTTGATTTCTTTCCAAAATTGAACTCATGTGTATCTAATTAATTAATTTAATTAGATAATTCATCAATTATCTTCTCATCCTTTTTCAAAGATTTATTTCCTTTTGAGGATTTAAAACTAAAATTAAATCTCTTTCTATCTTTTCAAATCCTATCTTATCTTGTTTTATTTCCTCTTTGATCAAATAAAGCAAAAATCAAATCTCATCTCTAAAATTAAATTTCTATCAAATCTTCTTCCCTCCACATCAAAACTCTATAAATATGGCCTCAATCCAAAGCCATTATTATCACATGTATATAAAGTTATGCTGTGGGAATCACGAGCAACTAACGTATCAACATCTCAATCACCCTATCAATATCCTAGAACAAATCTAGTAGGGCTTGGGTGCAACTCTACTCCGTTCTAATTGAAGTGTGCATATTTGATTGAAGGAGAAGGTTTTGTGTATTTGTATTTATCTTTTGTTTTCCTTTAAATCATTTTCATGTATGCATTTTGGCATGCTTGCTGGTCTAACCCTAATCATTTACAAGTTCATACATTTTTATTTGTAAGATTTAACCTATTTTTTTGTGAGGATTTGGTATAATCAGTCAAAAACACACCATTTCTTTACAATCTTTAAATCACTATAACTTTTGCATTTCTTAATGGATTTTGATGAATTTTTTTTGAAATAGCATAGAATATCACATAGAATTTGATTAGCCACTTGAATCTACTGTATCTAGTTATCATTATAAAAAAAATTCTAGATTTATCCTTTTCAGCTAATGTTTGTGCAACATGTGGCATCAAGAAACAAAAAAATTAATTTTAAGGCATTAAAAAACTGAACAAGCAAATCACACATTTTGTTTGGTGCTTTAAAATTAAACAAACAAAGTACACATTTTCATTTGGTGCTTTAAAAATTAAACACAACAAATTTCACACTTCAATTTGGTGTTTTAAAATGAACAAATTTCACACTTCAATTTGGGGCTTTAAAACTAAACAAGACAAATCAAACATTTCATTTTGGTGTCTTAAAACTAAACAAGACAAATCAAACACTTCATTTTGTTTCTCTAAAATTGAACAACTTGCATATTTCCATTGGTGCCTTAAAACTGAACAAGACAACTTTCACATTTGGATTTTGGTGCTTTAAAAATGAATAAAATTGTTTGCTGTGTCTTGTGTACTTGCACTTTGTGATTCAGTGTTACCTCCTGCCAGTTGGTACGTATCCTCTCCCCTCATGACATTACATGATCGAGGGTGTACGAGAATTACCAACGGCCCAAATTTTTATTTTTTCGTAGAGAAGGTCTGCCTTGGGACCTCATTACCCAAGGGACAACCTTCAACACATTTTTTCTAGTGAGCTATATAAAGGGGGGAGAACAAAAGTTGTACCTCAATCCAATCATCGTCGTGTTTAGTGAAATCCTGAAGCTTGGATGATATCAAGATAGGGGTGCACGGTTGGTCCAAGTGTCTTAACTGACATTCCTGACTCGCACTTGTAGATGGATTGGTGTTTATGAAGTACCTCCACTACGAACCCTTGTTATAGAAGCCTAAAGTCCTTATTGGCTATCTGTATAGCATGGTGCAAAGTACAATATCATGCTTGAAGTTACTCACCATGTACCATCCTAAATTATAGAGGAATCCTTGGAAGATAAAGGTCTCCAAAATGAGAGAGTGAAGGTGTTCCCATGCCATCGAGCCTATGTCACCGAAGATCTATCTCTTGGTTCTTGAGAGTGGAAATGCCCCCAGTGTATAAGGACCTTTTGTACATTGGAGAGGTTGATCCTATGGTATTTTTTTGTGGGCCCAAGTTATGCAGATACTCCTTACTTGAATAAATTAGGGTTGTAATGTGTCTTTTCAACATGTTTTCAATGTCAAATACCAGTAAATAAGCCACTTAACATTTTCATGTTAAGGACAAGCCTATGACCTTGAAAAGTTGAGTCAAAACTATTTTGTCTTCTTTCTTTTACGTGTGTGGATCTCTTTCCCCCTAGGGATTGAATAGTTATCACCAAGGAAGCCTCACAAATCAACAAAATCCCCTAAAAACATTACAAACAAGTCAATCAGTCTCAAACTATGCATCTCCAATCTATTTTAGCAGCAAACTTGACTTCACACCCAAATCAATACTTTTAGATTATCAGTCATCCAATAAATTTCACCCATCTTCATATCATCTTTTGGACTTTTAGAGCATTTTGAGACACTAGGATTTATCAACAACATCATCATCAATCACAAAAAGCCCACATGTTATCCAATCATCTAGTGACATTAGCTACCTTAGGAGAACATCTTCTCTTGGGTTGGTCTAAATCACTATCTTATTTGTCTTTCCTTGAGTTCATGAGTCTATCTCTTGGAAGATAATCAAATCCCAATCAAATCATCTATTGATCTAGATTTTATCCTCCATCCAAAATCAATCCAAATCAATCAATCAACACCAACATCCTAGAGTCTCAACTTTGTCACAAGAGTCCAAACAACATCCCATTCATCCTCAAATCATTATCACAAATCCTCATCAAAATGGTCGTGATAATCAACAAACCTAGGTCAAATCCAAAACCCAAAGTCATACTTCAAGGAGGCTTTCCTTCAAGCACCAATGATCATGAGAACCTTGTAGATTATGAGGCATATCTTGAGGAACAAGCTGAAATATGAAGACTTCAATACATTTGTAACTCCATGCCAGCACTAGAGAACAAGGAGATAGTACCACAACTACAAGGCATCATCCAAACACTTCACCAGATGCCACAACCCCTAGACCAGAAAACCATATAAAGACTACAAACCATCATCCAACCACTTCAACAAAACCAATCACCTCTAATACAACAACTCCTAGCCACCAACCAATCCTACATTCAACAACCACAACCACAACCTTCATATAACAATCCTCCACTATACCCTCACCCATACAACATCAACAATTTCCCACTCAATCCTATGTGTCATCCCCCTCAACTTCATACCAAACTAATCCAAGCACATATCATGTTACCCCTACATCAACCTATCCCACTTCTTCTAATGTTAACCAATATCAATATCAACACATTCAACAACAAGAATTCCAACCACAAAAAAAACAAATCCAACCTAACCCATCTACATATCAACACATTCCACAACAACAATATCACATTCCACAACAATAATAATTTCAACCACAACCTCAACAAATTACACCTCAATCCCATGTGTCACCTCCATCACCATACCAACCTAGCCTACCCACATATCATGTCAATTCCACATCAACCTATCCCATTGATACCCAACAACATCCACCCCAAGATTGAATCCAACTCCTTATTCCAACATTTCAACTCATCATCAAATCCATTCACAAGGCTACCAAGTTCCTTCACAACAAGAACACACAAGTCTAAGTAACCCTTTGCACCAAAATAAAGTGTCCTTAAGTCCTTATTGTACCTTTGACAAGGGAAACACCACTCTAGCTTATGCATCCTATGTGTACCCTCCATCATCATCCAATCATATGCCAATACACGAGCCTACTAGTCCTATCCCAACACCACCATGTAGTCCCTCTCATAGTCCATTGGTCCATCAACCTTCTAAACCATCAAGCCCATCATTACTGTCATCCCAATGTTCTTCCAATCTTCCACCAAAGGATCCCTTTGAGGAGATAGACCTACAACAATTGATCCGAACAAAATGGCTTGAGCTACCCCCGATAAAACCATCCAATCCTAAGCCTACAACACCTTCTACCCCTATTATCCCTCCACCTAATCATAATATTAATCTTACAACACCATCCACCAGTATTATGCATCCATTATATTGTCCATCCACCCATGCACTTATGAAGGATGTGATCCAATGGCTATTAGCAAGGAATAAACTATCTCCATGTCATCAAAAACCTCTCCAAGAGCCTATCAAAGAGCCTTCAAACATCATGGCCATTCCTTCAACCCCATCATATATCCCATAACCCATCAATCCTATTGAAGAGTCTCCTACCATGAGTCCAAGTCAAGATCCATTATACCCTCATGTTTTTGAGCATCTACAGCCTATTGAAATTATCCATGAGTCTTCCACTCCTATTCAAGAAAACTAAGAGCTATGTCAAGAGTATAATCTGAAGCATGTGGAAACATCAACTCTGTATCTAAATCAAGATCAAAGCACCTCCATCCAACCCATCCATAATCTATATCTTTTCTATGATCAAGATAGTATCCATGATCAAGTTCCTAACCATGAGCAAATGATCGAAGTTCAACCCATCCATAACCTTTATATTTTCTATGATCAAGATATTTTCCATGACTCCTATCCATAATTCCATAACTACCCATGAGCAAGATATCCAAGATACTCCTATCCCTCCTCCACCTAGCCCTATCCATGATCCAACAACATCCACTTCCCTTGATGAGACACTTGGTCCCCAAGAAAACATAGATAATCAAATAGATAACTTGGATCCTATTACACTAAATCTTAATGAGCACAATGTTAAGCAAGATCCAAGCATTCTAACTCATCCATTTTTTGATCTCACATCATCTACTATTGATCCCATTCCAAATCCATCTCCCATTGATCTTCCATTATCCCTTATCAATCCCATCCCAAATCCATCATCCTATCCCCTTAGTCCTTCTACCTTCATCCATGATGGTTCTCTCATAGGAGAGGAACAAACTGTATCCACCACCCATCCTTCACCATCTAATAATGGACTCACATCTTTTTTCCAAAGCAACAAACATCCCATTGCACATCGCATGCTCCAAAACATGAATTATCAAGGCAAAGGTTTAGGCCTTCTTGAAAAAGGTATATTGGAGCCCATCCATGTCCAAATCCACCCACACATACATGAGCTTGGCTATACATCTCAAGACAAAAAATCCACACATGTTGGTACCACCTTCACCCCTCTGAAATCCACTTATTTTAATCACAAACCTGGTGCACCTCATCACACCTTCAAGTCATATGTCACCATCCCTCCTCCATCATCATACCATTCACAAAAGCATGTGACCATACATCTCCCTCCATCCACTCTTCCTCCACTCCTTCCAACTCCTAATATTCTCATCCTTAATCCCTTAATCCCTCCACCCATAAACCCCGTTCCCTTAAATCCCCTAATATTCCCAATTAAGATCAACCAATGCACACATTGGCCAAATATGAAGCTATCAAAAAATCCATGGGATTCAAAAATACAAATTTGGATGCCTCCTTACATAAAATAAAAATCCTACAAAAGATTCACAATTATCATGTTGAAGGGCATCGATACATAAAGCAAAATCAAAAATCCAAAAGACTACAAATGCCCACACTCCCAAAAGCAAAAAAAAACATGGTGTGGGTCCCTAAGAAAAAAGAAATCAATCCAAATGAAGCATCCAAATCCCACTATATCACAAATCCGAAAACCCAAAAATCCCACAAATCCTGCTCCCCATCCAAAAGTTCTAAAAATAATAAGTCCATTTGGGTCCCTAAGTACTCAAATCGAAAAAATAAGCAAACATCTCCATTACTTCCTGTTGGCACCTGCATGAATGCTCAGGTTTCAAGTATATAAATCTGCAGGCCCCTTCCATAAAATTCAAAAAATTCCCTGTATTTCAGCCTTCTTAGTAGAAAAATTGCAAAAATATGTTGTATGCATGTCACTTTGTATATACAAGGGTGTTTGTATATACATGCAGGTCAAATGTACATTCAGGCATACAAAGTGCTTTGTATGTTTAATCGGCCTTTGAAAATGGTGAAAAAATGAGTTATATGCATTTTATATGCATATCGGTCTTGCATGTACATTGGGGAATCTTTCGCATGATTCTGGGTATATTGTGTTTGTATGTCGGGTTCGCTTGTACATCGGGTTTGTATGTTTAGACATACAATGGAAATATACATTGCAAAGGTGCAAGGAACACATACATTTGGTGGGGTCCACAGACATGCAAAGAGGATATACATCGGCGGCATACAAGCAAAACATACAAGGGTCAATGTACCTCGAGACAGATTCAAAGGTGAAGGTATGTCCGACATACAATGCTAGAATATACATTGCAGATTCTTGGAATATTCTACAGATGTATCAAAGGTTTGCTTGTATATTGTGTTGTATGTTTGCACATACATGCGTGACATACAAAGGAAAATATGTATTTCTGGGCATAAAAGAGAGAATGTATATCGCATATTCCAGAAAGGATTCTTTGTTTGTATGTAAAGGGGTTTGTATGTTCACGTTTGTATATTCGACATACAAAGGAAATGTACAAGGTGAAATATACAAATAGGTCAGCGGCAGTCAGCGTCGGCTATGGGGCCCACCAGTTGTATGTTCACATTCTATATCAGACATACATGCCGATATACAAAAGAAAACATACAATCTGGACCTGATTGAAAGTCAAATGCAGTGAATAAAATTTGGGGTCCGCAGCTTGTAAGTGAGGTGCATTATATATGCCAAGATGCAAGGAAGAGGAGATGCAGCCCGGACACGAGAGGAAAATGTGTTGTGGCAAATGAATTTTTGAGGTCCGCGGCTTGTATGTATGAAGTGCTTGTATATGCTTTTGCATATACAAAGGTGACAATGGTTAAGTGGAAAGGTCAAAGGTATTTCCCTTTGTATGTTTGCGTTGTATGCATCCAATGTATCTCTGATATGCAAATAACACATACAAGTGAAACATACAAGTGGGTGTGGTCAAAAGGTCAACAGTTTTTAGGAGTGCGGTGGGGCACGCAGCTTGTATGTCCCGGGTTGTTTGTATATGTTATATACAAAGCGAATGTACATGTGTGCATATACAAGGCCCGGACATGAGGGGGGATGTAATCTGGATGATAAGGTGCATTGTATGTATGCCGATATACAAAGGGAGCTAGCTACATGTCGGATTTCAAAATAATTCCAATCTACTTTACAAGAATTTGAAATCCGTGAGTTGTATGTTGCGTTTGTATGTGCAACATACAAAGCAAAGATGCAAAATGGAGATACAAGCCGGACCTGAGTAGATTTTCAATTTGTTCTAATCAGGTTTGGGGTCCGCCTTGTATATTAAACAGTTGTATGTATATGCTCTTGCATATACAAAGGATTTGAAAGGCAAAAGGCAGGCGGTTGTATATGCATTTGAACATGCATATGCAAGGGAGAAAAGGGCATAATGTTTGTATGCTGTGAAAAGTCAAAGTAGTGCAAAGTGCCTACGTGGCACGATATCACAGGTTGGTGACTTTTCAGCGTATTTTGAGGCCGTTAATCTCATGCGATGGAAGGAAGATCGATGGCTATCTTTCAAATTCGCAGCAGCGATGGATTTCTATGTATTTGTGGCCACATTTTAGGTGAGAAAACTCTTTATGGGCACGCTGCTGCAATTTTTGAGAGGAGCTGCAGGTAGCTGGGCATTGATGGTGGTATGTAGAAGGATGATCATTGGAGTGACGGGTTACCAACCTGATTTTATGAGGAAAATCTTCTGGCTGCAGTGTAGATCCCGATTCCACCTGCTTCTTCTCTCTATTTCTCTACTGCATTCAATATTTTGAGTGCCATTCAGATCATGCATTGTATCTGGCAGAATTTTGATTTGCCATGTGATTAATTTGTTGAGTTCATAGTTTTGCTATAAAGTGAAAACTATGTTACTCATTTTAGGTGGTTGAAGACTTGGGCATTTTTAGGGGAAAGATAAAAAAAATAGAGCATTTCCTGTCTGTTTTATCTCTTTTGGAGTTTATGAATTGCATCTGAATGCATCTTGTACATATGTTTAGTTTCATGTCATGTTTATATGAAAAATGCTTCATTGCATGTGTTTATCTGTCTGTCTCTATTTGTTGTATGCTTTTTCTTTTTTTGAATCTGGTTGCTAAGGGTTTCTCAAATTCTAGGATATAGTTCTACTATATCACATGCTTAATCTTAACTTCCATTAAAGGAGTGGATTAAACTATTTTAGGTTAAGTATGGAGAAGATTGTATGTCAACTGGGATATTTGTAAGTAGAGACAGTTAAATACCCATCCTTGAGTGGTATTTGTAAGGAAAACACCAGTCCTAACCCCTTGAAACTTGAATGCCAGTTGCAAGCCATTCTCTTGTATATGTCTAGTTGACTCCTTGCCCTAAGATAGGCACCGATATGCCCTTGTGTAGTAGTTATGATCCAAAACCCCTGTCTTGCATCTAAACCATCAAATTCAAACCATTCCATAATTCCAATCTATTAGTTGTAGGAGTAGGATTAGGACCCTTGCATACTCTCATCCACAACTAGACAAATATGTCCAAGAATGTTGCCAACCTTGTGATTTATCACTCAAATCTTGGCCCTAAAATGAGAGTATTCTGCCTGTTGTTGTAAAGCTAAATCTTTGTGTCATTGGGTGAGTCAAAGTGTCAAATCTTTAGATATAGGGATACCCCCCTTGGTGTGGCAGAACCAGAAGTTAAGGGGAGGCAGCTCACACAACCTCCTGTATTAGTTGGCTGAATCTGCTTATGCATTGGAACTGGCAAACCCACTATTGATTTGGAAGACACACCAATAACTGGAGACTCTGCTGTGGAGATAATGTCATATCCATGAAGGTGTGAGTCTAAAAGATTGAAGAATCAGACCTGGAAAGTGTTTTGTTGCAGCAAACAAAGGAAAAAGTTGAATGTGTGGCTTTGCTGTGGGAGAACCCAGAAAGAAAGAAATCAATTTTCAGTTTCAGCCTATTTGAAGCTCATTCCTCTGCCAAGGAGGTGGTGACTCTGCACAAAAAGAACCTGATAAGAGGACACCAGAGGTGTTAAATTTGTAGCTGCTGCAACATATCCAGGTATTTTCATAAGTTTTGAAAGATTCCCTATTTGGTGAAATAACATTGGTTAAAAAGGGAGATGATAGTGAAAGATTGCATGCTATTGTAAGAACCTAATTTGTATTTTAAAAGAAGTATGCAACATTGTTAAAAGACTCATATAGAGGACTTTAGGAAAGCTGAAATAGCAATCTGAATTTTAAAGGCCTAAGGTCATTATTATAGTTGAAAATTTGAGTTAAGAAGAGGGTTGCAAAAACACATAATGATGTATTATCAGCCCATGCACCCTTGTGAGGTGTCAATTGCAAAAATGTATAATAATCAGTCCCAACCATGTAATAATAGAAGTTTCAGCATTGACAGATATAAGCCCATAGATTTTGATGGCATATGTGGCTATCCAAATGCTTTTCCATTTAAAATTAGAAAATTTTTGCCCAAATTCAATGGTTCAAAGGGTGAATCTGTTGCAAGGTGTGACCCTTGGTCTTCTTATTCAGCGCTGCGCTACGGTGGTTTGTGACAAGGGCTTAACCGCCTCCCGTGCTTGTTAAGTCAAGTGGTTGTATCGGGCATTAACAGGTCAATCTTTTGGTGCAACGGTAACTAACAGTTGGTATCAGAGCCGAGGTCATGGGTTCAAACCCCACGCTTGCGCTGGGGGGAGGATTGTTGCAAGGTGTGACCCTTGGTCTTCTTATTCAGCGCTGCGCTACGGTGGTTTGTGACAAGGGTTTAACTGCCTCCCGTGCTTGTTAAATCAAGTGGTTGTATTGGGCATTAACATGTCAATCTTTTGGTGCAACGGCAACTAACAGAATCAACTGAGAAACACTTGCAGGAGTTTATAAATGTGATAGATGATTTTGAAATTGACCATGAGGATGTAGTTATGAGATTATTTGTTCAATCTCTAGATGAAGATGCAAGGGACTAGTTCTCCTATCTTCTAGCTTACTCTGTCAGCTCTTGGCAAGAATTTAAATCTACATTTCTAGAACAATATGGTGAAAGAATTTCTAATTATGCAGTTATCAGTGATTTCATGTATATCCATATTGAAGAGGATGAGTTGATTCTAGCCTTTAACCTTAGATTTATGAAGGCATTGAATAGGATACCAGGATGCATGAGACCTAATGATGAATTGTGCCTAGTCTATTTGGAAGCATTTGATAATGAAATGAGCTATAGATTGAGAGACAAGGGGCCCACCACATTGCATCAGGCACATCAGTTTGCAATTGACATTGAAAATAATTGGAGCTATGGGATTCAAAAAGGTTATTTCTCTAAAAAATTTTGCTGCCCTAAGGCCACAAATGTTGATGAGGGATATAGTTTAAATGTTAGAGATGAATGTCAAAGTACTCACACCCCTGCTGTCCCAGTTTTTGCATCATTCCATGTTGATGATGTTTTTGTTATAGAGGAGGATGTCCTGATTTGCCCAGCAAATGAAGTTGACAATAATAATTTTTCAAGTAATGTTTGCATGCCAGTCCTAAACAAAGAGCATTCATGTTTACATGATCCAGTTGTGCAAAGTTGTGATCATACGGATCAAGAGTCAATATTAGTTTCATCAGGAAGTATTAGAGGGCTGGAAAATGATATAGATAGTTCAACTTCAGAGTGCATTAAAGTAGCAAAAATTTTATATGTGGGGCAATCGTATGTTAAAGATGATAAAGATGACATCCATGATCAGTTCATGGATCAGGTTTGTTCTTCTTATGACTTTAGATTTGATAATGAAAAAGAAATGAATTGTCATGAAGGAGAAATGGAGACCTTTGTAATGAATATGAATCCCCTTTATAATGAGCCTATGGATGCGTTTGACATTGTGAGTCACGATTTTCAGTGGTATAGAATTAACCCTCTATTTGAAAATGATGATACTGGTTTGCAAACTGTGGATAATGAATGTTCAGCTTTGGATGTGCCAGATGTGTACAGCAGTATATGTGCGGATCAGGTTTTATTTTCAATGTCAATAAGTGATATAAGTGATGACATTGAGGGTCTCATATATTCTGAGTGCTTTGATTCTATGGATTAGTTGGATGAGTGTTTGGTAATGTCCAACAGCCAGGTAAGTAATGAGTATTGCCAAATGCAATATGAGGATATACTGTTTGAGGATTATAACCTACATATGTTACCTAATGCTGAAACATATTCTACTATGTATAGTTATATGTCTGATTGTAAGATGCAGAGTGATAGAGGCTATATTGATAGAGGCAAGCTTTCAAAAATGGTGAAGCATGTAATTGACAAGATCAGCAAGTGGGCGGATTACTTTAATGTTTTCCACTGTGGTTGGGGTTATTTAGAGTGGAATTAGGCATTTGATAGGAAAAGGTTGTGGTTCTTCATTTTTTGGCTGCCGAGGGCCACCAAAATGATGTTTGAAAATATAATTTGTGTGCAGGTTGGTGCAATGATAGACTCTGTTGCCCAATGCATAAGGCCCAATCTATGAAACCAGAGATTCTAAAGTTCTTGCCATGCCTGCAAGAGGCATGCATCCCCAGATAGAGTCAGTGTTGGTGCCTACATGAATGTTCAGGTTTCAAGTATTTAAATCTATAGGCCCCTTCCATAAAATTTAGAAAATTCCTTGTCTTTCGGCCTTCTCAGTAAGAAAATTGCAAAAATCTGTTGTATGCATGTCACTTTGTATATACAAGGGTGTTTGTATATACATGTAGGTCAAATGTACATTCGGGCATACAAAGTGCTTTGTATGTTCAATCGGCCTTTGAAAATGGTGAAAAAATGAGTTCTATGCATTTTATATGCATATCGGTCTTGCATGTACATTGGGGAATCTTTTGCAGGATTCTGGGTATATTCTGTGTTTGTATGTTGGGTTCGCTTGTACATCGAGTTTGTATGTTTAGACATACAACAGAAATATACATTGCAAAGATGTAAGGAACACATACATTTGGTGGGGTCCGCGGACATGCAAAGAGGATATACATCGGTGGCATACAAGAAAAACATACAAGGGTCAATGTACATCGAGACAGATTCAAAGGTGAAGGTATGTCCGACATACAATGCTGGAATATACATTGCAGATTCTTGGAATATTCTACAGATGTATCAAAGGTTTGCTTGTATATTGTGTTGTATGTTCGCACATACATGCATGACATATAAAGGAAAATATGCATTTCTGGGCATACAAGAGAGAATGTATATCGCATATTCCAGAAAGGATTCTTTGTTTGTATGTAAAGGGGTTTGTATGTTTGCATTTGTATATTCAGCATACAAAGGAAATGTACAAGGTGAAATATACAAATAGGTCAGCGGCGGTCAGTGTCGGCTATGGGGCCCATCGGTTGTATGTTCGCATTGTATATGTGACATACACGATGATATACAAAATAAAACATACAATCTGGACCTGATTGAAAGTCAAATGCAGTGAATAAAATTTGGGGTCTGCAGCTTGTATGTGAGGTGCATTGTATATGCTGAGATGCAAGGAAGAGGAGATGCAGCCTGGACACGAGAGGAAAATGTGTTGTGGCAGATGAATTTTTGAGGTTTGCAGCTTGTATGTATGAAGTGCTTGTATATGCTTTTGCATATACAAAGGCGACAATGGTTAAGTGGAAAGGTCAAAGCTATTTCCCTTTGTATGTTTGCGTTGTATGCATCCAATGTATTTCTGATATGCAAATAACACATACAAGTGAAACATACAAGTGGGTGTGGTCAAAAGGTCAACAGTTTTCAGGAGTGCAATGGGGCCCACAGCTTGTATGTCTTGGGTTGTTTGTATATGTTATATACAAAGTGAATGTACATGCGTGCATATACAAGGGTCGGACGTGAGGGGGGATGTAATTTGGCTGATAAGGTGGCTGGCGTCTGCAGAGTGTATATTGTGCATTGTATGTATGCCGATATACAAAGGGAGCTAGCTACATGCCGGATTTCAAAATAATTCCAATCTTCTTTACAAGAATTTGAAATCTGTGAGTTGTATGTTGCATTTGTATGTGCAACATACAAAGTGAAGATGCAAAATGGAGATACAAGCCGGACCCAAGTAGATTTTCAATTTGTTCTAATCAGGTTTGGGGTCTGCCTTGTATATTAAACAGTTGTATGTATATGCTCTTGCATATACAAAGGATTTGAAGGCAAAAGGTAGGTGTTTGTATATGCATTTGAACATGCATATGCAAGGGCGAAAAGGGCATAATGTTTGTATGCTGCGAAAAGTCAAAGTAGCGCAAACTGCCTATGTGGCATGATATCACAGGTTGGCAACTTTTCAACGTATTTTGAGGCCGTTAATCTCATGTGATGGAAGGAAGATCAACGACTATCTTTCAAATTCATAACAGTGATGGATTTCTATGTATTTGTGGGCACATTTTAGGCGAGAAAACTCTTTATGGGCACGCTGCTACAATTTTTGAGAGGAGCTGTGGGTAGGTGGGCATTGATGGTGGTATGCAGAAGGATGATCATTGGAGTGACGGGTTACCAACCTGATTTTATGAGGAAAATCTTCTGGCTGCGGTGTAGATCCCGATTCCACCTGCTTCTTCTCTTTGTTTCTCCGCTGCATTCAATATTTTGATCGCCATTCAGATCATGCATTGTATCTGGCAGAATTTTGATTTGCCATGTGATTAATTTGTTGAGTTCATAGTTTTGCTATAAAGTGAAAACTGTGTTACTCATTTTAGGTGGTTGAAGACTTGGGCATTTTTGGGGGAAAGATAACAAAAAATAGAGCATTTCCTATCTATTTTATCTCTTTTGGAGTTATGAGTTGCATCTGAATGCATCTTGTACATATGTTCAGTTTCATGTCATGTTTATATGAAAAATGCTTCATTGCATGTGTTTATCTATCTGTCTCCATTTTTTGTATGTTTTTTCTTCATTTGAATCTGGTTGCTAAGGGTTTCTCAGATTCTAGGATATAGTTATGCTGTATCACATGCTTAATCTGTAACTTCCATTCAAGGAGTGGAGTAAACTATTTTAGGTTAAGTATGGAGAAGATTATATGTCAATTGGGATATTTGTAAGTAGAGACAGTTAAATACCCATCCTTGGGTGGTATTTGTAAGGCAAACACCAGTCCTAACCCCTTGAAACTTGAATGCCAGTTGCAAGCCATTCTCTTGTATGCGTCTAGTTGACTCCTTACCTTGAGATAGGCACTGGTATGCCCTTGTGTAGTAGTTATGATCCAAAACCCCTGTCTTGCATCCAAACCATCAAATTCAAATCATTCTATAATTCCAATCTATTAGTTGTAGGAGTAGGATTAGGACCCCTGCATACTCTCATCCACAACCAGACAAATATGTCCAAGAATGTTGCCAACCTTGTGATTTATCACTCAAATCTTGGTCCTAAAATGAGAGTATTCTGCCTGTTGTTGTAAAGATAAATCTTTGTGTCATTGGGTGAGTCAAAGTGTCAAATCTTTAGCTATAGGGATAACCCCCTTGGTGCAACAGAACTAGAAGTGAAGGGGAGGCAGCTCACGAAACCTCCTATATTAGTTGGTTGAATCTACCTGTGCATTGGAACTGGCAAACCCACTGCTGATTTGGAAGACACAACAACACTTCCTACACCTTCCTCTAATAAAAAGCTTCAAAATCCAAAGCAGTGTGTGCAACTATTGGTTTTGGTTCCTTTCCATTCCACAACATTTCCACATACCTCCGTCTCCCTATCTTTTATCCACTGTCCCACATATTTCACCCATCATATCCCTGTGGTCCATGCTTTTGCATAATCCTTCCATCCATAATCCACATCATAATCCACTATTATCCATCCATCCATAATCCACTCCATTTCCATCTCATCCACTCACCTACCAACATCCATTCATGTAATAATACTTGACATGTTATATGTGTCGCAAGCATAAAAAAATGGGACACTATCACCTCCTCTTGTAAATAGATGCTTGAGTCCCCATCTCCCATCCAAATATATCTTTCCCGCCATCCACCCATCCCCAAAAAAATGAATGAAAAAAAAAAAAGAAAATTCACTTCGTCCAATAGTGAAAACTTGGCAAACAAGCACCTTGGATAAGTACCATGATGAAAACCTAGCAAACAAGTGTCATGAGTAGCTTGATTATCTATGCACCTTACACTTGGGGGCATGTTGTCTCATCTACCTATCCTCTCATTCCTTCTACCTATCCTTCCTATCATATCTTCCTTATCCATTATATCCACATACCTATCCCCTTGATCCATCCATCCTCCTTTCCTCCTTTTTGATCTTGTTAAAGATAGGGGCAAAATGTTGAAACATGCTTTGAAAATCTCTTGATATACCTTATCCTTTCCAACAAATCCAATCAATCTTATTGTCACAAGCCTTGTCAGGTAAAATCCTAAACATTATACCTACAATGGGGAATGTTATTCCTATGCAACATAGTCTTTGGAGATCACATCCTAAACACCTTATCCATTCCATCCAGTATTGCCTATCCTTTTATCCATCCACCTTAACGAGTCTTCCATCCCATTTACTATCTCCCATCCTTTTATCTATTCATCCAATTCCATCTTCATCCTTTGCATCTAGACTTGGTTTTCTCTTATCATTGGTATCTAGCCTCTAGGCTATCCAAATTGTTATCCAATGTCATCCCAAAACAATTCAAGCTCCACAAACTCAAAAACAATTCAAAAATCCAAAAAAACCAAAATATCCAAAACAAAATCTAAAAAAATAAAAATATCCAAAAGAAAATCCAAAAAAATAAAAAGATCCAAAACAAAATTCAAAAAATTACAACATTTTAAAAATCCAAGCAATAAATTCAAAAGCAAGTCATCTTTAATCCATACCAATCCAATCAAGTAATCTAGCCAATCATCCAAGAATCATAATTTGGTTTTGTTCCAACCTTTCTGTCGAACCAATCAATCAATCATTTATCCAATCATCATCAACATGATATATCATTCCCGCATCCTTGTATTGTTCTATGGATATATCATTCCCCACAATGACAACATTATCCTCAATCAATCCAGTCAATCATTGATAAATCAATCACTGATTTATAGCTTGATAGGGGCAATATCTTGTTTGTTTTTGAATCATTTGTCCATGCTTGCTTGCTTTCTTACTTGTGTGTGTTATCATTTTATATTGCATTTGTATCAAGTCCTTATTCTAGTTAATATTCATATCTTGTGTATGGTGGAATATCTTTTTTGCATACCTTTGCATCGAAGGTCTCATTATACCTTTTGTGCACTTGGACTATGCTCTAAGTTTCCTTCCTCATATGTCTTGACAAGGTTGTATTACACTAGGTGCACAAGACACATCGTCACCCTACTCTTTATACCTTGGAGCATCATGTCTAGTGCTATATCAAACTATATGGTTACGTATCATAATGTATCATTCATCCATTTCATCCATCCCTTATCTTTCCTTAACCAATCTATTTCATCCATTTCGAGAGCATATATGTATTCTTCTAACTCGCCTATCCTCTCGAGGGGGCATAGCATCCCTACATCATCTTTCCTTGTCACTTTCAAGTGACTAAGGCATCATCATCCCTAATCCTACCATCTTCTTCTATACAACCAAACACTATATTTTATCTTTCTTTGAAATGATGTTTCTTCACAACACCATCTCAAAGAGGAGCAAAATGTAGACACCTAAAATTGACTCTAAATTCACCATCACTCACTATACCTTATTCTTCCACATTAATTAAATAATTATTAATTATTTAATTAAGTTAATTTTCCCACTTCCTAGCATTAATTAGATAACTTACAATTATTTAATTAATCCATACTTTTTTCTAATATTAATTAAATAATTAATAATTATTTAATTAATTAAATCATGATCCTACATTAATTAAATAAATCAAATATTTAATTAATTAATTCAAATCACAATCTAATATTGATTAAATAAATCAAATATTTATTTAATTAATATCACATCTTCTTCTCGATTCCTTTCCTTTTTTAACTCATATGTATCTAATTAATTTATTTAATTAGATAATCCTCTCAATTATCCTCTCATCTTCTTGTGATTTATTTCCTTTTAAATCAAATAAAAATCAAATCCTTTTCCTCTTTCAAATCTTATCTTCTACTTGTTTTATTTCCTCTTTTGTGAAATAAAGAGAAAAGTCAAATCCCTTCTTTCTTCCAATATTAATTAAATAATTTATATTATTTAATTAAATAAATCAAATATTTATTTAGTTAATAAAATCCTAATAATATCTTCTTGATTTCTTTCCAAAATTGAACTCATGTGTATCTAATTAATTTATTTAATTAGATAATCCTCTCAATTATCCTCTCATCTTTCTTTGATTTATTTCATTTTAAATCAAATAAAAATCAAATCCTTTTCCTCTTTCAAATCTTATGTTCTACTTGTTTTATTTCCTCTTTTGTGAAATAAAGGGAAAAATCAAATCCCTTCTTTCTTCTAATGTTAATTAAATAATTTATATTAATTAATTAATTAAATAAATCAAATATTTATTTAATTAATAAGATTCTAATAACATCTTGCTTTCTTTCCAAAATCGAACTCATGTGTATCTAATTAATTAATTTAATTAGATAATTCATCAATTATCCTCCTATCCTTTTTCAAAGATTTATTTCCTTTTGAGGATTTAAAACTATAATCAAATCTCTTTCTATTTTTTCAAATCCTATCTTATCTTGTTCTATTTCCTCTTTGATCAAATAAAGTAAGAATCAAATCTCATCTCTAAAATTAAATCTCTATCAAATCTTCTTCCCTCCACATCAAAACTCTATAAATATGGCCTCAATCCAAAGCCATTATCATCAAACATCATAATAAAGTTATGTTGCAGGAATCATGAGAAACCAACATATCAACATCTTAATCACCCTATCAATCTCTTAGAACAAAGTTAGTAGGGCTTGGGTGCAACTCTACTCCGTTCTAATTGAAGTGTGTGGATTTGATTGAAGGAGAAGGTTTTGTGTATTGACATTTATCTTTTATTTTCCTTTGAATCATTTTCATGTATATAGCGACAAGGTGAGATACAAAACAATCCAAAGTACATTGAAGTATCTATTTAGAGTATTGCAAAGGTTTGTCACAACAAATTTCACAATACAAATCACAACATGGAGTGATGCTACTAGTCAAATTTCAATAATATATATCAACCCCATCTTCATATATGGCCTAGGTCCATTTTTTCTTTCTTGCTGAAGGGACACATGGTCCTTATCAATATTTGTTTGTTTTTGTCATCCACCGACTAGTAGAGCCATTGAAGAATATAAACAGTAAAAATGAGAGAGGAGACAAAAGTGACTTAGGTTTACAACATGGGAAGATTCTCCCAAGACATCCTCCATAACATTATTCCCCAAGGCACCACACACAACAATTACAATAAGAGAGAGGAGAGTAGAATAATAGATACACAAATATAAGCAGTGTCACAACAAAGACGATCTCCTTATATACTTGACCTTACAAGAGTATCAAGAGTCATCCAAGGAGGCATTTAACACAACATGGGTGAACACAACACAATTATATCATATATATCTAGGAGGAGGCCACCCTTGAGAGAAAATAGAATAGGTGCTACAGTGAGTGTGGCTTGATGAGGGAGAAATACTTACATGATTCAATGGGATATTTCCTAGTGGACAATCCATGTTTATCATCGCAGGATATATTATATTTAGTCTTGATATTGTGTTAGAATTAGTACATTTATTCACTATCCCCTTAGTAGGTGGAATAGGTGAATTGTTTTGAGTGATCTCAATATCCATCCATAAGGGATTTAATGCAAGAGACCTTTCCTCATCCACTAGTTCTTCATCCTTTGCAAGGAGAGCATAGGAACGAAGGGATGGTAAAGTGTTGTTAGGAGAATTATTGGTGATTATATCTTTAGTGATGTCTAAAGGGTTTGAACATGCAACCAAATGAGAACTATCCATTGTCTTCGCATCCTTAGTGATATCCAAGGGAATTCGACATTTGACCAAAGGGAGAAGATCGAGGGTCTTCCCTTCCTTAGCGATATCCAAGGTACTTGAACATTCAACTAGAGGAGGAAGATCAAGGGTCCTCATTTCCTTAGTGATATCCAAGGTATTTGAATATTCAACTAAAGGAGGAAGATCGATAGGATGACCCATAGAGACTTCATGCACTATGGTAGGGATATAATTATTAATATTGTTAGATGAATGCTCATTATCTATCCATGGAGTGTTCTTCTTTAGAGGGGGTTCTTCATTCACTAATGCTTCATATTTCAAAGGGAGAGCATTGGAATGAAGAGATGGTAGGGTGATGTTAAGGGATGTGTCAATGATTTCATCCTCTTGCACCAAAATGTCCTCATAAGGTGGAACAACTTTGGGTGAAATAGACAAAACTAAGCTACCATCACATGTGTTAGAGACTAGATCTAGGGATGGTCCTAACCTTTAGCAATAGGAGTCATAGTAGAATGTCCAATAGAGATGAAGTCATCTAGGGCTTCATCTAACATATTGAAGTCATCACTACTAAACGATGCATCATATTTACTATTATCTATGAATTTAGTGAGATAATCTAAAATCGAAGGATATATGCCCATGAGAGTTATGAAGCTTTCAAAGTTAGATATACAACAAAAGATTTTATGTGTGGAACATGTAGAAATGTCAATGTCATATATGTATGCTATTTGATTTTAGACTTTAGGATGCTTTTTAGTGAATTTGTAGAAATTATCAATATCTATGATGAATGCAAACAAAGCTTCCAAAAATGAATAACAAGAAGCATCCATGATGAAAATATGACAACTCGTTTGACACCCAAACACTAGTTACAGGAAATTAGGTTTTTGAAGATAAAAAACACACTAATTTTAATACAAACAAAGTGAATATGATGTGAAGAGTGCTACACATAGGTTAATGTGAATGAGTTTAAGATTTTGCACAAAGAAGTGTGAAGAGAGTGATAAAGCCTTTAATGTTGAAATACACAATGTGTAATTACAAACATTGAAATGTTGAAAGCAAGAATGTCAAATGATGCAATAACGCAATTTAAAATCAGATTTTAATGACTGTTTTGTGATAGAAACTAAATCTAAAATAAGATTTTGAATACAAAGCCTAGCTTTACAAATAACTAGGTTATAGGAAAAGATGCAAATTTTTAACAAAACCCTAGCAAATGAGATCTTCAGATGCGAGATGTGATATCATGAAATGATTAATTTCTATAATATGACTCAGATCTGATCTAAAAATCAGAAAATCAAATTTTTCCAATGATGTGCAATGAGAATAATGCAAAACTATGCCTTTATGCAAGCCTAGAATTCTAATCTTTTTCACTTTTTCCAAATTTATGCAAGATTTTTCAATGTAGAATGATGAGTATGATATGAATTAATGCAAGATCTGATTTCAACACTCAAAAAGATGTAAATGCTTGATGCTATAGGTTCACCAAAATTTTGTATAGGGAAAAAGGAGGATGAGATGCAAGAATGTACAAACTAGATCAAAACCCTCGTCCACTATAACATTCAAGGACAGATTGAGATAAATCACAACTGAGAAGAAGGTGGACTCAGCTATAGATAGTGTGCTCCTATTTTCTATGGAAATATGTGTTTTAACCTATCCTTTTATCAAACCCTAGGTCAAATATGCATAAAACCCTAGTTCTAAGATGATCAGAGCATAACTTTCAAACTGTGATAGATACAGACAATCTAAAAGAAGCACTGAAATTAGTGAACAAAGGAGAACTTGATTCCAGAAGTAGAGGTGTCATAGGATGAATTTTGTGGGTACCCAAGTCTTGAAGTGAGAATCTCCTGGAGGTCAAAACTAAGAAAATATTGTAATTGATGCTCAAATACTAGATCCAAAGCCTAAAAGCACATAAGACTAGGGTGGAAACTGCCCAAGTCTTTTTGGAGGAATATTCTAGAACTTATTTTAGATCTTGAAACCTTAATTCCTACACAGTCTTCTTATAAATTCACTTTCCCTGAAGCATGTACCTACAACCTGCATACAAGACAACAAGAGAGGGGTTTCGGGTTTTGGTGTTTAGGGGTTTTCCTCAGTCAAATCTTGGGTTAACATTCAAGCTTTCCCAACACCATTGTTAGAAAGAGAGAGCATGCCCTTGTAGGGTAGAGGCTAAAGATAATCCAAATGATGAAATGATTCAAATAGCAATGATGTCACCTTGGAGGTGAAGCCCTTAGGAGGATGAAGATTATTCAACTCATATGGAGATGGATGATGATTCCAAATCTGCAACATACACACAAACACAAACACAAATTTGCAACAATAACACAATGAATACCTTGAATGCTCTTTGCTCCACTATCATAATTTCACACTATCTATCTAGGTTACAAATGAATTCAAAAACTCACTTATATATGATTTTCCACTAACATTCATGAAATTAAATCACAAAAGTCAACAAAGAGGAACATTTTTAAAGTTCCTAGGCCGACATAACATTAATTTACCCTGACCAATCAAGGAGGACTTGGGTGGTTGGTACCCAAGTCTAGGGGCCCAATTTGAGTCTGGGATAAGGTTAATGAAGGGACCAAGGTCCCAAATTCATATGAGTGTTAGGATATTTTCTTCGGGATGACCAATTATAATACATAATGCCATAAATAGGACCTAGGAGCTAGACTAGGAGGTAAAAAGGCATGTGTCCGCTTTTTACTCCATAACAACTAGGGGAGTGGTAGTCACAATTTGTGATGTTTGAGTTAACACAACAATAGGGTTCACATCAATTGACACTTTAGGTGCAGAAGTAGACATGAATTTATCAACATCCAACTGGGTAGTAATGAATGTATAATAAATGGATGATGACAAACCATTGGGACTAGGCAAAGAGGAAAGTGAGCCAAACATGTGGTCCATGTTTCCATGAGGAGGATTTTAGAAAAATGACTCACACGTAGGTGACGAAGGGGATGAATAGATGGTTTAAATAGACACAGTAGGGGTAACAGACACAATAGGTGGAGATTGCACTACTAAAACAATAGGAGGTGAGGTATGAGATATCACCTAAGATGACTCCAACTGAGAAGTGATAGGAGGAAGTTGTGATTCAACAACAGTAGGATTTTCTTCAACATCTACTTGAGTAGATGTTCCTTCTTTTTCTTTACTTTTTCCTTTCTCTCCTTTGTTCTTGAAAAAAACATTTAGCTTCTATGAAGAACCAGGTGTATCTTCCTTGTTCTTAGTCCTCAGCTCATCTCTCTTACCAGAAGCTCCTTCAAAATGCTCCTCTTTTGAACCTATCTTAAATAACTTTATCTTTATCCCTTTCCTTTCTAACCAGACTTTGGTGTTAGCAAGAACAAGTTGGAACCTATTCCTTATGGAAGTGGACTCCTTCTATGACCATTGAATTGATGGAAGAGGAGTTGACTCAATTTTATGACCCTCATATGTAGGGTCCAATATATCATCATCATCCAACTTATCTTTAGGAATGTCAGCAAGTTGGAAACCTTTGATTTGTTCTAAGGTAAGTTGACTATAGTCTAGCTTCCTCACTTCTTCATCAGTCCTACACTCAGCCCATATATCTTCAATTTTATGTACATAAGTGTAGTTACCTTTGATCTTATCTTTCATACCCATATAATCAAAGTTAACTCGTCTCTTGAACCTTTTGAGGGTTATCCATTGTAACTCAGTTTCCATTGCCTTAGCCTTTGGGGTAGTTGATACTGTGTACCATCTGATAGTAATAGAAAACTTGAAGCTAGATCTGTGAGATTCCACCTGCTTCTTATGCACATTCATCATTTGCCTACATAACTCTATCAATATCAATTTATCCCTGGGGTACCTAGGCAACATATAGGATTGTTCACTAAAACACCCAACCATGATGTAGGTAAAGGTTGGGAATTGTAGGAATATGTAGCTAACCTTCTTCACCTATTCCCATGCAACATCTAAAACCCTTTTATTTTCAAGATCCTTCTCAAACATGTAAATGTACTTATAGAAGAAGGCATAATTGACCCTTTTGAAATATTTGAGACTCTCTTTTAGAGTCAATTGTGGATAATATTCATACACTGGTACTTGTATTCTATCACCAAATGAAGAAAAGTCAGGGAAAGACCTCATGCAAGTAGCAACATATACAAAATATGATGTCATATAGAATTTCAAAGAAGTTGATACCTCAAAGAGTTGTTGATAAATGGCATCATTGATTTGCTTACCCTAGTAGATCTTCTAATTTCCCTTCTTGATGATGGCAATGCATTGGTACATCCAATCCTAAAAAGTATTAGATGTCGAGAGCCCTTTGACTTTACTCAAGAGAGTAATCAAATCTCCTATCTCTTCGTTGAACTCACTCTAATAGATGTTTTTAGGCCATCTTGCTATAGTGGACCTGGGAGTCTTGAGCCACCAAGAGTTAATATTTTTCTTGCACCTCTCCGTGTTCTTGTAATAATGCCCCTGAGCTAATTCTATGGACGCATATGAAGACTCTTCAAGGTCTCTGCAACTGAATATCCTATCAAATAATTCTTCATCAAGTTGGATTACTACTTTACCATCAACATCCTTTATAATCTTGTTCTCTTTATCAAAGTGAGCAGTTGCTGCCCAAACAAATTCTAGATTCTATGCTGACACTGGGAAAGTAGACACCAATTGAATACTGCTATCAAGGCATCCTACATGTGAGATGCAACTGGTTTCTTGTTCAACCTCTCTAGAAATTTAGCCATATCCACAAGACCAATCTCTGTGTCCCTGATGTTGTCCACATTATATTCCATAGATGACACCGATACTACTCCTTGATACTTGAACTTCATGTTCTTCATAGGAGAGGCCTTTGAGGTTTGCTAAGAAATTGCAAGATATTGTTTTAAATTCTCTAGAGTTAGAATATTTTCACTTGATAGGAAATGTGCAATTTCAGAGAAAAACTGTACTTCTGCATCTAAACAACAATTGGTGTAGTTCTTAGAAAATTCTTTGAACTGCATGAGATAGAACAAGTTTTGGTGTAGTTCAGAGAATTTTCTTCAAACTACATGAGGTAGGTCAAGCAGAAAATATGTAGGTCGAAGAAAATTCTTCAAACTGCATATGGGGTAGATCTCTTGGATGCAAGTTAGAGAATTTTCTCTGACCTACATTTTTACTTAATGCAAAAGGGTGTAGCAAACTCCAAGCACTCAAGAGCACCAACTCCAATCAAATCAGGAGCACCAACTCCAATGCATAAAGATTGAAAATACAATATACTACTCTATTTACATTGATATCATAGGTTACAGATGGATTATATAACTCTCTCACTCACTACTCTACCAAGTTCATACCCTTCATGTAGTCGTCTTCTTACCACCAACTTTTATGAACGATTCTACTTCAGAGAATTTTCTCCAAAGTACACAATGGGTAGGATATGTTATGTACTTTAGAGAAAATTATCTGAAGTGCATAACATGGTAGAGTTTGGTTTATGACTTTCAAAGAAAATTCTCTGAAAGTCATTTTTGGGAAATGCTCAAGTTATGACTTCTAAAGAATCTTCTTCGAAAGTCATTTCTTTGTTTTTGACTTAGGAAAGGTTAGATTGAAAATGCTTTAGGTTAGGTGTTTGGGTGCTATTTGGAGAAAATTCTCTAAACAACACTGATTGTAATAGTCAGTAGTGTTGTTTAGAGAATTTTCTTCGAACAACACAATGTTTTGAAGTGTTGTTTTACGGACTTCAAGGACTGTTTAACAAGGGTTTTAAAATAACTGTAACAATGGTGTTTTAATAGTGTTTCTCAGATATTATTCTCCAAGAAACACTCTAGGGTTTGTCACTTTCGATGGTTGGAGAAACTCTCCATGACCCTCGACTGTTGTTTAGACGACAACTGACAAACATAAAACATAGGTTTTGATTTAAAAAAATAAGGCAAAAAGCAAGAAATAAACAATATAAAACAAAGAAAAGAAACAAGAGAAACCTACTTGATACAAGATGGTTGTTGAGAACAAAAGAAATCCACAAACTATTTTTTGTAGACCCAATGAGAAACGATGAACTAGGGATGGAAAGAGAGTTCAAAAACAATGAAGAAAATAGTAAAAAACAATGGTTAAAATGAAAATTAAATGCAATGATTAGATATAAAGATCTGTAATTAATAGCCATTAATGCCCAAGCATGTCAGGATAACATGCAGTTGCAGAGAAATTCTTCTCTCTTGCATGTGTAGTAGTAGAGAATTTCTCTGCAACTACATGACAAACTTTCAAAAAAGTGCAGAGTCGGAGAAAAACAGCCACCTTGCATTTGAGGCAAAAATGCAATTTCAGAGAAAAACTACAACTTTGCATGTTAGAGAAAAAGGCTAAGTATGACCAAACTTGATTTTCTTTTTTGAAAGGGGGAGACTCAACGTGACTCAAAATGAATTTTTGAGGCATTCAACTACACGAGGCTAATTCAATTTTGCCTCATTTTACATGCCTAGAGCTCATGGGCTATGAAATGGACAAGTTTCTTAGGGGTTATCCCATGAATTAAGTTAGCTAAATTCAAGGATAATAATTTTCATTTGTAAAACCCTAATCACTTCACCATCTTTTTTCCTTTCTTTCATTTGGTGAATCTTGACTTTTGTACACTTCCTCCTTTCTAATTTTGTGTGTTTAGACCAACATATAGACATTTTCTTTTCTTTTTCTTTATTGTCCTTCCTATTGGCCTATGTTCAAAATTTGTATGAAGGTTGGTGTTTCACTTGTTGCGCTACCTCTACATTAACTGAGACATTTGTTCTAGGTCCCATCTTGCCTTTAGTAATACCACAAGTCTCATGAATATGCAATCTTCCTTGCATGGTTTTGTTTGTGGCTCCTTGCCTCCCCCATTTTTTGTGTAGTGAATTATTTTCCACTTTAGTGTCTCCCCATCCCTTTTTGTCACCATATTTGTTTCCCCTACACATTTATAATCAATACATCATTCTTTTATGTTGCTATTGTTACCCATTGACTTCACTTTGCTTGTTAACCTCATTTCTCCCTTTATAGTTGTGTTTACCTTATGCAATGATTATTTTTTATTTGCGATGGACCCCCATGATGTTCTATACCCATCCTCCAGATTTGCAATCAATTTGATCTTTCTTGATGATTGGTTCACTTTGCAATTGCCACACATCCTTGTTCCTTTTTGCAGTGGCTTCTTCTTCTTGATATTGAATTCCTTGCTTCATGGTGGGTTAACTTTAGTGTGTGGAAATTTTATGAGTGCTTAATGGTTAGTGTTATCTAGAGTTGCCCATATTCTTTCCATGATGTCTTTCATGGTGTTTCTCCTCTTTGAGGCAAGTTTTTATGTTTCTGTAGTGGTGTGTTAATGGTGGTTACTCGGTTCCTTAATTGTGTGATGTTCAATGGAAACCATTTATCAATGGAACCTATTTGGTTTGTTGTTGGTGATTGTTGGCCAAAGATGTTCCTAGTTTCCATTTGGATAGTTTTTGATAAAGTTAGGTTCCAAATATTTACCTACCCCACCATCCACTATTCCTCTCACCTACCATGGTCTATTCTCTAGTGTTCATGCATTCATTTTAAATATTCAAACACCTATTTTCCCTAGTTGGTGGTTATTGGTCTTAGAACTATTTAATGGTGTGCCCTCAATTTCTCTTAGAAGTTGGTGCTTGTTGTAGTGTATCGAGATGATATGTTCTTGAGCCTTATACAAAATTATATTAGGTATGTTTATTTCAAATTCTCATTCCTTAGTCTGATGTGTGTTTAACATTGGGTGGTGCTATTGGTGAAGCATGATAGCCATTTCCCTAGCATCTTGTAGTTTTCCTTATGATGTGGTCATTCTGGTGGTTGGCATTCATGATGGCATGTCTAAAGGCTCTCTCTGTATTAATCCTCACATGATCCTAGGCTATCTTTTTCATAGGTTGTTGTCATATGTCCAATTGGTGATGATGTGATGGTGGAAGTTAAATTATTTCCTCCCATGTTTGAATTTTAGTGCTATATATATACAATTTTGAGATGTAAGAGAGGTTGGTTAAGTGATTCTTGGTTAGGATGTGATGTATGAGCATGATAGAATATATAGAGAATATAAATTAGAGTTGTCTTTTGTTTTGACTGAAACACATGTTTAATGTATAAGTTTGGGCTACATTGTGTCAATGCCCCACTATTCTTGTAAATCCTTTGATGAATGAATATAAGTTGCAAATCTAGTCATATTTGAATATCTCTGAGTGTTTGTGTGATTTTGATAGCTTGGTGACCTATCTTAGTCACACTTGCTAACTTGAGTGTTTTTATTGATTAGTTTTCTTTTCTCAAGGCTTTAAAACACATTGTAAACTTTTTTATGAGGTCTCATTTCAATGCAATACATGAAGTATATGAATTTTCTTATGGATGTGTAAGATATGATCTTATGAATATCTACAAATATCTTCAATTGTCACATTTCATAAAGAGCATAGCTTATGCATGGTCTTTACAAACATAGCCATCTATACCACCTTCTATGCGGTGTCATTCTTTTACTTGAGTTGTGTTTATTGTTGATGAAGGTTGGACTTTGTTTCCCATATGAATGAAGACATTCATCTACTATGATTTAAAAATACCCCATCCTACCACACTTAACAAAAAAATTTAAAAAATCAACTTCAACATTAACAGTTCACTACCTTATTGCTACAAAGTGTTTGAACACCTTCAAGTGGTCTTTAATAGTGAAACAATCATTTCTTTTGCCACCACATTCATGTGTGATGTGATATACAGTACCAAAAATTTTAAAGGTTTAATAAGAATACATTCTAGTCTCCACATGTTTGTTGCATATACTTAATAGAGATATTATTCCCTTGATTCAAGGTAAACTAGAATAGTGGTACTTAGTGAAAAATAATATGAGTTTCATAGATTTGGATATGGTTTGCCTCAAGCTTTGATCTATACTTTGCTTAGTGCATACCTCAAGGAACACCCCCTTGGTTTATTAGATACAAAAGAAATTGAAAGAGATATCCATCATTATCTATTGGTCCTTTTGTGCCACAATTTGATTGTAAGCATTGCTTTTGTTGGCATAGCCAAGGATTCTTTGCAAAACTTGATATTCACTCTCACAATATGGAAATCAACAAATAGAGATAAGAAATCAATGATAGTGATCAACCTTGTAGACACCCTAAAATGACCATGTCATCGCATCACTTGCATTTCATCAAATCTGTCTAATCACCTACATTTCAACATTAATTAAATAATCTAATTATTTAATTAATTTCATCAAAATCATCAAATTCTTCCAAATCTCCTAAATTCAACATTAATTAAATAAATTCTATTTATTTAATTAATTTAATCGAAATCAACTTTATTCTTCCAAAATTAAATAATTTTAATTATTTAATTAAATCTTATCATCTTCCAAAATTCAAATCCATGTCAATTGAATAAATTAATTATTTAATTAATTTATCATCAAAATACTCTTATCTACAATTAAATAATTTTCATTATTTAATTCAATCAAACTATTCTTCCAAATTTAAATAAATCAATCAAATTTATTTAAATTAACTCAATCCTCTAAAAATAAATAAAATCAAATATTTTATTTATAATCTTCATATCTTATCTAATCTTCAAAGTCATGCACAATCAATTAATAAATATATTTATTTAATTTCAATTATCTTCCAATTCCTCTAAAAATATCATGTTCACTCATCTGCACAATTAGTCTTATTTTTAGAACTTCAAAAGGAAATCTAAAGTTAAGTTAATTGGCTTTAATTTATCTTGTTTTTATCATCAACTCATGAATTAGAAAAAAAAAAGCATTCTAATTTATGAAATCAAATCTATCTTTATCAAAAAAATAATTATCTTAATAATAATACTTTTTTGGAGTGACACATGTCATGTGCACATTCATCATGAGTTATTTGATTTATCTCAACCATCTATTTCAGGGATTTATTTCATCCATTGATCGATCATGTTTGAAAACTATATAAACCCCCCTCATCTCCATAACAAAACCTCTTCGATCATTTATTCGTAGACATTCTTATAGTGCATTGAGCATTCATCGCATCGTTGAGCACATCGACCTTTTGAGCAAAAATACAATCTACATCCGCTTGTTGCAAACATGGTTTCACAATTTGAAGAGCAATCCACATTCAACCAAGAGATCCAAATAATCTAGGTGATAGCTTCTTTGTTCGTAACTTGATTTATTTATTGATTTGGTTATTGCTTAGATAGATCTTTTGATGTTATAGGTAATTGAGTTGTTATTATCATTACTTTTGATCTTATCATTCGACCTCTCAATTTTTCCTATACACATTCTGGCACACCCAGTGGGACCCACTAATCGCTATTTTTCTTTAGAAACTTTGCTTTTTTGAAGTACAATATGGAAACACGTAGATGAATAGAGGACCACGCCTTTGCAGCATAGTAAAGTGCTTTGGCTTGTAACTTAGCGCTTTTGGGTGATAACACAACGCTTTTGGTAGCACATTATAGTGCCTCTAGTATCACAATACCGCGCTTCTAGTACCACAGTACAGCACCTCTGAGTAACTAGGGTTTTGTAAATGATTTTCTGATTTGCAGGATCTAAACTATCATATCTTCATCTTTCCTTATAGATCTAGCCTTTATTCATCCTTCTACAATCAGGAAATCATCTTTTCATTATTGCTTTTTTGACAAAATTGTGAGTTTGTTTGATCTGAAATAGGGAAACGCTTTTGGTATAATAGTGTCGTGCTTCTAGTAGCATAGTAACGCACCTATAGTATCATAGTCTAGTACCTCTAGTCAAAATAACATGCCTTTAGTACCTCAGTCAAGCACCTTCGGTAGAACAGTAAGTCACCTTTGGTAGCACAGTAAAGCACTTTTGGTCAAATTGATTTATTTTTGCTAACTACTTAGTTTGTGTGGAACTAATCAACTTTTTGCAGCTTCTTATCACTCAAACAAAGCAAATGGGTTTCTCTAACATGTTCATATAGGACGAGCTTTGAAGAAATTGCCAAATCTATTGCACTAAGTCTTAGAAATATATTGCTTTCTTAAGGGACAAATTGAACAAATCATCTTTTGCAATCTAAGTCTTAGGAACATATTGCTTTCTTAAGGGACAATGGACATGAATGCAAAAACACTTCAATTTCCTAAGGGACAATGGACATGAATGCCAAACACTTCAATTTCATAAGGGACAATTGACAACTACAATCATGTGTGTGCCTAATCTAGTTGCACCTTATTTTTCTTATAACAGGACAATTGAACCTTTGTTTGACATGCTTGATCTTACTTTTCAGTTATTCCTTTAGAAGGGCCTACTTTTGGATTGCGCTTCATCCAAAAGGGATGACCCTAAGTGGAGTTTTCCTTTGAACCGCTATATAAGAGGGATAAGGTGAAAGCCAAGTCCTAACCGACGTCATCCTTACCTTGTGGTGCCAAATTGAAAAGAGGTGTACTAGCTCTTTGTGAAAGTAATTTCACATTGTGCGAAGTGTTTGATACTCTTAGTAGGATTGGTTAAAGCTTTTAGTAGCTTGTCACATTGCTCGTAAGGCGTTGGTCTCTCAAAGCTACTAAGAACCTTCTAGATAGTGACTACCTGATCCACTTCTGAATGTTACGGTAATCATCAGTGCAAGGGGAATTGGTACAAGCCCCCAAAATACTCACCATTGCATCCCTTGAGAAGAGATAGTATTCCCTTGGCCATAAATCTCTTGTGACCTACTTGAGCTTTCTGAGGGGAGGGTGAGATATCCCTACCTATCATCTCTCTCAAAGATACAAATGTACGACATCTATATGGAATGACATTTGGTCGATGGAGAATTAAGTTGTGAGTTGATCTACTGCAATGAAACCATGTCTCTAGGGATAAAAAGTACCTGAATTATTTGCAATTATCTTATACCCATGGAAACATTGGGCTTTTTCGTGAGCCTTGAACATACACTATCTGTTGTGTCAGTCCTTTTGCCACTTTGTTTGATGTGTTTTCTCTTGCCAAAGCAAATCCAATAAAAAAACAAATCCAAATCTATCAAAATTTGCCTTATAAATATCATTGACACCCATCAGCACTTTTGGTATAATAGTAGCTCACCTTAGGTAGTGCAGTCTAGCACTTTTACAATGCAGTCCAGTGCTTCTGGTAAGCAGCCCAGCGCCTTTGGTATTACATCTTAGCACCTTTGGCACTACATTACCATGCTTTTTCTATAATAGTACCATGCCTTTGTAGCACAATACAATGCCTTTGTCCAGAAAATTGTTTTTTCAAACTATCTCAGCAAAAAAATAGCAAAATCCTAGCAAAAACCCAAAAACATTGTCCTAGTGCATCCCATGGTAACCACTAGACTCCAGAAAACTATGAAGGCTAAACAAGTTGCCCCAAGGAAGCACAAATCACCTCCTCATACACCTCAACCAAGCCAATCCAACATGACTCCAAAAGGTACTCCAAAAACACCAATGGAAAGACTAGCCAATCCTCAAGAAGGTAATGTCCCTTTAGTAGATGCAACTCAATTCACTACCGGCATGCCTCATGATTTTTCTACACCCAGTTATACCACGGTTCAAATCCCATCTCAAGAAGAGTGACACTTTCAAGAAGGTCAATCCTCTCAAGAAGATAGACAAGACCTTGATGAAATCATGCAAGATCCTAGAGCCATAGCCACATTTGACAAAATCCTTAGTGAGAACCAAGATCATTTCTTTCGCTTACTAGCAGAACAAGGAGCCAAGTTACCCCAAGACTTTGATATATCCAAACTTCAAGAGCAAAACAAAACCCATGATGTCATAACTACGGTCCAAACCATGTCAACTGTGACCACTCCTATACCTGAACAAAGCTCACAAGGGAAAATGCCTAAACCTTTTGACGTACAATATGAGAATCCTCTTTATCAAAATCCAACAACAAAAAGACCCATATCACCTCTTAAGACTCCTATGGAGATTTACAAACACCAACAAGAGACTCTACATCATCAAACAGAACTAGCAAGACATGCTGCTCTAGCTAAATCAAACACACAGTAACCTCCTAACATGTCACAAATGCCCACACCAATCGCAAGTGGAATATTGGTTACTCCATCACGAGATGGTTTCCTACCAAATTACAATCCAAGAAACACTTATGTAGCCATGCAACAAGGGTCTCAACAAACACCACCTCCAACAGCATCAACGCTCCATATCATTAACCCAAACAATCCATGCAACCCCAACCATCACAAAATGTGAACACAACCTATGTCCCTCCACCACAATATTCTTTGACACTCAATCTTACCTATCACTATCTTAATCAACCCCAACCATCACAAAACCCATCTACCTATGTCCCTCCACCACAATGATCATCAACAATAAAAGTTTTTAGTACATATCTCAATCAACCCCAACCATCACAAAACCCATCTACCTATGTCCCTCCACCACAAAGATCTTCCACTCTCAACCTAACCCACACCTATCTCAACCCTCAACCATCTCAAAACCAATCAAACTATGGCTATACTCCACCACTGCAACGAAACCCAACAAACTTTAGCTTTCCTCCACAGAATTCTTTCCTCACACCACCTCCACAAAACCAGATTTCTTATCTACAACCCTCACAAAGCCTACATTCTTACCTAGCTCCACCCCCACCTATCCAAAATCAAAATAACCAAATCCAACCCAATCCAACCCAACATACAACACATATGACCCTAACCAATCATACGACCCTTATAACACCAATGCCTATGGCTTCAACTACAATTTTCCATATGGGCAACAACAACCACCTCTAGGACAACAAGAGATGTTTCCAAACCCTCCCACAACTATGGAGCTAAAATTTGTGGAGGTTCAACAACAAGTAGCCAATCTTACATTTGGTCATAATAAGAAAACCTTCTCCTTGGAAGAGGTTTGTCCTTATCCATTCGATCGGTCATTGCAAATGATTCCCTTTCCTCCCAACTTCACTTTACCCAAATTTGATAAATACAAAGGAAGAGGAGACCCAAAAGACCACATTAGAGAATTCTATATCACTTTTTTTGAGGTTCCACATAATGACACATATCTCATGTGCCTCTTTCCTCGCAGTCTTGGAGGTCAAGCTATAGAATGGTTCTTGCACCTACCCACGAGTATTAAATCTTTTAACGAGCTTACAGAGAAATTCGCTGCCCATTTCTCATACAACATAGAACATGAAGTCTCCATGACTGATTTATGTAACAACAAATAGAAAAATGGGGAAACTCTTATCTCCTTCCTTCAAAGATGGAGACACATGGCTAGCAAATTCCCATTCAAAATACCTGAAAAACAGCTTGTTAGCATATTTGTCCAGAACCTTAACCAAGAATTGGGTTTCCATTTGCAAATTCTTAGTGCTACAACCTTCGACAAAATTACCTACAAGGGCATCAACATTGAAAAGGCCCTCATCACTAAAGGCGTGGTAAAAATCTTCAAAGAAACTAAAGACAATGCTCCTCAACAACAATCAAATGACAAACCAAAATTTTGGAACAAAAATAAAAATGTGGTCAATGATGGTGTGGTAGATTCCAAACATGTCCAAACACTAGAAACACCCCTTCATCTCTCATCAAAACCAAGTCAACCTCTGCCTCAATAGAACCAACAACAATGACAACAAGAGCGACCTCGACAAGACCACCCTCCGCAACGTCAATTCACTCCCTTGGGAGAGCCTATAGAGTCGGTTCTACAAAAACTTATACATAATGGACTCATCATCTTACTTGATGCACCCCCATATGGTGAACCTATTTACAAAACCACATGGTACAAAGATAATGAATTTTGTGAGTACCATAGGACCAAAGGACACCAAACCATATCATGCATGAAACTCAAACACTTGATCCAAAACCTTATCGACAGAAAACAAATCACTTTTGATGATGAACCACCAACTCAAAACACCAGTAAAGACCTCAACATGTACAAGGAGCCATTCCCTAACCATGGTCAAGGTCAAAATCCTGACAAAGGTAAAGGATTTAACAAAGCTTCAACTTCCTATGACTCTATTGTGGGTCATTTTGAAGAGAGTCAAGTCTCTACCCTCACAATCAAAGGCAAATCTACGGATTGTACAGTTACAACTTGTTGTGGTCATGTCACCCTTCGTGGTCCTACACCAAGTCTCCCACCTCAATCTAATTACAATCTTGTAGAACATCTAGGGAAAACCCCTACATAGATCTCTATTTTGGACTTCTATGGTCATCACCCGCACATAAAGCTGTGCTAGAAAAAGCCTTACAAGAGTCTTCAGTTCCTAATAACAGAGTGGTCACAGATTTCCAAGATATAATAGGTAACATTGCCTCACCATACAATGTGGTCTTTTTCAAAAAGGACCTCCCATCCCATGATCCATGTCATAATTATGCCCTTCACATTGAAGTTTTCATTCATAAACGAAAGATCAAATGCATAGTTATAGATGGTGGTGCTGGTCTCAATATCTGTTCTCTAAAGTTACTCAAACAATTGGGATACTCTAAGGATCATGTCAACATTGATCAAAGTATTACAATCAAGGGATATGATGATGTTGAATGTCATTCAGAAGGTGTTATCCACTTGCCTATACAAGTAGGCCCCATCATGCTTGACACTAGGTGCCAAATCCTCAACATTGAGCTACCTTATAACATTAGCTTAGGATGCCCATGGATCCATGCCATGAAAGTTGTTCCCTCCATGTACCATTAGTCTCTCAAATTCCCCTTTAATGGTATGGAGATAACTATCCCAGGAGATCCTAATCCCTTTGAATTCTGTCATGTCTTGCAAGACAACTATAAGAATAGTAGCCAAGTGGCAAATAATGACAAAGCCCATGAATCCCCATTGTATGTCGACCCTAACACTGTGAAAAAAGCCTCTGAAGTTAAACCCAATCCTAATCCTATTCCCGAAATCACAACTCACATCCATGATATAGGCTTTGTTGAATTTGATATCTCAAAATCTTGTTGTGTAGGGCAAATGCCCCTATCTCCAAAATCCTACAGCCAACCACCCATAGCTAAAGCAACTAAGAAAGCATCTATTCCTCCCCCAGCATCCCTAACCCAATTCCAAGAGGGAAAATTATTGGTAGAGGAAACTATTGAAGACATCTCTTCTTGGTTCTACAAGGAGAAAGAACCAGTCACAATACCAATCAAGCAATATGGCAATGTCGTAAGAATTGTGAAGAACATGGGCTACAAAGGCAAAGGTGGCCTTCAAAAAAATTATCAAGGTGAAATGGAACCCATTATTGTGAAGAAGAAACTAGACAAGAAGGGGTTAGGATTTGGTAGGAAGGTACCACACGCCTTAGATATCTAGGGTATTCTCGATGAGGTAACACAAACTTCTCTCATGGATTCAACGTCTAAAGAGGATATCATTGATGACTCTTACCTCCATATGACTGACCTATTCACTAAATCCTCCATATTCATGCTATCATCCGTATCCTTAACATCCACTACCAACACCTAGATTGTAACACTTGTCTACCCTGAACTTATCGATTGGGACCAACAAGGGGCCCCCATTCTAGATGTATTTTAGAATGACGAAGCTATTTCAAAGTTCATGGGACTCTAGAATGGTATCCCTCTTAGCAATCACAAAGCTAGTTTTGTAATAGAACTAGAGCAAACTACTTATTTTGGTGAGAATGCCAAATCCTCTAGTCGCAAAAGTAAAAATAAAGAAAGATCTCTAGGTGAAAACCACACTGTGGCACCTCCTGATTAGAAAACACTAAAAAAAAAGGATGTATCTAAAGGTGAAAACCCAAGTGTGGCACCTGAGGATGGAGGATTTGATCTTCCCTTATCATCCAAGTATCAAGAGAAATCAACTCTCCTAGTGGAAGATTCTACAGAGATAAGTCTTGGCATAGAGAAAAATCCTAAGACCACATTCCTTGTAGCATCACTATCAGAACAAGAGCACAAGAATCTTACCAACTTCTTATAGAGAACTATCAATTTTGTGTGGACCTATGCTGATATGCTAGGGTTAGACCCTTCACTAGTAGTTCACTATCTCACTATGGATCCAAAACTAAAACCAGTCAAACAAAAGCTGAGAAAGATGCACCCATAGATCCCTCTCTTAGTAAAATTGGAAATATAGAAACTGTTAGATGCAAAATTTATCAAGCCTATTGATTATCTAGAATGGGTCTCAAACATTGTACCTATGGCTAAACCTAATGGGGGGATCTACATGTGTTCTGACTTTAGAGATCTCAATAAAGCATGTCCCAAAGATGACTTTCCATTGCCAAACATTGATCTCATAGTAGACTTGACTACTGGTCATGAAATGCTTTCTCTAATGGATGGATTTTCTAGATACAATTAGATAATGATAGCAGAAGAAGATCAATATAAAACTACTTTCACTTGTCCTTGGGGTACCTATTGTTGGTGCGTCATGCCATTTGGTGTAAAAAACATAGGAGCAACCTATCAAAGAGCAATGAAAGTGATATTCCACGATCTCTTTCATCACATCATGGAGGACTATGTTGATGATATACTAGCAAAGTCTTCTAGGGTAGATCACATACAGGTTCTAGGACAAATTTTTGACAGACTTGAAAAATACAAAGTAAGACTCAATCCAAAGAAGTGTGTCTTCGGGGTAACCTTAGGAAAACTATTGGGATACATTGTATCTCATAGAGGCATTGAAGTAGATCCAACAAAAGTTAAATCTATAGTGGAGATGCCTCCACCAAAGAATTTGAAAGCATTAAGGAGCCTTCAAGGGAGGTTACAATCCATTAGGTAGTTTATCTCACAGCTAGCAGATAAATGTCAACCATTTCAACACTTGCTCCGCAAGGATGTCTCATTTCGATGGGATGATAAGTGTCAAGCAGCATTTGATCAGCTCAAGGAATATCTAGGTACACCTCCTGTCTTGGTACCACTAGTCATCGATAGGCCTTTAATCTTGTACATCTCAACTACAACTACAACATAGGGGCTCTTCTAGCACAACATGATGAGTCAAGAAAAGAGAATGCAATCTATTATATCAGTCGAACCTTGGTGGGTTATGAACTCAATTATTCACCTATGGAAAGAGCTTGTTTAGCCTTAATGTTCACTTCCCAAAAGTTGCGACATTACATGCTAAACCAACACACAAATGTAATAGCCAAAATTGATCCATTAAAGTATCTCCTAGCAAAAGTAGCTCTCACATGCAGACTAGCTAAATGGGTCATGATCCTTAGTGAGTTTGACATTGAGTATGTGGATCGTAAAGCAATCAAGGGACAAGCCCTAGTAGATCAATTAGCAGAAGCACCTATGACAGATGTACATCCTATGGTATTTGACTTTTCAGATGAGAATCTCTTCACTCTTTCTACCTTAGTAATGTGGAAGTTGTATTTTGATGGTTCCTACACACATCATGGATTAGGGGCCAGAATCCTTTTTATCACGCCACAAAATGCCTATATCCCAAAGTCATATCGGCTTGCATTTCCTTATACCAACAACATAGCTAAGTATGAAGCACTCCTCATAGGTCTCAACACAACAATTCAATGGGACATCAAAGAACTACAAGTATATGGAGATTCACAACTAGTCATTCGACAAGTCACTGATGAGTATCAAACAAAAGATGAAAAGTTGGTCCCTTACAAGCAACTAGTGAATGCATACAAACCACACTTTTCTAGCATCACTTTTGAGCAAATTCCAAGAGAGAATAACAAAGCTATAGATTCTATGGCCTCTATCGGGTCACTTATAGACATGCCTGCAAACACACATAAATGTGAATTCTTGATCGAGCAATTGTTGATACCAGCTGTCGATGATCCAACTACTAAAATCATTTGCGAACTTGTTGGTCCCAATTCCCCATGGTACGAAGATATATTTGAATACCTTAAACATGGTACCTTTCCCTTTGAGCTATTTTCCACCCAATGCAAAACTTTTATCCATCAATCCTCCCATTACACTATTCTGGGTGACACACTTTATTGTCAAAGTCTCGATGGTAACCTCTTACGATGTCTTAACACAGAAGAAGCTGATGCTACCTTACGAGACATACATGAAGGTGTCTGTGGTGCACATTCTACTAGTCCTAATCTCACTAAGAAGGTACTTAGAATAGGTTATTATTGGCCTACTATAGAACAAGATGCTTTACAATTTGCTAAGAAGTGTCTACAATGCTAGCAGCATGGAGATTTGATTCACACACCAGCTCATGAACTACAACCTGTGACAACTCCATGGGATTTTTCACAATGGGGTCTCAACCTCGTAGGAAAAATCCACCCATACTCATCCAATGGCCATAAATTTATCATTACCACCACTGAGTACTTCACGAAGTGGGTAGAAGCCATTCCCATGACTTATATCACTGAAAAGCAAATAGCCAAGTTTAGCCTTAACTACCTCATTTACCGGTATGGTATCCCCCAAGCCATTGTCACTGATAACGGGAGACCATTCAAAAATCAAGATGTCCATGCCTTCTGCACCTAATACAATAACCAACATCGCTTTTCAAATCCCTACTATCCGTAGAGTAACGGCCAAGCCGAGGCTTCCAATAAAACCATTCTCAAAATCCTCAAGAAAATGGTCAATGAAGATGGTCATGATTGGCACCTACAACTCAATCCTACCCTATGGGCCTACCACACTAGTATCTAAACACCAACTGGTGCAACACCCTGTGCCCTAGTCTATGGCTCTGAAGCCATCCTACCTATAGAGGTCAAGATCCCATTCCTGAGAGTATCCATGCAGAACCTGATTGATGGAGAGGAGTATCGCACTTCTAGATTAGCCGAGCTAGAACTACTAGATGAGAGCCGCCTTGCTACACTTAATCATCTCCATGTATATCAAAACCGCCTCTGGCGTAACTATAACAAGAAGATCAAAGAAAGACAATTTCAAGTTGGTGATCTTGTCTCAAAAGAAAATCAGAGAAAGCAAGCAGATTGAGAAAAGAAGGGCAAGTTTGAGCCTAATTGGTTAGGACCTTTTGTTATCACAGTAGCATACGGATTAGGAGATTATACTTTAGCAACACCTGAAGGAATTCCTCTAGATGAGCCACTCAACAGTGTTCATCTCAAGAAGTTCTATGCCTGATCCTGAGAGTATCCATACAAAAAAATAAAAACAAAACAAAACAAATAATCCATCCTCTGGTGAAAACCTGGTAAACAAGCACCTTGGATAAGTACCATAGTGAAAACTTGGCAAACAGACGCTATGTGTAGAGTCAACATCCATCATCTATCAATTTTTGTTTATTCCATGTCCATTTCATAATAAAACTTCATCCATCCATCTATAATAAAACCATTGACCTTGTTTGCATTTCCATCTCCCTATCTAGAATAGCTTGGAAATTTGTCAATGTCCACCATCGTTATCCTATGTAAATCATCCATAACTAACACCTCTACTAGAATGGGGGCAACTCTTTCCTTAACCTAGATCTAAGAATTGATCCTTGTTTCACAGTTCATTAACCATCTCAAACAACAACAAACACTTCATCCTTCAAACAACACACAAACAAGAACCAGAACACTTCAAAACACAAACAAGAACCAAAATGCTTCATCCTATCCTACATCATCAACCTAACCAAAACTACATATTATCTCATCTCAATCTTAAGGTACCTTGATCCCGTGGATATGGGTATGTAGGCAGTCTAGATTATGAAGGAAGTATCTAGTACTCAAGTACATAAGATATCATCATTTCACCTACCCAAGTTCAAACACCTTGACCCACTCATCACTCTACCCAGAACTACATATTATCAAATTCATCTTTCATCATCATGCACCTTAATCCCATGGATATGGGGATGTAGGCAGTCTAGAATACGAAGGAAGTATCGAGTACTCAGGCACATACGATTCATAATTCTTCACCCATTTCAATCCATTGAAATGTCATCTTTCTAGTCTTCCATTTATCACAATCCATTCACCTCAATTTGACTAACTCAAGAAGCAACACAACAAACAAACACATCCTTTCAAAGCAAAAGTCCTTAAAACAACCTGAAGCAAAAACACCTACTTGCAGAGCCATATGTTGTCCTACATATCGATTGCCAACATTTGCTACATCAATCAATCTCAACCAAACAACAAATCAACACACTTGTCTTATACAGGATGTTCCATGATTGAAACCAGATCAGGTGTCTTATACAACATGTTGCATTTCCTGAAACTAGACATCCTTTCAACAGATATCACCCTTTAATGGACACATCATTCCAACAATAAGGTTGTTATCTACCCAACCACTCCAATCTATCTTGAGAAACCTCTTTAGCAAGAGAATATGTTGGCTATATGTTTACTTTGTAAGTCAGTTAATTTTCTTTTTGGTTTATCTTTTTGTTCCTTTCCCATTACCTATTCAAGACTACCTTGATCTATCTATATCTTGGTATGTTGTGATGCAGTACAGATTGGGGGCATAGTCATTGCTTTTGTGTGCCGTGTTTGAGGAATGATCTTTAGTATCTTTCTTAGCAGTATATTTATCTTGTGTGAGTGATACAACCTAGCATCTTACATATTAATATTCTTCTTGCATTTATGTATTGAAATTTATTTTATGTTCAATAATATGGCTTGTTCACATATCCAACAAGGTTATATTATGTCTAAGGGATCTAAGTTCAAACCGCTTGCTTGCAAAGTCAACATCCACGCACTCAGATATCATAGCACCTTGGTCTTTTATACCTTGGTGGCAAACTATCCATGTGCTATATCAAAATAAGGATTACTCTTTATAAACATTTGTGAAATAGCTGCAACAAGCTCATCCATTTAACCATCCATTTTTCCATGTCCTTATATAGTTTTTCAAGAAAATATCAATCAACAGTCTTTCTCTCATGTTCTCTTCTATCTCCATTCTATATCCATCACCATTTGGTGCATATCTACAAAAACCACATGTTAGATATTGCATGTCATATAATATCATCATCATGTCATCATCTCATGTGTCATACATCTATAAGCATCATATAAAGCATATAACATCATCACATGAATACATAATCATAAGTACATGTCATCACATCCATAGCATATAAAAGTGCATCAAAAGCAAAGCATGAACATCAGTGAGCATAATATGTCATCATATATTATCATGTTAAGGTCATCAAAATACAAATATCCATATCTACATCAACAGTCCATATGTATCCATTAGAATATACATCAATAAGTACATGGCTATCAAGAGCCTGCAAAATATATATCAGATGCACGCAGACATCAATCAAAATATACAATATCCATCATGATACAAAATTGATGCCACATATACAAAAATACATGCTCTAGTGTCAGCTACCAGGTTGAACTGCCCATCTGTTGTGATCCATGTCCTCCACCTACACTCGGTGAAGGTCCCCCTACTGGTCCTCCTCCACCTGGCGGCACAAATGGTCCTCTAACTGATGACACTGATTGCCCCATCCTACGTGACACAGATGCCCCTAACTTGCTCTGCTCTTGATAGCTAGGTGCCTGATAATTTGTCGACACCACTCCAAGGTAGAGACCCCTGTAATACTTGGCCTCTCTGTCTGCTAAAACCAGCTCTCCTTGCATGTGGATGAGCTCACTGTATAATGTCCTCTGATCAACACCCAATGTGTAGTGTGCTTCATCTCTCTCTCGCCTAACCCTCTACAAGGTGGCCTCTGCTGTCAAATGCAATTGTACTGTTGCGTCCCTCTCCAATGTCAACTGGGTAATCTACCCATCTTCTGCTAGTGTTGGCATGACCTGTGCCGCTACCAATGCTGCCTGTGCTGTTGCTGCTACCTGTGCCTATGCCTTGACCTGTCTAGCCTCCACCCGGGCCGTATCTCTGTCTCTATATGCTCAAAATCATGACTCTAGTTGCTTGGGGCTGTTGGGTCAGATTTTGGCACACACACGGACCATTTCCCTCCTTGCCACGGGGTGATCTACCACGTCACTCTTGCTCACATGGAAGTAGCTAGTTGAGAGGAGGCAAGACACGACGGGGGTCTGGCTCATTGGAGAGCTGGACTTCGTGAAGGGGGGTCGGCAAGTTCTGTGGCCTTTTTTGTTGTGTATTTTGTTGAATGTTTCACTCAATTGATGTGGTAGTTGAGATAACACTATGACCTAAAGGGTCGCTAGTCTCTCTTCATATATTTGGATTCCTTGCATTCCACCTTTGTGTGGGCAAATAGTTGTTTTTGTTGATGGCTTCTATTATTTTTATGTCTCTGAGAAATTTTTTGTGTAGTCACAATTGCCTAATTTCCTCAATCAACAAGAGAACAAATGTGTCCTCTTATGGTGGAATATGTGTCTGTTGTTAAGGTTGAGGATGCAACTCCTCGATCTTGTCGCGGATAGCCCTTATCCACTCTCCTCTTACTCCTAAACACATTCCTAAATTAGAATAGAGGGAATCATATAATTACTAACCAGATCTAGGGTTTTGTCCTAGGGTTTTATTTGACTTAGGGTTTGACATTCGTTCAACTGTGATTACCTCATGATGGAATCGAGGGTTTGCAATGTTGTCTATTTTAATAGATCTATATGAATGCAAACTAAATGATAACATGCAAAGCGTCCTTTTGGTATTTTTAAAAATATTTTGGAAAGGAAAATGCTTCTAATCTATGAAATAAATATGTATACAATCCTATGTCTTTTCAAATGCAAAGTTTAATCTATGTTTTTGTGGGTTTTTGGTGTTTTCAATGCAATCTAATTTAATGGAAAGGAAAGATTCTTTTTCTATCAAAGTAGATCTATGAATGTAAAAATGATTAATCTAGCATGCAAGATCTAATCCTATCAAAGAAAAAGCAAAATGTTACTATTCCTGAGAGCAAAGTGATTATCTAATTACTATGAAAGTAATGAAAGAACCTGAAAGAGATGAAGATTTGTTGACTCCACTACCCTCAGCGTCCTTGTGTAGGCAACCTCGAATCCTTTTGTGATCACAGTTGACCCACTCAACGACAAAATGACCCGAAGAAGCAAAGAGAATCTTTTGTGAAGCTTGTATGAACTTGATGTGATCTTTGAATTGAGCATAATGGCTAAGAATTGAGTAGTATAGCATTGCTTGATTGAAACAAAGAAATGAAAAGACACTTATGTCTTGTATGAGCATATGAATGCTAGGTTGGAGAGCAAACTTGGCAAGAGCTGGTGCACAATGAATTTGCCTCCCTTTGTGCTTAAGGGAGGGGGTATTTATAGGTTCAGAAGAAGGGATTGATTGAAGAGTTAACTCATTTGATTGATAAGTTAACAAGAATAGATTGGGGAGTTAACAAGGTTGATTACCTAGTGAACTCAGTTGATTAGGGAGTGATGAAGCAATGATAGCTTATCACTGAAGAAGAAATGGATGTGAGGGAATTCATGATATTGATTAGAGAGTTAATTACAGATCAAATAGAGCTAATTATGCATGCATGGGTGCATGAAATAGTTAACTCTATATCAAGGATAAATAATCATGCAAACAGAAAGAAAAACTAGGCAAAAATGGAGCAAAAATGAGAGAGAAACTCAAGTTTTTCTGTGGGTCAAAAGATGGCAGGGTCACCACCTTCATCAGACAGGGTCACCCAAGGAGATCATGGGTCACCCAGGGAGATCATGGGTGACCCCAGGGGTGACCCTAGGTCACCCGAGGAGATCTGGGATCAAAAGTGTAGAATGCAGAAATTCAGGCTGGCAGAAGGTACAGGGGAGGAAAAGGCAGATTTATGCATCAAGAAATAGGTCAATCATGTGGAAGAATCCAAATCTCCACTTGCATCTTCAGGATCCCCAGTGGGAATCTAGAAATAATAGGGGGAGATTTGGATGGGTTGGTCAAAATCAAAAACAAAAAGCAAGAGATGGATTGGGGGACCTCTAGAAGGCTTCTATGAGGTGCACTAGACAAAATACAAAGGGGAGAGGTGAAAACTCACCTACAAGACACTCACAAGGCTTAGGATCAAGGTTGAAATCTAGAAAATGCAAGTTGACAAGTGTCAAAAAACATCGCAAACGGGGAAGAAGGAAAATTGACAAAGCAGAAAGGGCACAAAACAAGAAGAGAGGACATGTCATCAAGAGGGCTACTGGCCAAATGATTTATTTTCATGCTTACATGTACGTGACAAAGATTTGAATCATCATAGGGGTCCTCATGGAGATAGTACATGATTTTTGTGCTTATAGTCTCTCCTCATGTGGACCATCCGCAGCTCTAAGCGAGTCCTCCTCACTATCTCCTCCTGTAATAATCTTTGTGCCTGCTGCAGTGGTGTCTCTACCGGCACCACACCCCACTGTCCACCTACCTCAGCCATCTGAACATCCTCCTCATCCCCTCCATCATCACCCCTAGCTTGCCTCTGTTCTGCAGCCTGCTGTCGGGCCTCTCTCCTAGCCCTTGCCTCTACCCCTAGCACTACAACCTCCCCCACTGCACCCATGGCTCCTGGTCTAGTCAAGCTCATTGGTCTCTGCATCTTCTAGTAAGTGTCATATGCTGGTAGTGTACTTGGGTTGGCTGGCCCTGTAATCCAATCCCATATAATTGGGGCAAGTCCATGTAAATCCTCTAATGCTATGGCAAGTGTAATCTCTAGCCCCTAGTCATCGACCTCCCTCTGGGTCCGCGCATATATAGCCTCGTCTATAGGAAATCCCTACGGCAAACCAAACTGCCTCAATACCCTCTCGAGAAGGTATCTCTCAATCGTGTCAGTGCACCTACCAAATAGATATCTCAGCTGCTTGCAATAAACCAGCTCCTCATGGTCATCATCCCAGGACTCACACTCTAACCACGAGTGCCAAACAAAGATGTCCATCTCATCTATCTGCTGCCACTAGTAGCTCACTGAACCCGTCTGTCAGTGTGTAATGACACCCTCATACAAAAATAAATAAGGCTCGCCGTGGTCTCGGCGTCACTGTGAGATCGGCCTAATCAATGGGATGTGCTCCCAGGCCCATACCTGCAATAGTGTGACCCCTACTGACAAACTGCTCCCACCTCTATAAACACAATCATGCAAATCATGATACAACTACCCAAGCACACATGGTCCCCAAGCATATCTAATGCCATGTGTGAACATCCCAGATAAAATAATGCCCCATCCAATAGATAATCCTCTTGATCGTCAATTAGGACATAGGAAGCCTCTGATAAGTGATACAACAATCCATCTGATCCTATCACAGAGTCCCCGCACCCGAGCCCATTAGATCTCCTGATCCTACACACCTAGAGATCATTTGTCATGAACACCTCTCTTAAGTCCACTTCTCCTCACTCGATGTCATAGTCAACTCTATCCCCCTGAATGGGAACCCGTAAGATGCGCTGAACATCCTCTAGAGTCACTATAGCCTCCCCTATTGGAAAGTGGAAAGAGGAGGTCTTGCTGTGATATCTCTCAACAATAGCTATCAAAAGAGCCAGGTTCATCCTCACAGGCATACGATGCACAACATGTCATAGTCCCATGGTCTCTAGAAAGATCTCCTCCTCACCAAGCTGTACAACTAGATCGGCAATCAAATAGTGCCTCTCACACGACTGCAAGGGTGGTAAGGTAATTTGCATCCATGACGACCACTTGTTAAGCACATTGCAAATTCCACCAGATCCTAAGTAAAAATCATGGAAAAACTACCTAAGTCAAACCTAGTCAACCCTAGCCTAAGCCAAAAGCACATTTTTCAAACCTAACCTAGCTCAACCTAACATCAAAACCAAAAGTGCTTAGATTCTAACTAGGGCGCTTGACTGTGGTACCAAAAGTGCCTTACTAGTTTGCAAAGGTGCTAAGACTTAACCAAACATAGGCGCTCAACTTCCTCCAAAGGTGCCTTACTGATCTACCACATGCACTTTACTGCTTTGTAGCTGCACTGATTTTTTCTGAAATCCTACACCAACAACGCCGCAATGCCCTACCACAGGCGCTTAGATGTGCTACCAAGAGTGTTGCGGAATTACCAATAGCGTTGAGGCACATGTACTTAAACTAGCAGCACCGAGTTTTTTCCAAAGGTGCGACACTGCACACCAAAGGTGATGAGTCGCACCAAAGGTGCTTTATCTTTGTACCAAAAGCGCTGAGCCCGATCTCAGTGCCTTTGGCGAAAGATTTTTGGAAATCCTAAAAACAACCTAAAAATTCAAAACAAAAGCAAAGTTTTTGATCACTTACCGGTCCTGACATGCCCGCTAGTCTCTTGTAGGTCTGCACCCACTCTACCCGATGCTTATGCATAGGAATCGGCATCTCTGCAAGCGCTAAACTTAACCTAAGCAAGGAGTTCTAACCTAAGCAAGGAGGCAAAAGGCTCTCAAATTTGATAACTCTAGGTGTGCAAATGACTTGTGTGGACCCCCTTGAACCTATTTATAGTGTCCCATTCCTCCTGGCTTCCCACCCCTTCTCTTGCCTATCCTCATGTCTACCAACTTTTTCATCGTGTCAGCCTCCGTTTAATCCCACCTCGTCTATCTCCAGCACAATCTTCTAGTCGAGCATCAACCCAGTCCTTCTATCGCTTCCCTGTCTTTCCTCTCAAGGGGGCATCCTACGCTAGCTACACTGGGGTATCAAAATTGTATAATGTCTTCAACAATTGTTTTCTTTGAAACAACGCTATAAATTGCATTGCATCAAAGAGGGACAAAATGTAGACACCCTAAAATGACCATGTCATCACATCACTTGCATTTCATCAAATCTGTCTAATCACCTGCATTTCAACATTAATTAATTAATCTAATTATTTAATTAATTTAATCAAAATCATCAAATTCTTCCAAATCTCCCAAATTCAACATGAATTAAATAAATTATATTTATTTAATTAATTTAATCAAAATCAACTTTATTCTTCCAAAATTAAATAATTTTAATTATTTAATTAAATCTTATCATCTTCCAAAATTCAAATCCATGTCAATTGAATAAATTAATTATTTAAATAATTTATCATCAAAATACTCTTATCTACAATTAAATAATTTTCATTATTTAATTAAATCAAACTGTTCTTCCAAATTTATTTAAATTAACTCAATCGTCTAAAAATAAATAAAATTAAATATTTTATTTATAATCTTCATATCTTATCTAATCTTCAAAGTAATGCACAATCAATTAAATAAATTTATTTATTTAATTTCAATTATCTTCCAATTCCTCTAAAAATATCATGTTAACTCATGTGCACAGTTAGTCTTATTTTTAGAACTTCAAAAGGAAATCCAAAGTTAAGTTAATTGGCTTTAATTTATCTTGTTTTTATCATCAACTCATGAATTAGAAAAAAAAGTATTCTAATTTATGAAATCAAATCTATCTTTATCAAAAAGGCAATTATCTTAATAAAAATACCTTTTTGGAGTGACACATGTCGTGTGCACATTCATCATGAGTTATTTGATTTATCTCAACCATCCATTTTAGGGATTTATTTCATCCATTGATCGATCATGTTTGAAAACTATATAAACCCCCCTCATCTCCAGAACAAATCCTCTTCGATCATTTATTCTCAGGCATTCTTACAATGCATTGAGCATTCATCACATCATTGAGCACATTAACCTTTTGAGCACAAACACAATCTACATCCGCTTGTTGCAAACATGGTTTTGCAATTTGAAGAGCAATCCACATTTGACCAAGAGATCCAAACAATCTAGGTGATAGCTTCTTTGTTCATAACATAATTTATTCATTGATTTGGTTATTTTTGAAATAGTTCTTTTGATGTTTATGGTAATTGAGTTGTTATTATCATTACTTTTGATCTTATCATTCAACCTCTCAATTTTTCCTATACACAAACCTAATTTGAGCATAAACATATATTAGTCTCACTTACAAATTTACATGAGAATGCCTCATTATATAGGCATGGAAGAGGCAATCCACTTTACATGTTGTTATGTCATAAAATGTCCCCCTAGGACTTTTACCTCCTAAGTTTAGCTCCTAGGTCCCTTAATTTTAACCATGTATGTTAGAAATGAATCCCAAGACAAAATGCCTTGAAACCCATGACAAATGGGACCTAGGGGACATCTCTGAGATTAACCCTAACCCAAAATAGGTCCCTGGGCTTGGGTGCCGATGCCCTTGCCCTGCCCTACTTTGTCGGGGTCCCAAATTTGAATGTCAGTTGGAGACCATTAAAAGGTTTTTGTTGCTGACATCTTGAGTTTGAATTATGAAATTTGTAGTGAGAATGCATATATAATCATGTTTAGGACTTCATTTGCAAACTAGAAGATGATTTTGAGATTTTGACAAACTTATGATTTTAGAGCATTCAAGGCATTCATTGTGTTGCATATCAAAATTGTGTTGTTGTTGTGTTTGTTATTGTAGATTTGGCTTCATCTTCTCATGGCATGAAGGAGCATCATCTCCTTGAGAGCTACACCTCTGAGGTGATATCTATTTGTGATTCAATCTATTATTTTTATCATTATTTTTGCCTCTGTCTTGCAAGGACACACACTCTCTATGTAACAACAGTGTTGGAAGGCTTTAATTTCATTATGGGGCTTGACCGAGGAAAGCTCCTAAACACCACAACCCCCAAACCCTCTCCTATGATTGTAGGTGACAGGTATCGAATCTTGTAAAGTGGAGTTGTAGAGGATTATTGCAGAGCATAAGGAATCAGGATCTGAAGAAAAAGGTAGGAAATATCACAAAAAGGTCAAGGGCACCTGTACCTTTAACCCTTAGTTTCACAGCACTGGAAATATCTAAAGTAGTTGCAATCTGTAGTAGGTTTTGTCTCGAAGCCCTCTAAAAAAGTAACACCTTGGGCTTGGGTGCATGCCCCTTTGACCCTAACTTTTTTGTACTCAAAAACTCAAAATATGGTATGTATCTAATCCATATTTAGTGTCTTTCTATAGAAGGATTTATTGTGTTTCATCTATTTACTTACGATTTTGCATAATTAGGGTTTTAGGCTTAATCATGCTAAGAATCAATAAATCACTTAACAATTTCCAAATTTCCTTATCATTCCAAGTGACATCCAACCTGATAGTTGAGTCCTCTTGCATAATTTGTGATTCAACTTAGTTAAATGTCCTTGAATGTATTGAGTGAAAGGAGGACCTAACTAAACTATCCATCAATCCCATCAACCCTCTTTCCACTACATTACATTTTGGTGAACCCATGTTTCTACTGAATTTACACCTTGTTGAGTGTTGAACATCAGATTTGCATTCATACATTTCATTGTCATAATTTTACATTTGAAAATCTTGCATAAAAATTGAAAATTTTGAAAAAATCAAGCACCCTAGGCTTGCATTTAGACATAGTTTACACTATTTTCATTGCATTTCATCTAAATCATTTAAATATCTTATATTTACATCAGATCTGATATAAATTTCAGCATTACATCACTACACAATCATTCACATTGCATTTCCATATTCTATTTTTTAGGGTTTGCTTGAAATTGTGTATTTTTCATATAACCTAGTTTTTGCAAAAACTAGGGTTTGTGGTTAAAATCTTGTTTCAAATTTTACTACTAATTTTTAACACTTATTCAAATCTGATTTTGATAGTAGTGTTTTATCATAGTGTGTTTTTTCATTTACATCTCAATTTTTGGCATTTACACATTGTGTATTTCAACAACTATACCTTCATCCTAGGGTTTGTTCTATTAGTTTGTACATTGAGTGTTTTAAGCCTTTGCATGAGTCTTATAACATGCTTCCCTAATGGAAATATCCCTTTAAGGAGAAGTATAAGATTAATGGGTTCTAGTTCTCTCGATAGCAACGTTGTTCCTACATCGGAAAATCCATTGAACACCTTCTTTACAAAAGGAGAAACACAAACTTTGCAAGATATTATACCTCCTACAACTACAATGAAAGAACAAACATTTCATGATTTTGTAGATCCAATTGATGTGTTAACACATGTACCTAATGAGGAAATAAACAAACTTGATAAGGAGCTAGCTGATTTTCAAGCATTCGTGGAAAAAGAAAGGATAGTTGAAGAGGTTGTACCTGTTATTCATAATTTAAGAGAATTGTTAAAAGAAGGAGAAGATGGTGTTAATAGAATACGTGGATTGGCCCATATAGTGCATAACAACATTGAGACAGTTACTAAATCTGCAAATACTATTAATATGTCATCACCGACTCATACACAAGTATCGACACCTATACCAACTACTAGAATGTCTAATTTTACATCATCAATTCTCACCACTAATGCACCTTCTTTTAGTAATGCTACCACTAGTGTTGGAGTATCTAATGACATTAATTCTCAGAATTACAAGGCTGTGGGATTCAATTATCAAAACCTAGCACCTAGGGTGACTTCTTACATGAACAATCACTCTCAACCACCTCTCCATTCCACCTATTCTCAACCACCCTTAACTTATAACTATTCCCAACCACCTTCCACTCACAATTATTCCCAACCACCTTTTGTTACCACTCATAATCAATCACCTCAAAATTTCATGACCACAGCCTCTAATTCTCAAACCACATCTCCTAATGATGCCTTTCTAAACCAACTCTTGCAAAGCACGACTTCTTTACAAAAGAAGGTGACAAGCTTGACAAATTCTTCTCAACCTAATTTACCAACATATCATTGGTAGTCCCTTATCTTTCACAATCCTTAGAACTCCTATGCTTGATAAGTTTGAGACTCCTGGCTTTGAAAAATATGGTAGAAAAGGTGATCCTAATACTCATGTGGCAACATTCACGACTATGTGTAGTGATTTCTTCTTTGAAGAGGACTTGTTTGTGAAACTCTTCCTGCGATCTCTCAAAGACACGGCTTTAGAATGGTTTTGCTCTTTACCTCCAAATTCAATGCACTCTTTCTCTCAGCTAGTTGATCAATTCTTACAACATTTTCAAGCAAACATTGGACCTCAACTCTCATTGATTGATTTAGTTCATTGCAAGCAAGGTCTGAAAGAGAAGTTAACTGAGCTTATTAGTTGATATCAAGCTCTTTATACACAAATTCAATACCAAATGAACGATGAGGATGTTCATAAGGTGTTTATTCCAAATCTACAACCTAACATCTGTGATAAGATCCTCTTGATGAAATGCAACTCTTTTCAACATCTATGTACAGATCTTCGTGATTATCAACTTTCATCTAGTCAATATGAGAACCAGAATTCATCGGCTCAAGGTGATCAAGCTCATGCCAGAACATCTCACAATAATTTCAAGAGGAACAACAAGAATTTCATTAAAGAAAATGGACAGAATTCAAACAAATTTTCACAAGTGTCTGCTATCAGTAATCCAAAGAGGGCACCATTTTAGTATCAACAACAACAAAGACAATTCACTTTGATATCTAATTCTCTACATTCTATGATGAATCAAGCCATGAGTAATAATCTCTTGAAGCTTCCTCTAATTAAACCATTGGATAGTAATAGATTGCAAGGACCTCACTTTGATGCTAATGCTTTTTGTCATTATCATTGGCAATAAGGGCATGATACTAAATGATGTATGCATCTTAAACATGAAATTCAAGACCTCATCGACTTGAATGTGATACAAGTAACTTGTGTGAATGATAATGGAAATAAGTTGGTTGCCCCTCCAAATCAAAATTTACAGATCTTTACTAATCCATTTCCTAAGCATAATGACAACAATATGGTAGAACAAAACACAATAGAACAAGAAGATGACTATATTGATTATGATGAAATAGTTGGTATGATAGAAGTGGATAAGGAGAAGATCAAAGAATCACCATCCACGAGGAAAGGGTATCTATGCCGAGGTTCCTCCACCATTATCCCTTTAAGGATTGGGAGTCAACCAAGATGCATTGGAGTTACAAATCAAACAAACATGACAAGATATTATGATACAAGGAAAGGATGCCATGGTGGAAAATACCCATTTCTACTGTAAAAAGATTAACAAAAGATCAAAAGATTGGAAAAGAACAAGATGATTATCATTAATGGGAAATAGTAATGATTCCCCTCCTCATAAGCAACTGAAGATTTTGAATATAAAGGGATTTGAGAAACAAGAACCACTTGATCATCTTAGAAGGACAAATCAAACAAATGCGAACTGCTCACACTTTTTACAAAACTTGATGGAGAACCTCTCTAAGATGCTCACAAGTTTGAGTCCTTCTTAGTAACAGGTAAGCATTTCTAACCTTGGTGGTCACCTTTGTCATAGCATACTTTGCTTGTTTATGTGACCTCCCCTCTTGTGTTGTTTTCCCCCGTGATGTGTTATGTGTTGTTTAGGCCTCATAGGATGACCCTTGATACTCTTGTAAGGTCAAGGGTATCGAGAGACCTCTTCTATTCTGACCATTCTTCTATTTGTATCATAATTCTTCTATCTTGCCTATCCTCTATTTTATTGTTATCTGTCGTGCCTTAGGGGCATAGCATTGTGGTTGATGACCTGGAGGCATCCTCCTACATGATTATTACTAAGGCACTTGTCTCCTCTATCATTTTATTGTTTACCTTCTTCTAGTGATTCTATCTAGTCAGTGAATGACTAAACTAAATAAATACTGATACGGACTGAGTGTCCCTTCAACAAGCAAGCAAAAATGGACCTAGTCCATACATGAAGACATGGTTGATTTATATATCCAATGCTTGGCTAGTAGAATCACTCCATGTGATATTTGATGTTGTCTTATCTTTTCTAACAAATCATAACAATACATCTTCTCCATGCACTTTGATTTTTTTGTATCTCACCTTGTTGTTACACTCTGTTCTGAGATGCCTGCAGTATAAGCCCAACGACTATACTTGGATTTGAACTTGTATGTGTAGCCTTGGTTTCTTCGATGTGATATTTTTTTCATGCATAGATTTCATGTTTTACTTTGGTTATTATCTTAGAGTAAGATTTGTAACCTCTCTTGTTATCTTATCTTAGCATATCTTGTCAATGTGTTTGTGGGAACATTCGGCGATCGTGAGCACATGTCACCTTAGGGGCATGGGCTTTGTGGGAGCTCTAGTTTCCTTGTGTGTTTTCTATCTACCTTAACACGCTTGATATCAGTACATGACATCAACCACCTTAAGGTGGGGGCATATATAAGTTAATCTATCTAATGATTTTGGTACTAACAAAGCATGTTTGTAAGCCATTTACAAAGGTGGGATGTTGTATCTCCAGTGCAAGTGCAAATATTTATCTATATTGCAATCAAAGAAGCCCTCTACAGAGGTGAGATAACATATCTCTTGAGCTAGTCCGTATCCTTTTATTCAAAAGAGGAGGGATGGTGCATCTCTTGAGCTAGTGCACATCCTTGTATTTCAAAAGTCCTCTACAGAGGCGGGGTTGGATCTTGAGACTATCTTCCCTTAAGCATGTCTTTGGTAGTTGTTGTGGCATAAACCCAACCATCAGGTGTGTTTATAGTGTGTTTGAGATGGTGGTACTTAGAAATAAGCTCCTTCCATTGCCTTGTTTGTCGTGTTCAATACATATAGTATGTCTATGGCATGCTATACGACGCTCGTGTCTTCCATGTGTTTTCCCCCTTGCGTAGTGTAAAGAGTGTTGCGATGAGTCTCCCCTAGGCTTGGATTTTGTATGGTGTGTTTTCCCCCTTGCGTAGTGTAAAGGCTGTGGTGATGAGTCTCCCCTATGCTTGGGTTTTGTATGGCATGTTTTCTCCCCTTGGTGTAGTGTAAAGGGTGTGGCAAAGAGTCTCCCCTACATTCTTGGGTTGTGTGTTGCAATTTTTATTTCCATGCATTTATATATATGAAAATGAAAAAAATTATATCACTATATTCATCATGTTTTAGATGTCTTCAATAGTATCTTCTTTATGTTTTGCATGCCTATTATTGTCTTCTCCATGTTTTACGTGTTTGCGATGTGTTTTCTAACGCTTACCTGAGACTGGGGGCTAGAAATGGTTCCTGAATCTTTGTGTATGCCTTATCTTCAAGTGTCTAGCATTTTTGTTGTGTTTTTTACCATACTTTAATGCATGTATGAGTCATAAGATCATACATACTATTAGGAACATGTGTTTAACCCTTCTTTACTTTGTTAGTATATTAGTTGCTATGGATGCATATGCTTTGTAAGTCATCCCGTGAGCATATTGTATTATCCCACATTCATGGGAAGTAGTAGTTTTTTAGATTATACTTAGTATATAAGTACCTATTGAGGATAATTAAGGCATCCACGAATTTATTGTATTAAGCTTTCTCAAAGGAGGTTGGCCCATGGTGCAGGAGCACCTAATGGACTTTATGCCTCCATGAGGCCACTTTGTAAATATTAGCTTTATGTTATGTTTGAGTCATGTAATAAGGTCTTAAAGACCATTTCTAAGGTGTGTAAGGTGTCTTGAGTCACTATTAAGTTTATAGGTGGTGGTTTGTCAAATATTGTAAATCTTGTAAAAGTTATCATATTGTAAAGTTGCAAAAAGTGGGAAGGTGAAGAGTCAAAAGTTGTAAATGAAGGAATTAGAATGGTTGTAGTTGGAAAATCAGTTGTAAATAGTTGGTACATATTTAAATAGCATTGGGGAGGTCGAAACTAAGGTGGGTTGTTACATTTTGAAGTGAAATCAATAAAAGACATCATTGTTTCTACAATTTCTAAACGTTAAATTAATATTGCAGAGCTTGGTACAGCTTGGTATGGTCATTTCATGGCATGAGACCAATTGGAAATGAAAGATAATGGAATTTTATTTCTATTAATTTTTGTTGCACTCAATTTCATGGTGTTTTGAGAAAATTATGCCAATTTTACTACAAACAAGTTTGAAACCCTAGTTAGGATATAGTGAGTAAACAAATCAATTTTTGAAGGATTCTGTACAAAGTAACCTACCTTGATTCTGGGATATGTTGTGTAAAGTCCAAATGGGTGTCTGAAACTATATTTTTATTTTGTTTATCATGTTTATAATGAAAGTTATGGCTGAAAAACCCTATTTGTTGTTCCACTTCAAAACCTAGGCAAGAGTAGAATAGTCAAGTTTTGAACCTTTCTTTCCAAAGTAACCATACCCTATTTCAAGATACATTATATAAGGGCTTAATGGGTATCCAAATTAGTTTTTAGATCGTGGGTTTGAGTTGTTTTCTAAAAATTATGTCAAAATTACCTTATTTGTTATTATCATCAAAGCATAGTGGAAGATTGTGAGAAAAATCATTTGTTGAAGTGTGTTTGTTTTATTGAACCCTCCATGCTCTATATCAATTGGTATTAGAGGTCAGAAGGTCTGGGAAAGAGAGTTTGGTGTTTGTGTGTTTGTGTTTGTGCAGGTTGAAGAGAGAACTTGGTTGCCAAAAGACTAGGTAGAAAAAAAAAAAAGAGACCTAGGTGAGGCAAAGACAAGAAGAAACAAGGTTAAAGGGACTTGCTTGAAGAGAAGATGGATTTGTTGAGAAGGTACCTACAGGCTAGGGGTTCACAAAAGAAGCAAGAAGAAAAAGAGAGGAAGAGGAAAGAGGAAAAGATGAGGTAAATGGAGTTTGACCAAGAAATAAAAGAACTAAGGCAGACTATGGAACAATAGGAAGAGATAAGAAGAAGGATGAAGATGAGTTGGAGTAGTTATTCAAAAGAGAACTCAGTTGTAACTTGATAATGAAGAAGAAGGTTGTATGGCCTATTCAAAGGCTGATGCAAAAGAGAACACAAATGGAAGGATTAAAACCAGATGTGAAGACAATAGAATCTTTGTTGATAGAAGAAGAGAAGGAACAAGCCATGCGAGCTGAGATGATGGTAGAGGAAGACAAACCCATGAAGGATGCATCCATGTTAAACCAAGAAGATGTTGAAATAGTAGGTGTGAAGCTTGACCTGATTTCAGTGGAAGATGATATTGGGTTAGTGTTAAAAGATGATTTGGTTAAGGTCAAGGATGACTTGATTTTGGAGGATCAAAGTTGGTCTCAAAGGTATGATGGTATGATGTTTTCTTCATTGCTTTTCAAGGAGGATAATGGCTTTTCACTTTTTTGCACTGTAGAGGTTTGTGATCCTAACAAGGTGGCAAGGTTGAAGGTAGAACAACAGATGGGAAAAGTGAGGACCAAAGGTGAAGGGATCATATCTACACCAAAAAGGAGAAAGAGTAAGGAAGGAGTATACATAGTTCTTGTTGAGATTGTAAAGGACAAACCAAAGTTCAAGATGAAACCCAAAGTGAAAATGAAGACCAATTGGAGCTTTTTCCAAGAATACAAAGGGAAGGAGTTAGAAGACATCAAGCAAGCTCATTCAAAGATGAATACCTATTACTACTCTCAATTCAAGAGGGCTTTGAATTTCTTTTTGGTCGGGAGTATGGTGCAGGAGCACCTAATGGACTTCATGCCTCGATGAGGCCACTTTGTAAATATTAGTTTTATGTTATGTTTGAGTCATGTCATAAAGTCTTAAAGACCATTTCTAAGGTGTGTAAGGTGTCTTGATTCATTATTAAGTTTATAGGTGGTGGTGTTGGTCATGATGTTATTCATTCACAAACATAGAATAAAAGTTACACAACAACCTTTACTCATCTTGAAAGATACTGTTGGTCATGATGTTATTCATTCACAAACATAGAATAAAAGTTACACAACAACCTTTACTCATCTTGAAAGATACGATGAATTCAAAGAATTCATGATCCCAAGTCTCCGTTGATTAGGTCTTAATCTACTGACGTTACTCAGTGGTTGATGTGCGTTGCTGTTTTCCATTCAGGGGCCTTACGTGTTTCTGCACTGTTCATCATCATCATCTTCAAATATCCTGCTCTGGATGTTCGCTCTGCATCAGTCTTCAATAATTTCTACCTCTGCACTGTAAATTTAGTCAAATAATGTGCATACAGGCTGATATTTGCATGATTTCTACCATTATTTATGATTCTTTGCATGATATTTTCAATACTACATGCATTTAACTCAAATATGCTAAGGATCTTCAGTTACCTACGGGATTTCAGCATATTTCACTGTTTCTGCTTGTTATTTATCATGATTTGCAGTTATGGTGATGAATTAATGAAATTGAAAAAAAAAGGAAAAGGGTTAGAGAGTGAGATTCCTAAAATTACTGGACTTAGATCACTGATTCACATACAAGCTCCCATACTTGCAATGAAAAGAAGGAAAACTAGAAATCATACTTCACCAGGACACTCCACAAATCCGCATGATCTAGTGCAAGGCTTCAAAGGAAAGTTGACAACAATATGTAATGAAATGAAAGCGCTTCCAGTTGAACACAGCATTCACCAGTACATATCCAGAAATCAACAGAAGATTACGTAAAATTTGCAATTAGGATGTAATCTGGAACTTCATATTCATTCAGTATGCTCAAGAACAGGTACATTTACAGTGATCTGAAGAAAGAACCTTGACATTTCAACAATTCTATCCTCATTAGTCTCAGTAATCCGATCTCCTAACTTATTCTACAGTAATTGACTCTTTGCGCCAAATGCGTCTGTGTATTCTAATGTATTCCCCCCTCTCCTTCAAAAATGACAAACTCCGGATGCTATATAGAGCAACTGCCAGAAAACGGTTACAATGATCCAAGGATCAGGATCCTCTCACAGCAAACAACGGCCCAGATGAAAAGCACATGCTTCGTCAGTTAGCAAATGTACAGCTGGCACAGAATATTCCAGCATCCTCAACTTGATTCAGCCTCCAGCTGGCGAACAACATATTTGACAATATCCTCCTCATGTCTGGTCCGATGCTGACTCCATGCGCAACTTTGTAATGCTCAGCCTCAGCAGCATCATGATGATTTCAACGTTCAGCTTTAGCAGCATCATCATGATCTCAATCGTTCAGCTTCAGCAGCATCATGACTTCAATATTCAGCCTCAGCAGCATCATGATGATTTCCTGCAAGTAAACAGACAAACATAAGGTTCATCATCATCATGATAAACAACAGGAAGTAAACACTTCATTAAACATACCTCCCCATGTGCAGCTACAGGCAAACAGGTCTTATCTGTGAAAATATGCACTAAATGCATAAACAGCATGAAAACAACCAGGTCAACCCCGTTGACCAAAATCAGGCAGTCGGGCTTTCAAATTTCTATCGCTTCATGCTTTTGCCCACTTTCTTGTATATCGGGTTCAAAATATGATGATGATGATCTCAGATAAACAAGGAAATAATCGCCTCTCAACCATCCTTAGAAACCGGCCCTGCATCATCATCATATTTGCATCGGGGTGACTACATATGATCAGGGTGACAATTTTACCTTAGGCCGACGGCAACAGTTATACCGACGCCAAAATATCATGATGATGACCAACTGTATATCTTCAAAGCGGCCGCAGGATATCATAAAATATGATGATCCTCCCTTCCTAATGTTCTGATGAAAAGCACATCAGGATGTTCTGTTTTTGCACACTCGGGAAAGAAAGACATCGTCATCATCATCATGATGAAGACAAACAGGAGGACTCGGAAAATGATCCTGCCGCTGAGGAAAAACATGATGACGTCATCGTCATCATCAGGCTTCACTAAAATGCAAAGGGATGACGTCATCGTCATGTTTCGTTAAGATCAGGAGGTAAATGGAATATCGGGTTCCCTCTAAGGAAGATGATTAGGTCATGAAAGCAATATGACCCCATTCGGCCAAGGCAATCCGCTCGAAAGATCAGGATGATGATGATCATCATCATCATATACGCACTGGGCGATCAAAAATATGATCCTGCTGAAAGTCCCGAGGACGTCATCAGGATATCCGGGGCTTATGTTAATCCTCGAAGATGACGTCATCGTCATCATCATATTGGCGAAATGGATCATGCCTTGGAAAATATCCTGCCGAAGGACAAAGGTGATGATGACGTCATCGTCATCATCATATTCGCAAAAGTTTATACTTCTTGGCAGGAGGATATTACGAACTGCTGGGAGAGACAAAGATCATGATGATGATGTTCAACATGACCTAAGACATGAAAAACACCCTCCGCTTCGAAAGATAAGGTGATCATCATGATCACGCAAAAGGAGGTCAGGAGGATATTAGGAAATGCCGGGTCTCGAAATATCATGATGATGTTGATCACCAAGACTTGGTCGTGCGCGCAAATTATGCAGATGGCAGATTTCTCTAAGTAAGGTGACGATGATCATCAGCATGATATTATCACATCGGGTGATTTTGGAATATCATGATGATGTTCGCAATGCGAGAATATCATGATGCTGACAATGTTTCTAAGGTTACTCGACGGGTAAAACACACTAGCACTTAAGATTGACGTCCAGATGTTTCGGGACTGCATGATTTTCATCAGGTGATAAAGTAAGATCATGATGATGACCTTTGGAGACACAAAAGACCGCCCGACGGGGAGAACCTACTACGACTTAAACTTGACGTCCAGATGTTTCGACCTCAGGATATTATCGGGGGGCTTTCCAAATATCATGATGATGATGTTCACACAGCAATTATCAGGTTTGACCAAAACTTTGACTGCTCACAACTCCCTCATATGGACGAATTTTCAAGTGATGCAAAAGGCAAACCTGCATGAAATTTCAAGCTCTTTCTAACCATGAAGTCATAGAAACAAAATATGAACTTTGAAAAACTAACCTCATGATGATAACCTACCTCATCCTGACCTTCATGATGATGATGCACCTGACCTAATTTTACCGAAACCGCCAGAAACAGACAACACAAGCCAAAACAAAAGCTGGGTCCCTGTTTTGCCAAGTCAAAATGGGGCGTGTTGTGTAACCACACAACAGGTGGTTTGTCAAATTTTGTAAATCTTGTAAAAGATGTCATATTGTAAAGTTGTAAAAAGTGGGAAGGTGAAGTCATAAGTTATAAATGAAGGAATTAGAATGGTTGTACTTAGAAAATCAGTTGTAAATGGTTGGTACATGTTTAAATAGCCTTGGGGAGGTTGAAACCAAGGTGGGTTGCTACATTTTGAAGTGAAATCAATAAAAGACATCTTTGTTTCTGCAATTTTTGAATGTTAAATTACGGTTATAGAGCTTGGTACAGCCTGGTACGGTCATTTCATGGTGTGAGACCAATTGGAAAAGAAATATAATTGAATCTACTTTCTATTTATTTTTGTTGCACTCAATTTCATGGTGTTTTGAGAAAGGTATGCCCATTTTACTAGAAACAGGTTTGAAACCCTAGTTAGGGTATAGTGAGTAAACAAATCAATTTTTGAAGGATTCTGTACAAAGTAACCTACCTTAATTTTGGGAAATGTTGTATAAAGTCCAAATGGGTGTCTAAAAATATGTTTACATTTTGGATATCATGTTTATAATGAAAGTTATTGCCAAAAAACCCTATTTCCTATTCCACTTCAAAACTTAGGCAAGAGTAGAACAATCACGTTTTGAACCTTTCCTTCCAAAGTAACCATACCAAATTTCAAGATATGTTATATAAAGGATTAATGGGTATCCAAATCAGTTTTTATATTGTGGGTTTGAGTTGTCTTCTGAAACTTATGTCAAAATTATCTTATTTGCTGTTCTCATCAAAGCATAGTGGAAGATTGTGAGAAAAGTCACTTGTTGAAGTGTGTTTTTTTGATTGAACCCTCCATGCTCTGCATCAGCCCCTCGAAGTTGCCTACGATCAATACATTCCTTTTTGTAACGTCAGAAAATGTCCCCTTAGGGGCTTTTCCCTCAAAAAGTTTAGGTCTCAAGTCTTTAGTGTGCATTTAGGACATCTTGCATCATAATTCAATATCCCGATGGAATGAACCCTGGGTATCATAACAAATGGGGCCTAGGGGGAACCCTTGAACCTAACCTTGCCTAAAATAGGGGGGAGGACTTGGGCACCTGTGCCCTAGTCTTGCCCTATTTTGGGTCAGGCCCAAATTTTTAGTGTCAGTTTATGACTGTTATTTGGTCCCTAGGCCGACACAGTAAGTTTGAATTTATGAAATCTTGGTGAGAATGTTTGTAGTTGCATATAAAAGCATGTTTAGGTATTCATTTGTAAACTAGATTGTGATTGTGAACTTTATGCATCCTAAAGGTGATTTAAGGCTTTCATTGTGTTGCAAGAGCAGATTTGTGTTGTCTATGTGTTTGTGTTTGCAGATTTGAGCATCCATCTCCTCATGGAATGAAGAGCTTCTTCCTCCCATGAGATCTTCACTACAAGGTGACATCTATTGTGATTATTGAGCATTTATCATTTAGTTTTTGCCTCTACCTCCCTAGGCACGCACTCTTTATCTGACAACGGTGTTCAGAAGGCTTGAATGTCTCTCCGGGGCTTGACTAAGGCAAGCCTCTAAACACCACAACCCCCTCCCAAAGTTTTCATGATTGCAGGTTACAGGTTGGAGTTGTAGACAAAGTGAAGTTGCAAGAGGGTACAAGAGAGTTTCAGAATTGCAGATAAGTGAAAGAAACAAGTACTTGGACTAGGGCGCCCGCTCATTAGTCCTCAAAGTTTCGCAACGGGAAAATCTTTGGTACAATAGATATAGGTTGCAGACCTTGTTTTCAGATCTTGACAAAAACCAGGGCCTTGGACTTGGGCGCCCACTCTTTAGTCCTCCACTTTTCCAGCTCGGAAGCTTGAAAATAGGTGCACAGTTATTTGTTATTTTGCATCTTTCTGCAGAAGCATTTTCCACAATTCATCCATTTACTGTCGTATTTGCATAATTAGGGTTTTAAGGTATAATTGAGCATAAGAGAAGGAAGTTGTCAATCAATTCAATAAAAATTCAAGTTTCCCTACATCTCAATAGTGACCTAGGGTATGATAGTACATTGCAACTTGACCCTAGGTCCTTGAATGTAAGGGTGAAAGGAGGATATACACCAAAACTACTAAAAACCTAACATCCAAATTTTACCCTTTACATTTTGGTGAACCTGTGTTATTGGACTTGTTTGCACCTTGTTGAGTGTTTTGCTTCAGATTTATAGTAATTTTCATTCATTCATAGTATCATTCATCTTATTGCATTGAAAAATTTACAAAAAAATTGAAAAATTGGAAAAATTGGAAAAAAAATGCATGCTAGGGTTTTGCATGTTAAATTAATTAAATTCAATTTCATCAAATTTCTAATTTTTTGCATTAGATCTGATTTAAATTACATAAAATTACAAAAATTCATTAGATTGCATTGCATTTTCATCTAGGGTTTTGTTGAAAATTGTGAATTTTGCATATAACCTAGTAATTCCAAAATCTAGGGTTTGTAGGTAAAATATTGTTTCAGATTTTTCTACTAATTTTAGAAACTCATTCAAATTTAAATTTGTCTGTAGTCTTGCATTTTAGAACAAATTTGCATTTAGATTTTAAAAATTTACATTTTTGCATAGAAAAATTCAACAAAAACTAGCATTTTCATTGAATTTTCATTAGAATTGCACTTGCATTTTGCATGTTAGGGTTTGGAAATTATTTTCAGATCTGAGTGTATTTCAATTTTATCATAAATCAGATTTCAAAACATTCATATAGCATTTTGTGTCAAGATCGCAAACCTAGGGCTTCAAAAACATTGATTTTTACTAGATTTGGCCTTATCGACTCTCTAAATTTGCACCATAGGCATATTGTGAAGGATATTTTTGCACTAATTGGTTGTTATCAGGGTAATCATTTGAAACCCCTCCTAAAAATCTTCACAATACATTTTTATTGGGCTCTTGTAGGGAAATTTTGGTGAAAAACTACACATTTTTGCTATTTTTGCCCTAGGGTTTGGCCTAGTTTGCACTCCAAGTGTGTTGTAACAAATTTTATGGATTGAGGTGACTAATATAATTTATATTATTTTCTTCACCTCCTAAAATTATTTACAACACCCCTTTTGCTAGGTCTTGGAGTTGAAAAACCGTGAAATTTTGCCTATTTTTGCTATATTTTCACTAGGGTTTGACCTTGGGTGACACTACAAGTGTGTTGTGACAAATATTTTGGCATCAAGTGGCTATTATTAGTGATATAATTTTCTTTCCATCATCATTTTCCTCACAACACCCTTTGTCATGCTCTTTTGCATTGAGATTTAGTGAAAAATCGCATATTTTAGTGTATTTTCACTATATTTTGACTTGGCATCACCTTAGATTTACATCAAGGGTGTGTCATGAAGGATATTATCTCTGTATTGGATTGATATCAGACATATAATTTTCTTATCCTAATCAAAATCCTTACAACATATTTTCTTTCACTTATTTACATTGAAAAAGTACAAAAAATCAAGCATTTAAGGTCGCTTTCGCACATAATTTTACACTTGTCGTTTTGCATACCTTTGGAAATTTATTAAAATATGATTTTTTATTGATTTGAGCATATACACATGGCTTCTAATTGCAACAACAACAATAGGTTCCCTCCTAGGCCTTACTTGAAGAGAAAGATCCCTGAACTTGAAATTGTGTTTATACCTCATGATAGAACAATCAGAGATACTGACGGACCTCTTTACACCACTATGAAAATAATGAGAAATCCCATTGATGGAACACTTATTGATCCTAATTGCATGACTAATGTTGCCACGGAAGAGTTCCTCTATTTACATAATTTGATGCAAGGATCTTATGACCCTTCGGACATGATGATTAAAACACATAAGGGAACCTTTATAAAACCTTTGGGTAAGATATCATTGTTGGTAACTATATTCGAGAAACATGTAGAACAATGGTTTGATGTTGTCCCCGTTTCTGACCACTTTTGCATAAAACTTGGACATCCATGGTTAAATGCTATGAAAGTTGTCCCTTCAACAATTCATAATTGTCTAAAATTTCCTTTTGAGGGATATGTGATTACCATCTCCCGGAATAAATATAAACCTTTGGTTGAAAGAAAAAATTACACAATGGATTACTTTTGGGACAAAAATGAAGAGAAACCTGAACCATGAATAGAATTTAACTTCTTGGGCTATAGAAATTACAAAGCAAAACTATTACCTCCGATGGCCAGTCCCTCTATGCAAGAAACAACAAAAGACAAGCAACCCACATTTGAAGAGAACCATAGACCGAAAGGACAAGGTCCCTATGCTGAGGTTCCTCCCCCATCATCCTTACAAGGATTGAGAGGTAATAGTTGACAAAAAAATATGCCTAGACAAATGAGATTTGATCCTGGTGCTTCTTCGAGAATAAAAAAACCCATGAAAGAACAAATCCCTATCTTACAAGAGATAAGTGGTAGAACAAAAAGAAATAGAAAAGCAAGAGAAAGAAGAAGAAGAAGACAAGCTTATGCCATAAACCTTTCATCTCAACAAGAAAACATTGATCCAAACATTGAACAAAACAAAGATGACCCTAACAATGATGAGAATTGGGCTATGGTACCTTATGTCCCACTTTCATCTAAAATTTGGGAGTGGGAGGATGATGATGATTTACTTGATGATGAGACTTAGCTTGAGAGATCCTATAGGTAAGTATCTCTAACCCTTTCTCTCTCTCTCGTGATGTGCTTCCCCTGTGATGTGTTATGTGTTGTTTAGTCTCCTGGGATGACCCTTGATTCTCTCGTAAGGTCTGGGATACCAGAAGACCACCTCTATTGTGACCTATTTGTATCATCATTCTTCTATATTGCCTCTGTCTCTAATTTCATTGTTGTGTGTTGTGTCTTATGGACATAGCGTTGCGGTTGGTGACTTGGGGGCACCCTCCTATGTGATTGTCCCTAAGACACTTGTTTATCCTCTCTTATTTATTGTTTCCCTTCCTCTAGTGTTTCTATCTAGTGGGTGAATGACGAAAAATATTTATACTGATGTGGACTGAGCGTCCCTTTCGTGAGAAATCAAAAATTGGACTTAGTTCCTAATATGATGATGGGGTTGTATATTTTATTTGATGCTTGGCTAGTGGAAGCACTCATTCTTTCCGCGTAGTGATTTTGATGGTGTTCTATCTCATTTATAAATCATAACAATACTGCTGCTCCGTGCACTTTGTCTACCTTGAATCTTGCATACCTCATATTTCATATGCATTGATGTTGTTACTAACATGTTTCTTGCAGGGATGTGTTTGTGGGAACATTTGGTGATTGTAAAGTACATGTCACCTCCAGTGGGCATGGGCTTTGCAAAAGTCTATGTTCCCTTGTGTGTTTTCTTCCTACCTTAACGTGCTTGATATCGATGCATGATATTAACCACCTTAAGGTGGGGGCATATATAAGGTAAGTTGTCTATTCTAGAGGCTAGTAAAGTGTGTTTGAACAATCTTGAAATCTATTTCGTGTACCTCCTTTTCACCGTAAGGTATCTACATGATGCGGGTGGGGTTGTATACGTTTGAGCTCATACAACCTTTTCACCATAAGGTATCTCCGTGATGCGGGTGGGGTTGTATGCCATGCTTCCTTTTCACTGTAAGGCATCTCCGTGATGTGGGTGGGGTTGCATTTTCAAAAAGTCCTCTATGGAGGTGGGGAGCGGTTTTGTGACTAACTCAATCCTTAAGCATGTCTTCGGCAATTATTGTGGCGAAGTCCAATCATCGGTGTGTGCCTATAATGTGCCTGAGATGGTGCTGAACCTAGAAATAGGGACACCCCATCGCTTGTCTATCGTGTTTTCTTTGTGTCTTCAAAGTGTGTGTGTTTGGCGTGTTTGTTGCCCCATATGCAGTCTAAAGACCTGTGTGATGAGTACATCCTACATTTTGGGAGGTTTTGTGTGTCTTGCATGTGTGTTGCCCCATATGTGTAGTTTAAAGACCTGCGCGATGAGTGCATCCTGTAAAATGGGAGGTTTGTTTACTTTCCTGTACTTGCATCTGCATTTCATATATATGAAAAAAAGAAAAGAAAAGAAATCATCTCTTTCTTCTATGCATTAATGTGTCTTCTATGCATTTACTATAGTCTTCATGTTTTGTGTGATTGTAACTGTCTTCTCCGTGTTTTGCGTGTATGTCATTGTCTTCAATGTGCTAGCGTGTCTTCTCCGTGCTTGGTGTGTTTGCTCTACTTGTTGACCATACTTTAATGCATGTGTTGGCCTCATGTTTATACATACATTAAAGTGGGGGCTAATTGTAATGTCAAAAAATGTCCCCTTGGGGGCTTTTCCCTCAAAAGGTTTAGCTCTCAGGTCTTTAGTGTGCATTTAGGACATCTTGCATCATAATTCAACATCTTGATGGAATGAACCCTAGGTATCATAACAAATGGGGCCTAGGGGGACCCCCTGAACCTAACCCTACCCAAAATAGGGGGAGGACTTGGGCGCCCACGCCCTAGTCTTGCCCTATTTTGGGTTAGGCCCAAATTTCTAGTGTCGGTTTATGACCGTTATTTGGTCCCAAGGCTGACACGGTAAGGTTGAATTTATGAAATCTTGGTGGTTGCATATAAAAGCATGTTTAGGCATTCATTTGTCAACTAGATTGTGATTGTGAACTTTATGCATCCTAAAGGTGATTCAAGGCTTTGATTATGTTGCAAGAGCAGATTTGTGTTGTCTATGTGTTTGTGTTTGCATATTTGAGCACCCATCTCCTCATGGAATGAAGAGCTTCTTCCTCCCATGATATTTTCACTACAAGGTGACATCTATTGTGATTATTGAGCATTTATCATTTGGTTTTTGCCTCTGCCTCCCTAGGCATGTACTCTTTATCTGACAATGGTGTTTGGAAGGCTTGAATGTCTCTCCAGGGCTTGACTGAGACAAGCCTCTAAACACCACAACCCCCTCCCAAAGTTTTCATGATTGCAGGTTACAGGTTGGAGTTGTAGACAAAGTGAAGTTGTAGGAGGCTACAAGAGAGTGTCAGAATTGTAGATTAGTGAAAGAAACAACTACTTGGACTAGGGTGCCTGCTCATTAGTCCTCAAAGTTCTGCAACGGGAAAATCTCTGGTACAGCATATACAGGTTGCAGACCTTGTTTTCAGATCTCAACAAAAAATAGGGCCTTGGACTTGGGTGCTTGCTCTTTAGTCCCTAACTTTTCTGCCTCGGAACCCCGAAAATAGGTGCACAATTATTTGTTATTTTACATCTTTCTGCAGAAGCATTTTCCGTAATTCATCCGTGTCGTATTTGCATAAATAGGGTTTTAAGGTACAATTGAGCATAAGAGAAGGAAATTGTCAATCAAATCAATAAAAATCTAAGTCTCCCTACATCTTAATAGTGACCTAGGGTATGATAATACATTGCAACTCAACCCTAGGTCCTTGAATGTAAGGGTGAAAGGAGGATATACACCAAAACTATCAAAAACCTAACATCCAAATTTTACCCTTTACACTTTTGTGTTTCTGCTATTTATATAAATCTGTTATTTCATGCATTTTTAATTATTTTGTTGCAGGAGGTTCCTCTCACATACATTAAAGTGGGGGCTAAATGTTATGTCATAACATGTCCCCCTAGGACTTTTACCTCCTAAGTTTTTTCATTTTTTCGCCATATCTTTCTTGTTTTAGCTTTGTTTCCCCTCAAAATTGACTAGAACACCTAAAATTTCATTCCACACATCTTCCTTGAGGACCCTATCTCAATTCCACTTATTGAAGTTAGAAATCCCACATTTCACTATTTTTAGGATTTTCCATAACTTCTTTGAATCTCACCCAATAGCTTTGAAATTTTACCACATCGTTCCTTTCATATTTCTACTCCTTTGTCCCTTTAGGAAAAATTTTCCCATTCTTTTCCCTCACTTCTGAAATCACCATTTTCTTCTCCCATTTCCCTCAAGAAGTGTCCAAAATCTAGTCAAATCCCAATTACCCATTACAGTTTTCCCCAAATCAAAATTTTCCTTTACTAAAAAAGTTTTAGCACATGTTTTTCTACCCATTCCCCAAAAAAAACTCCTGGCTATGGTTGTAACTCGAGCAGGAGAAAAAACATGGAGGATGAAATTGTATCCCTCAAGACCAAACTTGAAGATCTTGATGAAAAAATTCTTTGACTCAATCTTCAGCATTCAACCATGAACAATAGATGGCAACTAGAGTCTTCTTTAGACACTAGGTTTTCTTCTTCCAACAATTTTCATGGGCCGAAGCTTGATTTTCCTTGATTCAATGGTGATGATCTGAATGGATGGATATACCAGGCAGAACAATATTTTAGTCTGCATAATGCTTTTGATGTCAACAAAATCCCACTTGCATCCTTTCACTTGGAACATGAATCCCTTTGAAATGGTTCCGTTGGTATATCAAGGCTCATGAAAAGCCAAAATGGACTGATTTTTGCAAACTCATTTTGCAACAATTTGGCCCTAGTGCTTTTGATGACTTCACTGGAGCACTCACTAAAATTTGCCAAATTGGCACTATGAGAGAATATTCTAGACAAAATTTGAAAAACTCACCATCACACGGAGGGATTGTCTGATGAATTCTTCAGGAGTTGTTTTGTTAGTGGTCTGAAGGATGCGATTCAATTTGAGGTTAAAATGTTCTATCTAGCACAATGATGGAAGCCCTGGGGTTGGCCAAGTTGGTAGAGGACAAGATCACAACTCAGTAGTGATCCAACTCTGGTTTGGTTTCATTCAGCAATACAGCTTCCCAAAAATCTCAAACAACGCTAGCTCCTAGAACAACTCCTATCAAGCATTTGACTGAAGTAGAGATGTGGGCACATAGAGAAAAAGGACTTTGTTATAATTATGATGATAAATTCACTTGAGGCCATCATTGTGTTGAGCAAAATCTCTACCTGTTGAATATGGACTCTTCACCTAACACTGAAATTTGGGTAGATGCTCAGGATAAAGCAAATGATCAAGAAGAAGCTCAACAACCGCTTGTTGAACCTGCTTCTCAAGAAGACCCCCCAAAGATCTCTCTCCATGCTATAGCAGGAGTCACCACTCCACAAACCATGTTGGTCAAGGGTTACTTCAAGAAGCTCCTTCTTACCATACTCATTGATTCTAGTAACACTCATAGATTCATTGACCCTCAGATCGTGAAATAGGTTGATTGTTTTGTCTATCCTTGCTCCAACTTTGAAGTCATGATCACCAATGGGGACACATTACCTTGCAAAGGGAAGTTTCACAATGTACATATCTCTATTGGAGAATATAACTAGTGCTTTGACATGTTTGCCTTGCCCTTAGGTAGATGTGATGTAGATTTGGGAGCCCAATGGTTATGCACACTTGGACCCATCTTATGGGATTTTGCTAAACTTTGGATGCAATTTTTAGATAATGGGAAAAAACACAAATTGAAAGGCTTACAACTAGGGTCTCTCAGCATCATAATTTCACATCACATGGAAAAGCTTCTTAAGAAGAATTCACATGGCATCATTGGCCAGCTCCATTCCATTCAGATGCAACCCAGTCCATTTTCTTCACTAGTTCAAGCAGTCAGCACAATTCTTTGAACCCGGGATTAGATTCTCAGCATCTTGTAGGACAATCTTCACATGGCAAGAAATAGAATGAAACAACAGGTTGATCAGCACCATTCTGAGTGCACTTTTCAAGTAGGTGATATGGTTTTTCTTCGCCTACAACTATACAAGCAATCATCCCTGAAACACAAAGGGTATCATAAGTGAGCTCTAATGTTCTATGGGCCATATAAGGTTCTTCAAAAGATTGGGTCGGTAGCTTATAAATTGGAGCTCCCACCTTCTTCCTGAGTTCACCCAGTATTTCATGTCTCTTGTCTAAAGAAAGTTCTTGGCACCAACATCAAAGCACAAACTATTTTACCAAAACTTGATAATGAAGGATCCATCCTTCTGGAGCCAGAGGCAATCCTCGACAAGCACACTTGTCAACTTCGCTCCTGATCCATCACAGAGGTATTAACTCAGTGGCACGGAATGCAACTAAAGGATGCAACATGGGAACCACTCTTTCAGATTCAGCAACAATTTTCGCATTTTAAGCTTTGAGGACAAAGCTTTTCTAAGAGGGCGGGGATGTTAGGAACCTGTGTTTGACCCTTCTCTTTACTTTGGTAGCATATTCATTGCTATGGACACATATGCTTTGTAAGTCATCCCATGAGCATATTGTATTATCCCACATTCATGGGAAGTAGTAGTTGTTTAGATTAGACTTAGTATATAAGTACGTGTTGAGGCTAATGAAAGCATCCACAAATTTATTGTATTGAGCTTGCTCAAAGGAAGTTGCCCCCTCAAAGTGGCATGCGATCAATAAATTCCTTTTGTGTTTCTGTTATTTATATAAATCTATTATTTCATACATTTTTCATTATTTTGTTGCAAGAGGTTCCTCTCACATACATTAAAGTGGGGGCTAAATGTTGTGTCGTAAATTGTCATCCTAGGACTTTTACCTCCAAAGTTTAGCTCCCATGTCCCTTAATTTTAACCATGCATGTTAGAAATGAATCCCGAGATAAAATACCCCAAAACCCATGACAAATGGGACCTAGGGGACATCTTTAAGCTTAACCCTGACCCAAAATAGGTCCCTAGAATTGGGTACCCGCACCCTTGCCCTGCCCTATTGTGTCAGGGTCCCAAATTTGAATGTCAGTTGGAGACTGTTAAAAGGTTTCCATTGCTGACATCTTGAGTTTGAATTACAAAATTTGTAGTGGGAATGCATATATAATCATGTTTAGGACTTCATTTGCAAACTAGAAGATGATTTTGAGATTTTGGTAGACTTATGATTTTAGAGCATTCAAGGCATTCATTGTGTTACAAAGCAGAATTGTGTTGTTGTCATGTTTGTTATTGCAAATTTGGCTTCATCTTATCATGGCATGAAGGAGCTTCATCTTCGTGAGAGCTACACCTTCGAGGTGATATATATTTGTGATTCAATCTATCATTTTTATCATTATTTTTGCCTCTATCCTACAATGACACACACTCTCTATCTAACAATGGTGTTGGAAGGCTTGAATGCCATTTCAGGGCTTGACCAAGGCAAGCTCCTAAACACTACAACCCTCAAACCCTCTCTTGTGATTGTAGGTGATAGGTATCAGATCTTGTAGAGTGGAGTCGTAGAGGATTGTTGCAAAGCATAAGGAATTAGGATTTGAAGAAAAAGGTAGGAAATATCACAAAAAGGTCAAGGGTGCTTGCACCTTTGACCCTTAGTTTCATAGCACCAAAAATCTTTGAAGTGGTTGCAGTCTGTAGAAGGTTTTGTCCTGAAGCCCTCTAAAAAAGTAGTACCTCGAGCTTGGGCACCTGCCCCTTCAACCCTAACTTTTTCATAATCCAAAACTTGAAATCTAGTAAGTATCTAATTCATATTTAGTGTCTTTTTGTAAAAAGATTTGTCATTTTTCATCCTTTTACTTATGATTTTGGATAACTAGGGTTTTAGGCTTAATCGGCCTAAGAATCAATAAATCAGTTAACAAATTCCAAATTTCCTTATCATTCCAAGTGATAGCCAACCTGATAGTTGAGGCCTCTTGCATAAGTTCTGATTCAACTTACTTAAATATCCTTGAATGTATTGAGTGAAAGGAGGACATGTTGATGTTGGTTTTATTCAGCATAATAGAGATAAAATTCACAAAGAATCTTAGCTTATCTTGAAGAATATGGAGAACTATTGGAAATACTTCTCAATTCCAAGTCTACATTAACTAGATCATGGTTATGTTGAATTCACTTAGGGTTCTATGAGAAGTTGTTTTGTTTTAAGGGGCCTTACATGACTTAAGTATTTTGTAACGACTGGACTAGTTTATTGTATTCAAATAACTTCAGATTTCATCAAAGTAAATGTCTCCTTGCATGTATTTACTACTTTCTTACAAAGCTTTACATGAATATGGATAAAACTCACTTTGTATCTCAAACTTATATGAAAAAATGCTAAGATCTTTACAATTCACCAGTATTTATGCAAATCAATAACAATTTCCTTTAGATAACTGCATGCATGCTATGTATTTAAAGATTCTGGAGAAAAGTTAGAAAAGATAGGGTTAGAAACTCTATTTTAGACATGATAGAATGTTCTGCTATCCACGTATGACAAGCTTAAATGATCTTGAACAATTCAATAACAATTAAATTCCTATATGTAAATCCTGAGCATTTTCATGAACATACATTAAGAATTGCAATCTTTTAAAGAAAGATACATCAAACAAACACCTGAATCAGAAAACACTCTGAATTAGATGCAAAATTCTAAAGTTTGCATTCATTTGATATATAAAGTCATTTTGAATTTACAATGTAGCTATGACTTTTATTGAATTGATCAAAATTACTGAAACTCACAAACGTCTTGATAGATGCATGAAAGAGGCAGGACATTCCACATTCTCCTTGATGCAGACACAGGTGACCTCCTCTCTAAATCACTAATGCTCAACGTATTCACTTAAGAATCAATTCCTTTTGCAGTAAAGATACTAATTACAGTCTAAGGCTAAAATGTTATGAATCCCTATGTAATTAAAATACAAGTAGCAGGGTTCCTTATATAGATTTGAATCCCCCTCTACTATGGTTACAAAAAACCCATCAATGTTTCTAATTCAAACTTACAAAATCAATGGTGGGAAGCATTTCCCAACTGCTCCTCAAAATATCTCTAGGAATATTCCCTTTGGCTCAAAGGATGCCATTGGGATCTTTTAAACATGAAATATTTTCCCTTGACTTTCTCTTCTTGCTGACTTTCACAAAAGACAATTTACAAAACATCAGAGTACTTGATAGACCCCAAAAGGAAATTACCTGCTGCCGCTAGTGCCTATCTTTGAATCTTCTCCCCTGTTCTTCAAGTATTATGTATACTTGGCTATCAATGATACAATAGAATTATGAGTACTCCTTTGGCTTTCCATCCATGTATATTGCTGTAATTCAACTCTTTCTTTCAATATCCTTGTTTTCTTTTCTACATCCTCTTTATTTTTCTAATATTTCTTTATCCTGGCATTTAATTCCATAAAGGAATCAATCATTTCAGTGCTCAGATTAGCTGCAGGGCTCTCCAGGCAAGGTGAGTAAATGGCCTTGAATTATTTTACTGCCATACCTGCATCATACACTAGAATTTCTAGGCACTCATGCCCAATAAGTCTCTATATTATCTTCATGTGTTTCTTTATTATTTCATCAGCAATTTCCTCCAACTCCTGAGTATTCTCGATGCAACCCTGTAAAATGTCATCTTCAAATTTCAACTCTAATATGTATTTTTGTATTTGGTTTGCCATCTGAGGTGTTAGTATTCCCTCATTTATCAATTCTTCAACCCTCTCATTCATGGCCTCAACCTGCTTCAACTCATAACTATTTTCTTTCACTCCGAATTGGCAATGATGTATAATGATACTACAATTGTTTTTCTCTGCAAGGGTGATGGCCCAATTGGTAATTGCCTGTCTTGCTGTATTCTCTCCATTTTGAATAAATGCATTGAGCCATTCCTCAAAAATGTTTGCCTTAATTTTCTTATTTTCCATCTCATTTACTTGATCCTTTGATAAAATAGTCAACTCTTCAGGTAAATCTGGCATACTAACATTGGGGTCAAACATCCCCTGAATGAACTGCTGCAATTGGACAATGTGTCCCTTCAAATAATCAAATTTATCCTTATCTGTTCTCATCATCTCAATAGTCACCTTGTTCATGTCCTCCCACTCTGCAATGTGTTGTTCTCTAGTCACATACCCAAGATCTATGTTGAGCACTTGATAATCATCCATGCCCATTTCTCCTTTTGCTTTGTGTTTCTGGGGTATGGCCAACTCTAAAGTTCTTGATCTAGATGGGCCTCTCTTTATAGCAGACATGGTCCTTGCTTTTCTTGTTTCTTTTTGTGAGGTGTGACCACCTGATAAGCTCTTTATGTCAATGGGGACTAGCTGCACTTCTGCCTTTTCTCTTCTGACTTCTAAGCTCATCCAAGTTGGTACTTACCTACTAGTTTCTACCCCTTTTTCATTTATCACCTCTTCTTGAGGTTTCTCTGTCTCCATTTGTTCCTATTGTTTTTGTTTTTGTGGTGGAGGATTTTGATCTGGAGGTGGTGGCCCATGTGGCGATGATGGTGATGCATTGTTTTACCATTGTGGCTCTTCTTCTTCATTCTCCTTTTCTTTTTCCTCCTCTTCTATATCTTCTCCACTATCTTGCTTTGTATCTTCCTCTTCTAATTTCTCCTTTTCTTTGCTTTGTTCAATATTAATATTTGGAATACTTGAAACATTGATATCAGAAGCACTTGATGGCATTGTTGCCCCTGTCTGCACCTTAGTTTGAACATGTACATTTTCAGGCATACTTGCCTGGCCTAACTATGATGGTTGACTTGAAGATATATCAAGTTCTTTTGTAGTTTTTTCTTCTTCTTTTTCTACTTCTGCTACTTATTGTGCAACAACCTGCACTTCTTTTGGCGACATGAGTTGACCAAAAGGGTCCACTACTTCCCGGTCTTCTTGTATATTTTATCTTTTTTCCATTAGGGTTGTGCCCTCTGCATAAATGTCTGAGCACTATGTTCTTCTAGTATAGGGGAGCTCTTTGATGTTTCTTCATCCTCTTCATCCTCTACCCCTATACTTGCTCCAAATTGTGCCTCTTCATCATCACTACTATCATTATCAATGTTAACAACTTCACTCACCTTTTTGACTTCTTGGGCCTTTGACTCTTGCAGCTTCTCCTCGGTCAGCTCTTGTTTGACCTTTATGTAGCCCTATTTTCTCTCTTCATATATAGAATCTATTGATACAGGCCCTTTTCTTACTTCTACCTGTGGAGTATCCACAATCACAGTAGGTACCTATGCTTTCCCTTTTGGAGTATCAATTATCACAGCCTTTAGTGGACCTTGCACCTCTGAAACCCTTGGTGATTGTACCTATTCTGTATTAGCCCCTTGGCTTGATGTTCCTACTTCTATGAATGTGCCTGAAGCAATGGTGACTATGACACCCAATGCATAAGGATCCATAAGTGTTGCATTCTTATCCTTTTTAACAATTATAGCTTCTAAAATTTTCCTTCTCTTTTCATAGAAACACAGTAACTCATCATCATTTTCTCTTTCTCTCTTCTTTCCCTTCTTATGATGTGTGGCTACAATAATCTAAGCCTTAAGCTCTTCCATCCTATCATTCATCCATGTCTTGGAAAACAAAATAACTAGCTTAGATATCACCTTCAAGGATGTCTCCTTTGGCTCTTCCCAATTTGGTTCATTAATGGGTAGTAGTACCAGTCCCTTACTTTCATAGCTTTTATGTAATACTTTACCATCATCTTTTGTAATTTCTTGGGGTACATTGATTTCCCCCATGGTTCTCATTTGTTCTAGAGTTAATCTCTGATGAGCCCTCTTCCTTACCTTTTTCTCATTCTCGCAATTTGACCAAAAGTCCTCAATGTGGACTTGATGCCTAAATTTCTTATCAATGTAATTTTGGATTCTATGGAATAGGTCAAAATGCTTGACTAAATAAAATTCTTCAAACCCATAGTATCTCAGCTCCTTCTCTGATTGTTGAGCTACCTCCTCATTATAACATGAATACTTATAAATTACCCAAGGGAATTTGTTGTTTCCTCTACCATACTTCCTTTTATACATTTTGAACACATTCATAATCTGCCTAGAGAATTCTAATACAATTAATCTGTCTGTAGGGTACCTTGGCCTGAATGGTTTTCCCTCAAACCCCTCAGTTCTTATGTATGTGAAGGTAGGAAATTGGATATACCAAGAGCTCAAGAGGCTTATGGCACTTGCTGCTTCTTCTGATAACCTTATGTCCTTATCCCCTGTTAAAACTCTTACCAAGTAAGTATAGAATACATTGTTGACTCTTGCATACTTTCTTAGTGCATTCTCCTCCTGTAGATTAGGACAATGGTCATAAACTAATTTCTGGCCTGGGCCATTTCCTAGGGTACCAACTCTATCAATCCCACTTAATGGTGGCACTTCAACTGCACATGCATAAATCACATAAGAAGACAGATAGAATTGTCTATTCTTCTTAAATGCCATTAGTTGTTTATATATTGCAGTATTGATAACTTTAGCCCAGTGAATTGTTCCTAGCTTTTCTCTAATAAACTAAATAATGGTGAACATCCATGGCTCGAACTTTGTTGCCTCTTTTAACCCAACCATCTTGCTCAATAATGTGATCATTATGTGTATTACTTCCTTAAAATCAATCCTGTATAATTTCTTTGGCACTCTTACTACAGCTTTTGGTTTATTTTCTGTTGTATACCAATTGTAGAAAATTGTAGTTTTGTATTCTTTCTCATTTTTAGTAAAATCCAAAGCATACTGATCCATATCAACATCGATCATTCGATCCTGAATCTCCAAGCCAAATGTTCTAGCTATTCCCTCTATAGACAAATCTGTAATAACCGCCCCATTGTGCATTACCTTTTTGGTATTCAAATTATATCGTCTTATGCACTCTAGTATCAAATCTTTGGCCTCCATAGCCAACAGAAAACTAGCAGCCTTATACAACCCTTTTTCCCAAATTTTGTTCATGTTTGAAGTGGCATCCAGTGCCATGATTTTTTGTAACACATCCTCTGAATCATAATGACCCATGATTGTATATGTAACTGTTCCTCCTATGCTATAGATTAGAGATGAATATCCCTTAACTAACGACAATTCTTCCCTAACCGCTTCTTTGTTCAGTTTCCTCTCTTTCTTTACCTTCTCTTTTTCATCAGTCGACGTGGTAACCACCTTCTTTTGCTTAGGTACCATCCTGTCCAAAAAAATAATACATTTTACCCTCTCATTTGTGCACAATTTAGGGTTTCACCATGGATTTTTACTCTTTTAACAGTTACCCTAGGGTTTTTATCATTTTTGCTATTTGGAATTTACAAAATTTAACAATATCAAATCATTTCCTATAATTAACTACAGTAATGTGCACTAACTTGCATTATTTTCTTAATTAAATTACTCTAACTAATCCCAATTTCATTTAACTAAATTTCAATAGCATTCGAGGTACATACCTGTATCCATAACCAGTTTGACCTTAAGAATGTCGACAAAGTTTTATCATTCAACCTTACTCTGTTACCGTTCTTGAATTTCTGTTTCGCTCCTGAATCACCTTTTCTCTAGCTTCGTGAAATTCTCTACAATTTTAACCTTTGAATACAATTATGAAAACAATCATAATTGAATTTCACTTTTTACTTGTTCAAATCCTAAGTTTCTAGTGGTAGATGCGCATTGAATGCTGTAATTAATGCATACAGTTCAGTCTATGTCTAACTTTCCATTTACTTCATATTTTGAACTTTGGGTACGTTAATTCTGTACCTTAACTTTGTATAACATGCCTACATACTTCACCGTTCGAACTTTTTGTATATCAAATTTTGTATATTCCTATGTATATTTCATACAATCATTGAAACATACAAACTCAGACTCTAGTGAGTTTATGAAACATATTGCATTTAATTTCATGTTTGGCCTTGTATCTAACTTTTGTATTTCACAATGTATATGCAACATATACATTCAAACCTACAAGTGCATTTGAAAGATGTATCAACTCTTTTTGACTTTATGTTAATTCTGATGTTGTATCTTTACCTTTGCATATCACATTTGTACAACACATACAACATAACATACATACAAATAGTGCAGACCTTAGTTTGTTATGAACCATATTTGAATTACTGTCGGGTCCACCTTTGTATCTCGGTTTATGTATATTACCCCTTGTATATTAGATATGTCTTATGTGAATACAATTGTGGGGCCTGCTAACTTTAATCACTTTTAATTTCTTTTTAAAACCTGAGATTGTACTCGTATTTTAGATACAAACAAATATACAATATAACCTTTGTTCAAATTTTTGACTTTTATAAACCAGATTAAATATTCCTTTTAGGTTCGGTCATGTACATTCCTTTATTTGTATATTGAATACGTGAATTTAAGCATACAATACAATACCCAAATACAATCACGTAATCCAATCTCTTACTCAATTTACCTCAAAACTTAATCAGGTCCATGTTAACATCTTTAAGTTTAAGCCTTCGAGATACATATGCAAAAAATATGATACAAAACCTGATTGTACCACAATACAACAATATTAGCATCTCATATGCAAATAAATTTGTACATGAAATACAAATTTGATTAAACACTGCACTTTCACCAAAACTACCCTATTTCATGAAATACCAAGAATTTCAAGTTGGTTCAAAAAATAACCCTAAATCATTATTCATGCAGAATTCACTAATAACCCTTGTTTTCCTCTAGTACTATGCATTTTGATTTTTCAAGTATCCCCAGCACCAAGTAGGACCAAATGGTAAGAAAGCAAAAGTAAACAAGGTCCTCATTTTGCTAGAGGGTAAAATGGGGTGTGTTGTGAGCATCACAACATGACCTAACTAAACTATCCATCAATCCCATCAACCCTCTTTCAACTACATTACACACGTAGATTGACAAGTGCCTCGTGATGTGGCACATGTAAGTAGACAAGTGTCCTATAAGGTGTCAACCTTTGGATCACTTGGAATGTGCAAACTAATAACCTTTTGACCAAGTCATCAACCTTGGTGACAAGTGTTGAATGAATACAAAAGTGACCTTTGAGGTGAGATGGAAAGTCTTCCAACCTCATAAAGCATACACATGAGGTTTACCAAACAACTTGGTAACCTCTAACCTCTAAAAGGTTGCACATTTAGTTAGACAAGATTTTTTCTAACCTCATCAACCTAAGTACACTTAAGCTAAAGTGAATAGATAAATTATTCACTCTAACATCCCCCCTTAAGTGATACTTAGGGAGATCATGAAAGTGCAATAGATACAAAGATATGGGTCCCAGCAACTAGGCCATGTTAGGTACCCATGTACAAAGTTTCTCATAAGGTGGAGTAAAGGAAAAAACCCAGTGGGAACAAAACTCCTCTCCAAAAGGAGAAACAAAATGCATGAAAAAGAAAAAAGTGAAGAAGAAGGATGGGCTTATATCATTACCCCCTTGGACAACTTCTATCACATGTATACAATAAATTTCTCTAAAATAGGAGATACAAAGAGAGACTTGGAAGCCCCCATAAGATATGCTGCAATGCACGTAGATGCTCGATGAAGTATGCTGAAGCTACTTCGTGAATGTTAAACAATGTTTCTCCCCTTAGGAAGAAAGAGAACTACAAATATGTGTGCCAATGAATCTTCCCATGGAAGAAGATGATAAGTCTTTGGATGTTGTACAAAATCCAAAAATAACTATGAATCCCTCACAAAGTGATGATGGGCCTCTATGATAGTACTGAAATCCTCTAAAACCTGCTCTATAAGAATTGATGCCAAGGATGAAGATTGATGCACAATAGAATCAAGATGGTTGTCATTAAAGTATCTAGAAAATATGTATAGTGAGAATCATCAAATAAACATGCAATGTCTGTCAAGTATTCATCCCAAAAAATTGGTGCTGGAAGACTGATGGAAGTAGCCTATTGATGGAAGTTTGTGGGAACCAAAGATGTAGGTTTACAAGGAGATGTGATCTCAAGAAGATTCGATGTAGAGGAAACAACTCCAAGGTTCAAATATCCATATTGAATCTCCTTATCCAAGTGTAATGCATGAAGATCATCATGCAAGTCTTTAATATGTGAAGAACCAAAGAAATACAAAGAATACAAGCGAGACCCATGATTTGCTTGTCCCATTGCAACAATGTCTCTACCTACAAATCCCTTATGATCACTTAAATAGCAACTATTTTCCCTATCCCAAAGGAGATTATTGGATAAAGAAGGGACATAAAAAGCATCATTGATTGTACCTTCACCAATTTCTATAGTGCTTTTTCCAAATGCTGTCATGTAGGCCTTATTCCCCATGAGAATAGGTGGATATGAACCTGGTTCATAGGTGGAAAACATATCTTTTGAATTTTCCATGTGATGCAAAGCCCCTAAATCAAGAAGCCACTTGGATGATGCATTATTAGTAGAGGCAACCAATGCCATTCCTTTGTTCATATTCACATTTGAAGATGATGGAGAGGAAGAGCCACTTGAGGAGTTGATTTGATTCTTCTTAGTAAGAAGTTATAACTCGGCTATTCAGAGGTTGAGGTCATCTCTTCCCTTTTCAAAACAATGGTTCTCTTCATGCCCAAGTTTGTTACAATAACTACAAGTGGGCCTTTCCTTAAACTTTTTCACTTTGGATGGAGTAGTTTCTTCAATTTGAGGTTTTGATTTTGATCCCTTAGATAGGTCCTTGTTTGCTTTCTTCACCTTAGGAGTTGAATTCTTTTCACCACTAGCAACTAGAGTATTAATTGATGAAGACTTTAGTGTGCCCATTCAAACTAATTCATCTTGCTCTTGTATTAGAGAAACAACAAACTCAGGTAGAGAAGGTATAGTGAAATGACTTCCTAATGAGCATTGTGTGGCATAAAAAGTTGAAACAAACACTGAATAATCTGGACCTACCTTTGATAAGACACTTAGGATCAACTGATTATCATTTTTTTCAATATTACATACTTTCAATTGTGACCTTAATGAGTTTAACTTGGTGAAGAAATCTTAAATTGTTGTAATATCTCAGGGATTGAGACTTATTAATTCATTCTCCAAATGATGACCCCTCATTATATCTTGCTTGCTAAACAATGTTTCTAATGTTGTTAATACATCATTAGGTGTTTTCACATCATTGACATGAAATAATAGGTTTGGAGAAATGTCCATAAAAATAGTGCCATAGGCTTCATCAAGTCAATTAAGCCACTTCCTCTTTTCAGAAGCCACGGTAGGTGTTGGTTCCCAAATCTGCACACATCAAACTCTAAAGTTTTGCTACTTCTTATGATCAAGCTTAATGGAAATCTGGCCAACATAGTGGGAGATTATTTAACAAGGTGAGATATCATCCACACTTATCTCCCCTACACTTCAGGCTCTACCAAACCTAGGGGGTGTCCCTTATAACAAATTTGTCTTTCACCGTATCAAGCAGATATGTTCTCATAGATGCACCAAGATATGCAAGATTAATCCAGATTGGAAATGTTCTTGGATTATAGTCACTATTTAGATTCCAATTGGACAATTTGAAAACAAGCCCCTTTTAACCAATCCTTGTTTTCTGAGATACTCTTTGTTGATAACTGAGAGGGGGGGTGAATCAATTATCCAAATTATTTCTTCTTTCTGAACTTTCTTATTAATCAATGCAGCATTAATTCAAACAAGCAAACATAACCATGATATGGAGATACACATGACACAATATTTTTGATGTGGAAACTCTGTTAAGGGAGAAAACCATGGGGTGATTAACCCAAAGATTATTCTCTATTAGAAGAATAAGGAATTACAAAATGGCACTTGCCAATTAGGGCTCACTGCCCAAGCACACTGCTCACAAAGGAGGCACACTACCTACAAGGAGACACACTGTCTACAAAAGAATGTTATACAATACTTGAACTGATTCAAAGCATCCACATATGCTAGAGTTCAGTTCCGGTTAGGCTCAGTACACTGATTTGCTGCACTTCATCTTTCCTCTTCTCTTATGCTGCTTTCCTTTCACATACCGGACCTTTCTTACTATTTCTACTCTGCTCTGCTTTTATTCGTATATCACATATCACCACAACACATCTCACAACTAAATCCATCGTGTATATATATCCACACAAGTAATTTCATCACCTTTCTAGTCGGCACTCGGAATAGTCAGTCTTCTCACAAACTCTGTTCTGTCGATTGAATCCTTGCACATCAAGTAATGCGGATCAAGTATATACTTGTAGAAATCATTAATCATGTCGGCTAAACATGATTCATGCCTTCATAACCTTTAACACCATCAGTAACACATCCAGAAAGTAGTCTGATGTTCTGTCAGTCAGTTCTTCCTCTGTTCACACTATCACTCAGGAATCCGATACTCAAGTATTCATATTTTTTGCCTCATCTATCACCGGAGGCTAAAACCTTGGAATCTATCACTCAAGGTAGTACTCTTTACTTCCCCAAATCTGTACTTTACCAAGATACTTCCTCTGAGAGATCCGGACCTGTCTGTCAGACCTTGCCATATGCTCTGTTCTTGTTTACCGGACCACAACATTCTTCACTCTGACTTCCGGTAGAGACACACCATATCCTACGGATGTGTGGGATGAACTTTGTTGCCATCAATGACAACAACCATGAATCCATATAGTGTCTCTTGCCAACAATCTCCCCCTTTGGCATTGATGGCAACACTTAGTGAAAAATGACTAAGTGTTTACACTAGGCTCCCCCTTGGTTGATGCTCTATCTTTATATATATTTTCCGGAGCTCCCCCTTAGTTGGATTCCTCATTTTTCACTGCTCTTCACTCCCCCTTTGACATCAATGGCAAAGGGTAGGGTCTGCACACCAAAATTTTCAAAAATTTTACTATACTTAGCTGCATAAGTATATATATATACAAGTTGTACTTACATATACTTAAGTATGTCTGCAAAAGTGTTCTTCAACTGTACAACTTCTGTCACCCAACTCTGCTTCATCCTGTCCAAAATTGAGATATGCCCACTCAACAGGAATGCAAACGCATCTGCCCTTTTTAGATCTGTCGGATCATTGGTCTGGGCTGTAATTCAAGCTTCACTTATGGCCTCATGCATGGCCTCTAACTTAGGGATAATGATCCTCCTAAGTTCACCCATCTGGCTGATCATGTTCTTCCTTTCCTTCTCAAAATTCTTTATTGCAGTTGTGATTGCAATAGTCTGACACTCTTGATTGACTATGGAGGAAGAGACAGGATCAAAACTTTGAGACAAACTTAGTAGTTTATCCTCTTGCTCTTTTATTTTCTTCTCAATCTCTACTGTTACTTTGGACCATGAAATACAAAATTTGTATATTTTTCCACCATCTATAAGAGCATTTTCTAAGCTCTTTATCCCTATACTCATATTTATCCTATCATTACTTATCAAACCTTGTACCTCTAATAATCTTTTTGCAAGAAATTCCTTCCGGACCTTATCTTCTGTTGACTTCTCTAGTGAATCAAAATGTGTATTGACACTGCTGACTAGAGTTTTGAGATTACCAGAAGTGGAGGCTATGGGATCTTTCTGAACTGATGGCATAATCTTTTCAAGCACTCCAGAAGCAGCAGCTTCTATCAACTCACAGTCTTCAATATGAGACTTTAGGAGTTTTTCATTAGCCTTAGCATTTGCAAATGAAGCTGTCTTCATTGTCTATACCGGAGAAAGAGAATCAAAATTGAATGGACCTTGTAGAAGCTCTGGTTCATCAATCTCCATTGTTTCTTTGTTCAAGAATTCTTGGACAGTTTGTGCAGTGTCTCTTGCCGGAGACAGATGTTTCTTCTCTTCTGCAGTCTTGGAGCTGTCCTTAGGAGTTTTCTCTCCTTCACCACTAGCAGTTGTGTTTTTCTCTGCTGAAGTCTTCTCTCCTTCTACAACCTTAGCACTGTCATCTTCTTTTTCCTTTACCTCTGCTTCTTTCTCCTATAATTTTTCTTCTCCTTTAGATCTGGAGATTGTAGGGGAAACTGGAGGAGAAATGTTAGTCTGTTCAGGGCCCACCTCTTCTATCATTTTCTCAGGAGTTTCTTCTGTGACTTTTGTGGTGGAGGGATCAGTACCCAAGTCCTCTATGATAGGAAGATTAAATCTTTTGAAGGTTTTCTAGAGAATCTCTTCAGTGTCCTTGGCTACCTTGTCGGTCTCACCAAGCATAAGTTGATTCATCCTTGCTTTGCTCCTGAATTCATCCTTGCAGTCTTTGAATACCATGTTCATTATCTTGGGATCAATTGAAGGATATAGCTGAATAGCTATCTATTCCCAAATATCAAGGTCTTTTGCCATGGCATTGGTCTTTCTCATTTCCAACTCCTTCTCTAGACTCTTAGGAATTAGAGAGATAATTTCAATAAAAGCTTTATTGTAAATGTTCAAAAACTTAACTGTGGCTTCCTCCAGAATCTTTTTATCTGCTTCATTATAATCATCATAGAATTTTGTTAAGGGTTGTAGGTTACCATCCATAGTGACTACTTTTACTACATCATCTAAGGAGAGAGTAGGTTTTTCAACAAATTCCTCTTCCTTCTCTTCTTCTCCTTGACCGGATGATTTCTTCTTCTTTTTTAGTTTCCTGATCTCCTCATCTGATTCAGTTTCCTCTTCATCCCTTTGACTTGCATAAGCCCTTGTGGCTTTTGTCTTTGATCTTTTCTCTCTTTTGCCAGATGCCTGGACTTCTGGTTTTGATGTTCTTGAGCCTTTGGCTATGGCAGGTGCAGATCTCTTTGATGATTTGGTCTGGGTGGAAGTTTCTACCGGAGCACTTTTCTTGCTTCCCTTTTCTACCCCTTTCTTCTCTTCCTCAGCTTTTTGACTCTTTTCTCAGTTGGCATCAAGTGCCTCCTTTGAGATCCCAAGGCCTTGTGTAATATGTTCTACTTCTTTTCTCACCTTCCTCTTGATCTCTGGTTCTCTGAGTTCAACATGGATTTTTATACTCAGCTCCTCAAAGGTTCCAAACCTTTCTGCCTTTGGATCTTTAGGTTGGCTTAGCATGTGTTGAACATGCAGCTCCATAATCTGTTCATCAACTTCATACCCCATGGGCATGATCCAGACTATCCTTGGCTCTACTACCTCCATAAGACATTGATCAGTGTCTACCATGAAGCACACTGTATCCTTGTATTTTTCAACTACTGATTTGGGGATCCTTTCTCTGATTTGCATTATATTTTGGAATTGCTTGAAGTAACCCCATAGAGCTGTATTTCTTGCCTTTGCATCTCCAAGTTCATGCAAGTAATCTCTAATCTGGATAGCTACCGGTTTGTCATTTTCCCATACCCATCCATTTGATCTGGGAAGCTCATTCATGAAGTAGAAGAACAAACATAGTATCAGTCCTCCATATTTAAAGGAGTTCTTTTTGTCCTTCTTGATCTTCTGTATGTTTTCCATTAATTGGCTCAAGAGGAGTTCATAGAGATCATAATCTGCATTCTTTCTCAGCATCTCATAGGCCATGTATACTGCAGTTTTGGATACTAAATTCTCCCTACTGGAATGATATATCTTGTATCCATTTATCATAGATGCATACTTGATATCCGGGTCAGTAATATCTTCAATGGTCATTGCCCTCTTATCAAATTTTGATCTGGTGGCCTCTGTGACAATGTTGTTTTTGACATATTTGAGGACAGGAATTCCTCCAGAGGAATGTAAACTAGTTACTGCCCTAATTGCTTCCTTGGTGATCTTGCAAGGTCTATTCAGCCATAGGAAGTTATCATGCACCCTACTTAAAACATACTGGACCCATTCATCTTCTTCAAAGCAGGGGAAATGAATGAACTGATCAAAATGCTTTTCCCAGATGCCCTTATATTCTAGTTTAAGCTCAAAAGCATCATCTATCAATTGTTTGTGATAGATGTCTCTTAGTTTGAATTCCCCAAACTCTTCAATAATGGCATGTATATAAAGCCTAATGTCTTCTGTGTGTAAAACGCCATGCGGAACACTGGAAAATGCACCTAGGGGATCTACCTCCAAGGATTTATATGGATGTTTCTTAAATGAGGGCCGAGGTCTATCAGAGATCTTTACTATATTCAGAGTAGCCATCATCAAACAATCTTACTGAAGGATATCAAGAATGATAAATACCTTTTACGCAGGTTAGGGCACACGAAGAAATCTGAACAGAGCTGTATGAAGAGCCACCTTGATCTTCTGGGAGAAGTTGCTTGTAGAGATCCTTTTCTTTCTTCTTCGCATGTGAGTGTACAAGTGTGTAAATGATAGACAAATGAACTCTTTTATTCCAAGAAGCCCTAATTTTCACCCTGCAATAAATGCACAACCTAATTCATTTCGGTTTGCCTGGTTTTCCTTGTTCAAGGAGGAAGAAACTCATCCAGATCATTGTGATTCCCTTGTGATCGATGTTAGTGATGAATCATCATATCCACTTGTCCTTCTAATCATCTTATGTATCCGTAGATCAAGCTGTATCAATTTGGATTCATACCAGGCCAATCTTGTGAGAAACCTATTTTACCAGAAGACTTGCTTAACCAGACCAATTCTGAAGGAATTGAACTTTTTAAATTTTCTTACGGATCTCTCAGATCTTTACTTGGCCTTCTTCACATGTTTCTCTAGCAACCCTTTGATCCGTAGCTTCTCATGTGCCAATTTCAGGCACCACTTAACTGGCTAGGGGAACAAGGTTTTCTTTGTGTCTCCCCCTGAGCCAGAGCTCACCTTTTAGTTTCCGGAAGGAATATCAGCACCAGAGTCTAGTGTGGATCCAACCTCTACATTCTCTGAACTTTTTTTCACCCAAATCTTGTTCATCTCATTCCTAACTTCATCCACATTCACCTTTTGTTTACCCTTATCTTGATTCTGATTATGATATACCGGACCTCTTTTCTCCTGATTCTTTCTTCTACAGAATTTTGCAATATGACCGGATCTATTGTAGATTTGGCAAACAACATTTCCTTGTATATTTGATTGACATCCTCTTGATCTACATTGATTAGCCATATGACCTATTCTATTGCATGTAAAGCATCTACCATTGAATGATTTGTTCATTTGCATATTTCTGCATTCATGAGATTTGTGACCATACCTTTTGCAGTTAAAACATTGTCCGGAGAAGAATGAATTTGTCTGATTCATTCTCTTTCTGCACTGATTAGCTTTGTGACCAAAGTGATTGCAGCTGTGGCAGTATCCATTGAAGGATGGATATCTTTGAGCATTGGGCTGTCTTACTGGAGGTCTTCTAGGCCTATTCCTTGGATTTTCTAATCCAAAATTCTTCTAACCGGATCCGGAGCTTTCTCCTTTCTCATATCCCAAACCACACTTGTCATCTACCTTCTTTTGACTTTCAAGAAGAACTTCAAGTTGAGCAGAACTTATCTTGAATTTCTCTTTATATTCATTTGCTATTTGAAGATCCCTTTTGAGAGAGACAATTTGATCCTCAAGTTTTTCTTCATTATCTTTAGCATCTTCAAGATCAGATTCAAGATGTCTGATAATTCTATCCATCTAGTGGCAATCTTCTGATTTGTCCTTGAGGGATTGTCTTAGATTATCTTTAGTTTTTCTTTTCTCTTCAACTTCTTGGGTAAACTTTATAACTTCTAATTCCATTTCATGGCTTACCATAATGATTTCTTTTGATAACTTTTCACATAACTTGGTTTTCTCAGTCAGCTCTTCATTTGCATTACTTTCTTCACCTTGTCTTGCCAATTGCTAAAGCAGCTCCTTTCTCTTTTTCATAGAGAGACCTAATTTATCTTTTAGTTCTCTCATGAAATCATCAGCTTGTTTGAGTCTTTCCTTTAATTCATTGACTTCAGAGTTTGACTGTTCAAGATCCTCAAGGGCAGTCTTGAGTTGCTCCCTTAAACCATATGCATCCATTTGGACTCCCAGATCTTCCTCAAGCTGTTAGGCTCTGTTGGGAGGAACTTAGCTCTGATACCAATTGTTGATAAGTAAGAGGGGGTGAATCAGTTATCCAAATTATTTCTTCTTTCTGAACTTTCTTATTAATCAATGCAGCATTAATTCAAACAAGCAAACATAACCATGAGATGGAGATACACATGACACAATATTTTTGACATGGAAACCCTGTTAAGGGAGAAAACCATGGGGTGATTAACCCAAAGATTATTCTTTGTTAGAAGAATAAGGAATTACAAAATGGCACTTGCCAATTAGGGCTCACTGCCTGAGTACACTGCTCACAAAGGAGGCACACTACCTACAAGGAGACACACTGTCTATAAAAGAATGTTATACAATACTTGAACTGATTGGAAGCATCCACATATGCTGGAGTTCAGTTCCGATTAGGCTCAGTACACTGATCTGCTGCACTTCATCTTTCCTCTTCTCTTATGCTGCTTTCCTTTCACATACCAGACCTTTCTTACTGTTTCTGCTCTGCTCTACTTTTATTCACATATCACATATCACCACAACACATCTCACAACTGTTGATGATTGTTTTGATGCAATCATAACAATAAGTTAAAATTCACATATAATGAACTGAAACTATACTTGAAAGATAAGAAGGAATCATTTGAGATTCAACTAATCCCAAGTCTACAATGGTTCGGTTGGTCAAGTTCAGTTGGTCAATGTGAAGCTGTAATGTTCAAGGGGCCTTACGTAGTTTAGGTTTGTTTGGTGGCTTACTGGACTAAGAATATGCAAAAAGGTCATGAGATATGTCAATACTTTTCATTCCTTCACATAAAAGTGATACTGTGCTGCAAGTTTTAGATGGTTTTCTTGAATTTTTGCAACTTTCTTCTTTATCTATTTATGAAAACTGTCTACTTATAGCTCTGTTATGCATGCTTCTTCAAATTTGAGACAATTTCCTTTAGATTTCTATGTTTTCAGCTAAATATTTCAGATGGGTTGGGAAAAGTTAGAAAGATTTAATCTATACCTCATTTAATCTACCGAAGGATCTAATTGTTTCTGTTATGCACTATGTAAATACCACAGTAATTTGATCAAATCCACAGTAAAAACCTTAAATGTAAGTTCTGAGCATTTTCACAAACATACATTTAAAATTGCAAGCTCTCAAAGAAAATATTTCAAAACACAAAGAAGGGCAGGAGAACACTCAGAAGATAGATGCAGAACTCCAGATTCTATTGTATTAGAAACGAATAGTCATACATGATTTACAATGTAGGAATGACTCTTAGTTTCATTGATCATACTACATAGAACTTACAAGCTTTACAGATACAGTAAGACAGCCAGACATTCCACGCGCACCTTACTGCAGACAAACAGGCGACCTCCTTCTTCTACCTCTAAACTATGCTAACTTGCTGTATGTTCCTAAAAGAAAAATCCTGTTGTAGCCACTGTTGTTTTCCTAAAATCCCTGTTGTAAAGTATTACAGTGTAGAGAGGCACAATATAAAGACATACTGATTGTCCTCACTACAGCAAAAACCTAACTCAACCCCTGGTTCAAACCCTTGGTTACAGCAATAAATACAGGTGAACCAGCTCTTCAAAATATCTCTGAGCAGTGTCAAATCTGGGCGAAATATTGCCCCTTCTGAGAAGTTCCGGCAGCTGGGTAATAACTTCTGTTTGTCTGTTGTAATAATACTCTCAGCTGCAACCTTGTTCTTCACTTGAATGGCCTTGACTTTTTCGCACTTCATCCTTATCTTCCTGCTCCTGAGATCAGATTTCCTTCCTCCATGAGGTCACTGTGTTGACTTTCCAGCTGCTTCCTCAACTGCAAGCCTGCAAGACAAGACAAGCAATAAGTATTTCATTTATCACATAAACAGCAGGAAATTAAAATAATGGTTTAAATCCAGGTGACTGCGCAAAATCGTGGAAATCGGATCCAGAATACTCTCAAAACGTGATCAAAACGCATTCAGACCGCTCAAAACCCATCGGGTCAACCATCGCTGACCGAAAAAATGCCACGTGTGCCAAAAAAATGGTTTAAAACTCCACCGCTTCATTTCCCGCCCATCGGCATGACTATCGCTATCGGCGTGCCAAAAAACATGTTGGTCGATATTCACTTCATCTGCATGATATTCTGGAAATATGATGCTCTCCCTTCCGAAGGTCCAGATGACGTCATCAGGATGTTTCGCTTCTGTATATTGGAGAAAAGAACAACATCATCATCATCATCATCATGTTGAAGGAGAATAGGAGGATATGGAATATGATCCTGCTGCTGAGGAAAGGAAGATGATGGTGACGTCATTGTCATATTCAGGCTTCCTTAAAATGCAAAAGATGACGTCATCATCATGTTCAGTTAAGATCAGGGGATAATTATGATATCGGGTCACCTAAGGAGCATGATCAGGATGATGAATGTAATACGACCCCTTTGCGGCCAAGGCAACCCTCTCGAAAGATCAGGATGATGAATGTAATACGACCCCTTTGCGGCCAAGGCAACCCTCTCGAAAGATCAGGATGATGATGATCATCAGGATATTTGGGGCTTTTGTCGAACTTAGAATAAGACGTCATCATCATATTCGCGAACCGGATCGTGCTTTGGAAAATATCCTGCCGAAGGGAAAATGTGATGATGATGATCATCAGGATACTAGCTTCTTCGTTTATCAGATCGGGGTGACGTCATCATGATATTTGGAGCCTTTGTTAAACTTAGAACATGACGTCATCAGGATGTTTCGCCAATCGGATCATGTTTTGGAACATATCCTGCCGAAGGGAAATGTGATGATGATGATCATCAGGATATTTGCAAAAGGTCATTCTTTCTCGGCAGGAGGACTTCACGAAATATCGGGTAGACAAACAAGATCATGATGATCTTGACAATAGGACAGGATAAAAAATATGATGATCCTCCTCATCGAATTATCATGATGACGTCATCATCATATTTCGTCTTCGGAGCATAAGGATGAGTTGAGGTCATCATCAGGTTAGCGCTAGGGTGATATTCAAAATATGATCATGCTGTTGAGGAATGGAATATCACCTTTCTTCTTAAAAGATAGGGTGATCATCATGATATTGCAAAAAGGAGATCAGGAGGATATGAAGACGTCATCATCATATTAGTGAATTTCAGCAAATATCATGATGATGACCCTCCGATAGGATTATAACATGCGCATGCAAATATCCTGATGGTGGATTTTCTAAGTCAGGGTGATCTTATAATATCAGCATGATATTATAAGATCAGGTAATGTTAAAATATCATGATGATGCTCGCGATACAAAGACCGCTTGACGGGGAAAACTTACTATGACTCAAAGTTGACGTCATCATGATATTTGAACCTCAGGATATTATCGGGGGGGGTGTTTCAAATATGATGATGATGTTCCTCATGCAGCAAAAACTGAGTTTATAAAATATGACCCTCCTAAAATCATGATGCTCACGATGCGCATAAGGCCATTTGACGGGTAAAGGGCACTACCACCTAAGATTGACGTCCGGATATTGCGACTGCATGATTTTTATCGGGTGATAGACCAAGATCATGATGACCTTAACAACATGAAAAAAAATATGATGATCACTTGTGATTATCAGGTTTGACCAAAACTTTGACTGTGCATAACTTCCACATATGGACGAATTTTCAAGTGAAGTAAAAGGCAAACCTGCATGGAATTTCAAGCTCTTTCTAAATATGAGGTCACAGCAATAAAATATGAACTTTGACAAACTGACCTCATGATGATGACCAACCTCATCCTGACCTTCATGATGATGATGCACCTGATTCATTTTTACCAAACCGCCAGAAAGCAGACAAACACAAGCAGAAGCAAAAAGCAAAACATCAGTAGGGGTCCCCATTTTGCTAAGGAGCATAATGGGGCGTGTTGTGGACATCACAACAACAACTAAATCCATCGTGTATATATATCCGCACAAGTAATTTCATCACCTTTCTAGTCGGCACCCGGAATAGTCAATCTTCTCACAAACTCTGTTCTGTCGGCTGAATCCTTGCACATCAAGTAATGCGGATCAAGTATATACTTGTAGAAATCATTAATCATGTCGGCCAAACATGATTCATGCCTTCATAACCTTTAACACCATCAGTAACACATCCGGAAAGTAGTCTGATGTTCTGTCAGTTAGTTCTTCCTCTATTCACACTGTCACTCAGGAATTCGGTACTCAAGTATTCATATCTTTTGCCTCATCTATCACCAGAGGCTAAAACCTTGGAATCTATCACTCAAGGTAGTACTCTTTACTTCCCCAAATCCACACTTTACCAAGATACTTCCTCTGAGAGATCCGGACCTATCTGTCGGACCTTGCCATATGCTCTGTTCTTGTTTATCGAACCACAACATTCTTCACTCTGACTTCCGGTAGAGACACACCATGTCCTGCGGATGTGTGGGATGAACTTTGTTGCCATCAATGACAACAATCATGAATCCATATAGTGTCTCTTGCCAACACTCTTGTGACAATAATATTCTGGGCTAAAAGAATGTCCTAGAATATTTCAAAATCCCTGAGCAATTCAGGATGAATATCTCTTGTTTTGTCCCATTTTTAGACTCAGATCAAAAGTTGCTTAGAAGGCAACATGACTCCCCATCTTTCAATCTCCTATTGATAATCATCAAGTGCCCTGAGACTGTTAAGAAAACTACCAATAGTTGGGGCAAAAGCTAATTGGAACTACCTTCAAGAAGGTGATGCTGCAAATGTAACCCTTACTCTGGTAAGGACCTCTCTGACTTGGTGCATAGAATCCAAATCTTCCACCTCAAACTAGGCCACCCAAATGGAATAGCCTTCCCCTCTTGCAAATTAGTGCTTGATGAATACCTCCATGTGTAGGGGAGGAAAGAAAGCACAATGATGCCTCTCTACCTTCACATATGGGTCCTGGTTTTGGCCAAGGCTAGTAAATCTCATCCAGTTAATCCACTCTTCCAAAATTGTTCCTTGCCATTGAAGTTCCTAGCCAACCTTTGCCCTTTCTCACTAGAATGACATTACTCACCTATGGTTCTATGAAATTAGCAAGGTCACTGAAGCTAAAAACTCTCACCCTTTCCAATTCCTCCCATTCTAATGATTACTACTCAGTTATTTCTTAATTTAGAAAGAGAAAATTTGCAACCAAGAGAATAAGAGCATACCTTTTTAGGACATAGAGAACATTAGAAGCAAGAAAGAAATACTCTGCATAATACCCACGTCGGTGGCTGACATAAAAAGTCATGAAAATACCTCTACTTATAGAAAATATGGAAGAAGGACCTCTGCCTAAGCAATTTCCTTTTCAGGCTTCAGTAGGCTTCACATGCTTGAATTCATATCAGGAAGTATCTAGAGGTCACATTGCAATTTTCAAAACAAGAAATGGAGGTGCAAGGCAATCATGACTTACTGAATTCTAACTATGAATGCACTTTGCACATACCACATATGCCTGGCTTAATTACTAAAATCTGACTAAGAACCAAAATCTAGTAAAGAATTGCACTATTTGGTCCAACACAAGTGAAATCTTGAATTTGAATTTTGTTTGTGAATTTGAGAAAAATCGGTGGCCTTAGATGTCTTCAAAAAAAGGAAAACCCACCTCAACCATTGAAGAAATGAATGTTCAATCATAAAATGCCAAAAAAGACAACTTAGTCAAATAATCCTCCCACATGTGATTTTATCATAGTAGCGTAAACCAACAAGGACCCACACTACCACCTCCGTACTCACGTGCTATGCACTTGCTCAGCTTCCTTGAATCCAGGTCCCACCTTTCAATTGACCTATCATCACAACAACACATGGAATATTCCTTAGTATCTCTTATGCAGTGTGCTAGTGCAATCCAACATAAAACGTACACATAGCAATTTGATCAGCAAGTATGGTCCCAGGCCCATCAATTTAGAATCAATAGCCATTGTAGGGCTAAAAACCCCAACAAATTTGATGCCTGCGATACTGCTGTTATCATATTTTGCCTAGCCCCAAAATTTTCCTGTTTCCCTCTTTCTATCAAAGAAATCCAATCAGAGAAAGCCTAAATAAAAGGAGAGAAAAGCCTAAATCCTTCAAGTACTCATGCTATGCCTTGTCAAAAAATCCCAAAATATTTATTGAAGAATCCTTATAGAAAACCCAGAAAAACCCAGAAACCCTTTGTCTTCAAGTGCTTCCCATCACAGATAAATCTCATTTTTTATACTTAGTAATTATATATACATTTTCGAATGTATGTTCAAATGTACATTCACCAATGTATGTGGTGGTACCCACCTAGATTTTGGGTTTCAATTATTCATCTGCAGGCATTCTTCTTCCAAACCCAAAAAAATTCTAAGTCATTTGGCCTTCGCAGTTCAAAAATGCAAAAAACAGTTGCATGCAAGTGTCTTTGTATATACAAGGCCATTTGTATGTACATGCAGGTGCTTATGTACATTGGTGAGCCAAAAAGAGTTAAATTGACCTTTAAAAAGGTGGAAAAAATGATTGTATGCATCTTAAAATGCATATCAGGTTTGTATGTGCATTTGGGGAATCTGTCGCAGATTCCCAGAATATTTTGCGCTTGTATATCAGGATAGAATGTATATTGGGTTTGTATGTTTGCACATACAATGGGTATATACAAGTAAAAGATACAAGGCCGACATACATGCATTTGCTACAATGAAAGGGTCATCAGCTAGACCAGCCTCATCGGCAGCCAAGTTCGAAGTCTCCTCGACGGTTGATGCATATGCGAAGGTCTTTGTATGCTGGACATACAAGGTCGACATACAAAGCAGAATGTACATTGCCAATATGCAAAGTGGAAGGAAGGCAAGTCAACATACACGGATGAATGTACATTTTGCATTGTACATCAGTAGAACATGCAAAGGAGACATACAAAGAGAAGATACAAGGCTGATATAAAATGAGCAGATGCATCTGCTATAGTGGCTTGTATGTTTCGCTTTGTATGTTTACACATACAAAGCTGATATACAAAGGGTTGGACATACAAGTCAAAGATGCAAAGGATAACATGCAAGTGGAGGATACATTGGCTGATAAGCATGCAAGCAGTAGTTAATGCAAGTTTCAAAGGGTGGGGTCCACAGATTGCATGAATATGCATTTTGTATGTTCGCACATACAAGGGAGTCTGCGATGGAAAAGATGCAAAGGTCAAGGATGCAAGGGTGAATGAACAGTTGAATGTAAATTGGGAGGATGCTATAGTGGCTTGTATATGCAATTGTATGTTGCACATACAAAGAGACATACAAGGAGTTACATACAAGCCCAGACCTGATAGCATTTTTTAACTTGTTTTATAAAAAGTTTCAGGTCTGTGGCTTGTATATTGAGTGCATTGTATCTTGCAATATACAAAAGAAATATGCAAGAGGAAAATATGCAAGGCGGACCCGACTGTAAACTCAAATTCGCCAAATTCAGAGTTTAGGTTCGCGGCTTGTATACAAAAGGCTTGTATGTGCCGATATGCGAAGAATGAAAGATGCAGGTTGGACCCGACTGCAAAGATCAAATATGGATGATAATCTCCTAGGTTCCACAGTGTTTATATGTTGCGATTGTATGTTTGCATATATAATTCGACATACAAAGGGCATATACAAGGGTTGCATGCAGGGGTTTTTCGGCAAGACATTATGCATTGGCAGCTCAATTTTGAGTCTTTCTAAAGGCCGATAGAGGATGCAGTTCTCCAGCGATGGGTCCCAGCTTCAGTGCGGTGGCGAATCAGGTGGTGTCACGTGGCAGTGGTGAATGCATATACAAGAGCTGTTGCACATACAAAGATCATTTTGGAGGGAATTTTAAGGCATGTACATCAGTTTGAATGTTCAAAGGGAGGGAAAGCACGCTTGCACCAAAGTAGGGATAAAATGCAGTTGCCATTGTATGTACAATGGCAGGATACAATGATAGGCAGGCATAGTGATGCAAAGGCAATATACACACACAACTGACCTGAAACTTTGACCACCTGTATCTTCCCCAGTTTTGCAAATTTTGGCATGTTGTAAAAGGCAAAAATGCTTGTTTTTGCCTCCTCTTTCATTTGGCAGGCTTTAATGGAGGATAATTTTACTCTTAGTTTTGGATTTGGCTTTGCATGCATGGCTGATAGGACATCTCAGCGGTCATTTTGGCATGTGTGGAGGCCGTTCTTCTTCATAGTGGCTCTGGTTGGTGGATTTGGCAAGTGCATTCATGGCGTATGGCTCCCATCATCAATGCGCATGGGCTCTATGTCTTACAAGACCAATTTCTGTGTGTTGGGCGGCGACTTTGGGGATTTTTCTTCATGCCCTATCTAATCTTGCGTTCTGGCAGCCGTTTTCTATGATTTTCAACTTGGCAGCGACATGGTCCCTGTCCCTTCACCACGCCTCTGCCCATGCACCCTTCTTCTGGCATTTATGGCTTAGGATCTGTGGATCAGCAACCCCATGCTTTTCTGGTAGGAGTCTAACCTATAAAGTGAATGTAAACTCTTTTGAAGAGGAGGATGGTTTTATTGGGGGCTGTTATGCTACCAAATTTTTTGTAGTCAAATCTCTTCTGCTGCTGAACCTTCTATATTGTAATGGTCTTTGGGCCTTCATGATTAATATATGCCTAAACTTCTTGTAGGTTTAAACTTCATATTGAAGCCTCAATTAGTCATAAGCCTGTGTGAATCTCCCTCAGCATTAAAAAATCATTGTTGTGTCTACACCATGACCACCATCGCTCACTAAATCTGGTGTATCACCCTTTTTCATTTTAGTTTCCTTCTAACTATTTTTCCCTGCAAACATTAGCACTAGGTTTAGAAGCATTTCTCTAAGTAATAGGCTTAGAAAGAGGAACCATCCTTCTCTAGAGGTCTGATCTCATCTCGCAATGTCCCACACTTCGAGATCATTCCCATTGTATCTCTAGATTGCTAAGGTTTCACAACTGTAGTAAGGGTGCAAATCTGGGAGATAACAGTTTCTGGTACACCCGGTGGGACCCAAGAAATAGAATAACAAGTTTAAATTCCACCTTATTACTAGTTTTGATGTGCAGCCAGTGATTTCCAGACCTGTATGAGGTTAAAATTTGCATATCTGGCGACTCTAAGCTTTGGTTTAGCAGAATCAGTGTATTTCTACTTATGAGAAGAATACATACCAGAAGCAGCTCTTCACCTTTTGAATACTTGCAGTTATCCCCAACTAGGAGAAGAGGGTTAGTAGCTGAGAAGCACAAGAAGACTCGTGTCTAGTCTAGGAGAGCCATGTCGACTCCCCCCACTGTTAGAACTCACACTACCTCAAGAATCTCAGTCACAATGACTCCTGTAGTCACAAATCAACCTTTTGTTGCATTCAACCAAGGCAGCCCACTGAATCTAGCTTAGCATGATGATATCCCTATCGCTGCCTTGAAAAGTTTACCATTTTTTAATGGTGAGGATCAGACTACTCTAGCTGAGCATATCAAAGACATTATAAACCTGTGTGCTTTTCCATCATGTGATAGAAGAGAATGTCGCAATTAGGCTATTAGCAGCTTCCCTCAAAGGGAAGGCTTTGCAGTGGTTCAGAAGTCTGTCGGTGAATTCCATAGATTCATGGGATCACTTGGGAGAAGAGTTGTATAGCTTCTTTGAGGACAAATTAGACCATCTGTCACTGGTGGAGCAGTTGTCTATAATCAAAAGAGCCCCTCACGAAGTTATATCAGACTTCAACCACCATTTCCAAAAGACTTGGGATAGAATCCCACCAACGGTAAAGCCTACAGCTGACCATGCTTTCTTATACTTTTTGAGAGATTTAAACAATGACATCTCTATCATGATTCAATCTATGGGAGGATTTTCCTTACCACAGGCTTATACCATAGCCATAAGAGCTGAAAACAATCTCATTCAGGCTAGTAAAATTGCCCCTAGGCCTCCTTTGCCAATTTTCCCTGCTATTCAGCCACCATTTCCAACGTATGTGCCTCCCATAGCTGTTATCCCTACCACACCAGCATTACCAGTAGCTAATGTGCAGCCAAATAGATTAAAAAGCGATGTTCAAACTTAATCTTTCGAGTTACAAGAGATCAAAGGATTGTTGCAATATTTTGGTAATGAGCTGACGAATATCAAAAAGTAGCAGTTCTAGAATAGACAGCCTTATCAGCCACATAGCCAAGGGAAAAAACCAACCTTGTCAGGGACAGAATCAGCCATACCAAGCTAATAGGCCGCCTTATCAGAATAATCACTAGGGGGCTAGGTAGAATGTGAACCAGAGGCCTTTCCAGCCTTACAATCCTGCGCCCACCAATGCTGTTAGTGACATCATCCCTATTCAAAACAACCTAGTAGCTGAGTATGAATGGTGCTCTCCATGCAATCAGCCACACGGTCAGGCAACCTGTCCAAATGGAGCGATAAATCAAGCTCTGATGGTACAAAATGTTGCAGTTTCATAGCCAAGCACATCTAATGTTGGGACAGAGTAGCAGACAAAATAGCCTCAGAATGATATTGCCTTCCTAAGTTTGCAGGAAAATAAGTTTTGTGGCATGAACAGAGATGACACTTCAGTTGCAGCAAATACAAGAGCCAAAAAGAGGAGTTATGAGATAGATCAAGCAGCAAGCAAAGAAAAAGGACCTGCTGATCCTTCTACATCCTAGTTTCCCCATGTGTTACAAAGGAATACTCAAGCAAGTGCCAGGGAGCAACCTCATTGTAGGCTGATATTGCCGCATCAAGGCCGCATTAGAAGGTTAGTGTTGCTGCACCTTTCAATATTATTGAAAATATGACAAAAGCAAACGTGACAATGTCTATGTGGGATTCCTTAGCGATCCCAGGTCAAAAAGACATGTTACAGTCTGCTTTGTCTAGTTTAAAAATGTCAGATGATACAACTATTGACCCAGCTAGGGCCATCCTTACCAATTCACCCCAGGACAGCAGCAAATAGCCAAACAAGAGTGTTAAACCACTTCCATTCTATGTGTCATTAATAATAGGAGACAAGTTAGTGCATAATTGCATGGTGGATAGTGGTGCAAGTAGTTCAGTAATGCCAAAACAAATTATAGACCAACTGGGATTGAAATACTAGCCCCTAACAAAGGGTGTACTCTAGCTAGATGGCATAGCTGTTAGCACTATAGATGTGATAAAAGACCTAGGTCTCACTTTGCATACCTGCCCAAACGTTTCCATTTCTCAAAAGGTGTTTGTCATAGATCTCCCTCCTCATTTTTCCATGTGTTTGTTAAGAGAGTTCACATCCAAGATATGAGGATATTTATCCTCAGATTGGTCCCACATGTTGTTTAGGACCCAATATGGCACAAAGGTGACCATAAAATCTGAGTTGCTTGCCAAACATCACATAGAGCCTTATGTCCTAAGTGTTGTTAATGCAAATTGCATTATTTTTGATGATCCTGAGCTTGTTGCTGCTCAGCAACTGCAAGATGAAAGTATGCCAGAAATACTGTTAAAGGAGTGGGCCTTGGAAAATACTGTTGATGGTCATGAGGAGCACATCCAAGAAACTGGTATGGGAGTTTACATACTATATGAGCCTGAATCAGAAGTTCCAAGCCTTGTAAGGAGTTCAAAACAACAGATAGAGCAACAGGATGAGGTATGGAAAATGTACTTTGATGGCTCTAGAAGTAGGAATGGATCTGGTGGCAGTGCAATGCTTGTGTCTCCTCAGGGTGACAGATATTATTCTACTTTCCATTTTGCTTTTTCGTGTACAAATAACATTGCTGAGTATGAAGGGTTGATTCAAGGATTGCAGTGGGTAAGAAATAGGAAAATTGGCTATTTGCAGGTGTATGGGGACAATGAACTCATTGTAAATCAGGTGAGAGGATTGCATGTCACAAAGAATGATACTTTGAAATGCTACAAACATAGGGTTTGGGATATGATTGAAGAGTTTGACGCTTTCAATCTAATCTCTATTCCCAGAAATCAGAATTACCATGCAGATAGGTTAGCTACAATTGGGGCTCAGTTTGATATCCCTAGTGATATCTAAAGGGAAAAAATGCAGCCTCATGTGAAAATAGTTGATAGACCCTCTATCCCTAACAATAATGTTCATTGGCAGGTTTTTTAGAGTGATGAGCAGATTCTACATTTTTTGTTAGAAGAGGATGAGTTCTTTGTGGTGAATCAGGAAAAACTCAAACAGCAGTATGATGATGATCAAATTGTTCAACTGAGGATGCCTAGAGGATTGGTAACCTTGGAATCTATTTTTGGTATTGATGATCAGCATAAAAGGAGCAAAATTAGCATGTAGGTCAAAGAGGAAGATTATAAGGAGTTGGAAATTTTTAAAGGTAAGCTCCTCAAGATTGGTAAAATCTGTTCACCTGAAGATAGAAAGGCTTTTATTGCTCTTTGTCAAGATTTTGAAGATGTTTTTGCTTGGGATTACTTAGACCTAAAAGGGTTTGACCCTCATATTGCCCAGCATACCATAGAGTTAGAGCTAGGTGCAAAATTTGTAAGGCAGAAACAAAGACCTCTAAACCCAAAGCTTGAGCCCCTAATGATTAAAGAATTAACCAAGTTGATCGAGGGAAAGATCATTTTCCCAATCAAGCATACTTCTTGGGTCTCCAACCTTGTCCCTGTGAGAAAAAAGAATGGAGAGATTAGACTGTGTGTTGATTGTAGAGACCTAAATAGAGCCTCCCTGAAGGACCACTACCCGCTGCCCTTGATGGTGCAAATCATGCAAGTAGTAGCTAGTTCAGAGAGATTCTCCTTACTTGACAGTTTTTCCGGTTATAATCAAGTGTTAGTCAAGGAAGAAGATTGGTTTAAAACTACTTTTACTACCAAATGGGGCACCATGGCCTACAAAAGGATGCCTTTTGGTTTGTCAAATGCTGGCTCAACTTTTTAGAGGGCCATGGACATGGCTTTTAGGGGTTTGCTTTATAAATTGGTACTTGTGTACCTAGATGACATCACAATTTTCTCCAAAGATGCAACTGAACATATTTTTCACTTGAGGCAAGTATTTGAGAGATGTAAAGAGTTTGGGATATCTCTCAACCCCAAGAAATGCATTTTCGTTGTACATGAAGACAAGTTGTTAGGACACATTGTGTCAAAAGAGGGAATTACCATTGATACAGAAAGAGTAAGGGATATTTTGAACCTGCCTTTACCCAGTCATAAGAAGGGACTGCAAAGTTTTATTGGCAGAATTAATTTTCTACGAAGGTTTATACCAGACATTGCAAATTTATTAAAGCCATTGACCTCTATGTTGAAGAAAAATACAATCTTTAGCTAGACAAAAGAGGCCAAACTTAGCTTTGAGTCCATAAAAGAAGCATTATTGACTGCACCAACTCTGGTAAATCCTGATTTCTCCAAAGATTTTATTTTGTATGCTTATGGTAGTCTGGATACCATTTTTGCAATTCTAGTACAGCAACAAAGTGACGGATTTGAAAAACCAATTGCTTTTTTTAGCCAGGGCCTGGAGGAGTAAGAACAGAGGTATAGCTTCATTGAGAAGCACATCCTTGCAGTAGTAAGGAGTCTCAAGAAGTTTAGGCATCTTATTTCTAACAATAAGATACATTTGATGGTTGCTCACCCTGGTGTGAAGGAGTTCCTGTTGGGTAAGGATGTCAATGAGAAGAGAGCAGGTTGGATTACCAAATTCATGGAGTATGATGTAGACATTAAAATAACCAAGCTCGTCAGAGGCAGAGGACTTAGCGAACAACTTGCTGCTAGCCCTGGAAATGAAACAAAGAAGGAAGAAGAGGTGTTTCTGGTCGTTGAGGATGAACATTAGGCTTATATAGCAATGGTGGGCATAGGTTGGGTTAATAACATGACTCATTTTTTGGAAACTAGTGAATGTCCAGCAGGGCTAGATAGAACCAAGAGGAGGTATTTTTGTTTGCAGTTCATTCCATACATTTTGATCAATGGCATCCTTTTTAGGAAAGATTTTAATGGTGTATTGTTAAGATGCATTGATGAAGCTCAGACTAACAAGGTGCTGCGTGAGTTTCATGATGGAGCAGTAGGGGGTCATTTTACCCCAAGGACTACTGCTTGGAAAATAATGAGAGCTGGATATTACTAGCCCATGCTCACACATGGGCTAGAAAGTGTGTGAAGTGTGCCATTTTTGCAGGCAAAGAAAGGCTGCCAGCTTTACCCCTACAACCAATTCAAGTGGAGCAGCCCTTCATGAGATGGGGCATTGATTTTATAGGTCCCATTAACCCACCATCTAGTGTAGGCCATAGGTGGGTGCTCATAGCAACTAACTATTTCACAAGGTAGACTGAGGCAGTGGCTCTAAAGGAATCCAATGAGAGTGTTGTTTTAAACTTTTATGGTGATTTGGTGTCTAGATTTGGGGTTCCTGAATCAATCATCTTAGACAATGCCTTAGCCATTGTTGGATTAAAGATAACTAACTGGGCTGTGAAGAATGGGATCCATTTGGGCACTTCATCAAATTATTACCCACAAGGTAATGGTTTGGCTGAGTCCACAAATAAAAATCTCATAAGGATTATCAAAAGAACAATGGAGGACAACTAGAGGACCTGGCATACCAATTTGAAATCTGCTTTATGGGCAGATAGAATAACTCCCAAGAGGACTATTGGGAACTCTCCATATATGCTAGTTTATGGAAAAGAGGCAAGATTGCTTATACCTGTAGAGTTGCTAGCCCTTGACATCATGAATCAGCTGGAGATGTTTGAAGAAGAGGATCCCATGGTTGTAAGATATGCTCAACTCATGGAGCTTGAAGAGGTCAGAGATAAAGCTAAGAAGGCTATGGAGTATCATCAGCTTCAGAAAAAGAGAGTTTTTGATAAGAAGGCCACTCCCAGAAATTTTAGGGAAGGTGATATGGTGCTCAAATGGGATGAATTAAAAAGTAGGCCAGGGAAGCACTCCAAGTTTGGTAGCATGTGGAGTGGCCCATTTATCATTATTGAATGCAAGGAGCACAATGCATTTCAATTATAGAATATGGATAGAGAAAATTTTCCTATCCCAGTCAATAGGATGCACCTAAAGAGGTGTTTTGAGGTATGAGTTGCCTTGTAGATTAGTAGATTAGGTTTCTTGCTTTCAATAAGTGTTGTTGCACAATAGTTTAGACGCCTCTTTGTTTTCCCTAAATGTTGTCTAGCATAGTTTGTGGGTTGCTTCTAGCATTTTTGTTTGGGCCTTGGTCTTCCTATGTTCTTCATTGCTGTCATGTTGGGGTACTGAGGTCAGGAGGTTTGTCAAAGTTATTTTCAGTCTTTTGACTCCATGCCCAATGGATGTAAGGCCACTGATCATTTGTTTAGTAGGCAAACCCCCCAGAGAGGTCGCCAAAGATGTTATCATATTTTGCCTAGCCACAAAATTTTCCTGTTTCCCTCTTTCTATCAAAGAAATCCGATCAGAGAAATCCTAAATAGAAGGAGAGAAAAGCCTAAATCCTTCAGGTACTCATGCTATGCCTTGTCAAAAAATCCCAAAATCATGGTTGAATAATTCTTTTAGAAAACCAAAAAAAACCCAGAAACCCTTTGTCTTCAAGTGCTTCCCATCGTAGATAAATCTCATTTTTTATACTTAGTAATTGTATATACATTTTTGAATGTATGTTCAAATGTACATTTTCCAATGTATGTGGTGGTACCCACCTAGATTTTGGGTTTCAATTATTCATCTGTAGGCATTCTTCTTCCAAACCCAAAAAATTTCTAAGTCATTCGGCCTTCGCAGTTCAAAAATGCAAAAAATAGTTACATGCAAGTGTCTTTGTATATACAAGGCCATTTGTATGTACATGCAGGTGTTGATGTACATTGGCGGGCCAAAAAGAGTTAAATTGGATTCAAAAAGGTGGAAAAAATGATTCTATGCATCTTAGAATGCATATTGGGTTTGTATGTGCATTTGGGGAATCTGTCGCAGATTCCTAGAATATTTTGCGCTTGTATATTGGGATAGAATGTATATCGGGTTTGTATGATTGCACATACAATGGGTATATACAAGTAAAAGATACAAGGCCAACATACATGCATTTTCTACAGTGAAAGGGTAATCGGCTAGACCAGCCTCATCGGTAGCCAAGTTCGAAGTCTCCTTGATGGCCAATGCATATGCAAAGGTCTTTGCATGTTGGACATACAAGGTCGACATATAAAGCAGAATGTACATTGCTAATATGCAAAGTGGAAGGAAGGCAAGTCGACATACAAGGATGAATGTACATTTTGCATTGTACATCGGCATAACATGCAAAGGAGACATACAAAGAGAAGATACAAGGCCGATATAAAATGAGCAGATGCATCCGCTACAGTGGCTTGTATGCTTCACTTTGTATGTTTACACATACAAAGCCGATATACAAAGGGTTGGACATACAAGTCAAAGATGGAAAGGATAACATGCAAGCGGAGGATACATTGGCTGATAAGCATGCAAGCAACAGTTAAGGCAAGTTTCAAAGGGTGGGGTCCACTGATTGCATGAATATGCATTTTGTATGTTCGCACATACAAGGGAGTCTGCGATGGAAAAGATGCAAAGGTCAAGGATGCAAGGGTGAATGAATAGTTGAATGTACATTGGGAGGATGCTACAGTGGCTTGTATATGCAATTGTATGTTGTGCATACAAAGAGACATACAAGGAGTTACATATAAGCCCAAACTCGATAGCATTTTTTTAACTTGTTTTATAAAAAGTTTCAGGTCCGCGGCTTGTATATTGAGTGCATTTTATCTTGGGATATACAAAAGAAATATGCAAGGCGAAAATATGCAAGGCAGACTTGACTATAAAGTGAAATTTGCCAAATTCAGAGTTCAGGTCTGCGGCGTGTATACAAAAAGCTTGTATGTGCCGATATGCAAAGAATGAAAGATGCAGGTTGGACCCGACTGCAAAGATCAAATATGGATGATAATCTCCTAGGTTCCACAGTGTTTGTATGTTGCGATTGTATGTTTGCATATACAATTCGACATACAAAGGGCATATACAAGGGTTGCATGCAGGGGTTTTTTGGAAAGACATTATGCATCGACAACTCAATTTTGAGTCTTTCCGAAGGCCAATAGAGGATGCAGTTCTCCAGCGATGGGTCCCAGCTTCAGTGCAGCGGTGAATCAGGTGGTGCCACGTGGTAGTGGCAAATGCATATACAAGAACTGTTACACATACAAAGAGCATTTTGGAGGGAATATTAAGGCATGTACATCAGTTTGAATGTTCAAAGGGAGGGAAAGCATGCTTGCACCAAAGTAGGGATAAAATACAGTTTCCATTGTATGTACAATGGCTGGATATAGTGATAGGTAGGCACAGTGATGCAAAGGTGACATACACACACAACTGACCTGAACCTTTGAGCACCTGTATCTTCCCTGTTTTTGCAAATTTTGGCATGCTGTAAAAGGAAAAAATGCTTATTTTTTCCCCCTCTTTCATTTGGCGGGCTTTAATAGAGGATATTTTCACTCTTGATTTTGGATCTGGTTTTGCATGCGCAACCGATAGGACATCTCAGCGGTCATTTTGGCGTGTGCGGAGGCCGTTCTTCTTCATAGTGGCTCCGGTTGGTGGATTTGGCAGGTGCATTCATGGCGTATGGCTCCCCTCATCAATGCACATGGGCTCTATGTCTTGTAGGACCAATTTTTGTGTGTTGGGCGGTGACTTTGGGGATTTTTCTTCATGCCCTGTCCTATCTCATGTTCTAGCAGCCGTTTTCTACAATTTTTGACCTAGCAGTGGCATGGTCCCTGTCCCTTCACCACGCCTCTGCCCATGCACCCTTCTTCTGGCATTTATGGCCTAGGATCTGTGGATCAGTGACCCCATGTTTTTCTGGCAAGAGTTTGACCTATAAAGTGAATGTAAACTCTTTTGTAGAGGAGGATGGTTTTATTGGGGGCTGTTATGCTGCCAAATTTTTTATAGTCAGATATCTTCTGCTGCTAAACCTTCTATATTGTAATGGTCTTTGGGCCTTCATGATTAATATATGCCTGAGCTTCTTGCCTCTCTTATCTCTTGATTTCTTTGTTTTAATTGAAGTTACAACCTATTCTATGAGTAAAACGGCTCCTCTGTAGGTTTAAACTTCATACCGAAGCCTCAATCAGTCATAAGCCTATGTGAATCTCCCTCAACATTAAAAAATCATTGTTGTGTCTACACCATGACCACCATTGCTCACTAAATCTGGTGTATCACCCTTTTTCATTTTAGTTTCCTCCTAACTCTTTTCCCTTGCAAACATTAGCGCTAGGTTTAGAAGCATTTCTCTAAGTAATAGGCTTAGAAAGAGGAACCAGCCTTCTCTGGAGGTCTGATCTCAGCTCGCAAGGTCCCACACTTTGAGATCATTCCAATTGTATCTCTAGATTGCTAAGGTTTCACAACTGTAGCAAGGGTGCAAATCTGAGAGATAACAACTGCAATAGACATCCACCTATCTTTAGTATTTTGCATGGGAGAAACCTGTCACTACTCTCATGGGGCCAATCATGAATGAAGCTAAGGGCATTAAGTCATAACTTAAGTTTGGGGCGATTGCCTATCACAAGTCAACTAAAAATTATATCATAAGCTTCTAAAAAAGGCTTTAGGACTTAGGGTTTAAGATTCTAAGTCACAAATTAGGCCAACATTCAGGGTTTAAGAGCATAGAACAAAGAAATTATGGGGGTTTTCACCGGTAGGTTTAGGTTCCAATCCTGTAGCTGCTCTATGTAAACTCTTTTTCTTAAGTTGTAAATCCATTGCATGTTTCCATGAATGGTAATTAAAAGGAGTTAATAGGTTAACCATTATAAGAATGAAGACAATGAAAACCCCCTTGAAACTATGAAATTTGTCCCCCTGATTAGGTGACCCCCCCAAATTTTGGCACTTTATAACTTAGTGCATTTTACAAATCAAATAGTTCCAATGTGTGGGAAATAGGAAAATAGTAACTTTTGCAAAGAACGGTGCTCAATTTTGAGCTACTGAGTACAAGTTATGACAAAAATAATTTCTTGTAAATGGCCTATTTTAATGTACTTGCACTAAAACAAAAAAATGCCTGTGGCAAGAGAAAATCTAGCCTTCCAATGACTCATTGAAATTGGAAAATAAAGTACAATATAGTGTGTTGACTTGAGAGGGGGTATTTGTCTCCTACCAAATCGAACCTCTCCCTTCATCTTTGATCGATGAAGATACAAGGATTAAATATGCTATTCAAAGAAAATTTCCCAAATATGTAGAGAATACAAACATAAAACAATCAACAAGATTCCCTGAATGATTCCAAACATGACTCTTCAAAATAGTGAACCTAATAAAGATATAGATATAGGCATGAGATAAGGCTAACAGGGTGCCTTCATGGCTAGATTGGAGGCCTAAATTGCCTTAGACCGGGTCTAAGAGGCTGACCAGGACCAATGGAAGTTGGGAAAGGCCAACAAGGAGGTTGAAAGAGGCCGTGGGATTTTCCACACGATCTGCAAGTTTGGAGATGGTTGTGACTTCCACCAAACAGGTACGCTGAAACCTTTCAAGGCGTAGAATAACAACCTTAAACAAAGATTTGTGAAGAAAGGTAGAGATCTATTGAAATAAGGAGGCCACTATGAAGTTGGTGAAGAGAGAAGAGATCCATGCCAATGATCAAAGATAAAACAAAGACAAAGATTATAGAAATTGACTTTGCAAAGATATCCCATAGCCTGCAACAAAAAGGCAGCAAACAAATTGCAAACTATGACCTTGCAAGTGACTCTGTGAACCTTCAAAGCTGGTGAAGACTATGTAAACTTGATCTACAATAAAGATTTGTCAATAGCAACTAGAGTGGAACCTCAACTATGGATGTAGACTTCATGAAGAGTTGATGGAACCACCAAAAAAATGCATGCAGATTGGAGACTGAGTTGTTGGAGTGGACAATGCCTGGGATTGGGGGTGCAGAGAGCTAAGTGGCTTTGACACTAAACAAAGCCAACAAATGGGAAATATGATAACCTTTGAATGACGTGGCTGCTATAAACTAAGCCGCCTTCAATGTAACAGGTTGTGGGCCTTTTGAGTAGGTCGTGGGCCCTTTGAGTAGGCCATAACCTTTCTACCAGGTTGTGGCCCTAAACAAGATCCCTGGGCACCTCTAGAATGAACAAAAGGAAAAAGAAACATTGCCTCTATAAACAATGACAATATACCTTGAATACTCGCCCTTCATGAACCTCTGAACCAAAGCAAATGAAGGAGAAACTCACAAATTGTTTTGAGACAACACATGAACTAAATGAGAGGCACATAGATCATAAAAACCAAATAGATATAATCACCTACAAATCTTTAATTTGCAATCAAGAGAGACAAAAATTGTAGTGGTCAAAGAGAGCTCTGCGAAAAAATTTCAATTTTTTTACAGTTTTTTGGTGAAATCTATTTCATTCAAGGACACATTGACTTTCACCTCACCTATGGATTCCCTCAAATTGAAGAGCATGTTTGGAGCATGGCTCTGATACCATTTTGGAATAGCCAAGGATTCTCTATGGAACTTGATATTCACTCTCACAATATGGAAATCGACAAATAGAGATAAGAAATTAATGATATTGATGAACCTAATTTGAGCATAAACATATATTTATCTCACTTACACATTTACATGAGAATGCCTCATTATATAAGCATGGAAGAGGCAATCCACTTTTCATGTGGATTGACAAGTGTCCCGTGATGTGGCACATGCAAGTAGACAAGTGTCCTATCAAGTGTCAACCTTTGGATCGCTTGGAATGTGCAAACTCACAACCTTTTGACCAAGACATCAACCTTGGTGACAATTGTTGAATGACTACAAAAGTGACCTTTGAGGTGAGATGGAAAGTCTTCCAACCTCAAAAGGTATGCACATGAGGTTTTCCAAACAACTTGGTAACCTCTAACCTCTAAAAGGTTGTACATTTAGTTAGACAAGATCTTGTCTAACCTCATCATCCTAAGTGCACTTAAGCTATAGTGAATAGATAAATTATTCACTCTAACAACTTTCACCTTTGATGACATTCCCTTGGCCTTAGGTGATAGCATAAGTCTTTAGAAATTATGGAGGCACATGTCTATGAACCAATAAATGGCACCATTTATAGGGATATGTTGATATAGTTTCTACCTTGAAGACCCCACAACTAAGGATAATTTAAAGTGGTGTGTTTTTTCTATGTGTATATGGCATCTCATCTGCTTGCACCAAAAAATTGGCATGATAGCTTGGGATGTGGGAAGGTTAATTTTTTTTTGAAAACTCTACTGGTGGAGAGTATAAACCAAAATCTATTCTTTCCTTGATCATTATCCTACCCCAATGAAGTATTTATTTTTTGAGTGAAGAGTGGCGACTCTATTGAATCAAACAAATCCTAAGGATTGAAAGAAGGATTTGAAAATAGAAAGAAGAAATAAATCTAGATGCTTTGAAGGATAAGAAGGTACCACAACTCATGCAAGAAAGAAACATGCCACTTGAGGAGTGAAGAGTGCTAATAGGTATCCTAGATCTTCTTTGTAGAAGCATTAGGTGGGTACATTAGGTAGAAATAATGTACTTTTAGATTTCAAGGATGAATACTAGTACACCTTTGATGATTCTACCAATATCATATTGAGAACTCAAGAAGAGCTCACAAACATGAGTATAATGTGTAAAGGAATGAGATGCTAGTTAGTATAAGAAATAGAGATAGATCAAACAACTCTCTTGTGTGGGAGTTTGGAATGCCTAATCATAGTTTGTAAGTGCAAGAGGATGCCTCCCATCCTATCTTTCAAATCTCTTTGCATGGAGACAAAGTATAATGTGACACAACATTCCATGATGTTAGTCAACCAAACTGGTTAGTGAGTGATCACTGTGAGAGATAGATTGATAGGGACTTGGATATATTAGACCATCTTTGTCAATGGAATCAAAATTTGTAGGAACAAATTGATAGGTTGCAAGCTTAGTTGCTAACATGGAATGCAAACCAATAGAATCAAAACAATGATGGGTATGCACTACATCATCAAGTTCAACCTTTATGGCATAATCCTCATCAAATCAAGTTCCAAATATGGGAGTTCTATTTAGGAGGCAGTTGAAAATATTCCCACTAGTTAGGAAACCTCTTGGAATGGAAAGATATCATCAGTTGGATATCTTTGGAATCCCTAACTTTCCTAATGATGTAATCCCTAATGAAATCAGGGGAAAGGTCCCAAAGTTCTAAGGAAACAATGCTATTAAAAGAGAAAAACATTTATGGAGGTTAATAAACATCATAGATGAGTATGAAATTGAACATGAGGATGTGATGATGAATATATTTGTTTAGTCCTTGAAAGAAAGTGCTAAAGAATGGTACCCCAATTTTCTAGATAGTAGTATATACTCATGGGGTGAGTTTATGAAGATTTTCAAACTTTAATATGGGGATATGATTATCTCAAATTCACAATCCATGAGATGACTATGATAAAAAGGGAGTAAACGAAATGGTTGTTGACTTCAATAGTAGGTTCATCATGGCCATGATGAAAGTATTTCCCAATTTGAGACCAAATGACTCAAAGTGTCTAGTCTTGTACTATGACACATTTGATACCAAGATTGGATACTTCTTGAGAGACAAATATACAAACATTATAGGACGCCTATGTCACTACAATTAATATTAGGATAAATATGTGGGCATCTAGCAAGAATATCAAAAGGGTAGAAGTAAAGATACAATTGCTTGATAGAGGAGATTCTAAAAAGCTCCTTTCTACTATAGATAAGTTGGATAAGCTAATGATAACTATGAAAGACCTATCTTATAGAGTGACAAGAAGTGAGAAAGGTCTACCCTTTGGTAATACTATTGTTCCACATTTGAATGAAGTCCATATAAGTTTCATAATAGACCTTACAACATAGATTGGTCAAAGAGGCCACTATAAGCTAATAGGTAGATGATACAAGGGAAAAGAAATCCTATACAGTTTCATAGAGATCTCCCTAATCCACTAAGAAAAGAACACACAAATTTATAGGAGGATATGTTGTGGTGTGAATTTTTTACTTACCACATGACCCAAGAAAGCATGTAGTTTCACTTGTGATGGTGGATGAGGATGAAATACCTAACCAAGGTGGTGACATTGAACACTATAATGATAACAAGATTAATAAATTGGATACATTTAGTTTGGGTTCAAGAGATGATGAGCACAAGGATATAACTCAAGAAGACCATGAAGAAACCTTCCATTGTGATTATGATAATAGCTTTAGCTTCTATGAGTTATTGGTTCATACTTTTCAACACCTTAGGGAACTCATGTGGTAGCAATACAAAAGGGGTCAACCATCATGTGGGGACATCAATGCCCTAATAGACATTATGGTTATGCAAGTGCAAAATGGTTGCCAATTGAGAAATAAAAAAGTGCAACCCAAATAAAATGTGTGCAACACTATCAAGCCTAGTATGAATGTCGTGCAAGTAGAAAATATCAAACAAAACTCAAATAAAGAAGGCAAGGTTGATGGTGCTACAATAGGAGATATTGAGAGAAGAAATGTTCATGCTAAAGAGCTAGTAGCATGGAGAAGATGTATCCATAAGGCAAAAGAGGCCATTGTGCCTACAAACAATACTAAAATTCCAAATGTGGGTGACCAAGATGCTACACCTAAATAATCTCAATGTGTGTTGCATAAGGAGCATGGTGAGGTAGAGGTCAAAGTTGACAACACCAAAGGTAAGGATTTCTCTACTCATAGCCAAATCATTCTAGTTATCCTTACTGTAGATGTTTTTACTATACTAAAGTTACCCTGTTTACCTAATTATAAACCAATTGATATGGCTCAAGTCTTGCGTCAAGTTGTAAGACCCACAAGCATTGTACCTTTCTCTTCATCTTGTTTGGTGTATCAGAGTTGTACAATATTTTGATGTGATATTTTGTATTGTAGATTGGTAATCACTTTGTGATACCAATGTTCTATTCTAGATGCTCATTGTATGTTATTTGGATTTATGATACTTTTATATGTGTATATGTGTGTTTATATTTATTGGCATTTTAGCTTCACTATTTTGATTTAAATAATATGTTGCGTAGGTAGATATAGTTCCTTCAATATTAATATTTTCAAATGATTAACTATACCTTGATCATATTTCTAGATTGGATGATTTAAATGAAATATGCCTATTAAATGTTTATTATTAAATTGTGTAATTTTACCATTCACTTTGGCTATTGTTGCATATTGGATAGATGTGTGTCACATTTGATTGATTGTGTAAAAATTATAGGGTATTGACCAATGGTTGGTATGTGGAGAATGTTGACATGGATTTCACTTAGCCACCTCACCTTAGTTTTTTCTATGATGTCAAAACCTATGAAAAACTTGTCCAAATCAATTACAATTCTAGACTCCCATGTGTTAAACTTGTTTTTGATTAGATAAACAGAAAAAAGGGTGTCAATCCCAAAACAAAACAACCAATAAAGGTGCACCAAAAAACTAAAATAGTTTAGACCAAACCATCAAAGTTTTTCAACATAACATAAAGATGAAAGAAACAGGACACCATAGAAATAGCAGACCGATAGCAGAAAGACCTAAGCCTCCAAAGGCTAAGCAAACATCTTGTCCCAATCATCTACAAGAAACTAGAGCACATCCTTGTAATCCTTCAGCTTTTTGGCCTTCTTCTCATGACCCATAGGCTCCACCTTTTGGAGTGCCACTAGAGTGGTGGTGGACCTATGCATCACTCTAGCCAAAAACTTAGCTAGAGTGCCAAACTTCTACTCCAAAATAGTGAGCCTAGCTAAAAGTGTTTCTATATCCTTGTCCTTCCTCTTCTTATCACCTTTTTTCTTCTTGCCAGTACCTTTTTCCCTTTTCTCTAAGCTGACAGAGTCTGAACCCTACACATTAAAATCAGGGAAATTGCTGGGACCCTCTTCTTTGGCCTCCTACTTCTCGCTATTGTTATTAACCGGGATATCACCCCCCAACTATTTCGTTTCCACCACCACAATATCCTCCTTGATGTTGCCCTCTGATCATGTACCCTACAGCTCTGCAGAACCCCTTTTGTTATTACCTTCAGAAGCTTCTTCTCTCTGCATCTCCATAGAATCCTCTTTGTCCTTAACCTTTGGTTTCTCTTCCTCTTGAAGTTCCTCAAATTCCACTTCCACCTTCGAGACAGCTTTCCCCTTAGGAGTGAAGGCAGGTTTGGTCGCAAGCCTCGACGACCTCCTAGCCATCGGCATCCAAGTTTTGCTATTAGTGGAAGTGTAATCCTCATCACCAACATTATCCAAGTCCCCACTTCCCTCTTCAGTACTAACCTCCTCGACCACCAGAGTAACCTTAGGGGCCTTAGTCCCATTGTTAGTGCCATACTCTTTTTCCAGGGTACTCAGCTTCTCCTTCATTAGCTGGGAAGGGCTGCCTTGGAGGATTTTTGTTTTAGCAGGGGTCGTCACCGGAGACTTGAGGGTTAGATTTTCTATAGTGGGTTCTAGGCTTATGGACATAGAGGGCTTTTTCTTGCCACTTTAATGGAGGTGGCATAGGATTCGGGGGTGATTTCAGTAATGATGACTAGATAATCCGTTCCCTAGACAGGATTAGGCTCCATCCTAATGGGAGTGAGGGCTTTAGGAGGGTAGGGGCAAGATGGAACTTGTAGAGTCTCAAGATAAGCCCCTAGTGGAGTGGAACCTCAGGCTTACTAGCATCTAAGGCATGTTGTTCTTTAGCAGCAACAATGGAAGTCTCCAAAGATGAGATGAGATAGAAAGGGAAGCTAATAAGCTTGTTGCACCTAAAATGATTTATCAGTGCAAAGTGGTAATGAAAAAACCTCCTAAATCTTCCCTCTAAAGTAAAGTACTTCATTATCATGTAACATACCTCATCCCAGGGAGGAGGTAGGAGTTGTCTATCGAAACCCCCTTACAGGTTGTTCAGAACCTCGCCTTTTTTGAGAAACTGCTTCATTCCTTCAGGATTAGACACCTTGCTCTTCCTGGGGTGCTTAATTCCATCCGTAGGCATCCCAGTAGCCATCCCAATCACCTCCTCAGATATGTCAAAACTTGCATTTCCCACCTTAACCTTTCTGCCATCGTAGGAGCGCAGAAACTGAATAGAAAGGTTTTTGCCATGGCCCTGCAGACATTCTAGGTACAAGGCAACTCCTCCCTCTTGGCAGATGTGCCAGAGTGTCTCATTCTTTTTAAATTCCTTACAGGTCTTAGGCTCTATGCGTGACCTATCTCCCCCCATTTTACAACAGTGAAACACAATCGGGAACACAAAGCAAGCAACAAAAAGAGCAATCGCAAAGAAGTTTGAAAATACCTCTTTGACATCCAAGTCCCCAACTTTTCTGTTTAAATTGATAGTAATGATACTTGCAGCCTTGCCCACGCTAGAGGTGGCATACTTGCTAATTATCAGCATGTGAGAACAATTAATTCCTTTCTTATCATAATTAAAGAGCCAAGAATTATCATCATAAATTCTCATGTTAAGCATCTTTGAGATATTGAGATGGGTCAACACATGCCTAGGCATGTGAGAAATTCCCTTGGGCCTGTTGACTTTTTCCCAGACTGGATGCTTATTCCCAGATTTCCCTACAAGGTAGCCATCAGTGATCAACAGGATCTCTGGGCCAGGGGGCCAACAGTGTAGGAGATAGACTCTACATTTTATCTCCTCTTCTTCTTTAGGCTCTGCAAGACCTAGGGGGGTATTCCCTATTCAACATCCATGAGGATATGCATACAAGGCTGGGATGCTGACAGAAAGCAGATGGTCCTCTTGTAAGTAGACCAAAACTGAAAGGTAAGGGCAAAGGGGCTAGCTTTGGGCCTATTTGCAATTGTAGACAGAGGACTGAGGTTCCTAAAACTAACTCTAATATCCTAATGTTGGTTTTAGATTTTGCTTTGGAGTTTAAGTGTGGATGCAAAGCTGGATATGGTTATAACACAAAACAAAGCATGATTGGTGCCTATCCAGGGCCTGGAGTCAGTAGACATACACCTGTGAATGATCAGCATGAACAGCTAAAACTGGATTTCAAGGGGACATATGTGTGATACCTACCTAACAGGCATCTCCCAATACAAAGTGTTAGGTTATCTCTACTTATGGTATCCCTACTGCAGTATATCCCTCCCAATGTTCAACCTGAAAACAGTTTAATCTACCCCTTGAGTAGAAGTTAAAAGATCAGACAGTCAACATAGGAATTCTATGCTCTAGAATCTAAACATTACTAAACATCCAGATTCAGAAGAAGAATACATGCAATACTGGAGATAGAATTAACACAACACATGCCAAACAGCATTTCTCATATAAGTTTAATCATGAAATCAGTGGGTTCATGCCAAAAACAAACAACAAGAGATACATAAACTCACAGGTAAGCTGCACAGAGCAACCAGATCAGCTTGTTATGCATTACAGAGCCAAAATCCTCAACTTTCAACAACCTCAAATGAACAACACAACCTGCTTATAACAGCCAGGTAGGTGCTCAGCAATTAATTACATTGTTGACCAAAATTTCGCCAGATACACAGTATCATGAAAATGGCGCTCAAACACAACCGGATTGGCGCCCAAACTTGAATGCAGCAGGTAGGGGAGGAGACAGGAAGACTTCTCGAGCCCTGCGCTCCTGCCCGCTGATTGACACCTCCAGTCGGGTACAAGATCGACCCACGCCATCGCCCATACCTCTGCAACAATCGCCATTAATGGCGCACCAACCCGCGGCCTTGGGAAAATCATCAAACAGACTATCGCAAGCATTTCCCGCCGAGATTCATCATCATGATATTTGAAAATGCAGGATAACAATATCCCACATGCACCCCGCGATGACCTCAATAACACTTTATATACTAGGTCATGAGCATATATCATGTCGGTGCTTTTGCTCCTGACGACATTAGTATATAACCTCATCATCATCATCCCCCAGCAGCATGATATCCTGTTGTTCGAAATATCACCCTGACGTCATCATGATATTTGAAATATAACCTTCATGATAATCGGCACAACCTGATCCTTCGGAGGAACATCCTCTTGCTGAGCTTATAACAAAAGTCTGGCCGATGAACATCCTGATGATGTCATCATCATATCCTGCTGACGTCATCATCATATCTGCCTACGGCGCACCTCCTCATATCCGGATGACGTCATCATCATATTTACATCATCATGATATTCGGAAGACAACCGGATATTTGGAAATATCCTCCTGATGTTCAAATATCAGGTTGCACTGTAGCTCCTCTATAAGATCGGGGCGATAACTGAATATGATGATGCTGCTTGAAAAGATCACCCTCAATAGATAACACGCGAAACCAGCAGGCGGATATCTCCTTGATATCAACATCATCATGATGTTCGAACAAACATATATCCGGGTGATATGAAAATATCACCCCCCCCCCTTCGCGAATATCATGATGCAGATAGGCAGAAAGAAAAATATCACCCTGATATACGGATGACGTCAGCATCATCAGGATGAGAAACAAAGAATAGGAAGTGATACAACATCATCAGGATGATATTGACTAAGATCATCCTGACGTTCCAAAATATGATGACCCTAGTGAATATCGGGTCGCAATTACAACTCTTCAACAACATCATCAGGATGATGTTAACCAAGATCACCCGATGATAAAAATATCACCCCGGCGAAATACCATGAAGGCAGAAAATATGATGACCTCCACAAGCAGCAGGATGATAACTGGAAATATGATGATGATGAACACGACCCTTAGGAAAAAACAAGTTAGGTCGAGCAATTCAAAGAATAAGCAACATCATCATCATGCTCGCGCAAGGTGATAAATGGAAGATCACCGGAGACTTTGAAACATCACCCTCGCAAGCAGATGAGGGCGCACTGTAGCTCGGCAGCATCATCATGATAAAAACCAAACATCACCCGATGACTGAATATGATGATGACGATGAAAAACCCAGTCGACGAAGAACATGATGATGCAGACCATCGAAGACAAGATGATGATGATGACCTCCTCCTCAGGAAAACATGATGCTGCAGTTGAAAAATGCTGAGGAGGTCCAACACTTAGAAAAAATGGGCAAGAAGATAAAGGCTTCAAATGAAGAAACCTCCTGATCATGACAAATCAACCCCTGGTCAAAATGAGTGTCAACAGTGGCTCCGAATGGGGACGTGCAGGTGAAAACCTGCAGCGAGAACCAGATCTCCGGGCAGACCTGACAAAAAGCCAAAAAACGCGAGCTGTACAAGGCATTTACACTACATACATATTTTACAAATGTGCACAGCAACCAGTCATTATGCAAAATAGAACTTAAGGAATTGGCCATGCACAGGCAATTCCAGAATTTCACCATCTAGGGCCTGGAGGAAATAAGAATCCTCCCCATGAGTATTGCAAACCTGATATGGGCCCATCCATAAGGGTTGAAACTTACCATGTTTACCCTTTTCCTGATCTTTAGCATTCCAAATGAGCACCAGATCATTTACTTGAAACTTCCTTTTTGTAGCTCTCCTGTCAAACTGATATTTCACCCCTTGTTGTCTTTTGAGATTGATCTGGTGGGCTCTCCTCCTGTCTTCATCCAATGCAACCAGCTAATTCACCCTTTCTGTCATGGGATCTTCAATGTCCTCATCATTTTCCTGGATGAACCTGTAAACTGGTAGGAGATTGTTTATGGGCAGTCTAGCTGATGCACCATATACTAGCTCAAAAGGTGACTTCCCAATAGCCCTTTTCACAGTCACTCTGTCAGCCCATACTGCTAAATTCAACTTTGAGTCCCAAGCTCTCTTGTTCTTGTCCAGTATCCTCTTGACAATTTTCATGATGCTCCTATTGCTTGATTCTGCTTGACCATTTCCTTGTGGGTGATATGGTGATGTATATGACAGGCTTATCCCATACCTGTTGCAAAAATCAACAAACTCACCTGATCTGAAGCACATAGCATTATCAGTGATTATTTTAGATGGTACTCCAAACCTGATGATGATGTTCTCTAGTATGAAATCTGTCACCACCTTACTTGTAGCTCTTTTAGTTGGAATGGCCTCAATCCATTTGGTAAAGTAGTCAGTTGCCACCAAAATCCAACTGTGTCCCCCACTTGATTTGTCTGCAATTTCCCCTATAAAATCAATTCCCCATTGCTGGAATGGAGCATCCACAGGTGCAGTTCTGAGGGGTAAAGCACCATGATATTTCAGCTTTCCTGAGAATCTCTGGCAAGGGTCACATTTTCTTACTAACCTCTGTGCATCTGAAAAGAGAGTGGGCCACCAATATCCTGCCCTGAGAATTTTATGAGCTGTTGTTTGGGCAGTATAATGGCCACCACATAATCCTTTATGCATGTCAATCAAAATATTGTTAGCCATGTTCTTATCCACACATCTCAGCAGCACACCATCAGGATTTTTCCAGTACAGCTCACCTTGAACAATGACATACCTGATTGCATGTAGCTTCAGAGTCCTCTTTTGATTGTCACTGAAATGGGAAGGACAATTCAGATTTTGCAAATAATAGACAATATCCTTGTACCACTCAGATCCTGATACACTTACATTCTCATCTTGGACTGCATTAACTTGGCATGCTTCCAAGTTTGACTGTGCCATCATCTTGGCTAATCCTTGTCCCCTTATCAACTTAGTAACTTGTATGTCTATGTTGAATTCCTGCAGTTTGTTTATCCATCTGCACCTTCTTCCAGTCACCTCCTACTGAGTGAATATGTCTTTGACTGCAGCATGAGGTACATATGCAATTATATGTGACCCTACCAAGTATGGTCTGAAACTTTTGATGGCTCTAACTAGTGCATATGCCTGCTTCTCCATAATGTCATATTTCAACTCAGAGGCCTGCAGGGACATACTGAAGAAAGCAATGGGCTGTTCAAAACCATCTTCATTTTTCTGTAACAAACATGCAGCTACAGTATGAAAGGAAGCAAATGAGAACACCTGGAATGGCCTAGAAAAATCAGGAGATTTAAGAACAGGGGCCATTTTTATTGCCTCTTTGATATTCTGAAATGATTCTGTTGCTTCCCTTTCCCAGTTGACAGTTGCATCCTTCTTCATCATCTTGGAAATGTTCCTTGTGATCTCTGCAAAGTTGGGAACAAATCTTCTGACAAAGTTTACCTGTCCAAAGAAGGACTGAACTCCTTTCACAGTTTTTGGCATTTGGATCCTGTCAATGGCTGCCACTCTCTCTGGATCTATCCTGACTCCATCCTTGGAAACAATGTGTCCCAGAAGCTTTCCTTCAACTACTCCAAAGGCACACTTCTTTGGGTTTAAAGAAATACCATATTCTAGTGCTCTTATGAAGATCTGCTCCAGATGCATACAATGCTGCTCCTCTTTCTTTGAGTAGGCAGTCAGGTCATCCTGATATACTGCCAGGATTGAATCAATCAGCCCTGCAAAAGCAACATCCATTGCTCTTTGAAATGTAGCACCTGCATTTGTTAGTCCAAATGGCATTCTAACATACACATACGTTCCCCATGGAGTGGTAAAGGCAGTCTTATATTGTTCTGATTCCTTTACCTTTACCTGATTATATCCTGAAAATCCATCCATCATGGATAGGAGTTCACAACCAGTCACTTTCTGCAACATAGCCTCCATATTAGGCAGTGGATAGTTATCCTTCAAAGAGGATACATTCAAGTTCCTGAAATCAACACACAACCTAATATCACCATTCTTTTTCCTGACTGGGACAAGGTTAGACACCCAAGTTGAATGTCTGATGGGCACAATTATTCCAGCATCCCTGAGCCTTTTGAGTTCTTCCTGCATCTTGGGAGCTAAGGTAGGATTTATAGGCCTTTGCCTCTGTCTAAATGGCTTAGCTTCAGGCTTCAGTGGGATCTCATGCTGGAATAAGTCTTCTCTATAAGCTTTTAGGTCCTCATATGACCAAGCAAAAACATGTTTATACCTTTTTAGCAATGCAATCAGCATACTTCTTATGTGTGGTTTGAGTTGTTTGCCAATATATACCTTCTGAGGGGCCTGAGATGTCCCCAAATTTATTTCTTCTAAATCCTCCTTATTTGTGGGGGATGTCCTTGTGACCATTTTGTCTCTACTGTCAAAGGCTCTTTCCAAAGCCACTAACCCTCTAGGGATCTTGTTAGTCTTCAACTGGATGATCTCTTTTCCCACAAGGGTCTCTTTTCCATTTACAGTCTCTACAAAAGCTTGGAAATCAATCTGTTGATTCTCATACTCATCTATGCAGTGCAAAAATTTCAGCAAATCCCTATCATCATTAAAAACTTGCCAACTGCATATGTTTTCTGGTATGGCAGGCCTAATTTTAACTTCCATATCTGTGACACCTGACAGAGTGATGTCATCTGGCCTTATTGCAATATTAGCTAAGAAATCAGCCATAACATTTTTTGACCTTTCTACCCAGCCAATTGAAAATGCATCAAATAACTCAATAGTATCCCAAACAGCATGCTTGTATTGTTTCAGTCTTTTATTCTTTGTAGCATACTTATTTCTGATTTGGGATACAATCAGCTCAGAGTCTCCAAATACTCTTAACATCTTAATTCCATGTTTGAGAGCAATATTCAGGCCTAAAAGTAAAGCCTCATATTCTGCAATATTATTTGTGCAATCAAACCTCAGCAAGAAAGAGGATTTGAGGAGCTTACCAGTTGGAGACAGGAAAACAACTCCAGCTCCAGAGCCTTCTTTTGCACAAGCTCCATCAAAAAACATGGTCCATAACCCTTGCTGATCCAGCTCTCCAACACAGGCATTTTTCTTTTTGTCTTCTGCATCATCTGAGACAACCTTGAAGTTATCACAGTCAGTGTCTACAAAGCACACCTGTTCATTTGCTTCTTGGTCTTCCACTGTCTCTGATGATCTTTGCTCTCTAATTAGCTTGACATCCCTGCCATTCATTGGAATCATGGCATATGATAGGTCCAGCTGCATACTTCTACCAATTAGTGCTGCCCATCTTCTTGACAGCAGCATACCATACTGTGGCTTGATGTCAACCACTGTTATATTCATTTTGTATCTTTTTTCAGGAAATGCTGCCAGTTTGAAATCCACATCCTTCATGATTCCAATAACTGGTACCTCTTTGGCATCCATAGCATAACATTTCCCACATGCCTTGTCAATCTTTAATCCAGTTTGTTGCATGATAGCCAAAGGCATGACATTTGTAGATGCTCCAGAGTCAAGCATACAATTTCTAATTATTTTACCATTTATAACCAGGGAAACATAAAATGGTTCCACCTGTGAAGGACACTTTGTCATGGTCATTCCTAAATATACTTCAGGAGTCTCATCTTCTTCATTACACATGACCTGTTTCTCACCCTGGGTCTGATCATTTTGCTTAGCTTGAAAAGGTACCCCTGAGATTAGGGATATTGTCCTATTCTTGATCTCTTCCACTTTCATGAGTTCCATAAGTGGAACAGAGACCTTTACCTGAGAGAGGATCTGGGCTATATCAAATGGAGCATAGTTTTGTACAACAGTTGTAGCTTGCTCCACAATCTTGCTTTTATCCTGAGCTGATTTAGTTTTCATTTTCATAGTTCCCTGATCATCATTCCTGTCTTGGGAACCTCTTCTTTGATCTTCAGCCTGAGGGGTTTTGTTTTCTGGTCCTTGAGATTCAGGACCTGCTCTGTATCTAAAGTTCTGCTTATTATTTACCCACTGCCTTTTTTGTGGTTCAGTTCCTTTATGACCATGCATCTGCTGACCTGCAGAAATATCTCCTGGCTGATGTGGGCTGCCAACCTGATTTTTACCTCTGAGATTGTAGTTGCTCTTGACCTGAGCAACTGCTGCAGCTGTGAAGGCTCTAATCTCCTCATCAGAAGGTCATTGTAGGTTACTCAGAAAATTGTGTGAGTTCTGAGCATACACATAATTATCTTCATGATCTTCATCATATGGGGACTGTTGGCATGCCTGAACCTGATCATCTGTCTTCTCATCAGCATCATAAAGAGTATATCCGTTGCCTATAGACATCATGTTAACATCATCATCCTGCACATGATGTGGCTCATTGCACTCATTACAAGATGTAGCATTATCATACAAAGATTGGGCAATCATGCACTGTGACTGTGAATGTGGCATCTGACAGATTATACACCACGGAGCATCATCAGCAATATTTATAGTTTTCTTTAGGGGATCAGGAGTTTCCTTGGCATGTTGAGCCCTCTGATTTGTGTTGTTATGTGAAAACACAGGCTTACCATCATGCCAATTGGTGTTATAAGGCATATCATGTAATGATGGCCTCTTTTCCTGCCTTTGATAGACTTGCCTATCAGGACCCATCCCTTTTTCACTTCTAGCTAATCTATAGCTTAGGTCCTTAACAACATTTGCTAGTTTGTCTATCTTATCTTCAGGAGCAGATGTACTACCTTGAGTGTTCTGAGGCTTGTTTGGATTTTGCAGAATTTTTACATCATCCCTTCTATTTGTCTTGCCTGATGCTTTCCTATTGTTTTCAATATTTACTGCAATCCTGAAAGCATCCCTGAGAGTGGCAGGACCTTTATCTCTCAGTCCATATGCAGTCTTTGCATCAAAGGCATTGATGTACAAAATTATGCACATTGGTTCATTTGGCCTCATATGACGTGGCAATTTGTTCAACACTTTAGTAAATCTTGCATTAAAGTCTGCAACCTGCTCATTTGACCCTTTGGTGATGCTGGTGAACTCATTTACAAAGAAGCTAGGGTCAGTTTTATCACCATATTGCTCCTTGAATATCCTCTTAAAATCATCCCATGATGAAATACTCCGGTCAGGGAGATTCCTGTACCATTCTCTTGCCTCATCTATTAAGGATTGTATGAATGACTTCATGAAAACATCCTCATGCTCAACCTCAAAATTATCCATGACATTTTGGAAGGCCTTTAGATGATCTTCTCCTGACACTGTATTGTTTCCTGAAAACTTAGGCACTTGCAGCCTCAGATGCTTATCAATAGGGTTAGGATACCCAGGAATACCATCAAACACCAGCTGTCTGAATCTGTCCAACTGCATGGGCTGTCTGTTTGGCTGATTAACATTAACATTTCTATTTGCATTTTGGTTTCCTGCATTGTTCAGTGGTATCCTAGCATCATTCATATTTTGTCTGTCATCATGATGCTGATGATGCACTTCATATCTTTGCTGATGTCTTTGCATATTTGCATTTTCTAGGGTAGGAACTGAATTATTTTGGGCAGTTCTCAAGGCTTGCACTTTCTGCTGTATATCATCTCTGATTTTCATGGCTTGTAAGTATTCTAGTTCTGCTCTTAGGCTTTTGATTTCTTCAGCCAATTGCTCATCCTTAGGTCTGGAGGTAGATGGTCTCGTACCATTTTGGTCATCATCTTCATCATCCCTTAGGGACTCTGCCTCTTCAAACCTCTCACTTGGGTCTAGAAAAGGGCGTTCTTGGAACACCTCTGACCTCATTCTCATACTACCACCCTGTTGCCTCTCATATGCACCTTGGATATCAGCTTCTGCACTTGAAAAATAAGGAGCATGCTGTCCTGATGGCCTAGGGTTATCTTGTACCTCATCACTTTTTCTGGGGGAGCTCATTACATGATATGCCTTATAACACCAATTGGCATGATGGTAAGCCTGTAGCTCGGCAGCATCATCATGATAAAAACCAAACATCACCCGATGACTGAATATGATGATGACGATGAAAAACCCAGTCGACGAAGAACATGATGATGCAGACCATCGAAGACAAGATGATGATGATGACCTCCTCAGGAAAACATGATGCTGTAGTTGAAAAATGCTGAGGAGGTCCAACACTTAGAAAAAATGGGCAAGAAGATAAAGGCTTCAAATGAAGAAACCTCCTGATCATGACAAATCAACCCCTGGTCAAAATGAGTGTCAACAGGGCCTCCATCTCAACAAGTAATAAACACAACCATTGATGAAATGATAGGTCCAAGTACTATCTAGTTGGCATACTGCCTTCATGGCCTCCGATCATATGAACCTAGAGTCCAACTGGTAGAAGATACTAGACCTCCGCTAGCCGCCCGATCCCCTCTTAAGTCTATGTTTTATCATCACGTGGGACCAGGGGTTGGGCTTAGTTCCTTCCCAATAAGGATTTGGATCTGATGCAAAAGATTATTTTCTAATCTCTAGCAATGCCAAGTGTCCAGACTTTGACCCAATTTAGCCAGCCCATTTGCCACTTTATTGCCTTCTTAGTACACATGTCTGATCACCTTCTGATTGAATCTAGATAGTAAGCAAATGATATCTTCCATTAATCTCTTCATTTTCCATCCACTGGTTGACCTCCCAAGGGCTGCATCAATCACAATTTAAGAGTCTCCTTCGACTTGAAATTTATCAATTCCTAAGGAGTGGGCAATTTTAAGACCTTTTAGAAGTGCCATACCCTCAACAACATTATTAGATTGTAAATCAATGCCCCCCGCATAAGTAGCTATGAAGGCTCCATGACAATCTCTGAAGATCTCTCCACTACTAGCTAGGCCAATATTCTTTTTTTTCTGTACCGTCAAAGTTAAGTTTGATCCAGCTGATCGGGGGGCGGGGTTTCCAGTGGGTGTTAAGTCTGATCATCCTTTTAGAGTTGTTAACCTTGCTCATATCCTCCTTCAACTACCAATTCTTGGCAATCTAGATTTCTACCAGTGAAGGGGTCTTTTCGGCCACTTGCAGAGTACAGAAAGAAGTGTTCTCTGCAACCGCTTTGCAAAAGGAGAAGAAAACATCATTAGCAGGTCTAGCTTTTTCTTTGAAGATGCAATTATTCATTTCTTTCCACACACTCCACCCAAGGTGAGGGGGGATCTATCTCTAGAGTTCCCTTATCCTGGGGTGAGAGAAGGGGGAAATCTAACTATGGGCAAATTTCCTTAGATTTTCCTGGAAAACCCACTCCAAGTTAAGAAACTGAAGAGTTTTCTCCCAAATTTGTTTGGAGAACTCGCAATGAAGGAGTAGGTGTTGCATGGTCTCTTACTCTTTAAAACATAGAACACATCTATTAACTAATTGGAATCCCTTCTTGTTGAGGTTATCAATGGACAAAACTTTATTGTGTGTCGTTGCCCACTAGAACTCATTTGTTATGGACAATTTGTTATTCCAGACTTTAATCTAGAACTCATTCGGCTAGCCACTATTAGTCAATAGATGGTAAGCTGACTTAACCAAGAACTTAACTTTTTGGTCCTATCCCCATAACATCTCATCTTCCCTTTGAAAAACTAGAATTCTGTGTTTTTCTAGCTCAAGTTGTAGAATCTGACACTCAAGCTTCTCAGGTTGGTTGTTACAACAGTCTAATAACTTCTTCCACCTTCTTTGACTATGTGAATGGCTAGTTATATAGTTGCTCACCTTGTTACCAAAAAAACTAACCACTCTTTCCTTAATATTATTGTTTCCTATCAATAGGGGATTGTCCCTTAGCTAATTATCCTCACAAACCTTGATTTTATCTCCTCTCCCTAGTTTCCATTTGATGCCTTGTGAGAGAGAGTTCCTGGTTTTGGTCATTTTCACCAAGTTTTCTTCAATCAGTCTAGCCTTCTCAACAACAACCTCTAAGGTCTTCAACTCAAGCACCTTAACACCACCACTGGTACGTGCATTTAAACCTCTAACAAAATGCTACACCAACAACCCCTCATCCTCCACTAAGCTCACATACTATTTCAATTTAAAGGACTAATTCTCATATTGATGTGCAGTCATGCCCAAGTTCTTAAGCTCATGAAACTCATTTTGCACAACACTACCTAAAGTGACTAGAAAAGTAACATGAAAAAAATCTCTCTAGAAAGGTCTCCCATGAGACTATCACAATATCAAGGCAATGTTTTTGCTCCTCCTAGCACCACTAGGTGGAAGAAAACTCACACAAATGCATGATAGCACACCTAGCCTTGGTATTACACAATCTTGCTATCTTTGGAAGTATAACCTCATCATTAGGTTTTGCTCACCTCAATAAGGGATCAATCTAGATTTTAAAAGATTCTTGATCAAGGTTATCCAAACCACCCCAATGAGTGAGATAGCTCCTAGGAGGAATCATCTTATACAAGAAAAACACACAAGTCAACACAACATCAAAAGAAACACATCATGACATCAGCACAAATAAATCCAAACACACCACACACACAAAACACCATGAACCATAAATAACCTAGAGCTCCGAATGCTACAACATGGGCTCTAATAGTAGATGTAATGCCCTAAAGGTTGTCATTGAGAGAAAGCTCCTGGTTTTGTGTTAAACTTGTTAAGGTGTCTTCTTAGGTGTATTTAATTATCACTTGTACATCTATGCTTATTCTTGATATGTGTGAAAATGATTTAATAGTTCCTTGAAATTATAAGTTTATGCTATCTATTGCTAGTTTGAGAATTATTTAATTGGGGAAAGGAATTATATTAATTGTTATGTGCTTGGGAAATTAGATTTAATTTATATTTGTTAGAAATATCTAATTTTATATTATTAGATCTTAAGTAAATTTGCTTTGGGGGAAAGAAAGAAAAAGGTTAAGTTAAATTCTAATTAGAGATATATAAGGGAAAAGGGCTTGTTTTCAATTCATTATGCATTTGTGGAAATAAAGTGAAAAATAGAATAGAAAACATATTTCAAACCCTCCTTTGAAGAAAAATTGATTTTGGATTGCTTGGAGATTGATTTAAGTTGCTTGAATTGGTTTTCTAATTGAAAGAGAATCATTTGGAAGTGACAATTGGATTCATTGAGGTAATTTGTATCTTGTTTGAATTTAAATTTGAATTTTTATTTCAAAATTTTAGTTGTAGGAAATTTGTTTTCAAAAATTAATTTTTCTACCAAAACTATGGCAAAATTTTCTAAAATTATAAAATGATGTGAAAAGTGTGTTGTTGTATAGGATTACAATAAGAGGGCATTTTTAAAAAATCAGTTTTGGCAATTTTGGTTTTTGTGAAAATACATCAATTTTCCTATTTTACCTAACCAAATTCCTTCAAAAAAATTATGCGTTTTGAAAAGTGTGATATTGAGCTAATTTGGGACAAGAGGGTATTTTTAGAAATTTGAATTTTTGCATTTTTCAAAAATGGGAAAATTGGGGAAGAATTTGGGAAGGATGCTTCAAGATTTATCAATGGCAAACCCTATATATTTTAGAAAATATTTTATTTTATTTTATTGAAATTTGAAAATTTTGAAAAGTTTATGTTATGTGGAATAGTGAATTATCCCATGGATTTTATTTTGCATGTGCATTAGGAAGCATTTTTTCTAGGAAAACCACTCCTTTCCTATTCTCAAGTTCCTCAAAGTAAGAAAGACATGCTAAAGAATTGTCCTCATTAGCTTTGGTTGAGAAATATACACAGGTAAGAGAGGCATGTTGAAGAAGTGTACCCATTACCCTAGGTAAGAGAGGCATGCTGAAGAAGTGCCTCCATTACCTTTTGAAAATAATACATGGGGTGAATGCTTACTTGAGGCCTTTGTGTCTTATCTTTCTTTCTAGCTTAGTTATGGAGAACCAAGGGGAAGTCCACTCTAGTGTCCTAGCTACCCTCCTCTTGTCCTTGTTGGTTGGATCAAGATTATCCAATCTTATGTTGAGATAAACCATGTGGTATCATGTGTGTGTGAATCAATCTTAGGTGACTCTCACATGAGTGTTGGTGCCTTTAAGACTCTTGTATTTGTGTGATTATGGCCTTGTTAGAAGTGTATCCATGATCTTCTATGTAACACATGGGTTATCTAGAGTGATGTAGACATCTATTGTACTTGATGATGGAAATATGGTTGGGAGACAGGTAACATTCCCCATTGGTCTAGTCATGAATATCTCTCAAGAGTTAGATGATTTCCTTGTGCATTATTTACATTGTGATCATTTTTTAGTTCATAGTTATTAGAGAACCTTGGAGGTGGCTTATTATGGTTTTAATATTATTCTTTGTATAATTAATTTATTAGAGTGTGATCTTTCCATGTTTGGGAAGTAGCCTCCATTATGTTATTATATTCTATCATCATTTGGTTGGAAATCGATCCTTGTTTTGGAAGGCTTTTAACATGTTGTGGCATTATCTTATTTGATGGAAATGACTAATTCATGATGTTGGAGTCCTTATTTCTATATTATATGATTATTCTATGCTATGTTTATGAGTTGGGTTGTATTTTTTCTACATAATGGATGCAATCTCCATCTTTGTATTTGGTTATCTCAACATTGTTTTTGAATGAACATGGATTCTGTATGGCATTTATCATGTGTTTCTTGTATGTTAGAATGATTTGGAAATGCATCTTATCTATTTATGAATGGTTCTATTGTTATTTTACTTTTGAGATGGATAGTAATTTGTTTTAATGTTCTTGATTATGTTAAGCTAGGAAAAGGGTCCCAGACCCATACAAAATGTAGATCAGATATAAAGATCAGCACATCACAGACCCTCCCTGATAATAACCCATAAGGGCTAGGAAGCCATCAAAGAGAAATTAGATAATCAGTCCCTTAACCACATCTAAATCCCCCCCACCAAAAAAAAAGTTTGAAGCAAAATCCCTGATAATAACCCTAGGAGGGCCAGGGATACATGACCAAAAACCATAATTGGAATTATATGAGATAGTAGCATAATAATAGTAAATCTTGATAATAACCTTACAGGCCAGGATATTATTCATCAGTATAAAACAATCTAAAACAACAAGAGAACAACATAAATTATGAAACAAATAAAAGAACTATAACTTAGGAATGTTCCAGTCATTCTTCATCTTCTTTAGCACCTCCTCCCAAAAAGTGTGGTCCCTGTCAGTCTTTTGTCTCTTTTATTTTTCATGTTCTTTGTCCTGCATCTGTTTCCTTTTTTCCAGCTATCTTTTGATCTTTTTAACTTCATTAGCAATATTATTCAATATGTTGTTAGTGAAATTTGCAAGATCCTTCATACCTTTTTGCAATTTCTCAATCTTGATTTGAAACATATTGCACATATCGAACATATTGCTCCAACTTTCTTGGCAAGTTGAGTAGTTTAATGTTATTGGATCCATTTTAGATGTTTTTTCATTGTGAGGTTTCATGATTGATCCTCTCTTTTTTATTGTTGGTCATTGTTAATGTTTCTTGGCTTGTTGGCCATTTATCATCATTGGTTGTTCTTGTCATGTAGAGAAGGGTGTGTCCTTTTTTTCCACCTCTCTTATTCCTTGGTGCTTACACTTGGCTTCCTTGTTGATATCTTTCCTTGATGAAGTGCACTTTTAATTGACACATGTTTTTGAGATCTTTTGTGGCCTTCTGGATCTTAATTTACCTTTCAGAGGTTTATAGGAAGTCTTAGAGTGGATTTACTAGTTAGAGGAACCTTGTGAAAGCTTTCATTAGTCCTAAGTTAGTGTTCTAGAAAATTTTCCCTTTCAGTTTTTCTAGTCCTTAGCACCTAGAAATGACCTTAGCACCTAGGAAGGAAACTAGAACCTAGACTAGATACTAGCACCTAGACTAGAAAATAGAAAGCACTAGAGTCCCAATTTGGTGATAGAGTCCCATTTTTGTGCTATAGTTCTTGAGACTTTAGACAATGAGCACTTACTAACATTTTAGAAAAAAATTTCTATATGAAATATGTTCCCCTCAGTCTCTTGAACTTTCTTGTCTAGATGTGAAATATTTTATAAGTTATGATCTCTTTTGTGTTGGGAAGAATGCCTCACATGTTGTTGGCTAGTGGTTGTATCTTTTGGTTGAGGTTGTGATCCTCCTAGTGGATCCTGCTCTTGTGTAGGTTGTCCCATGGGTTTAGAGGTTGTACTATGTCATTATGGAATGAATTTGAGGTGGTTGTCACCCCATCCTATTCCATGTGGTTGTGAGAGTGTGAGCTTGTGGATTGACATCCAACCTTCATCATGGAGGAAGCTCCATCCTCCCTATGGTTATCATGGTGGCCTTGTCACATGATTAGTGAAGTCTTCTTCTTATGTATTGTTGATGTGTTTGGACCTTGCATGATCACTTTCGTTGTTTCTCATCATGTTCTAGAGTGCCATCATGGGAAATTACAACATTCTTAGTGTGTGAGTGTGCAATTGGGACATGCACATGTCACAATTAGATTGAAAAAAAATGTTCATCCTATTTGTGTTCGTTAATGTCCTAGTGTAAAATTTGGGGCATTACATCTACTATTAGAGCCCATGTTTCAGCATTGGGAACTCTAGGCTATTTATGGTTCATGGTGTTTTGTGTGTGTAGTTTGTTTGGATTTATTTGTGCTGATGTCATGATGTGTTTCTTTTGATGTTGTGCTAACTTGTGTGTTTTTCTTATATAAGATGATTCCTCCTAGGAGCTATCTCACTCATTGGGGTGATTTGGATAACCTTGATCAAAAATCTTTTAAAATCTAGAGTGATCCCTTATTGAGGTGAGCAAAACCTAATGATGAGGTTATACTTCCAAAGATAGCAAGATTGTGTAATACCAAGGCTAGGTGTGCTATCATGCATTTGTGTGAGTTTTCTTCCACCTAGTGGTGCTGGGAGGAGCAAAAACATTGCCTTGATATTGTGACAGTCTCATGGGAGACCTTTCTAGAGAGGGTTTTTTCATGATACTTTTCTAATCACTTTAGATAGTGTTGTGCAAATGAGTTTCATGAGCTTAGGAACTTGGGCATGACTGCAGATCAATATAAGAATTAGTCCTTTAATTTGAAGTAGTATGCGAGCTTAGTGGAGGATGAGGGGTTGTTGGTGTAGCATTTTGTTAGAGGCTTAAATGTACGTACCAGTGGTGGTGTTAGGTGCTTGAGTTGAAGACCTTAGAGGTTGCCATTGAGAAGGTTAGACTGATTGAAGAAAATGTGGTGAAGGTATTTGGAGGGTAGAGAGGAGTGTAGGCTTGTGCTCCTTCTCAGTTAGACACAATGGTTTGGTATTCTAATCCCCACCCAAGAGTGGTTCTTGGACATAATCCTTTCCTCCTACACCTTTGTAGTAGCCTAGATAGGGATCCAAGTGGTCCCAATGTAGGGGTTGTCATAGAGTGCATCGAGAGTAGTCTTAAGGTGGGATTATTTCATCATCTCAATAGCAGGTTGGTGGAAGTTAGGCCATATTTGGATTCTCAAGTTTTTAGTAGTTGTGTAGGCTTCATCCCACATAGTCTTATATGAGGGGATCTTGCTTTGAGTGTGGTGCAATGACCCATTTAATAAGGTATTATCCACAAGGTGTAGCATCAACTAGTGGATAGGGTGTTGCCACATTGGAGCTAATGGTAGGTGATGTGGGTAGATCCAATTGCTTTCACATCCCCATTTGCATTCATATCACCAAGAGGAGGACCTTTCTATTTCTAAGGAAGAGATGGTTGCTAAAAAGGACCTTTGAGGACTTATGCTAGGCACTACTGCTAATTTGTATAGGTTTTTCATGCTTTCTTAGTAATTTAGACAACCAAATATTACTCGTGAGGAAGTAAAACTTCATTTTTTTTCTCTTGATAGGTACTTTACATTACTTTCTTAAAATATATTTGTTTTTAAATTTCTTAGATTAGCTTTATTTTCTTTCTTAGAATAAATTTACTTTCATTGCACTTAGATCAACTACAATTTTTAATTCATTAGATTATAAGTCAAAATCAAACCATGAAATTACAAAAAAGAATAGATTAGATTACATACAAAAATTCATATATTTGCATACATTTCCCTTCATAATAATTAATTCATTTCAAAACTAAAAAAAGGAACTCAAAATTTGTTTTCATTCATTTAGCATTAATTGTATTTAAAAACTCATAGAAAATACCAAAAACATTCAAAAAAATGAAACACAAGTGATCAAACAAACCCTCAATTTCATCATGATGTCAACAAATTCAAAACTAAGCATTCAAAAAAATGATGATTAGCCCTAGATTCCATCATGAGGCATCAATTCAAGTAGAACATTCAATAAAAATTCTCCTCCTTTTGTCTAGCATTCAATGTTCTCAAGCATAAGGGAAGATTGGGTTAAATCTATCATTGATGAGATTAGGGAGATTGTACCTCAACCAATTCCCATAGTAGAAACAACTGAAGAGAAAAAATCATCTTGAGGCTCATTCAATAAGAAACTAAACAAATAAAAAAACTAAAGAACATCAATAAAGACCCATTCAACAAGTCATTCAAAACAAAGAAAGGAGGCTAGATTGTCTCCATATCGTAAATGAACAAAAAAGTCTTCAAGCTAGGATTAGAAAAAGTGACCCTTTGGGTCATATTACAATCTCAACCACCATGTAGACAACATTTATAACATCACAACTTCCATGATAACTTATTCCAAACACATACATCCACACATCACACGATCAACCAATCATGATATGCAATTTTCTAATTCCCCAAAAATAGAACAACTCCTTGGATTTGCCTACACCTGGCTAGATCCTATCATGAGAACAAGAGTGATTGGGTGGTCATCCACTATAGGGATATAGTTCATGTTCCATGCTAGAGTCTGAATCACCTATGTTGTGTCTAAGTCACATTTTGGTCAACAAATATTTTGGTGAACTCAACATGAAGGATAAATATTTTGGGATAAGTCTTTTATATCTTGTTTATTTCTTTTTCCATCATCACTTTTGTTCCCCATGCTAGATTCACTAACATATTTTGGTGAACTTGATGTGAAGAGAAAATCCTTTTGGATGGGCTCTTTTATTTTTCTTCAAATTTCTTCCATTCCACTTTCATCTTTCATTTCCACATTCATCTCGTTCATTCTGTGAAGTTTCCTACACCCCTAATCTAGGACAAAATCAAACAGAGTTTAGGGGAACTTCCCCTCCAATGAAACTAGCACACCTTCAGGTTCAATAGCTCTTATCTCAAATCAATTAGACTCTAAATACTCAAATTCAAAGGGCATCCAACAAGAGCCCCATAAATTATTAGTTTTTAAAAGCCCACATATGAGACATAGTCATTCATCCTAACCAAATCAAAACATGTTGAGTGAGCATTTAGTCTAAGATCCATCAACAAGACTGACCTATAATAAACTATAGGAAAAATGCCACCCAAATGGACAACACGGTGAGTCATTTAGAGAAGAACTTAAAAGAAGATCATGAGGCATGAGAAGCCCTCCACATAGCTTATCAAACTAAAATACTCATGGCATGTCAAGTATCACCAAAAAGATCAAACCAGGGGGAAAACCAAAACTCCCTCATCTAAACTTTCATTCCCACAACATGAGTAATGAAACATTCATGCTTCCTTTTCCATCATAATTAAATATGGAAAGTTTTAATAAAAAAGGTGGGATTATTATAATGAAAAATCAACCATAAAAATTCCCACCCAATTTTCAAAATATAAATAGGATACCATCTAGTTATCCAACTCTCTCTACATATCAACAATCTAGCATACCCTTTCAAGAAGCACAACAATCTCCACTTGTAGGGCTAATGTTTGGAGGAACATAGACCTCTACACATAACATCCTCTCAGGAACATACCTTGAGTATTTAAAGGATCCTCTTGACTACAAAATTTGTCATGTAATACTACCATATCCTCTCACTAAGCTTCCACAATTCAAAGGAGAGGTTAACCCCAACTCACATATCAAGGCCTATATCATAATAGTGTAGTAACTCCTTCCTTTGAATAGGAGTGGTAGTCAAAATTTTCCCAAAGAAATTGGAGGGTATTACTCTAGATTGGTACTAATGACTTCCAAAAGCATTTATACACTCTTTTAGGCAACTTATTGATCAATTTTTTATATCCTTTGACATAAACAAACTAGTCAAGATAAGATTATGAGAATTTATAATTATCAAACAAGAAACAAATGAGTCGGTTGCACATTTTATTACATGAGGAAAATCCTCTACTCTTCAACTCATGCTCCAAACATGGATCATAGGGAACTCTATGATCTCTTCCTTATATTCTCTCAATAAGGACATATGAGGAGTCCAAAAAATCCTTATAAATTATACAAAGAAGTGCTCAAAGATATTCTTAGAATTGAACAAGATACTATTGATAGTGGAAGAAGGGAGTATGATGTCAATGTAAGGTTGATAAATGAAAATAGAAATAACAAATCCTCAAAAAAAATCAAATTATAGATGGGTCAATAGACACTTCACCATCCAAGAACAACAAAACTATGATTACAATAGTTATACAAATTTGGGAAACTAAAATATCAACTGTCCCTTGAGAATCAACAAATGGTCATACAAACCTTATCAAAAATATCAAAATTAAAATTATGATAAATATTTATCATTTCACAAGAGAAGGAAACATGATATTTAATCATGTTAGGAGTACCATCACTTCATATCAAACATCCCAAAAGATCAAACATTCTTGGACACACTCCCACAAGATGAAGGAAATAGTCCCATAAATTGATAAAATACCTTTGATGAAAAATGTTGCAAGTATGTGTTAACTGGTGTTATCATTGATGTCAACATGTCTGTGTTGTCATTGGTGTGAACTATGTCTTCTGATATTGTTGTTTGTTGATTGATTGAGTTGTCATGTTAAGGACATTGTCTGAGTTTTTTCTCTACATTTTCTTTGTGTCAAAGACTAGAGTATGAGATTTGGATATGTTTTAGAGAAGTGTTTGAAGATGCTAAATCCAAAATTTGGTTGTCCGGATCACTGTGTAGCAAAAGTTCTATTCACCAGTTTGAAGACTATGTTTGCCAACATTTGCAATGTGACAGGGAGAAAGTATTTTGCTCTGCATTTCTCCATAGTTTGGATTTTGGTCTTACAGTTCTGGACTTAAGTTTATAAAGTCCTTAGCTATCTTCATTCCAAAGGATTTGTGATTTGGTTATCTAAAAAGCAAGTTATTGATTAGCAGAGTTTGATAGTGTTTGTTGTGAATAGTCTGTGATATGTCTTCAAGTGATATTTGTTGTTCTCAAGTGAGATCTGTTGCGGTTGGATTTGTCAGCTTCTAGGTGATTCTATGTTCTTCATGGATGTCTCCAAAATGTATTGAAGGAATGTGCTTGATCCACAATCTATAATGAAGTTCTTGGAGGCGTGTGTAAAAGTATTCTTGATGTTTTCATCAGTTTGGCTGACTTGGGTGTTAACATTATTTGTGGATGTGTTTCTTGGATTGTAGAAGCATAAGGAAGTGTGTAAGGATGTGTTTGGGTTTGAGCTAAGCCATGTGTTAGGGTTAGCTGGCAGAAGATATCAATTAAATGCAAATAAAGATTAAAAAGAGGAATGAAAATACACAGAAATAATAACGAGGGATAAGTTTTAATGTGGTTCACCCAAACTTGGGCTACATCCACCAACAAAGAGTCCAATATTATTATTTAGTAAATCAAACTAATTACAACTAGCAATCCTTGCAACTCAATACTACTACAAAATGCTACAATACAATATTGAAATTCCACCCACAACATACATCCCAGCCACTTCTAACAAGCTTTTTGGAAGCTTCTAGAATTAGGGTTTTATAATGCCGTTCTTCTTTTGTTGGTTGACAAAAAATTAACAACTGACTCCGAATGAGGAAAAAAAGAGGGAAATTTTTTTTTCGGGGGCTACCACCCCCGAACCCCTGCTTAGGGCCCAACCCAGCCCCAAACCTCAGTGAGGATACATTACGAGTGTATAGTACTTGCATGATCAGTAGCCACATACCAACAATCTCCACTTGGAGACTGATCCTGGATGACACCATTGCACATGCAGCTCCTGCTAGAAATAAGCACCCTGGACTCTACTATTATGATTTTATTGTTTTCAATCTTGAAGACCAATCAAAGCTAAAGAGGAGCTTAGCTTCTCCCTTATCACTACCTTTGTAAACATATCCGCTAGATTTTCATCTGTATGTATCTTTTCCAATCGTAACTATCCATCATCCAACACCAACCTGATGAAGTGATACCTTAGCCATATGTGTTTGGTATTTGAATGAAAGGCATAATTCTTTGCAAGATGTATGACACTCTGGCTATCCATAAACAAATAACTGTTAGCCTATTGTTTGCCCAATTCTTCCATGAAAGATTGCTACCATATCATCTCCTTGCTTCCATCTATTGTGGGTACATACTCTACCTATGTGGTGGAAAAAGCAACCACCTTTTGCAACCGTGAGATCCAACTCACTGTTGTCCCACCTACAATAAAGACATAACCTATAGTACTTCACCTGGTATCAATATCCCCTGCCAAATCTGAGTCCACATAGCCCGCTAAATCAGTATTAGAGCCCCCAAAACATAAGTATTTGTTAGATGTACCTCTCAAATATCTAAGAATCTATTTTACTGCATTCCAATGCTCCAAACTAGGATGACTCATATACCTACTTACGAATGATGGTGACTAATTTTCATTGATGTCAAAAAGGTATTGGGTAGATTATGATGCAAGGTTGGTTGACAAAGTGCGTTTCTTATTGCTTTCATGATGTTCATAGGTTGACCACATGGGTCTATTGTAGAGGTCATTCTTTTGGGGTCATCAGGACTTTATGGTATGATTGATGCTACTTGGAGTTGATCATGGACTCATAATATTGTTTGGAGTTGCTTCATGTTCTTGTGTGCTTTCATGCATTTCTTGTGCATTCATATACACATATATAATTTATGATAGATACAAGATTCATGTTTATGATAGGACTTGTTTGATCTACTTGATCACATCATTTGTAGATGCTCACATATTATGGATAGGTGATGTCATCAGGTACTCTGTGCTCAGATATAAGTTATGTTGGTTGATGGGAAAATGTCAAAGGTTGGACAAGAGGACAAAAGGTGTTAAAGATGGTCTTTGTTCTTTATTTTCAGTTTAGTGTTTTAGTTGCACAAGGTTGACATGAGGTTAAGATCAGGGTGTTTCTTCATACAGTGGTTTGTTTCATTATTCTCACATGTTGGTATGTAATCAGGTGTGACAATGGTAATCTTTTCTTGATAGTTGAGTTAATAATTGTTCTTATCATCAAGAGAGTTGATGATAGTCTTGGAGATATGTCATGGTGTTCTCTATATCATTTGGGTAATCATAATGAAGGTTACATGTTGAGTTTGGTGACAGTCTCATACATCTCTGCCAAAATTGAACTTTGTTTAAGGTCATAATGAATATGAATGTGAAAGGTGAAGGGTTATTCAAATTGTATATAATTGTTTTACAGGTACATTGATGGTGTGTGGGTATGGATTAAAGTGCATTGAAGACATATTTGAGAAGATATTATAGATGATTTTTGTATGTATGAGATCATGTTTTTGCAGATATAGAGAGTGACAAGATCATTAGATGTTTATATGAGAATTTGTATAAGGATAAAAAATGTTGTGATGAAGATCTCCTTGTGCAACAAACTTTTAGATTGAATCACAAAGACAATATGCAATTGACTACATCAGGTGAATTGTTATGCAGAGATAATCAGGTGAATGAATTGTGAATTGATTAAACATAGATAATGAGACTAGTATGCAGATTGGTTTGAGTGTGTTCAGAGATGATAGTGTTAGATCTAGGGCACACAACTGAGAGGGGGGGTGAATCAGTTGTACAAAAACTTGCTTTTACTTCAAACACTTGATTCTTCTTTGTTATTTAATAGCATATCAATTAACCATTCATGAAAGCATAAAGCATAAACACCAGAGCAGATAAACATCAACACATTAGACACCAAGATTTTGATGTGGAAAACCCGGTCAAGGGAAAAACCATGGGGTGATTAACCCAAGGATTATTCTCTATTAGAAGAATAAGAAAAATGGATAGCACATGCCAATTAGGGCTCACTGCCCGAGCACACTGCTCACAAGGAGGCACACTGCCTACAAGAGACACACTGTCTACAAGATATCAAGTATTACAAACTTGAACTGGAGATTGACATCTTTACCATGCCTGGATCAGTTCCATTTAAGCCCAAAAACTCCTGCTCTGCCTTTTGTACTTCTCTTCGCTATATCACTCTCATCACCACAAGACACACTTCAAAATGAATTCACAAACCCTTATTTATACAAGGCATCGACTTAGGAAAAATCATCTAAGTCGGCAAACACCTACAATATCATTCGCAAGATGTGTAATACATCCGGTTGGCCAGTCTTAAGAAGAACACCAATATCCATGGTTATTCTTCGAATGCAAACTCTAACTTCAATGCGGACTGCCAATAAGAATAGAACACGATCCAAAGATCACCAAAACCTTTCCTGAGTCATCAAGAACATCTGCACTTTATCAGCTTACTCAAATTCTTCTGTTCTTCATCTGGAACTTCAAGAACATAGTCTGTCATCACTATCATAATGAAAAACGTGCTTCTAGACCTCCAAACCATGAACAAATCTAGTTTTCACTTCACACGAACTTATTCAACACTCTCTCCAATCCGTAGAATGAGATAATGCAAGTCCGGAGCTCACCAGACCAATCTGTGACACTCTGTCACCACTGAATGCCTGCCGAAACCGGTTCTACTTGAGTGAACATAACTTCTTCAGATCTTCATGCGGACCTCTGAAATGTTAACTGGAACATATCAATACTCATATCTACAAACCCTTTAAACCGCATCCTCTGATCCTCAACCTATTGAGTACTTTTGCCTTCTTCTCATCACTGTTCTTCAATGTTTCTGATTGAGACTAATTTCCTCAATAACCTCAGCACACAACTCATCCAATCCTTCTTATCAATGCAATATGAGTATGTTGACATCAATGACAACACTGGTTAACCTCATACTTGCAACAATCTCCCCCTTTGTCATTGATGGCAACATATGATGTGAAAAACCATCAAGACAAGAACTTCTCCTTTCTGTCATAGCTCCCCCTATCAGCAACAACTCTTCACATGTCTTCTCTTCCTTTACTGCTCCCCCTTTGATCATCAACCACTTATTTTTCACATGTCTTCTCTCCCCCTTTGACATCAATGGCAAAGGGCTCATACTTGCAATTCCAACACATCAGAATCATACCAGCTGCTCCCCCTTAGTAGCAGCTCCCCCTCATCAATCCGGATCACAAGATATGACTGTGATATCCACCGGACTGATGCACATTAGTGCATCCTAGTTCATTACCGGAGGGGCCATGACCCCTAACTTCTCCCTGAGAAACTCAAAAGAGTCCTTGGGAAGAGGTTTAGTAAAAATATCTGCAAGCTGATCCTTGGAGGGCACATACTCTAATCTGACTTCACCCTTGTTCACTTGCTCTCTCAAAAAGTGAAATTTGATAGATATATGCTTGATCTTAGAATGTAACACCGGATTCTTAGAAATATTTATTGCACTAGAATTATCACAAAAAATTGTGATAGGCTTCTCATATTCTATTTGAATATCTCTTAGCATTTGCTTCATCCACAAAAGTTGGGTGCAACTTGGTGCTGTTGCAATGTATTCAACTTCAGTTGTAGACAGGGATATTGCTTCTTGTTTCTTGCTTAGCCAAGAAACCAACCTTTTTCCCAAAAAGAATGCTCCTCCACTTGTACTCTTCCTATCATCCACATCTCCTGCCCAATTTGCATCTGTATATGCATGAAGATAAAAGTTATGATCTCTAGGATACCATAGACCATACTCAATTGTTCCTTTCAAGTACCTAAAAATTCTTTTGATTGCCATGACATGAGATTCTCTGGGATCAGCCTAGAAGCTCGCCACAAGACCAACAGCCTGCATTATATCTGGTCTAATTTGAGTGAGATACAATAATCCTCCAATCATTGATCTATACTTTGTCTGATCTGTCTTAGGAGAGTTATCATCTTTGCTCAACTTACATCCAGTAGCCATGGGAGTGTTCATAGGCTTTGAATCTTCCATTCCAAATTTCTTCAAAAGTTCTTTCACATATTTAGTCTGAGAGATAAAGATTCCTTTCTCTGTCTGAGTAATTTGTAGACCCAAGAAGAAATTCATTTTAGCAAGCATTGACATTTCAAACTCACTTTTCATTTGGTTTGCAAAGATTTTGCACATACTATCTCTTCCTCCAAAGATGATATCATCAACAAATACTTCAACAATTAGGATGTTTTCATGATTAATTTTGAAATATAGGTTACTATCAGCAGTACCTTTGTTGAAACCAATCTTCAAAAGATTTTTGTCCAACCTTTCATACCATGCTCTTGGTGCTTGCTTTAGACCATATAGTGCCTTCTTTAATTTGCAGACCATATCACCATGCTCATATAACTGAAATCCATCCGGTTGTTCAATGTACACCTCTTCTTCTAAGTCACCATTCAAGAAAGCAGATTTGACACCATCTGATACACTTTGAAATCTTTGAAGGCAGCAAATGCAAGAAATAGTCTGACTGCTTCAATTCTTGCCACCGGAGCAAAGGTTTCTTCAAAATTAATCCCTTCTATTTGAGAGTAGCCTTTGCAGACTAATCTAGCTTTATTTCTGATTACTTCACCAACTTCATTTAGTTTATTCCGGAAGACCCATTTTGTTCCAATCACATTCTTGTTACTAGGTCTAGAAACAAGATCCCAAGTGTGATTTTTCTCAATTTGCATCAACTCTTCCTCCATTGCTTTGGTCCAATTTTCATCATTGCAAGCTTCATTTATTGTCTTAGGTTCAATCTTTGAAATCAGACAACATTCATCTAAATTTTGAGCAATTTTCCTTCTAGTTTGCTCACCTTTGCTTTTGTCACCTATGATTTGATCTTCAAAGTGGTTCAGTCTTACATACCTTGGAACTTTGGGAGTTTCTTGCACTTTTGTTTCTTGATTAGGCTCTTTTAGACCTATCTCTTCTTCCTGATTTACCAGATCAGTTTGAATTAGACTTTCAGGAGAGGATTGAGTTCCTTGAACCAGAACACCATCCTGATCATCTTCATCACACTCATAAAACTTTGAGGGCTTCTCAATTCCTTCATCAACCTTCACATTTGTACTTTCTATCATCTTTCTCAGTCTCTTGTTCTAACACTGGTATGCTTTGCTTTGAGTGGAGTAACCCAAGAAAATTTCTTCATCACTTCTAGCATCAAACTTTCCTAGATCTTCATCTCTTTTAATGTAACATTTACTACCAAATACTCTGAAATATCTCACAGTAGGAGTGATGCCAAACCAAAGTTCATAGGGATTCTTACCAGTATTGCTTCTGATTTGAAATCGATTGAGAGTGTAGACTGCAGTGCTGACAGCTTTTCTCCAAAACATCTGAGGAACATTTGCTTCCATCATCATTGTCCTGGATGCTTCTTGGATGGTCTAGTTCTTTCTCTCAACTACTTCATTCTACTGTGGAGTCCTAGGAGTAGACAACTGTCTCTTTATACCATGTTTCTCACAAAAGTCTATGAATTCACCGGATGTGAATTCACCACCTCTATTAGACCTCAGACATTTCAGTTTCAATCCAATTTGATTCTCTACCATAGCCTTGAAGATTTTGAACTTCTCAAAAGCTTCTGATTTCTCTTTTAGAAAGGTAACCCACATCATCTGGGAATGGTCATCAATCAGTAACATGAAATATCTATCACCTTGCATACTCTTGATTCTTGTCGAACCACATAGATCAGTATGAACTAATTCCAATAATCTGATAGAGGACTGATCCTTGCTTTTGAAAGAGACTCTGCTCTATTTACCTAGCTGACATTCTTTGCACAAACTATTTGTAGGTTTTATCAACTTTGGAAGATCTCTTACAGCCTAATTATTGCTTATCTTGATGATGTTATCAAAATTTACATGACACATCCTTCGATGCCATAACCAACTCTGATCAATTGGAACAAATAGACAACTTTTATTAGTACCAACTAGATGAAAGATATTACCTTTTGTTTGAGTACCGGATGCAATCTCAGTTTCAGAGCTTTCAAAGATCCTGCATCTTCCATTCTTGAACTGGAGATCATAGCCTTTGTCCACCAATTGACCAACACTGAGAAGATTGTGCTTTAATCCTTCAACATATAGTACATTACCAATTTTGTTCTTTCCATCAAAAGAGATAGTTCCTCTTCCTCTGATTCTACCAGCAGAATTGTCACCAAACTTTACCATTCCTCCTTCATACCTTTCCAAATCTAAGAACTTGTTCTTATCACCTATCATATGGTGAGAGCATCCACTGTCAATAACCCAATCATCCTTTTCTTCAACTTAGGCAACCAAAGCTCTTTCTACAACCTTATGATCGATAGATATTGGATCTTCTTCCTTGATGGCAATAAACACCCATTCATTTCCAGATTTGTCTCCTATCTCTGATTCATCATCTGTTACTCCTTCATTATCAGCTTCTTCATGAACATAATAACAATTCTTTTGGAACCTTTGTCTGTTAGAATTTGACCTTGTAGATCTTTCCGGACATCTTGAGGCAAAGTGACCAATCTTATTGCAGTTGAAGCATTTAAAAGGTAATTTTCCTTCATACTTACTAGATCCTCTTGGTAGTCTTTTTGCAATGAGGGCTTCAAGTTGAGTTGTTTCTGCTTCTTCCTCTTCCATGTCTTTCCTTGCTTAATCATACCATGACAGCTTCCTTGAAGAGTTTTCTCCCGGATCAAATCTTTGTTTGCCTTTCACATAGGCACTGGCTTTGAATGCAGATTCAGTCTTGGGGGGATCATCTCCAAACTCGGTCATTTCAAATGCAGCCAGTTTGCCAGCCAATTGGTCTCTTGTGACAGTTGTATGAGCTCTAAATTCATCAATGGCAGCAACCTTGATTTTGTAGGCACCAGGAAAGGATCTGAGAATTTTGCAAATAATCTCATTTTCATCCAAAACTCCACCAGCATTCCTAATTCCACACACCGGCTCATTTACTGTTGGCATAAAGGTAGTGATATTTTCATCATCTCTCATCTTCAATCTTTCAAATTTCCCTTTGAGACTCTACAACCTTGCACTCTTAACATACTCATCTCCTTCATGTAGAAGTTCTAGTTTAATCTAGATCTCATAGGCAGTTGGTAGGTCAATAACATTTCAGAGCTCTGAGTCAGTTAATTCGCTTAGAAGAGCTTCTTTGGTCTGCAGATTGTTTTTAGCATATTTAATTTCATTTAGAGTTGTCGGACCACCCTGTGGAGGTACATATGCTTTTGTGACCATGGACAAGTATGCTTTTCCCATACACTCCAAGTGACATTTCATGCAACCTTTCTAAAGAGAGAAGTTGGTTCCATCAAACTTCAGACTATCCTTCTTGTATGACGACATCCTGGATCTCCTCAAGCTATTAAGCTCTTTTTAGAGGAACTTGGCTCTGATACCAATTGTTAGATCTAGGGCACACAACTGAGAGGGGGGGTGAATCAGTTGTACAAAAACTTGCTTTTACTTCAAACACTTGTTTCTTCTTTGTTATTTAATAGCATATCAATTAACCATTCATGAAAGCATAAAGCATAAACACCAGAGAAGATAAACATCAACACATTAGACACCAAGATTTTGACGTGGAAAACCTGGTCAAGGGAAAAACCACGAGGTGATTAACCCAAGGATTATTCTCTGTTAGAAGAATAAGAAAAATGGATGGCACATGCCAATTAGGGCTCACTGCCTGAGCACACTGCTCACAAGGAGGCACACTACCTACAAGAGACACACTGTCTACAAGATAACAAGTATTACAAACTTGAACTGGAGATTGACATCTTTACCATGCCTGGATCAGTTCCATTTAAGCCCAAAAAATCCTGCTCTTCCTTTCACACTTCTCTTCGCTATATCACTCTCATCACCACAAGACACACTTCAAAATGAATTCACAAACCCTTATTTATACAAGGCATCAACTTAGGAACAATCATCTAAGTCGACAAACACCTACATGATCATTCGCAAGACGTGTAATACATCCAGTCGGCCAGTCTTAAGAAGAACACCAATATCTTTGGTTATTCTTCAAATGCAAACTCTAACTTCAATGCGAACCACCAATAAGAATAGAACACATCCAAATATCACCAAAACCTTTCCTGAGTCATCAAGAACATCCGCACTTTATCAGCTTACTTGAATTCTTCTGTTCTTCATCCAGAACTTCAAGAACACAGTTTGTCATCACTGTCATAATGAAAAAGGTGCTTCCGAACCTCCAAAACATGAAAAAATCTAGTTGTCACTTCACACAAACTTATTCAACACTCTCTCCAATCCACAGAATGAGATAATGCAAGTCTGAAGCTCACCGGACCAATCTGTGACACTCTATCACCACTGAATGCCTGCCAAAACTAGTTCTACTTGAGCAAACATAACTTCTTTAGATCTTCATGCGAACCTCTGAAATCTTAACTGGAACATCTCAAGACTCATATCTACAAACCCTTTAAACCACATCCTCTAATCCTTAACCTATTGAGTACTTTTGCCTTCTTCTCATCACTGTTCTTCAATGTTCCTAATTGAGACTAATTTCCTCAATAACCTTAGCACACAGCTCATCCAATCCTTCTTATCAATGCAATATGAGTATGTTGACATCAATGACAACACTAGTTAACCTCATACTTGCAACAGATAGATCATGAATGGTGCAAATTAGATTGAGAAGCAATCATGTCTTGCACATTATTTTTGATGAGGACAATTGTCGTGGTCATTGAGACCTTCCTATGCCAAGTGAGGCTTGTGGTCAATGAGACCTTCCTATGCTAGTGAGGCTTGTGGTTAGTGAGACTTTCCTATGCCAGTGAGGCTTGTGGTCAGTGAGACCTCTATATATGTCAGTGAGACATTTGTAAACTTGAAGTTTTTCATTTAAGCTAGTGAGGTTGTTTGAGTGGTTTTTCTACCCTTGGAGGGTTTTCCACTCGATATATCTTTGAGTTAAACTTCTTGTGTTGTTTCTCTACATTAATAATTGGTGTTTAACAATTTGATGATTGTGAAGTTAATATTTGATCTCAGTTCATAATAAAGTTCATTAATAATTTGTAAAAGGTGAGAAAATTGAATTATTATATTAACACTGATTCACCCCCCCTCTCAGTGTTAATTATACTCCTATGATTGGTATCAGAGCCATGTTCCTTGTTATAGTCTAATCGGCTTGGGTAGATCTTGTGGGTGGAGTACCATGGGTAAGTGTAAAAGAAATAAGAACATGAGAAATGTTAAGTCTTATTCTGATGAGAAGGTGCAATCTATATCAATTCTAGATGTTGATACATTATTAGTTGATAGAAATGTCTCACAAGTTGAAGAGAAAGTGTTTTCAGATGTTCCCTTCTTTGATGGTTCACACTTTCCTATTTGGTGTTTTAGGATGCAAGCATATCTATTTTCATTAGGCTATGGTGTATGGATGTCTGTAGAGAATGGCTATTTTATTTCTTCTCTATCACCTAATGATACAAGTCATAAAGAGACTAATGAATACAATGACATTGCAAAGAAGGCTATTTTATTTGGATTATCTAATCATGTTCTCTGTAAAGTTATGAATTGTGTTACAACTCAAGATATATGGAGAGAATTGAAAAGAATTTATCAAGGTGATGATAAAGAAGAGGACAACTTGTTATCTCATAAGAATAACAATGATAGAAGACATTCACATGAAGGAGTTGAGGTCCAATCTCTTTCAGAAGAAGCTAATATCACAAGTGATGATGATCAAGAATATGATGAACAAGATTGTGAGATTGATATGGAAGGAGAACTCATATATGCTCTAACTGAACTCAGGAAATATAAGAAAGATAATCAGAAATTAAAATTGCAGCTGCAACAAGAAAGAGAATCCAAAGACAAAGTACTTTGAGACCTTGAAAGTGTATCTTTAGATCTTGAAGAGGCCAGATGTCAGATTATGAGTTTAAGGACATATATTGATGATTCAGACAAATTAATTGTCAGATTAAAGATTGAAATTGAGGAAGCTAAGAGGATAGCTGATGTTTCAAAATCTAACCTTGAAGTTAGAAGGATTGAGAATCTAAAATTAGAGGGTGAAATTATCAAACTCAGAAAAGATTATGATGGTCTCAAAGTTTTGTCCAAGAAGAATCAAGAGTTGGGCAAATAGAAGCTTCATATGAACACAAGTGGTTTTGAATATGAAGAAGGAGAGTGTTCCAAATCCAGAAGAAAAAATATTTTGAATCATCATGTTGCTACATCTGAAGGTAAAAGGAGGAGTGAAGCTGAATAGAAAACCAGAGATGAATTTGTGCACAATCAAAGAAGGAATTTTAGAAAACCTGCTCCTGTAAGACAAGCATACATGTACATGTATAACTATTCATTTAATGGTTATTGTTATACTTGTAATCAATTTGGACACAAATCAGTTAATTGCAGAAGAAATCATTTTGCTTCAATCAGGAATACTAATATTGTTTGTTACAAGTGAAATAATGTTGGACACATACAAAGAAATTGTAAAGTGCATAGAATGTATGATCTTACATGGAAGCTTTAAATGAATGCTCAAAGGTACTATCAATCATTTGATTATGATTGTAACATAGTTTGTTGTAATTGCAACACTCTTGGACACAAAGGACATAGTTGTAGAATGTATGGAAGAATTGCTTCACCTAATTTGATAGGTTTGAAAAGGACAGAGGTTGAAAAAGATTGGAGGAAGAAAAATCTTGTGAAAGCATGGAGGCAGAAACAAAAACAAGAGAAGATAGATCACAAGCTTGTGCATCTTGCACAAGTCACTTCATCAGTTGCATAACAGATAGCATGAAGTAAGGGGGAGTTGTTCATGTTCTATCAATTATCCCCAAGAAGTTACAGGAGGAGATTAGTTGATGTTTATCAATATGATGATCTTGTTTTGTTTATCATGCTTGCCTGATAATGTTTGAAATGAAGTTTTTGATGGTATTGAGTTTCAGTGTATGTCAGTAATACAGGTGTTCATGATAAGTGACATGTTTAGTGGTTCATGATACATACAAGGTGTTGATAAGCTGTTAAAGAGTTCAATGCACAAAGAGATTGATGAGGTTGAGTATCCTATCCTATTTATATCATGTTGGTACTCACAAAGATTGAGTTGTCAGGATATTACAATTCAGATGTTATTGATATTAATCTTCATGTATTTTGTTCATGTGTTTTTGAGCTATGTGTCTTGCATGAGAATTGAAGCCTTCAGGTGGATTGGAGTTAGTACCAAAAGAAGATGGTGGACTGGATGTCAAGTCTTGCTCATTTGGAAGTGTTCTTGATGTGATAATTTGATATATTTCTTTGATGGTTCTCATCATTAATATGTTTTAGGGATGTATATACAAATTGTGTGGTTCTAGTTTTGAAGTAGTATCAGGTATGTGCTTCAAGTTATGACAATCTAGAGGTACCTTGTATTTCATCAAGTTCTTTAATCAGATTAGAGGTAGTGTAGGTACAGAACATGGCATGTTGGATTCAGGGGGAGTAGTTGTCTTTACATTTGTGAAGCTCTGAATTCCATTTGATAGGTGATAAGGTGCAGATCAATTTTTGTGTTTGATGGTGTTGAGCTTGATAATTGATTAGTTCTCATGTTGGAGAAGATAATGGCTTCTATTGTTTCAGATCTATATCAGAATATCTTTATTTCAGTGATGTTTGTCCTTGTCAGAGATTGGCAGTGATTTGTTAGTACACTTCAACACAGGGGGAGCAAATTGATTTGAGTCTTTATCATCAGATGTCAAAAAGGGGGAGAAAGAGAAATTGAATCATGAAGTTTTGCCATCAATGACAAAGGGGGAGATTGATGGTGACCGATTGTCATTGATGTCAAAAAGGTGTTGTGTAGTTTGTCATTGATGTTTTGATTATGATGAAAGGTTGGTTGACAAAGTGTGTTTCTTCTTGATTTCATGATGTTCACAGGTTGACCACATGGGTCTATTGCAGAGGTCATTCTTTTGGGGTCATCAGGACTTTATGGTATGATTGATGCTGCTTGGAGTTGATCATGGACTCATAATATTGTTTGGAGTTGCTTCATGTTCTTGTGTGCTTTCATGCATTTCTTGTGCATTCATATACACAGATATAAGTTATGATAGATACAAGATTCACGTTTATGATAGGACTTGTTTTATTTGCTTGATCACATCATTTGTAGATGCTCACATATTATGGATAGGTGATGTCATCAGGTACTATGTGCTTAGATATAAGTTATGTTGGTTGATGAGAAATGTCAAAGTTTGGACAAGAGGACAAAAGGTGTAGAAGATGGTCTTCGTTCTTTATTTTTAGTTTAGTGTTTTAGTTGCACAAGGTTGACATGAGGTTAAGATCAGGGTGCTTCTTCATATAGTGGTTTGTTTCATTGTTCTCACATGTTGGTATGTAATCAGGTGTGACAATGGTAATCTTTTCTTGATAGTTGAGTTAATAATTGTTCTTATCATTAGGAGAGTTGATGATAGTCTTGGAGATATGTCATGGTGTTTTCTATATTAGTTGGGTAATCATGATGAAGGTTACATGTTGAGTTTGGTGACAGTCTCATACATCTCTGCCAAAATTGAACTTTGTTTAAGGTCATAATGGATATGAATGTGAAAGGTGAAGGGTTATTCAAATTGCATATAATTGTTTTATAGGTACATTGATGGTGTGTGGGTATGGATTAAAGTGCATTGAAGACATCTTTGAGAAGATATTATAGATGATTTTTGTATGTATGAGATCATGTTTTTGCAGATACAGAGAGTGACAAGATCATCATATGTTTGTATGAGAATTTGTATAAGGATCAAAAATCTTGTGATGAAGATCTCCTTGTGCAACAAACTTTTAGATTGAATCACAAAGAGAATATGCAATTGACTGCATCAGGTGAATTGTTATGCAAAGATAATTAGGTGAATGAATTGTGAATTGATTGAACAAAGATAATGAGACTAGTATGCAGATTGGTTTGAGTGTGCTCAGAGATGACAGATCATGATTGGTGCAAATCAGATTGAGAAGAAATCATGTCTTGCACATTATTTTGATGAGGACAATTGTTATGGTCAGTGAGACCTTCTTATGCCATGTGAGGTTTGTGGTCAGTGAGACCTTCCTATGCTAGTGAGGCTTGTGGTCAGTGAGACCTTCCTATGCCAGTGAGGCTTGTGGTCAGTGAGACCTCTGTATATGTCAGTGAGACATTTGTAAACTTGATTTTTTTCATTTAAGCCAGTGAGGCAGTTTGAGTGGTTTTTCTACCCCTGGAGGGTTTTCCACTTGGTATATCTTTGAGTTAAACTTCTTGTGTTGTTTCTTTGCATTAGTAATTGGTGTTTAACAATTTGATGATTGTGAAGTTAATATTTGATCTCAGTTCATAATAAAGTTCATTCACACTTTGTAAAAGGTGAGAAAATTTAATTATTATATTAACACTAATTCACCCCCCCTCTCAGTGTTAATTGTACTCCTACAACGACTCCTACATCATGTGCAATATCCGGTCTCGTGCATACCATGGCATACATTAAACTTCCTACAACTAAAGCATATGGTACTTTGGATATTTTGTCTTCCTCCTCTTATGTCTTTGGACACATCTCTTTAGTGAATTTCAAATGACTAGGCAAAGGTGTGCTGACAACTTTTGCTTTCTCCATATGGAATCTCTGCAACACCTTTTCAACATAATCAACCTGAGGTAGAGTCAATTTTATGTTCTTCCTATCTCTACAAATTTTCATACCAAGGATTTGTTTTGCTGCCCCCAAATCCTTTATAGCAAATGATTGTGCTAACTGTTGTTTTAACTCTCTTATGGGATCCATGTTAGACCCTACTACAAGCATGTCATCAATATATAAACATAAAAAAATGTAGATGTCATTATCCAACCTCTTAAAATAAACACAATGGTTAGAATTACACTGGCTGTAGCCTTGCTCAGCCATAAAACTATCAAATTTCAAATACCATTGCCGAGGTGCTTGTTTCAAGCCATATAAACTCTTCTTCAATCTGCACATCAGTTTCTTCTTACCTTTGACCTCAAATCCTTGGGGTTGTTCCATATATATCTCCTCCTCCAAATCACCATGAAGAAAGATAGTTTTCACATCTAGTTGTTCCAAATGCAAATCTTCAGCAACCACAATACTTAAAATAGTACAAATAGAAGTCATCTTAACAACTAGAGAAAAAATCTCATCAAAATTAATACCCTTTTTCTGTGTAAATCCTTTTACAACTAACCTGGATTTAAATCTTTTCTTACCTCCATTTTCTTCTTTTAGCCTATAAACCCATTTGTTTGGTAAAGCCTTTTTACCTGCAGGCAACTTACATTATTCCCAATTCTGGTTTTTAACAAGGAGTCCATTTCTTTTTTCATTGCAAGCTCCCACTGAACCTTTGTATCCACCTGTATAGCTTCATCATACCCTTCCAGTTTACCAACATCTGTTAACAAAATATAATACAAAGAGGGAGAAAACCTTTCAGGAGGTCTACTTAGCCTTGTTGATCATCTAACATTCACTGGAGTTTGTGGTATTTCTTGTTGCTGTTGCGAAGCATGAGGAACCACTAGAACATCACTATCTGGAGCATCATCCAACACCACATAATCCTTTTCTTTCTTCTTATGTTGCTGCAACTGATCTTTGTACAACACCTTCTCATTGAATACAACATCTCTGCTTCTCACAATTTTTTGAATTTTAAAATCCCAAAGCCTATAACCAAACTCATCAATGCCATATCCAATGAAGGTACATTTTTTTGATTTTACATCCAGCTTGGTTCTATTTTTAGAATCTACATGTGCAAATGCTTCACATCCAAAGGTTTTGAGAAAAGAATAACTCACCTTCTTACCTATCCATACTTCCTCTGGAATACCACAGCCCAAAGGAACTGAAGGACCCCTATTAAATTAATATATAGCGATATTGATAGCCTCTACCCACATGTTTAAAGGAAGCCCAACATGCAATCTCATGGTCCTTGCATGCTCCATTATTGTCCTATTCATGCATTTAGCCACTCCATTTTCCTGTGGAGTCCATGGAACCATTTTCTGCCTACGAATTCCATTAAAGGAACAATTATCCTCAAATTCTTTGCTGCAATACTCACCACCATTATCAGATCTGAGACATTTTAATATTTTACCCATCTCATTCTCAACCAAGCTTCTCCATTTCTTAAATGTTTCAAATACATCAAATTTCTGCCTAAGGAAATAGATCCAAACCTTCCAAGTTGCATCATCTATGAATGTAACATAATATCAAGAGACACCGAGAGAAGATACCTGAGCTAGTCCCCATACATCTATATGCACAAGCTCCAACTTTTCATCTTTCTTTTGCTTCCCATCCTTGAGAAAATTGACTCTCTTTTGTTTGCCACACACACAAATTTCATAGAAATCCATATTAATATATTTTAGACTTGGTAAAACTTTCTTAGAATGAAGTACCTTCATACCTTTTTCACTCATATGCCCAAGTCTGTTATGCCATAGTGTTGTCTCGTAACCTACAGTAACTGTTTCAGTCTCTTCCTATGAACTTGCAGCAACTGTTCCTGAACCTGTTTGTTTTTTCTCTGCAATAGCTAAAGTAGAAGGAATAGTATGACCTATACAAAGATATAAGGTGCCTACTTTCACACCTTTTTCTACTATTAAGGTACCTCTTGAAACCTTCCATTTTTTATCAGTAATGTAATAATGCAACCTTCATCAGCTAGCTGCCCTACTGAAATTAAATTCCTACTCAATCTTGGAATGTGCCTTACCTCTTGTAGTAGCCAATGATTCCCATTCTACAACTTAATCTTGATTCTTCCCTTTCCAACAATCTAACAAGGTTAGTTATCTCCCAAATAAACCAGCCCAAAACCCCCATGGACATAATCAAGAAAATAACTTCTATGGGGCGTAGCATGATTCAGGCCCCTGAATCTAAAACCCATGAATCATCAGCATTATCTAGGGAAATAATCAAAGAATCATCTTCAAATTTATTACTTACCACATTTTCCTCCTTATTGCCTTCTTGTTTGTCTCCTTCTTTATTCTTCTGAGACCATCAATCTTTCCTCAGATGACCTAGTTTCCCACAGTACCAGCAATCCTTCTTTCCTCTAGATTGGGACCTCTTGTCCTTTGATTTTCCTCATGACTTCCTATGACCTCTAGAACCTTTTCCTCTCTCCTTTGATCTACCCCTGCTTTCTACATTCAAAACACTACCTGATGTGGCTCCACCTGAGCTTTTTTGTCACATTTCCTCTCTAAAGATAACACCAACAACATCATCAAATTTCAAAGTATTTGAACCAGAGATAGAGTTACTTACAACCATTATAAAGCTATTCTAGCTTTCTAGAAAAGAACATAGTATCAAGAGAGACCTCACCTCTATATCAAAACTTACTTTTACAGAAGTTAACTGACTGATAATCATATTAAAATCATTTAAATGATTTGTCATAGATCCACCTTCAATAATTTTTAGATTAAACAAATGCTTCATGAGAAATAGCTTATTTGAGGCTGAGGGTTTTTCATACAATTTAGCCAAAGCTTTCATTAGACCATATGTTGTCTTCACTTCCATTATATTGAATGCCACTAATGGTGCTAGGCACAATCAAATGGTTTCGAGTGCCTTTCTATCCAGAAGATTCTAATCCTCATCAGTCATTATTGCCAATTTCTTGGTTATTCCTTCCAATGGCCTCCATAAATCCTTCTGATAGAGATAATCCTCCATCTGCATCTTTCATAACTGATAGTTCTGCCCATTGAATTTATCTACCTTCAATTTACCCTTGTTTGCCATTGCTCCCACTCAACCGTGAGACCTTCCTGCAAATGATAATCAAACACAACCCACTCTGATACCACTTGTTAGGGTTAGCCGAAAGAAGATATCAATTAAATGCAAATAAAGATTAAACAGAGGAATGAAAATACATAAAAATAATAACAACAAGAGACAAGTTTTAACATGGTTCACCCAAACTCGGGCTACATCTACCATCAGAGAGTCCAATATTATTATCCAGTAAATCAAACCGATTACAACTAGCAATTCTTGCAACTCAATACCACTACAAAATGCTACAATACAATGTCAAAATCCCACCTGCAACATACATCCCAACCACTTATAACAAGCTTTTTAGAAGCTTCTAGAATTAGGGTTTTACAATGTCATTTTTCTTTTGTCAGTTAACAAAAAATTAACAACCGGCTCTGAATGAGCAAAAGAAAGAGGGAAATTTTTTTTGGGGGGGCTGCACCCTTGAACCCTTGCTTGGGGCTCAGCCTGGCCCCAAACCCCCGTGAGGATACATTACAAGTGTACAGTACTTGCATGTTTAGTCGCCACATACCAATATCGTGAAGTGTTCTTCCTTTATTCATTTGCTCCACAAGATTGTTTAGGTCTAGACCTGATTTGATTTATGTATGTATGTCAACCTTGGAGATAGTTCCAAAGGTTGTAAGTTGTATTGCCGACCTTGATGGATGTTCCAAGGTTGATGATTGGTATAAATATATGTAATGAATCTGTGAGTGATGTGAGAGTGTGCACAGATGCACAGATAAAGTGTGTGTGTTGTAAAGGTAGAGAAGAAGAGATATACTACACTTTAATGGAACTGAACTTAGGCATGTTGTAGAAGCTATTATATCAATTCATGGCAGTGAGCCACTCCTTTGGTAGTGAGCCACCCCTTGGCAGTGAGCCTTTTTGTAGTGAACATTCATTTGGATAGTGAGCCTCTTTGTTATTCGGTAATGTTATTACATTATATTGTGAGCTAACACTCACCATGGTTTTTCCCTTTTAGGGTTTTTCATGTAAAAATCTAGTGTTCATGTGTGTATGGTGGCGATGTGTTTATGTTTTGTTTCTACAATTTATGTTTAATCTTCATAACAGATTAAGGAGTTAAAGTAAGTGAATGTGAATGTGATTTTGTTTAAAGAAGTTAATGTTTTTGATACAACTAATTCACCCCCCTCAGTTGTCCTCTACCTTCAACAATTTTTATCAGAGCCAGGTTGCTTGGAAGAAGTCTAATAGCTTAAGGAAGATCTTGGAGATTGAACACATGGTAGGTAAAGAGTATTCTACTCCTAAAGAAATTGATTCAATTGAAACCATAAAACAAGAATGCATGTTTTTCAGTGAAGAATAAGTCAAGGCTACTATTGAAGATCTTGAAAAGATTGAAATAGAAAATAGGGATCTAGAAGAAAATGTCAAGGAAGTAGACAAGTGCATTAGAAAATTGAGGGAGCAAGTCAATAGGTTCAAAGAAAAGCATAAGGAGGTTAGTGAACAATTGAGATTAGAAAATGATACGTTGAATGATCTAAAAGTGGAAGTTTTAGAAAGAAAAAAAGATGAAGAAATCCTAAATGAAATAGTAAAAAACAAATCTAAAGAATGTACAAGGCTTGAACAAGAAGTTGTGGATCTGAAAGATGATTTGAAACAAACATGAATTCAAGAAGATAAATTTAGAGTGAGTGTTGCCAAACTTGATCGAATAATTGCAAGTCAGAAGAGTCCTGATGACAAAGAAGGCTTGGGATTTGAGAAAGGTGAAAGTTCTAAAACTGGTCAAGAAATGAATGTTGAGAACAAGAAGGATAAAGGCAAGCAGATCTAGAATCAAAGAAATAAACCTAAAAGACCACCAGCCATGCAACCAAATGCTCAAAGGTACCCATCTTTCTATGGTTATTGTAATTCATGCAATAAGTTTGGTCATAAGGCTACTTATTGTAGGAGTAGAGTGAATCAAAATATTCCATCTTTCTTTAGTCAGTGCTTTACTTGCAATAAAGTTGGTCATAAAGCTAATGAATGTAGAAGCCAGATAAGGAATGGTCATAACAATGGAAGGAATGCTCAATCTTTTAGAGGTAACTACTTTACATGCAAAAGAGTTGATCATAGTGCTAGTGAATGTAGAAGTCAGATAAGGAATGGCTATAATAATGAAAGGAATTCTCAATCTTTTAATGGTAACTACTTTACATGCCATAGATTTGGACATAAGGATAATCAATGTAGATCCAAAATGAATGGAAGGAACAATAGTCAAGAAAATGTTGTGTACTATAACTGCAATAGGTTTGGACATATTGAAAAGTTTTGTAGAAGAAAGAACCTGAAGAAGGATATTCAGGTAGAAAGGAAGAAACCAATACAAAAAGTTGATCCGGTACAGACCAAGAAGGAGATGAATGAGATTTGGGTGAAGAAAGATGTAATAGAGGTTAAGGATAAGCCTGTACCGGTATCTGGTGCAGATGTTTCCTTTGGAAAATAAGATTAGACCTTTGGCTGAGGGGGAGTCTTATTGGAAATCTTTTCTTCCCTGCCAAAGGATTGGTACTGATTCCTCAACATGAAGAGACAAGGTCAAGGATTAGCAACAAAGGTTTAAGTTAGGATAGAGACTGTGTTTGTAAAGGATAAAGGAAGAGGTGTGCAGATTAAGAAGTCTGCTATGCAAGAAGATTTGATCAGAAAAGAAGACAAGTTATGAATTCTGGCTAAGTATCTATCTGATAAAATCAAGTTACAGTGTTTTGGTAATTTGGTCCACATTGGTCCACTGTTGAAGATATTGCTCTACAATTTTGGAATATGGTTATTGATCATTGGTTACATCTACATCCAGAAGTTTGTTTGATTTTGATAATTGGCTTGAGAGTAATGAGTAATAGAAGTTTAGGTTGACATGATACAATTGTTTCTAGTACAAAACAGTTTTCATGATGATTGAAAGTATTTTATGAACTCAGAGGTGAATGGATATGAATCAGATGAGTCTTGAAGCAGTGAAGAATAAAAAGATGAAGAAAGAGCAGGTTGAAGAAGCTTCGGAAAGGAATCTTAAGACACCTACGGTTTGTGCAGAAGCATCACACTGAAGACCAGATCATTGGTGATAAGAGCAAAGGTGTATTGACAAGAAGAAGAATTGTAGATGAATAGGTAAATCTCTATTTACTTTCAAACGTTGAACCTAAGATAGTTACTGAAGCATGCAAATATGAGTTTTGGATCAAAGTAATGGAAGAAGAACTAATGTAAATTGAGAACATTGAGACCTGGGAACCTGCCCCTAGGCCTATAGATAAGAATGTGTTTGGAACAAAGTGGGTTTTCAGAAAATGGAGAAGTGATAACTAAAGATAGACCTGCATACAAAATCTATTCACAAGTTTAAAGTATAAGTTTTGAGGTGACTTATGCTCCAATGGCAAGAATTGAGGCTATCAGAATGTTTCTAGGATTTGTAACACATAAATCTTTTTAAAGTATATCCAATGGATGTGAAGAATGCTTTCTCGAATGACAGGTTGAAGAAGACATTGTTTTATTATGACTATCTCTCAAGGGGAGCTAGTAGCAGTGATTGATGATAGGAGGAGCATTTAGAAGAAAAGTTATAGACAAATGAGTGTTGATCTAAGGAAATTATTGGCTATATGTGTTGTCATTGTTATATTATCATAATATACATTATTTTCATAAGCTATCATACAGGATGATAAAATATATGATGTTATGTTCCCAAAGAAGAAGAAAATTTCAATAGTTAGATGTCATTCTAATTTGTGTAGAGTCTAGTCTGAAGTTTTGAGAAGACAAGATATGTTACTTCAGAAGTGTTAGTTTGTGAAAGTCCTAAGGTCCTATGAAATGTGAGTAAGAGTTGATGCAGTGTTAGGACCCCGTGTTTAACCCTTCTCTTTACTTTATTAGTATATTGTTGTTGGATGCATATGCTTTGTAAGTCATCCTGTGAGTATGTTGTATTATCCCACATTCATGGGGAGTAATAGTTGTTTAGATTAGACTTAGTATATAAGTACATGTTGAGGCCAATGAAGGCATCCACGAGTTTATTGTATTGAGCTTGCTCAAAGGAGGTTGCCCCCTTGAAGTGGCCTGCGATCCATAAATTCTTTCTGTGTTCTGCTATTTCTATTATTTCGTGCATTATTCATTATACTGTTGTAGGAGGTTCCTCTCATCTGGTATCAGAGTGCTTTCTTGGACTCGCTGGGTGGAATTTTTACCAATTTTTTTTTGCAGTGGCCTCCAGGCGCTGTGATTATTGCAGTAGTTCTTTTTTCTTTGCATCTATATTGTTCATTTCAATTGTAGGTTCAGATTAGGGAATAATCTCTATCTGCTTAACTATGGGAAGTGCCTGGGCATAGCCCTAAAACTCATTGTGAGGAGTACCACAGGAACCCCAAAGTAGCTGGCCCATTGAGAGGACCTGCCAGCGAAATGGGCAACGACCCCTACCTGATTGACTAGTTCCCATCCGTCAGGTAAACCAAGAGCTGTCATTTGTGGCAAAGCGGTTATCAGTTTTACCTAAGCCGCGGAGTGAGGGGTACTGCCCCAATACGCAAGCCGTTAGACAACATTGGTAGCTGAGTGATTTCCTTGCACCTTTAGGAAGCTAAACATACCTAGGGTCCATATCATTGTCAGCTGGTAAATCACATATTACGTCTAGAGCTGTTGCAGATATTTCTATTTTTTCACCATATCTTCCTTGCTTTAGCTCTATTTCCTCTGAAAATTCACTGGAACCCCTGAAATTCCATGTGGCATATTTCCTTCCTTGAGGACCCTATCCCAAATTCAACTTATCGAAGCCAAAAATCCCACATTCATCTATTTTTAGGGTTTGCCATAACTTCTTTGATTTTCAACCAATCACCTTCAAATTTTGCCACAGTGTTCATTTCCTATTTTTGCTCCCTTGTCCCTCTTGGACAAATTTTCCCATTCTTCACCCCGCTTCTAAAATCCCCATTTTTTGCTTCCCTGTCCCTCAGAAAGTGTCCAAAACCTAGTCAAACCCCAATTACCCATCTGAGTTTTTCCCAAATCCAACTTTTCCTTTACTAAAAAAGTTTCTATTTTTGTTTTTCTACCCATTCGAAAAAAAAAAAACCATCCTGGTTATGGTTGTCACCCGTGTAGGAGCTAAAAACATGGAGGATGAACTTGCAGCCCTTAAGACCAAACTCCAAGATCTGGATGAAAAAATTCTCGGCCTCAATCTTCAGCATTCCTCCATGCACACTAGACGGCAGCCAAAGTCTTCTATAGACACTGGGTTCTCTTCTTCCAGCAATTTTTGTGGGCCGAAGCTTGATTTTCCTTGCTTCAATGGTGATGATCTAACTAGATGGATATACTGGGCAGAACAATATTTCAGTCTGCATAATACTTTTGATGTCAACAAAGTCTCACTTGCATCCTTTCATTTGGAACATGAAGCCCTTCAATGGTTCCGTTGGTACATCAAGGCTCATGACAAGCCAAAATGGACAGATTTTTGCAAACTCATTTTGCAACGATTTGGCCCTAGTGCTTTTGATGACTTCACAGGAGCCCTTACTAAACTTCACCAAACTGGCACTATGAGAGAATATCAGACCAAATTTGAGAAGCTCGCTAATCACACAGAGGGATTGTCTGATGAATTTTTTAGGAGTTGTTTTGTAAGTGGTCTAAAGGATGCAATCTGATCTGAGGTTAAAATGTTCCGTCCCAGCACAATGATGGAAGCCCTAGGGTTGGCTAAGTTGGCAAAGGACAAAATCACAGCTCAATAGTGCTCCAAATCCACTTTTGTTCCATTCAGAACTATGGTTTCCCAAAGACCTCCAATCCTGCTAGCTCCTAGAACAACTCCTATCAAGTATTTGTCTGAAGCAGAGATGTGGGCATGTAGAGAAAAAGGGCTTTGTTATAATTGTGATGAGAAATTCACTCGGGGACATAGATGTTTTGAGCAAAAGCTCTATCTCTTGGATGTGGATTCTCTGCCTACAACTAAAGTTTATGATGATGCTCAGGATATAGTAGATGACCAAGTCGACATTCAGAAGCCACTTGTTGACCCTCCTTCTCAAGAAGACCACCCAGAGATCTCTCTCCATGCTTTAACAGGTGTCACCACCCCACAAACCATGTGGGTCAAGGGTTACTTCAAGAAGCTCCCTCTTACAATACTCATTGATTCTGGTAGCGCTCATAACTTCATTGACCCTTGGATTGCCAAACAAGCTAATTGTTTTGTCCATCCTTGCTCTAGCTTTGAAGTCATGATTGCCAATGGGGGCACATTACCTTGCAAAGGGAAGTGTCATAATGTGCGTATCTCTATTGGAGATTATAACCTGTGCTCTGACATGTTTGCCTTGCCCTTAGGTAGATGTGATGTGGTTTTGGGCGCTCAATGGTTACGCACACTTGGACCCATCTTATGGGATTTTGCTGAACTTTAGATGCAGTTTTTAGATAATGGGCAAAAATAGACATTGAAGGGCTTACAACCAGGGTCTCTCAACATCATTAGTTCACATCGCTGCTTCCCCAAAACACTAATCTTCAATAGGCTATCTTCTAAGAACTCCATGCTTCTCCATCGGCAGGGCACTCTGGGTTCCTCAAAACTTATGAGTGGGCACGACGTAACTTCTTTTGGAAGGGAATGAAAAGGGCAATTCAATAAATGGTGGTTGAATGTGATACTTGCCAATGCAACAAGGGTGAAATGACACTAGTTCCTGGATTGCTCGAACCCTTGCCCATCCCTACACAGATTTGGATAGATATTTCATGGATTTCATTGAGGGGCTCCCTAAATCTGGAGGGTAGACAGTGATCTTGGTTGTGGTTGATCGCCTCTCCAAATATAGTCATTTTTGTGCCCTTAGCCATCCCTATACCACCTCCTCTGTCACATAGATTTTCATGGACCAGATCTTCTGTCTTCATTGAATACCTTCTTCCATTGTCTCAGATCGTGATGCCACTTTCACCAGTCATTTTTGGACAGAACTATTTCGCCACACTGGCACCAAACTGAAGATGAGTTCAGGGTATCACCCACAAACAAATGGTCAGACTGAAGTTATCAACAAATGTTTGGGAACTTATCTTCATTGTTTCACTTCAAAACAACAGCATCAGTGGGCAAAGTGGCTTCCTCTCACTAAATGGTGGTACAATACGTCCTACCACACTGCATCTAAAATGACTCCATATGAAGCAGTCTATGGTCAGGCACCGCCAGTGCTCCTTCCATACACCCCCAGTAGTTCACCAGTTTAGGTAGTTGACATAGTTCTCCAAACTCGAGATCAGATTCTTCACATTTTGTAGGACAATCTTCACATGGCAAGAAATCGAATGAAACAACAAGCCGATCAACATCGTTCTGAGTGCACTTTTCAAGTAGGTGATATGGTTTTTCTTCATCTACAACCATACAAGTGATCCTCCCTAAAACTCAAAGGGCATCATAAGCTGCTTCTAAAGTTCTATGGGCCATATCAAGTTCTTCAGAAGATTGGGTCAGTTGCTTATAAATTGGAGCTTCCTCCTTCCCGCGTTCATCCAGTATTTCATGTCTCTTGTCTAAAGAAAGTTCTTGGCACCAACATCAAAGCACAAACTATTTTACCAGAACTGGATGATGAAGGATCCACCATTTTGGAGCCAGAGGCAATCCTCGACAGGTGCACTCATCAACTTCACTCTTGATCCATCACAGAGGTATTAATTTAGTGGCATAGAATGCAACCAGAGGATGCTACATGGGAACCACTCCTTCAGATTCAACAACAATTTTCACATCTTAAGCTTTGAGGACAAAGCTTTTCTAAGAGGGAGGGGATGTTAGGAACCTATGTTTAACTCTTCTCTTTACTTTATTAGTATATTGCTGTTGGACGCATATGCTTTGTAAGTCGTCCCGTGAGTATATTGTATTATCCCACATTCATGGGGAGTAATAGTTGTTTAAATTAGACTTAGTATATAAGTACGTGTTGAGGCCAATGAAGGCATCCATGAGTTTATTGTATTGAGCTTGCTCAAAGGAGGTTGCCCCCTCAAAGTGGCCCACGATCAATAAATTCCTTATGTGTTCTACTATTTCTGTTATTTCGTGCATTATTCATTATACTGTTGTAGGAGGTTCCTCTCATACAGTTTGGTGTGTACTCCTAAGGGAGAGTATTCAAAGCAGTTAAGAACAAGTGCAAGTATGTGTAGTGGAAAGAGATGTGTAGCCCTTTTCCATTGATGTCAAAGGGGGAGAGAGATCATGTGAAAAACTCAGGGGGAGAAAGAGTTCAGATGTGTAAAAAGAAAGGGGGAGTTCTGATGCAGAGTTGTGTCTTGATGGAGGAACATGTTTAGTTTTTCACATCATATGTTGCCATCAATGAAAAAGAGGGAGATTGTTGAAATTATGTGCTAATTGGTGTTATCATTAATGTCAACATGTTTGTGTTGTCATTGGTGTCAATTGTGTCTTCTGATATTGTTGTTTGTTGATTGATTGAGTTGTCATGTTAAGGACACTGTCAGAGTTTTTGCTCTACATTTCCTGTATTTGGATATGTTTTAGAGAAGTGTTTAAAGATGCTAAATCTAGAACTTGGTGGTCCGGATCACTATGCAACAAAAGTTCTATTCACCAGTTTTAAGACTATGCTTGGCAACATTTTGCAGTGTGATAGGGAGAAAGTATTTTGCTCTACATTTCTCTACAATTTGGATTTTGGTCTTGTGGTTCTAGACTTAAGTTTATAAATTCCTCAGCTATCTTCATTCTAAAGGATTTGTGATTTGGTGCTCCAAAAAGAAAGTTATTGATTAGCAAAGTTCGATAGTGTTTATTGTGAGTAGTCTATGATATGTCTTCAAGTGATATTTGTTGTCCTCAAGTGAGATCTGTTGCGGTTGGATTTGTCGGCTCCTAGGTGATTCTATGTTGTTTGTGGATGTCTCTAGAATGTATTGAAGGAATGTGCTTGATCCACAAGCTATAATGAAGTTCTTGGAAGCGTGTGTCTAAGTATTCTTGATGTTTCCATCAGTTTGGTGTTTCTTGGATTGTAGAAGCATAAGGAAGAATGTATGGATGTGTTTGGGTCTGAGCTAAGCTATGAAGTGTTCTTCCTTTATTCATTTGCTCCACAATATTGTTTAGGTCCAAACCTAATTTGATTTATGTATGTATGTAGACCTTGGAGATAGTTCCAATGGTTGTAAGTTGTATTGCCAACCTTAGTGAATGTTCCAAGGTTGATGATTGGTATAAATATATGTAATGAATTTGTGAGTGATGTGAGAGTGTGCAAAGATGCAAAGATAAAGTGTGTGTGTTGTAAAGGCAGAGAAGAAGAGATATACCGCACTTCAATGGAACTAAACTTAGGCATGTTGTAGATGCTATTATATTAGTTCATGGCAGTGAGCCATGCCTTTAGTAGTGAGCCACCCCTTAGTAGTGAGCCTTTTTGCAGTGAACATTCATTTGGGCAGTGAGCCTCTTTGTTATTCAGTATTGTTATTACATTATATTGTGAGATAACACTCACCATGGTTTTTCCCTTTTATGGTTTTCCATGTAAAAATCTGGTGTTCATGTGTGTATGGTGGTGATGTGTTTATATTTTGTTTCTGTAATTCAGGTTTAATCTTCATAACAAATTAAGGAGTTAAAGTGAATGTGAATGTGATTTTTTTTAAAGAAGTTAAGGTTTTTGATACAACTAATTCATCCCCCTCTCAATTGTCTTGTGCCTTCAATAGAAAACACCTTAGACCTTGTGGAATTATACAAAGATCTAGATGTTTGTACTACCCAAGGAATAGAACAACTAAATGACACCCTAGTGATTTTAATTTTTCTCACATTCCAGAACTTTTCAAGGGTTCTCCTACACACAATAATGCTCTCATCAATGATTTAGATCTAGGCCATCTAGTTCAAACCACTCCAAAGAAATAGTGTTCTTCTTCCACATTTGATTTTAAAAAGTTACCCTCAGATGATGACATAGCTAAATAGCATGATCTCCCCCTCTACCTAATTGTCCAAGTTTAAGACTATTCCATCAAATGTATACTGATTGATGATGGGTCTACAATCAACAGTCTCTTTCTCTCTCCTTCAAAGAATGGATTATGATAAAACTCACATCACATGAGAAAATTCCATCCTTAAAATTCATAGTAACCCAAACATCTAAACCATGGGTAAGGTCAATATTTAAATTACACTGGGTCCCAAAGCTCTCCCAATTGAATTTTATGTCATCAATAAAGAAACCATCTACAACATGATCCTAGGAAGGCCTTGGATTCATAGGATGAGGGTAGTCCCCTCCAAGCTATTTTAAGAAATCAACTTCTCACACATGAGTCAACCCCATATCATTAAATGAGACCTTGATGCTTTCGACATTTATAAGGTCAAATAAGACAAAAAGAAGGGAAAGGCCTTAAAAACCACCAATGACCCAAATATTAGAATTTTGAAAAGGGAGAGACACCAAAACAAATAAAAAATGTAGCTAAGACCTCAAAATGTAGAGGGGAGGGGGCAATAGGATAATTACCCTTCATTCCCCACTCAATAAAATATTGTTCCATTCAACTTAGTAGCCATTCCTATCAAGCTAGATATGAGAATCCATATAGTTGAGACCACCACTAAGAAAAAAGGAGAACCAAAACCCACACAGAAACTAGAAGAGTCAACACCATTTCTAATTGCCCCTCAAAAGTTCAAAACAAACATTAAAACTCTATAAGAACATAAAACGACAAGGTTGCAGGAAAATCATCAAACAATGAAGTATGTGAGTGTATAAAACTTCTCACTACATTCAAAGATATTTTTACACCCTTCCTAAGAATGACCTTGCAAAGACTTTCAAAATATGGATATCAAACAACTAGGTCAACAAAAATATAAAAATAATGCAATAAGAAGGTTGATACAAAACCATTCAAAGTTAAAGACCTTGTACTCAGAATCTACAATCTAATCAACAAAGAATGAAAACTTAGACCAAATTGGATAGGTCTATATGTAGTTAAGGAAGACATAAAAAATGACACTTTCTTATTGTGCACTATGGAAGGTTAAGACTTTAGTATTTAAAAAATTCTTAAAAATCACAAAGTATAAAAATCATGAAAATCCAAAAAAAATTATATAAAACATGAAAATTCAAAAAAAGCATGTATTCTCATTATGTTCATCTTGTATTTGTTCATGGCATGCTCTTATTTGATTTTGCTCTTAGCAAGAAGTCTAAGGTTGTCTAGTATAGGTTGTCCCTCTTAGGACTGAAAGATTCCCCAAAATCATCAACACCATATATCATTCCCTTTTACGTTCCAACAAGTTCAAAGTAAAGTCAAGCTCTTAGATGTATATCGATCCCATTCTTAATGATTCATGATGTCAAGTTTAAGAAAAAAGAGTATTCAAACTTACAATACCCAATAGAATTTTGCAAGTAAACCTTCCCTAATCCTCCTTATCAAAGGGTAAGTCCTACAATATAGCAAAAGCTCTTAGTGGTGCCCAACCCCTTATTCATCTTGGCCAAAAATTCTATAGGAATCATATCTCTACAAAGAAAAAAAATAAAAAATAAAAAGAATCAAAAAGAGAAAAGAGATAAAAAAAAGAGAGTTAAGAGAAAAAAAAAAGGGAAACAAGAAAAGAGAAAAAGAAACAGAAAAGAAAAGAAAAAAATGAAAAAAGAGAGGATTGTTGATGTTGTACTCTTGAGTGGAGATAAATCTAATCTTGAAGATACAAAGATGGCATCTATCAGAGAAAATATAAAAGAGAGGTAAAAAGCACACACACACACACACAGACTAGTTCCCACTCAAGTATACTGAGTGGGTATGCTATCCTTGTAGTGTTCATGGAGCAATCATGTGATAGGGCCTTAGGGAAAGGAATGACAGAGACCCTATGTTCCCAATCAATATTTTATCTTGAAAAAAGGAGGGTAATTTCAGCACCACTCTTTTGTCACCCTTGATATCATGTTCACCTAGCTTCCTCTATAAGAACATGATTGAGGAAGAAGTAGAAATAGGATCACCAGGCTAGGGATGTTCTTATATAGGAACAATATTTCCTTTATCTTTGGTCTTCTAGCTAAGAAGGTTTTGAAATAGAGCACAAAAAAATATTGTGATCTAAAAAATATACTATGAGCCTCAGGGTTCAATATTTTGTTGACTAGAAAAGCATTAAAAGATATGTAGTTAGAAAGAAATGCCTTTGTTTCTTTTTCACTAGTCTACTTTTTGTTGTCTTGTTACACAACACACCCCATTTTTCCCTAGCAAAATAGGGACCCAAAATTTTTCTTGCTTTGCTTGGCTTGTTTTGCTTCCCTTTGCTTTGGGCGGTATGGTAAAAGCACTATCATATGTATGTCTAGGTCATGCCTTAGGCATATCCAGATCTTGAATTATGGATCCAAAATTTCAATGTATGAATTTCCCCTCATAAAGCCTGCCAAATGAAAGAGAATCAAATTCTAAGTAGGTTTGCCTTTTACAGCACCTAGAAATTCCCTAAAACAAAGAAGTTATGCTTAGTTAATGTTTGGTCAACTGGTCATAGGGATGTTCACAATGTCTCAATATCCAGATATTTTCTAATGTCCCGACATAAGAAATTTATAAGTAAAAAGATAATATCCTGACATTCACAAATGTACACACATCAAATTTAACTCATTGTGCAACGAAACTGTCATGCGCATGATCGCATAGTGTCGATATTTGCGAGTATGGATATTTGATCTTAATATCTAGACATTTACTCAATGTCCACACATCTTTTAATATCTATACTTATTCTAATATGCCGACATTGTTTAATGTCTGGACATTCGTTAATATCCAGACTTTTCTGAATATCCTGATGACATGTCCCATTTGACTTTTCAAATAGACATTGGACTCTAGATATTTCTCTTAAACACTTAAACATCTAGACATCCCTCAACATCTGGATGATGTCATATGATCTTGTCTCAAAAGGAATATTATAAAGTGATGACATCATCTACATATTGAGGGCATGAGATATTTTGCAAATCTTAATGTCTAGATATTTCCTAATATCCATATCTTGGTTTCCTACGAACAAAATTTATAGCTTCCCATGGACCAATCAGATGGTGTCATGTGGCACAAGTTTAATTTTTTAGAATGGACATTTGCAATGTCTTGACATTGGAAGATCAAAGGTAAATGCCTTTGGATCTTAACATCTCAATATCCACCATCAGTTAATGTTGACCAATATGATAACATCATATGGATATGGATATGCACATTTTAAAAAGGTAAGCACATTGCTTAAACATTTGGACATTTGTTCATATATAGACCTCGCAATAAATGTCGTGAAAGGGAGCCATTGGCCTTTTGAAATTTCAAGTTAGAAACCACCACTTGTAGCGATCTCCCAAATCATATATAGATATCTATGGATAGATGTAATTCAACATTTAATAAGCCCTAATCCGTGATTTTTAACACAGCAAAGAGTGAATTTTGATCATTTTGAACTCACCTAAGCATTCATAAGAGAAAATTATAGAGCTCCAGAGATTTTACAGCGAGTTTATGACAATCATAACATTGAATGGATCGGTGCATACACAAAATGATGAATGATGAATGGTGGTTATATAGTGAAAGTGCATATCGAAACATATTTTAATTAGGTTTAAGCTCCAGAAATAGGTATGTAAAGGTAAAACCCTATTCTTGTCATTTATGGGAACACAGTAAAAGGTAAAACTAGATGCTTAGGGTAATGTTAGTTGTATATACACATGATTATGTCTGGTAAAGCTGAAAATGTCTAGATATTCAGGAAATAGATTGTAGAGGTGATGTTTGAAACCTAGGTTAAGCTATGCATATTTGTGATTGTAGGACACAATGCAAGATCGAAAGAATAGAAGCAAGGCAGAGTTCAAGATTCCCATGTTCCCAAATCTTGGAGCCTCTGACTTTTGATTCAGAAGGATTGTAGATACTCACTCAAAGAACATAGATGTGAATGAGTGGACCGCTAAGTTGATCAATGGAGGTGGACATCCCATGCTACAAAATATATACAACTATGGGATGTGGAATGCTACTAGCTTTCCTTATGTTGTAGAGGCTATGGAGTTGATAGTCACGTGTTCACGGAATTATAACAAAGAGAACATAAATGTAGAAAAGGATGGTAGGGTATATGCACTTCTCCATCTGAGGTATTATGGAGGCATTCCAATTGCCTACAGGTCCCAATATGTTCAAGATAAATCTCAAGGATCTGGAGAACCAATACAAAAGCAAAACCACTGATTGTAAAAAGTTCATGTTTGCATCTTGGAGGGCAACAGACAGTAAGGTTAAGGTAGTGGCCAAGATGCCACAGAATCTCTATAAGTTCAACTTCATCCCAGAGGTACAGTATATGATGGTGATGTTAAGCTAGATGGCTGGAAAGGTTTATGCTGGTAATTTTGAGCCATGGATGTATGGGATCATCAGGTTGGTAGAGACCTCTAACATGTAGGTACAATGGGCATCACTCATCAGTGATATCCTACATGAGGGTATGAAGAGATTTGGAGGTAAATTATGCCTTTTCTACATGTCATCATATGTTGTTTATGCATGTGTTGCACAATCTACATTCTCTGGTCTATAGATAGTGGGCAAAGTGGACATGAATTCAAGAGATATGACCATATGGGATCATTATCCCCAACTAGAAAGGAAGGCTTCCATTCATAATTACAAGAGGGTAAATGATTGTTTTGTTATGCATTTAGTAGATTGATGGATAATGACAGAGCTAAGAGATTGACCATTGAGGCTCAAGAGGCAATTGCAAGAAATGGAACTTGGTTTATCTAGTTCCCAACCTTCACCTACATCCAAATGGAAGGATCCAATGAGCAACCTCTAATGTTGCCAAGATACCCAACATATAAGATAATTCTTCTAGAGTTAACCAAGTAGATTATACCTTCATATGAAGCACATGTGAAGAGAAACAAGAAAGGTAATGTTAGGTTTCCTCTAATCATTGGCTGGTATGCATGTCCATCTATTGATACAACCAAAAGATTAGAGGTAGAGTTGTACATTCTGAATTTGCAACCATTTTCCTCTGCAAGACAATATGATCCTTATCATAGAATGGAAAGATTTGTGAGCAAGAAGTTAGTGCATCAAATGTACTTAGAAGACTACTGGGTAGATTGTCTAGATGATGTGGAGGTTAAAAGAAGAAGCTATCAAAGGTTGACTTTGAATCAGATTTGGACCTAGGACTGCTTTGATGTTCCTCCTCAATTCCATTTTGATGATGGCATGTTAATAGCCAAGGAGTATGAGGATAAGATCTATAAAGAAACCATCTCCCCTCCTGATTGGAGTCAGCCTGAGGTCACATCCATTGACCTCATTACAGCCAGAGTTATGGAGCTGACAAGGAAGTGGGTAGATCATAAGTTTTCTACCCTGAAAGCCAAAGGAGTGGCACTGACTATAAACAAGAAGAGAAAAAGATGAGTTACTAGATATAGAGTTTGATGACTTCTTAATTCATAAGAGGTAGATTATGGAGGCCAAGTAGGCCAAACCAAATTCCTCAAAGGAAGATGGAGAATTTATTGATAGTGGCATCACAATAGCCACAAGACCCTCACCTTAGAAAGAAAATCTTGTCCCAACAATCACTATAACTACAAGGTAGGCAGAAGAGCCTAAAGAAACCTATGAGGATATGGAGGAGGATGAGGGGGATCCTTTGATAAAGAAAGGTCAGGATATATTGAAAGGAGCTAATATCCCCAAATAAAAGAGAGGACAAGTACCTATAATGAGGGGATCCACTAGCAAGCAACCTGATGTCCTACTCAAGGAAGGTGAAGAGCTCACAAAAATGGAGAAGATGTTTACTACTCAGGTACCTACAATAGATAGAGTTGTAGCCACAATGGTGTTAAAGGATAGGGAGACTGTATCTAAAGAATTCCAACATAATGTCCCCATCCCCACCATAGTTGAATTCAAAGAGGAATCAACCAAGGAAGCAAGGGAAGAAGAAATAAATAAGATGGTTAGTCAACTTTTGTCATTGGATAAAACTATAGATTTAACAGATGATGATGTGACCAAGGATTTGATGGCCAATCCACCTGAAGACTTACTGAGGCACACAACCTTAACACCTCAAGTATTGCCCAAAGTACCAAAGAGCACTAGAGATGAAGATGAGTCTGAAGATCCTGAGATAGTGGTGCAAAATATTGGCCTAGATGTGCTAGTGGGTATTGTCACCATCTCAACAGTTATTGATCTATCATATGATGGCGGTTAAGATGAAGGTAGGTATAAGGCTATGGACAATGTGCAAACTAAAGATAATGTAGTTGTAGACATGAGTATCCATACGGGGCCTCCTAAACAAAATGTCTAGAAAATTGAAGGACATACAGAGGCAGATGATAAAGAACAACCATTGTCAAGATTTGGACAAGTAGGTCCAATGGTCTAGATCAGCGAATTCAAAAGATAAATAATTGCCAATATCTAGACATGAAGGTCTGAAAGACAAAGGCAATGAGGAAGAGATGGAAATAATAGATACATGTGGTGAGCAAAGTAAAGAACATCAAAATATTCAAGATCCTAGCCACCAAAGGATTAATACAAGTAATCCTTAGCCCCAAAATACACAACATGCACAAGGTTAGGATGTAGATGCACATCATGATGTCCATGATGACACAAATAAATAAGACGAGGATGTCTAGATGAATGTACCTGATAGTCAAGATCCAACCAAGGAGATATCCCAAGATTATGACATGACATCTAGAGATGTGTTGTGTGGTTACACAACATGCCCCATTTTGATTTGACAAAACAGGGACCCAACCTTTTTTGCTACTTTGGCTTGTTGTTTTCCTACTTTTGGCAGTTTGGTAAAAGTAAGTCATGCAGATAGCTTTATAAGGGGTGGATAAGTCACCATGATGAGGTCAATTTATCAAAGTCATTATTTCATATCCTTAACCTCATGGATTGAAAGAGGATAAAATTCTATGCAGGTTTGCCTTTTGGATCACCTTGAAATTCGTTAAGGGGAGAAAGTTATGATAAGTCAAAGTTCTGGTCAAACCTGATATGCCAAAGGAGAGGGTCATATTTCAAACATCAGTCACATTATGTAAGATCACCCTGACATCAATTTATTACCCAATAATCAATTGGTCCGTAGACTCTGGACATCAATTTTATGTGATAACTGTGTCTGCCCGTATATCAACTTTGCATATTCTGTGGGGGTCATATTTTGAACATCACCCGATCTAACGAATATCACCCTTGTCGCAAAATATCACCTAATGCCAATGTGACAATGATGTCATCTAAGCCTGATGAACAAAGGAAATCACCCTGATGGTGACGTCATCATTCTTTTTACCTCACGGAGGTATGTGTCCAACAATCACCCTATTCAAACATGATGGTGACGTCATTATAACGCAACGCTTAAACAAACTAATTAACATGTTGACGTCATCCAGATCTTTCTAAGAGGGGGTCATTTTAGTTGCGGGGGTCACATTTTAAGCATCCCCTAATCTTTGTTCCATGACCCGATATACAAATGGTCAACCTTTGACCAAATCCCCTGAGTCTCTTGCATTAGTTTTGCCGCGCAGAGGCAGAAGGTCATTTTACACAGAGGGGGTCATAGTTCAAATATCACCTAATCTTCTGAAGATCACCCCCCTCTCTCCCATTTTAAGACATTAAATGCACATAAATGCAGTAGGTGGATTCCCGCCAACTGTGAATACGATCCGAACACTTGGCAACATCCATGGATTCGTTGTAGAAGATCAATGGATTTAAATGATTTTCCCCAGTTTTACCCTAATCTGCTCCATGGATAGGTTTAAAGGTAAGTTTCCAAGGTTATTCTCATTTACCTTGCGAAAAAATGAAAATTTACAGAGCAAGACATTCAAACCCTCATACAAGCTACCTGTGAATGGAATACAACTTGCATCATAACGGACGGGTGATCATCAGGATTTCATACCCTTTGTCCTAATCATCAACTTAATCCAGGAGAAAAGCATTATCAGGTAAGTAAAAAAATAATATGCACGATGTCGTAGATACATAGTGTGTGTGAAGACATATGGATATTGTATGGTAAGACCAGGTGTGTTTCTTGTAGAAGTCTATGGCAGATGTCAGGCAGAATAGGTCTGATGCAGAGTTTCTTAAGCCCATGTATGTTCAACCCAAAGGGGTGCAATTCAAATATGACATTATTGGGGACACTCACCAAGGAGAAATAGATTTGGTAGCATGGTCCACCAGAATAGATCATGACAAAGATAATACCCTATTGGATGCAGTGTATGTATCAGGAATGTGGAATGCAGCTAGATTCCCCTATGCCTTGGAAACCCTAGAACTGGTAGTAGAATGCGCCAGGAACTATAACCCTCTAACTAGGTGGGTGGAGAAGCATTGAAGGGTATATGCAGACTTTTCCATTAAGGGCATCACATCTACTTGCAATTTGCCAGTTGGAAAGAAGTGGTTAGTGTAGATCTGCATAAACTAGAGACTGAGTATGAAAATAATAAGAAGAGTGCCAGGAAGAGGATGTACTAGTGGAGGTCTAAGAGTAGCACCTACACTACTTCTACCAAGTTGCCAGTGCATCTATACAAATTTGATTTTGATGATGAATATCAATACATGATTGCCCTGCTTAACAGGATGACAGGCCAGCGTCATGCTGGAAATTTCAAGAATTAGATGTTTGGGATCATCCAGATGATCCTTTACATAGATAATAAGCCATTATGGGCCAAGGTCATCAGTGATGCCTTAGATGAATAGATGAAGAACCTGGGAGGTCTAGAATGCTTATTCCATATGACCTCATATGTTGTTTATTCCTGTGCCTACAAAGGAACATTTGATGCATTGACTACAGTTGGAAAGATTGGTGGTGGTGTAGATGATGCCCACATATGGGATCATTATCCTCAATTATAGAGAAGGAACTACCTCTTTGATTATAAGTTGGTGAATGATGCATTTTCTATGCATCTGGTTAGAACTATGGAAGAGGATAGTACCAAGAGATTGAGCATGGAAGCTCAAGAAGTTGTATACAAACATGGTGCCTAGTTCATCCAATATGCCACTTTCACATATATCAGAATAGAAGGATTTGAAGAGCAGCCCTTCATGTTACCCAGGTACCCTACTGATGGGGTAGTCCTGATGGAATTCTTGAGACAGGTATCTACCATATTAGATGCATACAAAGCACATAAGAAGTTGCCCCCAATACTATTTCCGGTATCTATGGGATGGTACATGTGCCCTGATTCACAGAACATAAACGATGTCATAGGAAGTCTGAACCTAATGTAGCTTTAGCCATTTCCATTGGCTAGATCATATGATCCCTATGGTAGAATGTAGAAGATAATGAGGAAACCTATACATCAGAGGCATCTAGAAGATTTCTAGACTAATTATGAAGATGAGGCTGCAGTAAGAAGGAGAAAATACCAAATACTCACCCTAAATTAGATAAGGACATTTAACTGCATCTCAGTGCCTATATAGCTGAAGAAGGATGATGGCAAGACCATGTCAAATGAATATGAGGATAAGAAGGTGTATAATGACACCATCTCAGCCCCTGATCCAACATAGCAGGAGGATATCTCCTTGGACCAATTTATAGGTGGGGTGCTGCAGTTAACCCAGGCATGGGTGGATGAACAAGTAAGTAGATTGAAGAAAAGGCAAGAGATCCCTAATGAGGAGTATGAAGACTCTCTTGGTGCGAAAAGAAAATGTAATGGAGAAAGGCTTCTTGCACAGAAACAAAGGAAAGGACCCCCTAGAGGAAAGAAGACTGATGATGAGCCTAAGGGGGTGATAATAGAGAGAATTGCCTCAAATGGATAAACCAAAGACCAAAAGGATCCTGAGGCTAGCTGAAGGTACTGCAGAAGTACAAGATGAAGGCCAGGCCTCCCAGTAGGATGTAGAAGAGGATATCCCTCTTGAGGAAGGGCCAGTAGATAAAGAGCCTGTAGGTGATGACCCAATGATGGTCAACAAGAAGAGGAGGGCAGCACCCTTGATGTCTCCCCCTAAGAAGCAAAGAACATCTATGAGGGGAGAGATAAGGATAGAATCCATAGTATTAAGGGGAGCTGGTGGTGAAGTGTTTAGAAAAGAAATGCAGCATGAGGTGCCACTTCCCACCATTATTCAATTTAAGACTGAGAAGGCAGAGGAGCAAACAAAAGAAGCCTCCAAAGTAGGTCAAGGTGGTCATTTATCATTGGAAGACACCATGGACCTCTCAGATGATGAAATTGTACAAAGTGTATCCTTTGAGAAGATGGAGACCCTTGCCTCCAATACATGCATGACTCCACATGGGACCCCATCATCACAAATGGCTGCATTGGAAGAGTTGAAGCAAGTGGCTCAAAAATAGAAAGAAGGTAGCCCAGAGAGGGCAGCCCAACAAATTAGGCTAGATAAGTTGGTAGATTAGGTAACTAGCCCTACAGTGATTGATTTGACATATAGGGAGGATATGACTCCTGAAGACAAAGCAGGTGCACCTGATAGAACAGAAGATATTGAAGGCGCCAAGCAGGCAGAAGTAGAGAGCCATGTTCTAGATATAGGCCAGTAACAACATGATATACCAGTTGAGCCAGGAATGGTAGAAGTCCAAGAAAAGGTTGAGGATGATAAGAATACATCAGGTGATGACGCCACCTGGACTCAACATACCACAGGAGATAAAGACACATCAGGTCATGAGGACCTTGAGACACAAGATATCAGTACATCAGGTGTGGAAAACAATGTGACCCAAGATTAGGGTGATGCACCAAGATTAAATACACATACATCCACGGATACAAATATGCCTTAAGGTGAGGAACATAATGAGGTGGATGAAACACAGAAAAAGAGAGATTAGGATCAGACACAGGATCATCATGTGGATACACCACATGATCCTCCCCTAAAGAAGGAGGCTCCTCAAGAAGAAGAGATAGAACAAGATCCCCCTCATAAGGAACATCATGAGGAAGAAATTAGGAAATCACCTTTTCCACAAAGAATAGGAATAGATACCAGAGATCAAGGTGAACATGATGATGACAAAAGACCACGAGGATCTAGAGATGAAGTACCTCAGTGGCTTGAGAAGGAAGTAGGTACAGATCAAGGGATTAAAATTCAAGAATTTGACATTTCTACCTTGTTTGTAGAGACAATCATGAAACCAAAGAGGAAAGCTAGGTTGACCTCAGCTATCAGAAGAGATCCTACTATAGGCAGAAGGACTACCCAGGTAGCACTTCCTACAGTAGAAAAAGAGAAGGGCAAAATCACCTTGGCTGAATTCCGGATCAACACAGTTGATTTGGGTTTGCTAATGAAGACCAAGAGGGTCAGGAAGGGAAGGATATCATTGATTCTTTGACCCAAAGGGTGAAGAAAGAAAAAGAGAAAAATAAATAGCATAAAGAGCACATTGCTTAGCTGCATGCATATATAAAGGGGTTAATTAACCTTGATAGTACACCAGCAGATCCTGCAGTCCCATTGACTGTTATATCACAAGAGGAAGTTAATAAGCTAGACCTCATGAAGCATCAGGCCATGATCATGGATAAGTGGATGTTATCGACACTCACAAGAGCTGAAGAAGTATTGAGAACCTCTTTACAGAGGTGGAAGTCCTTGAGCACTTTGAAGAGGAAAGTGGATAAAATGTAGAATGAAATGGGAAGGAGATCATTCTAGCTGGAAAAGGCCTTAAATGCTCTAAGTGAAATAAAGAGGATTGATCCTCAGGTCCTAATAAGTAATCAGGTATTAAATAATAACACAGCTTTGCTAGTAGATGTATGGTATGAAGATATCAGATTTGAATATGATATCCTAAAGAAGTATAGTGGCAAGTTTAGAGATATCAGTATAAAGTTGCACAATATGATGGCATATGAAGCAGAGATACTGGAAGCATTGGAAGGAAAAGTAGAGGGGAAAATAGAAAATCAAGATGCAGACTTTGCCATCAGGGCACTGCATGATAATTTCCAACTGGTGGCTGATGACCCCCTCACCCACTCGATAAAGGAGGTGATGGATAAGATCATGAGGAACAAGGTCAAGGTGGAGAATTACAAGGAAAGTCTGAATAATAGAAAAGGCAAGCTGGAGGCACTCAAGGATAAGTTTTAGGCTCACAGACATGCTATCACTAAGGCCAAAACTCAAGATGGCGTGGAGGTAGACAAAATAGTACAAGCTTATGAAAATATTAGGGTGGCAATGAAGGCCCATATATAGGATGATATTCATCTGGGTGATAGCGATACAGAAAGTGATGAGGAGCATGATGATGATGAAGAAGAAGAAGATAAAGAAGAGAAGCCCGAGGAATGAAAAGAAGCATCCCCAAAGTGACATATGCATCAGGTACTTGTAAGATAATAAGTCACCCAGATGGTTGCCAACTTGCAACCTGTGCCATGAAGGATAATTGACTAAGTCAAAGAAGGCATATCTACTATTGATCTTAAGTGACAAATCTTGACTATAGGTCATTTGTAACCGCTTCCTCACCTTATTCTATAAAAGGTGTAGGGGTGCCATATTTTAAACATTAGAAAGATTAATTGAAATTAGATTGCTGAAATATCAGGACTGATTTCAAAGTTGTAAACATACATATTCTGCATACTTAATGAAGAGAAGACAATTTGATTACAAACTATCATAAATCTTGAGTAATCAGTGTTTGAATTCTTGATACATACCTTGATCAGCTGTGTCCCTTGGAGTGCTTGTTTAGTCTGCATGTGTTGTTTTCAATCCTTTTCCTTTGAAGTTAGCATCATTTGTATTTAGCTGTGGAACATCCTAGTGAGAATATGGTTTGATTTCTTCTCCTCATGACTGTATCTTGTATGTATGTGGTTCAGTAGCTAAAGATTCACCAAAAATTGAAGTATTCTTTTAAATTTCTTTCAATTTCATAATAATTCACCATCACAATTGCAAACAATAGAGAATTAAAAGAAAATAAACATGAAATATGTTGACATCTCATAGATAATTTGAAATACATAGCATATTTGGAGTTAAAGCATGTTAAATTATTAAATATCATGCAAAGATCTAAGTACAGACACATTATTTGAGTAAATAACTATGTAGAATAACCTCTCTGTGTAGCATACTTACAGGAAATAGAATTCACTGATCAACGTAAGGCCCCTTGAAATGGAAAACAACAACACACATCAACCACTGAGTATTGTCAGTAGATTATGAACTAATCAACGGAGACTTGTGATCATGAATTCTTTGAATTCATCATATCTTTCAAGATAAATAAAGGTTATTGTGTAACTTTTATTTAATGTTTGGTTGTGAGTAACATCATCATCAACATAAATTGGTGCTAGAAGGAGGGCGTCCTCATTCTCTGTGAAGTTTTGTCTGATTTGATGATGCAGACAGATAGGTAACACTCATGTACCTCTGTATTTCAAGTCACATGCAAAGATTTGCTATTTTAAGTTATGCACACTAAGCCTTTGTAAAGATTTCAAAATTGAGCATAAATATTGTGAGCTTTGTGGTTGATCATGTGGAATTTGTAAAAGATAAGCTCTATTTCAAGTAGATTTGCTAAAGCCTTGAGATAACTTGCTTAAGAAACCTGATATCCAGTTGCTCGTGTCCCTGAGTCTCATATCACCTCATATTTGCATCATTTATGGAAATGTTCCATAAATATCCAGTCAGTGTCAAGTTCTAACCATAAATACAGACTTTGCTGTAAAGTTTCAACCGATCATTGCTATAACCAAGCCAATTTACCTTAAACGTAAGAAATCTTGGCTCTCAAGCCATTTACCAGGTCCATATCCAGTGGACTCTTCGAAGAACTACCTGTTAGAGGATTTAGACCTAGAACTATATACATTCATCACTCTCCTAATCCTAGTGCATTTGGAACTTCACCAGAATGTCCTCCTATAACTCCTATCAGATTACAAACACTTACAGGACTACCTCTTACACCTCAGGTCCAACCTCCAATTGTTACACCTCAGGGTCAACCTCCACCGATTGTAATGTCATTCTTCACAGCAGAGTCACCTCTGACCTTCACAGTATATCATGCTTTGGCTAAGAATCCTAATAAAATTTGTCCAAAGTATCATCCATATCAGGATGCTGATGATCACGTCAGAACTTTCAAGGAAGCCTATTGAAGGGCTTTAATTGAGCATCAAGATGTTGTATGTAGGTTATTTCCATTTTCCTTTGGGGAAGAGGCTTATAACTGGTATATTTGTCTTGGTCAAGGTTCAGTTGGTTCATGGGCTACCTTTGAGAAAGCCTTTAAGGATAGGTTCAAAATACCTATAGATCCTTCAATGAACTATCATTTGTTTGCCACAATCAAATGATTTGAAGGAGAACCTATTGCTAACTTCAATGCAAGGTTCCAGAAAATGCTATCTAAGTTAGTTGCACCTTATGTTGTAGCAGATGAACCTGCTAGGAGCATATATTATTCAGCTTTAGATCCTTTGACTTCCATGTTTATCAGGAGAGCACATCCTAGTGTCACAACTTCGACAGGAGCTTTTGATAAAGCTGTCAAAATTAGTCAGCAGCTGATCCCTGCTCCTACACCTAATGTTACATTCCCAACACTACCTGGTTATCCTACATACCCTGCTCAATAGCAGACTAATGGAGCCATGATGCCTCCAGTTGTGATGCCAAGTTCTTTGAAGATACCTCCACTTAGTATCTTGCCACCTCTAAAAGGAAATGGCCAGATGTTACAATATCCAGGATAAACACAAATACCTTAGGCTGTAGATTGGTCCAACAATAATAATGGATCTTCCTTTTTCAAGCCTCAAACTAAAAATTTACTGGCCAATGTTCAGGAAGAGAAAGAAGAGATTAAGGAAATATCAGCACAATTGAGGAAACTCACTACTGAGATCACTCGTCTGAGGAGTCAGAACTTCTATTCTCAACCTAATCAGCATAGAGGTTATGCCAATCACAGACCTAATTATCCTGATAGGGGATACAACAATAACTACAATAACAATGGCAATAATAATCCTCCTAGATAGCCTAGAGTGTGGAACACTAGGCCAAACAATGGTTCTTTGCCATCACCCCTAGATAATCAACCTCCTGGTGAGCCTAAATAGACGACTAGAGTTAACCTTGCATAAGAAGCCCTTACAAACTAGTGCAAGATACATAACATCAATGCTCACGCAGAGCTAGACTATCCTCAATTCAGGATTGCTGCTAGTATTTTCCAGACTGACGTGTCCAACACTTCAGGAAATCCACCTCATGTAGAAGGAAATGAAATTGTCCCTTGTGGATATGATTATGCCTTAGTGCTAGAGAGTTTTACCAATCATCCTCATCAGGATTACACCCTGGCATATGAAGAATCAGCCATGGCTTTTGAGTTTAACTATGTTTTTCCCTTTGAGGATGAAAATGAGCCATCAAATGAACATGAGGAGGTACATGCTTATCAACAGCAATATCAAGGTAGGCATAATTATAACTTGAGGAATAACTCAAACATACCTACTAGTCCTTTGACCTCATCCTTGCCTCCAAACAAATTTAATACTCCACTTGATCCCAAGGCAAGTAATAACCCTGGATTTCCCAAGGTTAATGCTCAATACTTAGCATCACCAAATACAGCACCAAAAGCTAGTAATCTACCTCTTGATTCTGACAAGTTAGTCACATACCTGGTAGATGAAATGAAAAAGATTAAAATCAGCCTGCCATTATCAAAGTTGCTTAAAACCCCTGCTATCAAGAAATCATTCATGAAATCATTAGATGATCCTGCCCCAAAAGAGGATAGTCATACCTTAGGTCAATCTGGAAATAAAGATCATGCTGCTAGACACACTAATGTTAAGCAGAAAGTGCCAGCTATTGTTCAAGCTACATAGACTTCCCACATGACCCTATATAGAGACAAGAGTGAGTCACCTCTGTTTTTTCTTACTATAACGATGTTTAGTAAAAATTTGCACAACTGCTAGTAGATTCAGGAGCATCTACCAATGTAATGCCCCTATCCATATGCAATGCTTTAGGGTTGTGACCTGCTAAGTCACTAAAGAAAGTAACACAATTAAACAAAATAGAAGTAAGTGTGGTAGGAGAACTAACTCACATTCACATGCAACTAGCATTGGATCCCAGAATCTAGTATTATATTGATATTCAGGTAGTCGATATACCTGATACCTATGGAATGCTACTCAGCAGAGACTAGTCGAAAACCCTTAATGGATACATGGCCATTGATTTTAGCCATATGTGGTTGCCCTGGAAAGGGATACGAAATCAAATAAGGATAGATGTTGAACCTCGTATGAAACACATGATCACTGAATATAACAAAACCAATGAGATCATGTATGTGGATGTAGTACCTGGAGTTTACTCCATTAGACCCCAGACAGTCAGGATAGAAGAAATCCTAATGTATTATGTCCATCATCATGATGATGACCCTCAGGATGATAAAATAATTACAGAATCTGATTGCAACCTTAAAAATGAAACAGAGGTAGATCACTTCAAGAATTTTGAGATGCACTTGTCCAGACAAGTGAAATGATGTCAATTGTTAAAAATGTCTGTGCATGATATGCTAATCGATGGATGCTGCAAGTTACATGATGAATCACATTTTGAGAAGACTTGTGATGTCTACTTAGATATGATGGAGCTAGAGCAAGCATGCAGCGAGGCATCATCATCATCATCATCTATAGTGAGTTCTGCAGATAGTGATAGTGAAACTAAATGTTGTTTGTCATCTGCAGGAACAGGAGAATCCATAGACCAGGATGAAGGTCATATTTAGATGACAAAGGAGATTCTAGTATGTAACAAGAGTAATGTTAAAAGAAATAAGAGAATCACACCAGGGAGTGATTGTTTAGTGGAATCAGATTATGAGTTATTTGATGAAGACAGGGGCAACAATCTGTCCAAGTTTGAAGAGTTTTTATCAAAAGAGATTCAAAAGATGACACATCAATAGAGATCTCCACAAGATGTCTTGATTGAGGGATAGTGTAGGTGACATGAAGCATCTCATTCAGAAATTGCTTGTTCTTTGTGTTTGCATATTCTGAAAAAGCAGACGTTGCTTAGTTCAGAAGATTTTCCTTCTGATGATAAAAGGAAAGAAGAAATATTAGCTTCACCTAGGGAAGATAGGGTGAAATTTGAGAAAGCTAAAACACCATGAAATGGATATCAAATGGTGCAGCTGCCAGAGCTAAAAAGAAGGAAGGCTCAGATAAGCCTTCAGCTAAAGATAAGCCTTGGATCCTTAGATTTGATGGATCCAAGTCAAAACAAGGTGCTAGAGTAGGGATAGTTCTTATTGATCCATCTGGAAAATCCTACTTAGCAGCATATAGACTGCAATTCCTATGTACGAACAATGTGACAGAGTATGAAGCTCTAATTCATGGGATATTGTTTGCATTAAGAAAGAAAGTGAAGATTTTGCATGTCTATGGAGTCTCAGAATTGGTTGTGAGATAGGTAAGAGGTATATACTCCTGCAATTACAAGAAGTTGTCCAATTATAGACATAGGGTGTGAGACTTAATAGAAGATTTTTATGCATTCAACATCACCCATGTACCCAGAGAACAAAATCATAGGGCAGATGCCTTAGCTCAAGCTACCAATACTTTAGAACCACTGTCCATATCTGGTCTGAAAAGATTTTCAGTAGAATTAGTATCAGTGCCTTTTGTGCCAGATAATGTAACTAACCTCCAAGTTTTTGATGATGATCAACATATTTTAGACTTCATTTCCAATAGAGATGTCTTTGATGCATAGATCATAGATGAGAGGAATGTGGAGGATCATGTCTAGGAGGAAGAAGGATCCTAGAGTTGCCTAGTAATAAGATTCCCTAGGGAATGATAGAGCTAGAAAGAGCATTCGATCTAGACAATATGCTAAAACATAAGGATCTCCCAAAAACAGATGGAGGAGAATATTCACAGATTAATATTGGACAAGATGATGCAAAAAGAAATATCATGATCAGAAAAGTTTGTACAGAAGAGGAGTTGGAAGGGATAACTCAAGCTCTCAAAGATTATATCCATGTCATTACCTAGGCATATGATGAGTTGAAGACTTATGACATGTCAATCATCACTCATACTATACCTCTGAAGCCAGATGTCAAGCCTTTTAGACAGAAACAAAGGCCCGTCAATGCTTTACTGGAGCCCACTATTTTTGAAGAGGTCAAAAAGCTGCTTAATGCCAGGATCATATTTCCTATGAGACATTCCACATGGGTTGCAAACCTGGTCCCAGTAAGAAAGAAAAATGGTGACATAAGACTGTGTGTAGATTTCAGAAACTTAAATAGAGGTTCTGAAAAGGATAATTATCCTTTGCCTTCTCTTGATGAAGTCTTGTAGATTGTGAACGGTGCCAAAATGATGTCATTCTTGGATGGTTTCTCTGGTTACAACCAAGTGATGGTGGACAAAATAGATAGATTGAAAACTACATTCACCACAAAGTGGGGGATACTCACCTACAGGCACATGCCTTTTGGGTTATTAAATGCTAGTGCTACATTTCAGTGAGTGATGGACATAGTCTTCAAACATTTGATTGGCAAATGCATAGTCATATACATGGATGACTTGATGGTGTTCTCTAAAGAGAGAGGAAATCACATATAAGAGCTCAGGAGGGTGTTAAAGAAGTTTGAGCAATACAGGATATCCATAAACCCTAAGAAGTACATATTTGGGGTAACCACAAGGAAGCTATTAGGCCACCTAATAACAGAAAATGGGACCATCATTGATCCTGACAGGGTGGAATCAATCATGAAGATACAGCTTCCTGGAAGCAAGGAGGATCTCAAATCTTACTTTGGTAAGATTAATTTTGTTAGAAAATTTATTACTGGCTTTGCAGAGATTGTCAGACCCTTGAATACCATGCTCAAGAAGGACGCTAAGATTGAGTGGACACAGGAAGCTATGGCAGCTTTTAAAGATATTAAGAAAGCTATATCCAATGCTCCTGTTCTGATTAGTCCAGATTATACCAAGGATATTTACATTTACTCATCAACTTTATCTAGGCAAAAAGCGTTATCAAGTAAGTAAAAAAAAACCCTCCTGTTGTTGTTTTCTGCATGTCTAGGTAGGATGACTTTTTCCAATGTTTTGAAATTGTAAATATGCATATAATGATGAAATAGTAAAAATTGATGAATATAATATGCACGATGCCATAGATACATAGTGTGTGTGAAGACATATGGATATTGTATGGTAAGACCAGGCGTGTTTCTTGTAGGAGTCCATGGCGAACGTCAGGCAGAATAGGTCTGATGCAGAGTTTCTTAAGCCCATGTATGTTCACCCCAAAGGGGTGCAATTCAAGTATGACATTATTGGGGACACTCACCAAGGAGAAATAGATTTGGTAGCATGGTCTACCAAAATAGATCATGACAAAGATAATACCCTGCTGGATGCAGTGTATGTATAAGGAATGTGGAATGCAGTTGGATTCCCCTATACAATGGAAACCCCAAAACTGGTAGTAGAATGCGCCAGGAACTATAACCCTCTAACGAGGTAGGTGGAGAAACATGGAAGGGTATATGCAAACTTTTCCATTAAGGGCATCACATCTACTTTCAATTTGCCAGTTAGACAGAAAGTGGTTAGTGTATATCTGTATAAACTAGAGATTGAGTATGAAAATAAAAAGAAGAGTGCCAGGAAGAGGATGTACTAGTGGAGATCTAAGAGTAGCACCTACATTGCCTCTACCAAGTTGCCAATGCATCTATACAAATTTGATTTTGATGATGAATATCAATACATGATTGCCTTGCTCAGCAGGATGGTAGGCTAGCGTCATGCTGGAAATTTCAAGAATTGGATGTTTGGGATCATCCAGATGATTCTTTACATAGATAATAAGCCATTATGGGCCAAGGTCATCAATCATGTCTTAGATGAATAGATGAAGAACCTAGGAGGTCTAGAATGCTTATTCCATATGACCTCATATGTTGTTTATTCGTGTGCCTACAAAGGAACATTTGATGCATTGACTACAGTTGGAAAGATTGGTGGTGGTGTAGATGATGCCCACATATGGGATCATTATCCTCAATTACAGAGAAGGAACTACCTCTTTGATTATAAGTTGATGAATGATGCATTTTATATGCATCTGGTTAGAACTATGGAAGAGGATAGAACCAAGAGATTGAGCATGGAAGCTCAAGAAGTTGTATACAAATATGGTGCCTGGTTCATCTAGTATGCCACTTTCTCATATATTAGAATAGAAGGATTTGAAGAGCAGCCCTTCATGTTACCCAGGAACCCTACTGATGGGGTAGTCCTGATGGAATTCTTGAGACAAGTATCTACCATATTAGATGCATACAAATCACAGAAGAAGTTGTCCCCAATACTATTTCCAGTATCTATGGGATGGTACATGTGCCTTGATTCATAGAGCATGAAGGCTATCATAGGAAGTCTGAACCTGATGTACCTTCAGCGATTTCCATTTGCTAGATCATATGACCCCTATAGTAGAATGTAGAAGATAATGGGGAAGCCTATACATCAGAGGCATCTAGAAGATTTCTGGACTGATTGTGAAGATGAGGCTGAAGTAAGAAGGAGAAAATACCAAAGACTCACCCTAAATTAGATAAGGACATTTGACTGCATCTCAGTGCCTGCACAGCTGAAGAAGGATGATGGCAAGACCATGTCAAATGAATAAGAGGATAAGAAGGTGTATAATGACACCATCTTAGCCCCTGATCTAACACCACAGGAGGCTATCTCCTTGGACCAATTTATAGGTGGGGTGCTACAGTTAACCCAGACATGGGTGGATGAACAAGTAAGTAGATTGAAGAAGAGAGGTGTAGCCATCACAGTAGACACCAAGAAGAAAAGGTAGGAGATCCCTGATGAGGAGTATGATGACTTTCTTGGTGAGAAAAGAAAATCTAATGGAGAAAGGATGCTTGCACAGAAACAAAGGAAAGGACCTCCCAGAGGAAAGAAGACTAATGATGAGCCTAAGGGGTGATAATAGAGAGAATTGCAATACCAGCTGGAGGTGCATCTACATCAGAAAATGCATCAGCCTCATTTGCACAGCCTCAAATGGACAAACCAAAGACAAAAAGGATCCTGAGGCTAGTTGAAGGTACTGTAGAAGTACAAGATGAAGGCCAGGCCTCCCAGTAGGATGTCGAAGAGGATATCCCTCTTGAGGAAGGGCAAGTAGATAAAGAGCCTACAGGTGATGACCCAATGATGGTCAACAGGAAGAGGAGGGCAGCGCCCTTGATGTCTCCACCTAAGAAGCAAAGAACATCCATAAGGGGAGAGATAAGGACTAATCCCATAGTATTAAGGGGAGCTAGTGGTGAAGTGTTTAGAAAAGAAATGAAGCATGAGGTGCCACTTCCCACCATTATTCAATTTAAGACTGAGAAGGCAAAGGAGCAAACAAAAGAAGCCTCCAAAGCAGGTCAAGGTGGTCATTTCTCATTGGAAGACACCGTGGACCTATCAGATGTCGAAATTGTACAAAGTGTAGCCTCTAGGAAGATGGAGACCCTTGCCTCCAATACACGCATGACTCCACATGGGACCCCATCAGCACAAATGGTGGTATTGGAAGAGTTGAAGCAAGTAGCTCAAAAAGAGAAAGAAGGTAACCCAGAGAGGGTAGCCCAACAAATTGGGCTAGATAAGTTGCTAGATCAGGTAACTAGCCCTGCAGTGATTGATTTGACATATAGGAAGGATATGACTCCTAAAGACAAAGTTGGTGCACCTAATAGAATAAAAGATATTGAAGGAGCCAAGCAGGCAGAAGTAGAGAACCATGTTTTAGATATAGGCCAGCAACAGCATGATATACCAGCTAAGCCAGGAATAGTAGAAGTCTAACGAAAGGGTTAGGGTGATAAGAATACATTAGGTGATGATGCCGCCCAGACTCAACATACCACAGGAGATAAAGACACATCAGGTCATGAGGACCTTGAGACACAAGATATCAGTACATCAGGTGTGGAACAAAATGTGACCGAAGATCAGAGTGATGCACCAGGATTAAATACACATACATCCATGGATACAAATATGCCTCAAGGTGAGGAACATAATGAGGTGGATGAAACACAGAAAAAGGGAGATTAGGATCAAGTGCAGGATCAGACACAGGATCATCATGTGGATACACCACGTGATCCTCCCCTACAGGAGGAGGCTCCTCAAGAAGAAGAGATAGAACAAGATCCCCCTCATAAGGAATATCATGAGGAAGAAATTAGGAAATCAACTTCTCTACAAAGAATAGGAATAGATACCAGAGATCAAGGTGAACATGATGATGACAAAAGACCACGAGGATCCAGAGATGAAGTACCTCAGTGGCTTGAGAAGGAAGTAGGTACGGATCAAGGGTTTGAAATTCAAGAATTTGACGTTTCTACCTTGTTTGCAGAGACAATCATGAAACCAAAGAGGAAAGCCAAGTTGACCTTAGCTATCAGAAGAGATCCAGCTATAGGCAGAAGGACTGCCCAGGTAGCACTTCCTACAGTAGAAAAAGAGAAGGGCAAAATCACCCTTGATAAATTATGGATCACCATAGTTGATTTGGTTTTTGCTAATGAAGACCAAGAGTGTTAGGAAGGGAAGGATATCATTGATTCTTTGACCCAAAGGGTGAAGAAAGAGAAAGAGAAAAATAAACAGCATAAAGAGCACATTGCTCAATTGCATGCATATATACAGGGGTTAATTAACCCTAATAGTACACCAATAGATCCTGCAATCCCATTGACTGTTATATCATAGGAGGAAGTTAATAAGATGGACCTCATGAAGCATCATGCCATGATCATGGATAAGTGGATCCTATCGACACTCACAGGAGCTGAAGAAATATTGAGAATCTCTTTACAGAGGTGGAATTCCTTGAGCACTTTGAAGAGGAAAGTGGATAAAATGCAGAATGAAACGGGAAGGAGATCATTCCAGCTAGAAAAGGCCTTAAATGCTCTAAGTGAAATAAAGAGGATTGATCCTCAGGTCCTGATAAGTAATCAATTATTAAATAATAACACAACCCTGCTAGTAGATGTATGGTATGAAGATATCAGATTTGAATGTCATATCCTAAAGAAGTGTAGTGGCAAGTTTAGAGATATCAGTATAAAGCTGCACAATATGATGGCATATGAAGCAGAGATACTAGAAGCATTGGAAGGAAAAGTAGAGGAGAAAACAAAAAATCAAGATGCAGACTTTGCCATCAGGGCACTGCATGATAAATTACAGCCGGTGGCTGATGACCCCCTCACCCACCTGACAGAGGAGGTGATGGATAAGATCATGAGGATCAAGGTCAGGGTGGAGAATTACAAGGAAACTCTGAATAACAGAAAAGGCAAGCTGGAGGCACTCAAGGATAAATTTTAGGCTCACAAACATGCTATCACTAAGGCTAAAACTCAAGATGGCAGGGAAGTAGACAAAATAGTACAAGCTTATGAAAATATCAGGGTGGCAATGAAGGCCCATATACAAGATGATATTCATCTAGGTTATAGAGATACAGAAAGTGATGAGGAGCATGATGATGATGAAGAAGAAGAAGATAAAGAAGAGGAGCCCAAGGAATGAAAAGAAGATGCATCCCCAAAGTGACATATGCATCAGGTACTTATAAGATAATAAGTCACCCAGATGGTTGCCAACTGGCAACCTGTGCCATGAAGGATAATTGACTAAGTCAAAGAAGGAATATATACCATTGATCTAAAGTGACAAATCCTAACCATAGGTCATTTGTAACCACTCCCTCACCTTATTCTATAAAAGGTGTAGGTGTGCCATATTTTAAACATTTAGAAGCTTAATTGAAATTGGATTGTTGAAATATCAGGACTGATTTCAAAGTTGTTGTAAACATACATATTCTGCATACTTAATGAAAGAGAAGACAATTTGATTACAAACTATCATAAATTTTGAGTAATCAGTGTTTGAATTCTTGATACATGCTTTGATCAGCTGCGTCCCTTGGAGTGCTTGTTAAGTCTGCATGTGTTGTTTTAAATCCTTTTCCTTTGAAGTTAGCATCATCTATATCTAGATGTGGAACATCCTAGTGAAAATATGGTTTGATTTCTTCTCCTCATGACTATATCTTGTATGTATGTGGTTTAGTAGCTAAAGATTCACCAAAATTTGAAGTATTCTTTTAAATTTCTTTCAATTTCATAACAATTCACCATCACAATTGCAAACAACAGAGAATTAAAAACAAATAAACATGAAATATGCTAACATCTCGTAGATAATTTGAAATACATAGCATATTTGGAGTTAAAGAAAGTTAAATTGTTAAATATCATGCAAAGATCTAAGTACAGACACATTATTTGAGTAAATAACTGTGTAGAATAACGTCTCTGTGTAGCATACTTACAAGAAACATAATTCATTGATCAACGTAAGGCCCCTTGAAATGAAAATAAGCAACACACATCAACCACTGAGTAATTTTAGTAGATTATGAACTAATTAATGGAGACTTGGGATCATGAATTATTTGAATTCATCGTATCTTTCAAGATAAATAAAGTTTGTTGTGTAACTTTTATTTAATGTTTGGTTGTGAGTAACATCATCATCAACATAAATTGGCACTAGAAGGAGGGCCTCCTCATTCTCTGTGAAGTTTTGTCTGATTTGATGATGCAGACAGACAGGTAACACTCATGTACCTCTGTATTTCAAGTCAAATGCAAAGATCTGCTATTTTAAGTTGTGCACGTTAATCCTTTGTGAAGATTTCAAAATTGAGCATAAATATTGTGAGCTTTGTGGTTGACCATGTGGAATTTGTAAAAGATAAGCTCTATTTCATGTAAATTTGCTAAAGCCTTGAGATAACCTGCTTAAGAAACTTGATATCTAGTTGCTCATGTCCTTGAGCCTCATATCACCTCATATTTGCATCATATATGCAAATGTTCCATAAATATCTAGTCAATCTCAAGTTCTGACCATAAATATAGCCTTTGTGGCAAAGTTTAAACTGATCATTGCTATAACCAAACCAATTTACCTTAAATGTAAGAAATCCTAGCTCTTAGGCTAATTACCAAGGCCATATCCAGTGGACTCTTTGAAGAACTACCTGTCAGAGGATTTAGACCTAGAACTATAGACATTCATCACTCTCCTAATCTGTGTGTATCAGGAGCTTCACCAAAATGTCCTCTTGTAACTCCTATCAGATTACAAACACCTACAGGACCACCAGTTACACCTCAGGTCCAACCTCCACTTGTTACATCTCAGGGTCAACCTCCACCAGTTGTAATGTCATTCTTCACAACAGAGTCAGCTCTGACCTTCACAGTATATCATGCTTTGCCTAAGAATCCTGATAAAATTTGTCCAAAGTATCATCCATATCAGGATGCTGATGATCACATCAGAACTTTCATGGAAGCCCGCTGTAGGGCTAGAATTGAGCATCAAGATGTTGTATGCAGGTTATTTCCATTTTCTGTACGGGAAGAGGCTTATAATTGGTATATTAGTCTTGGTCAGGGTTCAGTCAGTTCATGGGCTACCTTCAAGAAAGCCTTTAAGGATAGGTTCAAAATACCTATAGATCCTTCAATGAACTATCGTTTGTTTGCCACAATCAAACAATTTGAAGGAGAACCTATTGCTAAATTCAATGCAAGGTTCTAGAAAATGCTATCTAAGTTAGTTGTACCTTATGTTGTAGCAGATGAAGCTGCTAGGAGCATATATTATTCAACTTCAGATCCTTTGACTTCCATGCTTATCAAGAGAGCACATCCTAATGTCACAACTTTGACAGGAGATTTTGAAGAAGCTGTCAAAGTCAGTTAGTAGCTAATCCCTACTCCTACACCTTATGTTGCATTCCCAACACTTCATGGCTATCCTACATACCCTGCTCAATAGCAGACTAATGGAGCCATGATGCCTCCAGCTATGATGCCAAGTTCATGCAGGACCACCAAGATGTCTATATTTTACTTGATTTACAAGTTGGTTGGTTTGTTTAATAAGGTCTCTAAGACCATTTACATGATGTATAAGGCTTGAAAGCCATGTTGTAGTTGGACTATGTACAAATGTTGAAAAGAATCTTTTACTATGTTGTAAGTCCTAGTTAGGACAGTCATAGGTAGTTTGCAAGAGTCATTTAAGTTTTAATGTTTATTTAGGACAGTCTTTATAATCATTTAAGTTTTAGTGTAGTAAGTCTTTAAAGGCATGTCTAAGGTTAGTGATAACCTTGTCCAAAGGTTAGCTACATGTTAAAAAGCAAGATTAGTTATCCAACTATCGGTGGAGTCCAAGAAAAGGCAGTTTCTATAATAAATAGTTTTATAGCTGCAGTTAAAAATCTTGAAAGAGATCGATGGTTTGGGAATGCAAAACATTTTCATGCATTGTAGGAGGCTTGTATTAAGCCAAGGGAGGTTGTATTGTAAAGAGGAATTGAATGGATTGAAAGATATAACAAAAAAGACAACTATTTTCTATTTTTTCTACTTTTTTCTGATTTTCTTCATTATTTTCAGGCCGTACCCACGCCTGTACGGACTCATTAGAGACTATTAGCATATTGGATGGAAAATAGACTGAGTTAGCTTTGATTTGAGTCTTTCTTGGGATCTTGACAATGCTCTAAATGAAAGATATCACTGGTTTTCCCAAGACTATTTTTTAAACTGCTGTTATCATCCTTTATTCACTATTTTCTGCTTAAATCCGTACTTGTATGGCTGTGTAGTGGGGGATGCCTTAGATGGTTGTTTAGGTCGTTGAATTACCTGTCACTTGCAACTTGTTTGGGCTCTTGACACCCTTGCATACCTCTGAATCTCTCCTTTGTTTAAAAGTGGTTTGAAACCCTAGTGTAGGGCTTCTTTTGACAGTGCGATGGATTTTTGCCCATTCCATTGACATTTTTTTGATTTTTGCTCAATGGAATGGGTAGTATACTAGGCAATACAATGGCTTGTGAAGGTTGTAGGGGCAAGAGAATAGTGTAGGTGGAGTTTGTCTTGAAAAATGATCCACCAAGATCTTTTGCATTGGTAAATGGAGAAGGGCAGCAGTCACTACAACGAAGACATAGGTAAGTTTGGTGAGGTATTGCTCTGTCAATGATGACAATAGGCATGTTAGGCATGTGACTTGCTTAACTAGATTGAGTTTGTGTTAAGGGGAGATCACCCCAAGATGATACTGTGCCTATCCTTCTCTTGGAGTAGTGAGGTGTTATGACTGTCCTTGAAAGGTATGGTAGATGTTGCTATCCTGCAGGGCCTACATAGTGAAGATGGTGAATGGAGTCAGATATCATATGATCGGTATCCTAAAGTCCCTCATTTATGTTTGTCAAGAACAAGGTAGTGATTGTGTTAAGCCTTCATTAAGAGAAGTCTGATCTCAGTGAGAAAATAGTGAAGCTTGAGAGCCTTTGCATGTGGTGTTATGAACCATGATAGTATTGTCCTAGATGCTCTGCATCATTTGTGGTATCAGAGCTAGCAAGTAGATCCTTGAGAGTGTTGTGGATCTTGTGAAGAAGATAAGGGTTTGTGAGAGTTTGTGAAGATGCCTCCAAAGAACTAGATGGCAAGAGAGAATTCTGAGTTGAGGGAAGCCTTTCTGAGTTGAGGGAAGCCTTAGAGGCTAGAGAGAAGGAGTTGAGGGACAAAAGAGAACAGGATGCTGCCAGAGAAAGGGAGTTGAGGCAAGTGAGAAGAGAAAATGCAACAATCTTGGCTAGATTGGAAGCATTGGAGAAGAATCCTAGAAAGGATGAACAAGATGGTTCAGAAGGAGAAGAGGATGCTGATGAGAATCCTCGTGAGGAAGAGTTGGATGCTGAAGAAAAGAAGTTTGTGAGATTGCTGAAGGCAGTCCAAGGAAGTGGAACAAAGGCAAACATTGATTTACCTATCTATCAGGGGAAGATGGATAGTGAAGAAGTATTAGGGTGGATAGATGCCCTGGAAAATTTTTTTGAGTATGAGGAGATGAGTGATGAGAAGAAGATCAAGTTTGCAAAAACAAAACTGAGAGGAACAACACTTACCTGGTGGAGTAGTGCGCAGACAAAGAGACTAGCTAGAGGTGCAGCAAAAATCACTTCTTGGAGTAGGATGAAGGATATGATGAAAGACCAATTCCTTCCATCTGATTACTCCATTCAAACAAAGAGGATGAGACAGAATCTGAAGTAGGACATGGATGTTATGTCCTATACTGAGCAATTTCATAAGCTTAGTATTAGAGGTGGATTGGAAGATGAAGAAGAGAAAGTGGCAAGATACCCTAATGGGCTTAGGTATAACTTGCAGGATGAGATTGGGTTAGCAATACCAAAATCACTTGGAGAGTGTTTTCAGTTAGCCATCAGGGCTGAAGAGAGAGTGAAGAGGAAACAGAGGTAGGGGCAGACCTACTAATGAAGTTCAGAACAGCAATGAGAAGGGTAAGGTGATTTCTACAGAACAGAGAGGTGGATATAGAGGTGGAGGTAGATTTGGATCAGGCAGAGGAGTGTTCACAGGCAGATGTTATCACTGTAATGAGGTGGGACACAGATCTTTCAACTGTCCTAAGAAGGATGGTGTTGACAAGACCAAGGATAGAAGGGTTCACTTGGCACAAGAGGAGGAGAAGCCAGAAGAACCAGAAATGTCGTCAGCCTCTCCAATGATGGATGGAGAGATGCTCATGGTGGAAAGAGGCAAGATGCAGCAACCACCATAGGTATCTATTTTCAGAACTAATTGTTTAAGCCATGGAAAGATATGCAAGTTGATTGTAGATTTAGGTTCTCATGATAACTTAGTTTCTTGGGAAATGGTGAATAAGTTGGGATTGAAAATTTTTTATCATCCTAGTCCTTACAATGTCACTTGGATGAGCCAAGAGTAGAAAGTAAGGGTTACTAAGAAGGCATATGTTGATTTTACTATTGGTCCATATCAGGACTCTATTTTGTGTGATGTTATTCCCATGACATGTGGGCATATTATCTTGGGTAGGCCATGGCAACACTTGAGGAGGACTATTCATGATGGGTATACTAATACCTATGTGGTGCACAAAGATGGTACGAAGTTCAAAATGATTCCTTTACCTTGTGAGGAGAAGAAGGAACATGTCACTATTTGTTTTGGAGAGAAACTACAGTTAAGTATGCAGGTTAAGGATGATGGGAAGTAGCAGGAACAGTTGCAACAGCAGAAGGTGGATGACAGTCCTAGAAAGCAACATGCTTGGGACTTGAGTTATGTTAAGGTTGGGGACATTGAGTGTCCTATAAAGAGGCAGAAGAAGGAAGGTAGACAATAGGTAGTCCAGGGAGGAATGAATCAGAGCCTCCAGTTGAGAAGAGCTGAAGCATTGCAGCAACAAGGTCCTAGGCAAGGACACCAAAACAAGTTTTTTGGTACTAACACTATTTACAGGAGTCATGCAGGTTGGAGAAGAAGGAAGATAACTCTTGGAGAGTTCATGTTTCCTAGTCAGAGGAACATACCACCAAGATGGAAGACTGGATGGAGCAGATTCCCTAACTCTTGGGACAAGAGTTTTCATCATGCCGGGGAGTATGGTGCAGGAGCACCAAGATGTCTATATTTTACTTGATTTACAAGTTGGTTGGTTTGTTTAATAAGGTCTCTGAGACCATTTACATGATGTATAAGGCTTGAAAGCCATGTTGTAGTTGGACTATGTCCAAATGTCAAAAAGAATCTTTTACTATGTTGTAAGTCCTAGTTAGGACAATCATAGGTAGTTTGCAAAAGTCATTTAAGTTTTAATGTTTATTTAGGACAGTCTTTATAATCATTTAAGTTTTAGTGTAGTACCTTATGTTGTAGCAGATGAAGCTGCTAGGAGCATATATTATTTAGCTTTAGATCCTTTGACTTCCATGTTTATTAGGAGAGCACATCCTAGTGTCACAACTTTGACAGGAGCTTTTGATAAAGCTGTCAAAATTAGTCAGTAGCTGATCCCTGCTCCTACACCTAATGTTACATTCCCAACACTACCTAGTTATCCTACATAGCTTGCTCAATAGCAGACTAATGGAACCATGATGCCTCCAGCTGTGATGCCAAGTCCTTTGAAGATACCTCCACTTAGTATCTTGCCGCCTCCAAAAGGAAATGGCTAGATGTTACAATATCCAGGACAAACACAAATACCTTAGGCTATAGATCAGTCCAACAATAATAATGGATCTTCCTTTTTCAAGCCTCAAACTAAAAATTTACTGGCCAATGTTCAGGAAGAGAAAGAAGAGATCAAGGAAATATCAGCACAATTGAGGAAACTCACTACTAAGATCACTCATCTAAGGAGTCAGAACTTCTATTCTCAACCTAATTAACATAGAGGTTATGCCAATCACAGACCTAATTATCCTGATAGGGGATACAACAATAACTACAATAACAATGGCAATAATCATCCTCCTAGACAGCCTAGAGTGTGGAACACTAGGCCAAACAATGGTTCTTTGCCATCACCCCTGGATAATCAGCCTCCTGGTGAGCCTAAATAGACCACTAGAGTCAACCTTGTAGAGGCAGCCCTTACAAACTGGTGCAGGATACATAACACCAATGCTCATGCAGAGCTAGACTATCCTCAATTCAGGATTGCTGCCAGTATTTTCTAGACTGAAGTGTCCAACACTTCAGGAAGTCCACCTCATGTAGAAGGAAATGAAATTGTCAATTGTGGATATGATTCTGCTTTAGTGCTAGAGAATTTTACCAATCATCCTCATCAGGATTACACCCTGGCATATGAAGAATTAGCCATGGCTTTTGAGTCTAACTATGTTTTTCCCTTTGAGGATGAAAATGAGCCATCAAATGAACATGAGGAGGTACATGATTATCAACAACAATATCAAGGTAGGCATAATTATAACTTGAGGAATAACTCAAACAAACCTACTAGTCCTTTGACCTCATCCTTGCCTCTAAACAATTTTAATACTCCACTTGATCCCAAGGCAAGTAATAACCCTGGATTTTCCAAGGTTAATGCTCAATACTTAGCATCACCAAATACAACACCAAAAGCTCGTAATCTACCTCTGGAGTCTGACAAGTTAGTCACATACTTGGCAGATGAAATGAAAAAGATTAAAATCAGCCTGTCATTATCAGAGTTGCTTAAAACCCCTGCTATTAAGAAAGCATTCATGAAATCATTAGATGATCTTGCCCCAAAAGAGGATAGTCATTCCTCAGGTTAGTCTAGAAATAAAGATCATGCTTCTAGAGACATTAATGTTAAGTAGAAAGTGCCAGCTATTGTTCAAGCTACAAAGACTTCCCACATGACCCTATACAGAGACAAGAGTGAGTCACCTCTGTTTCTCCTTACTATAAGGATGTTTAGTAAAAATTTGCACAACTGCTTAGTAGATTCAGGAGCATCTACCAATGTAATGCCCCTATCCATATGCAATGCTTTAGGGTTGCATCCTACTAAGTCACTAAAGAAAGTAACACAATTAGACAAAACATAAGTAAGTGTGGTAGGAGAACTAACTCACATTCACATGCAGCTAGCATCGGATCCCAGAATCCAGTATTATATTGATATTTAGGTAGTCGATATACCTGATACCTATGGAATGCTACTTAGCAGAGACTGGTTGAAAACCTTTAATGGATACATGTCCATTGATTTTAGCCATATGTGGTTGCCCTGGAAAGGGATACCAAATCAAATAAGAATAGATGCTGAACCTCGCATGAAACACATGATCACTGAATATAACAAAACCAATGAGATCATGTAAGTGGATGTAGAACCTGGAGTTTACTCCATCAAACCCCAGACAGTCAGGATAGAAGTAATCCTGATGTATGATATCCATCATGATGATGATGACCCTCAGGATGATAAAATAATTACAGAATCTGATTGCAACCTTAAAAATGAAATAGAGGTAGATCACTTCAAGAATTTTGAGATGCACTTGTCCAAACAAGTGAAATGATGTCAATTGTTAAAAATGTCTATGCATGATATTCTAATCGATGGATGGTGCAGGTTACATGATGAAACACATTCTGAGAATACTTGTGATGCCTGCTTAGATATGATGGAGCTGGAGCAAGCATGCATTGAGGCATCATCATCATCATCTGCGGTGAGTTCTGCAAATAGTGATAGTGAAACTAATTGTTGTTTGTTGTCTGTAGGAACAGGAGAATCCATAGATTAGGATGAAGGTCATATTCAGATGACAAAGGAGATTTTGGTATGTAACAAGAGTAATGTTAAAAGAAACAAGAGAGTCACACCAGGGAGTGATTATTTAGTGGAATCAAATTATGAGTTATTTGATGAAGACAGGGGCAACAATCTGTCCAAGTTTGAAGAGTTTTTGTCAAAAGAGATTCAAAAGATGACACAGCAATAGAGATCTCCACAGGATGTCTTGATTGAGGGATGGTGTAGGTTACATGAAGCACCTCATTCAGAAATTGCTTGTTCTTTGTGTCTGCATATTTCAAAAAAGTAGATGTTGCCTAGTTCAGAAGATTTTCCTTCTGATGATAAAAGGAAAGAAGAAATATTAGCTTCACCTAGGGAAGACAGGGTGAAATTTGAGAAGGCTGAAACACCAAAGATGAAATGGATATCAAATGGTGCAGCTGCCAGAGCTAAAAAGAAGAAGGAAGGCTCAGATAAGCCTTTAACTAAAGATAAGCCTTGGATCCTTAGATTTGATGGATCCAAGTCAAAACAAGGTGCTGGAGTAGGGATAGATCTTATTGATCCATCTGGAAAATCCTACTTAGCAGCATACAGAATGCAATTCCCATGTACGAACAATGTGACAGAGTATGAAGCTCTAATTCATGGGATATTGTTTGCATTAAGAAAGAAAGTGAAGATTCTACATGTCTATGGAGACTCAGAATTGGTTGTGAGACAGGTAAGAGGTATATACTCTTGCAATTACAAGATGTCCTATTACAAACATAGGGTGTGGGACTTAATAGAAGATTTTGATGCATTCAACATCACCCATGTACCCAGAGAACAAAACCATAGGGCATATGCCTTAGCTCAAGCTACCAGTACTTTAGAACCACTATCCATATTTGGTCTGAAAATATTTTCAGTAGAATTAGTATCAGTGCCTTCTATGCCAGATAATGTAACTAACCTCTAAGTTTTTGATGATGATCAGCATATTTCAGACTTCATTTCCAACAAAGATGTCTTTAATACACAGATCATAGATGAGAGGAATGTGGAGGATCATGTCTGGGAGGAAGAAGAAATCCTAGAGTTGCCTAGTAATAAGATTCCCAAGGAAATGATAGAGCTAGAAAGAGCATTCGATCTAGACAACATGCTAAAACATAAGGATCTCCCAAAAGTAGATGGAGGAGAATATTCATAGGTCAATATTGGATAGGATGATGAAAAAAAAATGTCCTGATTGGAAAAGTCTATATAGAAGAGGAGTTGGAAGGGATAACTCAAGATCTCAAAGATTATATCCATGTCATTACCTGGACATATGATGAGTTGAAGACTTATGACACATCAATCATCACTCATACTATACCTCTAAAGCCAGATGTCAAGCTTTTTAGACAGAAACAAAGGCTCGTTAATGCTTTACTGGAGCCCATTATTTTTGAAGAGGTCAAAAAGTTGCTTAATGCTAGGATCATATTTCCTGTGAGACATTCCACATGGGTTGAAAACCTAGTCCCAGTAAGAAAGATGAATGGTGACATTAGACTATGTGTAGACTTTCGAAACTTAAATAGAGCTTCTGAAAAGGATAATTATCCTTTGCCTTCTCTTGATGAAGTCTTGCAGATTGTGAATGGTGCCAAAATGATGTCATTCTTGGACGGTTTCTCTGGTTACAACCAAGTGATGGTGGACAAAATAGATAGATTGAAAACTGCATTCACCACAAAGTGGGGGATATTCACCTATAGGCGCATGCCTTTTGGGTTAATAAACATTGAAGCCACATTTCAGCGAGTGATGGACATAGCCTTCAGAGGTTTGATTGGCAAATGCATAGTCATATACATGGATGACTTGACGGTGTTCTCTAAAGAGAGAGGAAATCACATAGAAGACCTTAGGAGGGTGTTAAAGAAGTGTGAGCAATATGGGATATCCCTAAACCCTAAGAAGTGCATATTTAGGGTAACCACAGGGAAGCTATTAGGCCACCTGATAACAAAAAATGGGATCATCATTGATCTTGACAGGGTGGAATCAATCATGAAGATACAGCTTCCTGGAAGCAAGAAGGAGCTCAAATCTTACTTTGATAAGATTAATTTTGTTAGAAAATTTATTACTGGCTTTGCAGAGATTATCAAACCCTTGAATGTCATGCTCAAGAAGGATGCTAAGATTGAGTGGACACCGGAAGATGGAGCAGCTTTTGAAGATATTAAGAAAGCTATATCCAATGCTCCTATTCTGATCAGTCCAGTTTATACCAAGGATTTTTACATTTACTCATTTGATTGAGAGCATACATCTGCAGCAGTATTAACATAGAGAAATGAGGCCAAAGATGCAAAGCCTATAGCCTTCATGAGTTGTCCCTTGAGAGATGCAGAACTAAGATACATGGACATTGAAAGGCAGGCACTCGCTCTAGTTCAAGCAGTTAAAAAGTTTAGGCACTACATCATGAGAAGTAAGGTGATAGCTATAGTACTTGATGCAGTAGTAAAAATGCTTTTAATGCAAAGTGAACCAGGTGAGAAAAGAGCTAAATGGATCACTGTCCTCTAAGAATATGATATGGACATTACATCCAATAAATTAGTAGGAGGATAGGCCTTAAGTCAGATGATATCAGAAATTGATCCTAACATCATGAGCCAACAATATGTCATAAATGCAAAAGAAGATGGAGAGTGGTACTCAGACATCAGGCACATCTTAATTACTAGAAGATGTCCTTCTAGATTGCAGGCCTCATAGAGGAGAGCCTTAAAGATAAGGTCACAGAAATATATGATAAAAAGGAGAAGTCCTTTTCAAGAAGAATTATGAGGGAATATACCTTAGATGCCTAGAAAGGAAAGAAGCAGACAAGGTGCTATCAGAGAGTTACATGACAAGTTTGGAACTACCCATGGGTCATCTTTAGCCACCACTCATGTTATCATCAGGGCAGGGTATTACTGACCCACTATTTTTAAAGATACTGTTGAACACATCAAGTGTTGTCATATGTGTTAGGTTGCTGCCAACAGAGAAAGATATGCTTCTCAACCTTTGCAACCAGTGATGGAGATGCGCCCATTTGCTCAATGGGGAATGGACTTCATAGGACCTATCAATCTTCCATCATCTTCAGGCCACAGGTATGTTTTGACTATTACTGATTACTGTACTAGGTGGACTAAATCTGTCAACAGTAAGACATGTAATGCTGAAGATGTCATCACATTTTTGGAAAGCAATATAGGGACCAGGTATGGAGTTCCATATGCTTTAGTATGTGATAATGGGTCTGCCTTTGCTTCAACAAGATTATCAAGTTGGGCTTTTGACTATGGGATCATCTTGAAATTCTCTTCAAATTACTATCCCCAAGGGAATGGATTAGCATAATCCACAAATAAAAATTTATTGAACATCATAAAAAAGTTGATAGAAAAGAACCCTAGGGAGTGGAATACCCTATTGAAATATGCCTTGTGGGTAGATAGAACCAAGATGAAAGCTGCATTAGGAAATTCACCTTTTCACTTAGTATATGGGGTGGATCCCATCTTCCTTGTTAACTTAAAGATCCCTACACTGCAGTTTGCACAAGAATACCTAGGCATAGATAATAAACAAGAAGTCAGGTTGCTTCAATTGATGCACCTAGAAGAAAAAAGAAGTAAGGTAATTGACCAATTTGCTAAACATCAGGCTGTTGTCAAATGCTAGTTTGATAAAAGAGCCAGAGTCAAGGCCTTCAGAATCTCAAATTTAGTCCTGATGTGGGACAAAGCCCATGAAAGGAAGGGAGATCATGGTAAGTTTGATAAACTCTGGATAGGTCCCTTCCAAGTTTCAGAAATTTTAGGAGACAGCACCTACAGGCTTAAAAGCTTAACCAGTGAGGATGTTCCATTACCAGTTAATAGATAGTTCCTCAAACCCTATTTCTAAGCCTGAGTCAGTGTCATGCAAGTCATGTGTATCATAGTGTGCATATTTGTACAGTTGTTTGTACAGTTTTATTTTTGTTTTGTTTGTTGGCTTGTTGAGTTCTATTTTGGTTAGTCAAGATGATGTAGCGCATCACCCCTAGAAAATAACCAAATTATTAAGATTCAAGTGATGAGAACAAATTCATATATAGGTTATGACTCATTTTGAGAAGTATTGGTGATTAGGCCTGTGATATCTTTTCATCAAGGTGCCTTTTCTTGACCAAAGTGGTTCATTCACAATGTCTCACCTAACAGCCTTGGGTTTGTTGAACACACAAGTATAGGTGTTAAGTGAAAAATCTAAAGGGACTCCCTTGCTACCAATGCAATCTCCAACCTAAATCAGCAAGTGACCATACCTTGCATACTAAGCTTACATGATGACATCATATGAATATAGAGATCAATATTGAAAATAAAAAAAATAAAAAAATTAGGCCATCTAAGTAACTTTACTAGGGCTATAGACGCCTGCTGGCAGTGGGGCTCTACTTAGGGAGATTGTATAGATAACCTTGCCGGGGCTATGAATGCCTACTGGTAGCAAGGCTCTATCCAGGTTGGCTATGAGGGATGATCCCAAACTATGTAGCCTAACCTCAGTTACTCATGTTTTTAGCTTGCTTTCAAGATGAGGATAATTAATCATTTGCACACACCTAATCCTTTGTTAGCATTTTTGCCATGATGAAAACTTTGTCATTCAGAAAGATTATGATACTTATACTTAGAAAGAGTTAGAATACTATGTTAGAATGTGATCACATCACTTGAATCATTGGAATTTGTTTATTTTCTTTGGTGTCAAGTTGTTGTGTGGTTACACAACAAGCCCCATTTTGACTTGACAAAATAGGGACCCAACCTTTTTTGCTGCTTTGGCTTGTTGTTTTCCTGTTTTTGGTGGTTTGGTAAAAGTAAGTCATGTAGATAGCTGTATAAGGCATGGATAAGTCACCATGATGAGGTTAGTTTGTCAAAGTCATTATTTCATATCCTTAACCTCATGGATGGAAAGAGGATAAAATTCTATGCAGGTTTTTTGGATCACCCTGAAATTCCTTAAGGGGAGAAAGTTATGATAACTCAAAGTTTTGGTCAAACCTGATATGCCAAAGGGGAGGGTCATATTTTAAACATCATTCACATTATGTAAGATCACCCTAACATCAATTTATCACCCGATAATCAATTGGTCCACAGACTCCAGATGTCAATTTTACGTGATAACTGTGTCTATCCGTATATCAACTTCGCATATTCTGCGGGGGTCATATTTTGAACATCACCTGATCTAACAAATATCACCCTCGTCACAAAATATTACCCAATGCCAATGTGAGGATGATGTCATCTAAGCCCGATGAACAAAGGAAATCACCCTGATGGTGATGTCATCATTCTTTTTACCTCACGGAGGTATGTGTCCGACAATCACCCTATTCAAACATGATGGTGACATCATTACAACGTAGCGCTTAAACAAACTCATTAACACGCTGATGTCATATAGATATTTCTAAGAGGGGGTCATTTTAGTTGTGGGGGTCACATTTTAAGCAACCCCTGATCTTTGTTTCATGACCTGATATACATATGGTCAACCTTGGACCACATCACCCAAGTCTCTTCATTAGTTTTACCACGCAAAGGTAGAAGGTCATTTTACACAGAGGGGGTCATATTTCAAATATCATCTAATCTTCTAAAGATCATCCCCCCTCTCTCCCATTTCCAGACATTAAATGCACATAAATGCAGTAGGTGGATTCCCGCCAACTGCGAATACGATCCGAACACTTGGCAACATCCATTATTTGTTGCAGAAGATCAATGGATTTAAACAATTTTCCCTAGTTTTACCCTAATCTACTCTACAGACAGGTTTAAAGGTAAGTTTCCAAGGTTATTCTCATTTACCTTGCGAAAAAATGAAAATTTACAGAGCAGGACATTCAAACCCTCATACGAGCTACCTGTGAATGGAATATAGCTTGCAGCATAAAGGAATGGGTGATCATTAAGATTTCATGCCCTTTATCATAGTCACCAACTTAATCCAGGAGAAAGCGTTATCAGGTAAGTAAAAAAAACTCTCCTGTTGTCGTTTTCTACATGTCTAGGTAGGATGACTTTTTCCAATGGTTTGAATTTGTAAATATGCATATCATGATGAAATAGTGAAAATTGATGAATATAATATGCATGATGCCATAGATACATAGTGTGTGTGAAGACATATGGATATTGTATGGTAAGACCAGGTGTGTTTCTTGCAGGAGTCCATGGCAGACGTCATGCAGAATAGGTTTGATGTGGAGTTTCTTAAGCCCATGTATGTTCAACCCGAAGGGGTGCAATTCAAGTATGGCATTATTGGGGACACTCACCAAGGAGAAACAAATTTGGTAGCATGGTCCGCCAGAATAGATCATGACAAAGATAATACCCTGCTGGATGCAGTGTATGTATCAGGAATGTGGAATGCAGCTAGATTCCCCTATGCCATGGAAACCCCAGAACTGGTAGTAGAATGCACCAGGAACTATAACCCTCTGACTAGGTAGGTGGGGAAGCATGGAAGGGTATATGCAGACTTTTCCATTAAGGGCATCACATCTACTTTCAATTTGCCAATTGGAAAGAAAGTGGTTAGTGTAGATCTGCATAAACTGGAGACTGAGTATGAAAATAATAAGAAGAGTGCTGGGAAGAGGATGTACCAGTGGAGGTCTAAGAGTAGCACCTACACTGCCTCTGCCAAGTTGCTAGAGCATCTATACAAATTTGATTTTGATGATAAATATCAATACATGATTGCCATGCTCAGCAGGATGACAGGCCAGCGTCATGCTAGAAATTTCAAGAATTAGATGTTTGGGATCATCCAGATGATTCTTTACACATATAATAAGCCATTATGGGCCAAGGTCATCATTGATGCCTTAGATGAACAGATGAAGAACCTGGGAGGTCTAGAATGCTTATTCCATATGACCTCATATGTTGTTAATTTGTGTACCTACAAAGGAACATTTGATGCACTGACTATAGTTGGAAAGATTGGTGGTGGTGTAGATGATACCCACATATGGGATCATTATCCTCAATTATAGAGAAGGAACTACCTCTTTGATTATAAGTTGGTGAAAGATGCATTTTATATGCATCTGGTTAGAACTATGGAAGAGGATAGAACCAAGAGATTGAACATGGAAGCTCAAGAAGTTGTATACAAACATGGTGCTTGGTTCATCCAGTATGCCACTTTCTCATATATCAGAATAGAAGGATTTGAAGAGCAGCCCTTCATGTTACCTAGGTACCCTACTGATGGGGTAGTCCTGATGGAATTCTTGAGACAAGTATCTACCATATTAGATGCATACAAAGAACAAAAGAAGTTGCCCCCAGTACTATTTCTAGTATCTATGCGATGGTACATGTGCCCTGATTCATAGAGAATAAAGGATGTCATAGGAAGTCTAAACCTGATTTACCTTCAGCCATTTCCATTGGCTAGGTCATATGACCCCTATGGTAGAATGCAGAAGATAATGGGGAAGCCTATACATCAGAGGCATCTAGAAGATTTTTGGACTAATTGTGAAGATAAGGTTGAAGTAAGAAGGTGAAAATACCAAAGACTCACCCTAAATCAGATAAGGACATTTGACTGCATCTTAGTGCTTGCACAGCTGAAGAAGGATGATGGCAAGACCATGTCAAATGAATATGAGAATAAGAAGGTGTATAATGACACCATCTCAGCCCCTGATCTAACACATCAGGAGGATATCTCCTTGGACCAATTTACAGGTGGGGTGCTGTAGTTAACCCAGGCATGGGTGGATGAACAAGTAAGTAGGTTAAAGAAGAGAGGTGTAGCCATCACAGTAGACACCAAGAAGAAAAGGCAGGAGATCCCTGATGAGGAGTATGATGACTTTCTTGGTGAGAAAAGAAAATCTAATGGAGAAAGGTTGCCTACACAAAAATAAAGGAAAGGACCCCCCAGAGGAAAGAAGACTGATGATGAGCCTAAGGGGGTGATAATAGAGAGAATTGCAATACCAGCTGGAGGTACATCTACATTAGAACATGCATCAGCCTCATCTATACTACCTCAAATGGATAAACCAAAGACAAAAAGGATCCTGAGGCTAGCTGAAGGTACTGTAGAAGTACAAGATGAAGGCCAGGCCTCCCAAAAGGATGTAGAAGAGGATATCCCTCTTGAGGAAGGGCCAGTAGATAAAGAGCTTGCAAGTGATGACCCAATGATGGTCAACAGGAAGAGGGCAGCGCCCCTGATGTCTCTGCCTAAGAAGCAAAGAACATCTATGAGGGGAGAGATAAGGACTGATCCCATAGTATTAAGGGGAGCTGGTAGTGAAGTGTTTAGAAAAGAAATGTAGCATGAGGTGCCACTTCCCACCATTATTCAATTTAAGACTGAGAAGGCAGAGAAGCAAACAAAAGAAGCCTCCAAAGCAGGTCAAGGTGGTCATTTCTCATTGGAAGACACTGTGGACCTCTCAGATGACAAAATTGTACAAAGTGTAGCCTCTAAGAAGATGGAGACCCTTGCCTCCAATCCTCGCATGACTTGACATGGGACCCCATCAGCACAGATGGCGGTATTGGAAGAGTTGAAGCAAGCAGCTCAAAAAGAGAAAGAAGGTAGCCCAGAGAGGGCAGCCCAACAAATCAGGCTAGATAAGTTGGTAGATCAGGTAACTAGCCCTGCAGTGATTGATTTGACATATAGGGAGGATATGACTCCTGAAGACAAAGTAGGCGCACCTAATAGAACATAAGATATTGAAGGAGCCAAGCAAGCAGAAGTAGAGAGCCATGTTCTTTATATAGGCCAGCAACATCATGATATACCAACTGAGCTAAGAATAGTACAAGTCCAAAAAAAGGGCGAGGGTGATAAGAATACATCAAGTGATGATGCCACTTGGTCTCAACATACCACAGGAGATAAACACACATTAGGTCATGAGAACCTTAAGACACAACATATCAGTACATCAGGTGCGGAACAAAATGTGACCCAAGATCAGGGTGATGCACCAGTATTAAATACACATACATCCATAGATACAAATATACCTCAAGGTGAGGAACATAATGAGGTGGATGAAACACAAAAAAAGGGAGATCAGGATCAAGTGCAGGATCAGACACAGGATCATCATGTGGATACACCACATGATCCTCCCCTACAGAAGGAGGCTCCTCAAGAAGAAGAGATAGAACAAGATCCCCCTCATAAGGAACATCATGAGGAAGAAATTAGGAAATCACCTTCTCCACAAAGAATAGGAACAGATACCAGAGATCAAGGTGAACATGATGATGACAAAAGACCATGAGGATCTGGAGATGAAGTACCTTAGTGGCTTGAGAAGGAAGTAGGTATGGATCAAGGGTTTAAAATTCAAGAATTTGATGTTTCTACCTTGTTTGCAGAGACAATCATGAAACCAAAGAGGAAATCAAGGTTGACCTTGGTTATCAGAATAGATCCTGCCACAGGTAGAAGGACTGCCCAGATAGCACTTCCCATAGAAGAAAAAGAGAAGGGCAAAATCATCCTAGATGAATTCCATATCACCATAGTTGATTTAGGTTTTGCTAATGAAGACCAAGAGAGTCAGGAAGGGAAGGATATCATTGATTCTTTGACCCAAAGGGTGAAGAAAGAGAAAGTGAAAATAAACAGCATAAAGAGCACATTGCTCAGCTGCATGCATATATAAAGGGGTTAATTAACCCTGATAGTACACCAATAGATCCTGCAGTCCCATTGACTGTTATATCATAGGAGGAAGTTAATAAGTTGGACCTCATGAAGCATTAGGCCATGATCATGGATAAGTGGATCCTATCGACACTCACAAGAGTTGAAGAAGTATTAAGAACCTCTTTGCAGAGGTGGAATTCCTTGAGCACTTTGAAGAGGAAAGTGGATAAAATGCAGAATGAAACAGGAAGGAGATCATTCCAACTAGAAAAGGCCTTAAATGCTTTAAGTGAAATAAAGAGGATTGATCCTCAGGTCCTGATAAGTAATCAGGTATTAAATAATAACACAACCCTACTAGTAGATGTATGGTATGAAGATATCAGATTCGAATGTGATATCCTAAAGAAGTGCAATGGCAAGTTTAGAGATATTAGTATAAAGCTGCACGGTATGATGGCATATGAAGCAGAGATACTAGAAGCATTAGAAGGAAAAGTAGAAGGGAAAATAGAAAATCAAGATGCAGACTTTGCCATCAGGGCACTGCATGATAATTTCCAATCGGTGGCTAATGACCCCCTCACCCACTTGACAGAGGAGGTGATGGATAAGATCATGAGGATCAAGGTCAGGGTGGAGAATTATAAGGAAACTCTGAATAATAGAAAAGGCAAGCTGGAGGCACTCAAGGATAAATTTTAGGGTCACAAACATGCTATCACTAAGGCCAGAACTCAAGATGGCGGAGAGGTAGACAAAATAGTACAAGCTTATGAAAATATCAGGGCGGCAATGAAGGTCCTTATACAGGATGATATTCATCTGGGTGATAGAGATATAGAAAGTGATGAGGAGCATGATCATGATGAAGAAGCAGAAGATAAAGAAGAAGAGCCTGAGGAATGAAAAGAAGATGCATCCCCAAAGTGACATATGCATCAGGTACTTAAAAGATAATAAGTCACCCAGATGGTTGCCAACTGGCAACCTATGCCATGAAGGATAATTGACTAAGTCAAAGAAGGAATATCTACCATTGATCTTAAGTGACAAATCTTGACCGTAGGTCATTTTGAACCGCTCCCTCACCTTATTCTATAAAAGGTGCAGGGGTACCATATTTTAAACATTAGGAAGCTTAATTGAAATTGGATTGCTGAAATATTAGGACTGATTTCAAAGTTGTAAACATACATATTCTGCATACTTAATGAAAGAGAAGACAATTTGATTACAAACTATCATAAATCTTGAGTAATCAGTGTTTGAATTCTTGACACATGCTTTGATCAGCTACATCCCTTGGAGTGCTTGTTTAGTCTGCAAGTGTTATTTTCATTCCTTTTCCTTTGAAGTTAGCGTCATCTGTATCTAGATGTGGAACATCCTGGTGAAAATATATTTTGATTTCTTCTCCTTATGACTGTATCTTGTATGTATGTGGTTCAGTAGCGAAGATTCATCCAAATTTGAAGTATTCTTTTAAATTTGTTTCTATTTCATAACAATTCACCATCACAATTGCAAATAATGAAGAATTAAAAGCAAATAAACATGAAATTTGCTGACATCTCATAGATAATTGGAAATACATAGCATATTTGGAGTTAAAGAATGTTAAATTGTTAAATATCATGCAAAATCTAAGTATAGACACATTATTTGAGTAAATAACTGTGTAGAATAACCTCTCTGTGTTGCATACTTACAAGAAACAGAATTCCCTGATTGACGTAAGGCCCCTTGAAATGGAAAATAGCAACACACATCAACCACTGAGTAACGTCAGTATATTATGAACTAATCAACAAAGACTTGGGATCATGAATTCTTTGAATTCATCGTATCTTTCAAGATAAATAAAAGTTGTTGTGTAACTTTTATTTAATGTTTGGTTGTAACATCATCATCAACAAGATGCTGCACAAGATTAGAATCAACAACAAGTGCATGAGGAGGTTCCCACTGATGGGGAACAACAATAGAATGTGTATCTAGAGGTTCAAAAGGATAAAGATGTAGAAGTACATGATGCTCACATTGAGCAGATAGGCCAGCAAGGGCCCATATCTAGTGCTCTACATTGGCTAGCACAAGAAGTAAGTCAGCCTTCGACTACTGATTCTTCCAATTTTGATATTTCATCATTATTTTTGCTTGAGGTTGCAAAACCCAAGTGCAGAGTGAGGGAAACCTCTACAATAAAAAGAGATCTAGCCACAAGTCCAAAAGGACAACTCAATTAGATGTGCCTACAATTGATAAGAATAAAGGGGAAATAAGTGTCAATGAATTTCAGGTGACTACTATAGACCTAGGGCACACAACAACAAATCAAGAGATCCAAGAGCACAGGAAAAGCACTGAGGCTATAGCTGCTAGGATATGGAATTTGTAGACAAGGAATAAATAATTGAAAGAGAAAAATGCTCAGTTACAAAAAATTATTAAGGGTTTAGTAAAACCCACGGGTCTAACCTCTACAATACAAACTACAGAAAGGCCCATTGCCTTGACATTAATTAGTGATGAGGAGATAACATGATTGGATGCATTGAAGCATCAAGCACATATGATGAACAATTGGTTCACCAAGTTCCTAAAGGAAGGAGAAGAAGTAATAAAGACCTCATTATCCAATTGGGACATGTTGAGCAACATGAAGAGAAAAGTAGATAAATTGAAGGAGGTCTGACAAAGATTGATTAAAAGCATCTAGGATCTGACTACATTGAAGGACATGAGGAAAGCAGATACTAATACCCTCATGACAAAGAATATTTTGACACCTCAAATTCTCCCACAGGTGGATATCTGGTTTGAAGACATGAGATTTGAGGTCAAAATTTTGAAAAGATGCAACACAAAAATAGTGGATAT